>BPTQ01000009.1:289250117-289495307 GCA_019973895.1 Chrysanthemum seticuspe
CCCAAGTCAAAAACAGACACCCCGTTTTCCCTCCCTTTGTCTCCTTCCTCCCATCCTCCACTGCAACACTCCACAACACCATTCCCCCAGCTCACCAAGACTTTTCCATGTTCCCTCCAACTCACCTAAACTACAAGAATCATTAAATGATCCTTCCCTCATCTCACTCAACACCTTCCAGCTGTCAAACTCCATTTGGCGCCAAAACTCAATTTAAAGGCCAAGATTAGTTTAAGTGATCCAATGGCCACAAATTCAAGTGGGAACTGTTCAGAGTGCTAGTGGAAGCACATTTGGGTATAAAAGAAAGAAGAAAAGAGAGAGGGAAGGAGGATAGCTAGTTTTATTGTTTTTCCTTTAATGTCGTTTTTTTTAAATGTTTTAAGTTCAAGTTAGATGTTATAATTTCAAGATAAATTGTATTAATGTAAGTTGTTATAGTGTATTAAGAACCTTTTCAAGTGTTAATCCAAGTTCTATTTTAATTTTCAAGTTCCAAGTTAACTGTTGAAAATTTTGGTTTCCATCTCATAAACTCAAGCTTCATATAGCTTCTTTTCCAGTTCATTATAGCTCATACAAGCTCCTCATAGCTTGTTGTGAGCTTAAGTTTAAGTTTCAAACATTTTGTGAATTAGTCAACAAAATTCAACAAGAACTCAAAATTGGGATGGAAGCTGTTAATGGTTGTTGCAGAGATGAATTTGGATTGCATTAGCATAGGATAGGTTAGTCTTTGGGTTTGGATTTGGTCTGCAAGCCAGCTGGCACATGTGAGTTTGTATTTTATATTTTCAATATCTAGTCATTTTGCATTTTGAGCTTGTACTTGTAACTGTGAATCAATGGTAGTTAAAACCTGTTTAAATACTAGTATTTAGGTAATTTGAACTTGTAATGATCATTAAAACATGTTGGTGTATCAGTTAGCTTATTTAACTTTCACAATAGTAGTGTAAAAGGGTGTTTGGTTGGACTGCACTACCTGTCCTAGAGACCTAAGCAGTGGTGAATTGTTGTTGTTTCAGTCTTACTTAGCCATAGAGAACTCATCTCAGTCATTACACATACCTGCATAGCTAAAAAGTCAAAATTCCATTTCAAAAACCTTAACAGCTTACTGTTGGAGTTTTTACAACATCCAATTCTTGTTTTGAGTTTCAAATACATACATTAAGCTAGCATTAGGTTTATTACACCTATTAAGTCCATTTCCAGTCCTAAAATCTAGATCAAACTTCATGAAAGTCAACTTTTAGTTTTATCAAAAAAGTCAAAAATAATGAAAAGTCAGTTTTGAGTTTAACTAGGACGAATTTTCATGAACTCATCCTTGGGTCAAACTGGGTGAAACTTGGGATTTTGTAACTTCAACTGGTCTATTTGCTTATTGCTATTTTTGTTTATTTTTGTGAATTTTTTAGAAGCCTTAAAACAGCTTGTGGATTTGGACTTAATTGCTCTGTCCACAAACTCAGCTTAAGTTGAGTTTTTCTCAGCTTTTGCAGACCTTGCACAGGGCTCCCCTGAGCTCCTCTGAGTCTGATTTTTGGTCTAAATGTTCTTACCCAGGTCTTCTCCATGTTCCAATTTCTGTTTTTCCATATTAGCTTATTTTGTAGCTTGTGCAATAGCTTAAAGTGGGTACCCCAGTCACTGTTTCTGCCATAAGCTCAGTTGCATCAAATCATTGCAAATTGATAATCAGAGTGTTTAGCTTGTTGTTTGTTGTTGTATTTTGAGTGTTTCAGCTTATCACAGCTTCTGTAAACAGTTGGTTCCTTTTGGTGAGCTTTTAGCTTATCAAAGTGCTTATTTCATAAGCTTTTCCACTTCAGATCCTAAATCCTCCACACAAGCCCTTGATTTTCCATTTTTCTTAGCTTCTTAACTTTATTTTAAACTTTTCCTGAAATTTTCAGATTTTTCCAAGTTGTTTTGCTATTTTTCTGAATTTAAATTAGTTTTTAATCCTTTTTAATTAGCTTTAAATACAAATAATTAAGAAAAGGTTCTAAAAAATAATTTTTCATTTTTCTTAAGTTTAGATAAATGTAAAAAGCTTAAAAAGTATTTTTCCATAATTTTCTTAGCTTAAAAAGTATTTTTTAGCATTTTAATTAGTTTTAAATAGTTTTAAATTAATAATAAATACATAAAAAGTCTAAAAAATATATTTTCTTTTTTAAAATTAGTTTTATCATATTTTAGATTTTTCTAAGTCGTAATTTTATTTTTCTAGTCTTATTTTGTATTTTCTTTTATTTTAGAGTATTATTAAATAGTTTAAAATAGTTTTTAATTAATAATAATTACATAAATAGTTTTAAAAATAATTTTTCTTTTCTAATAATTTTCTCATATCATTAGGTTTGTAAAAATGTGTTTTTCATATTTTTAGGATTTATCTTGTGTAAGTTTCACTTTTTATTTTGTACGTTTACGTTATTTTTAATTTAAACGTAAGTTTTTCGTTTTAGGTTTTAAACGTTCATCACTTTAAAAATAGTGATAGCGTTTATTTAATATTTTTTTTCTTTTTAATTTTCTTAATTTGCATTTAAGTCGCTTTTATTTATTACCTTTTTCAGTAGTGTAATTATCCTTTTCAAATCCTTTCGGATCATTATCCTTAGTGATCCTTCTACCGTCTGAATCAGTGTTTAACACACCATTGAGTCTCCGTGGGACTTAACGACCCGGGAATCCACTGTATTCTCTGATCTTCATTGCATTTGTGTCTGAGCAGTTTTAAGTCTTTCAGACTTGACTGTTTTGCGCAGATCAAATTTTTGGCGCCGCTGCCGGGGAGGCTTTAGCGTGTGTTTAGCCTTTTTCAGATCCATTCTTGTGCATACCCCATCTTTTGTAAAAAGTTTTTTTTTGTAAAGTTATCAGAAAATCCAAAAAGTTCATCAACACTTTTCCTAAAGTGTTAAAAACACCAAAAATATTTTCATTTCTTTGTTTTTATCATCATGTTTTTCAAAAACACCAAAAATATTCATCTTTACCCTCTCACATCTTTGATTCTTCATCCCTACCCCTCTGTTAACCTTTGATTCTTTCTATGTCTTATCCTCACCCTCTTGGTTGTCAATGGTGTGGTGGTCCTTATAATGGTGGCAATTGCCCCAGTTGTGGCGTGGTGGAATCAGGAAACGGGTCTGTCTATAACCAAGATCCCTATTCCTACCATAACACAGCTGATTTATTCCATCAGCTGCCACACTGTGATACTCATCAGTTGTACTGTTGTGAGTACTGTGGTGGTTCACATTCCAGTTCTGATTGTCAATCAGGAAACACGCTTGTCTATGAGCAGGTTCCTGATAACAATTTTGACTACAACACATACCACTCACAGACACATCAGTTTTACTGTTGTGAGTATTGTGGAGGTCCTCACTCTAGCTCGGATTGTCAAACAGGGAACCCATTTCCTTGTTACGATTACGACTCTTCGTATCAAGACCAACCTCCACAATACCAAATGATTCAAGCGACTCCTCATGAAACTACGACAGATCTTCTACTGAAGACTCTGGAGTTATTAAAAGAACTTAAGGAGGAGTCGGCTATGTCCTCCCAAAATAATCCAAATGAGAAATCAATGGAAGTTTTGTTAGCCGAAGAGCGGGCTGCTAAATTAGATTCCCAGATTGCCTTTGAAAAATCTGTTAGGGAATCTATTGCAAAAGAAAAATCAGCCAAATCTAGCTCTCGATTCCGTTTCATTCCTGATGACGATGATGATGAAGATATCCTTGATATCCTACAATTTTATAACGGTTCATCAAGTTCATCAGTTGAGACTCCTTCCATGATCCATCAGGGAGAAAAGACTATGATGGAATTACTAGCAGAAGAACAAATGTTAAGTATAAAACATATGTATGCTAGTCCTTCTAATCTCCCTCAGTCTGTTGTTATCACACCTGATATTCCCACTCACTCTCTAAACATGGGGGATGAGCTTCTTAGCACTATTCCAGAAATGGAATCGTCTAGTGTTGAGGACCTTATCCCAATCCCGAGAGAGTCACAGGGAATTTCTGATCATCTGTGTGATATCCCTTTCCCTCTTGAGTGTTCTCAAGATCATTTTGAAACTTTCTCTGATCTTAGCGACGATTGTGCTTCCTATGGAGACATCGAGTTTGTTGAGGCATCACTTCCACAATCTGATGCTGATCCCCTTCTTGAGGAGTTCTCCGGTGAACTCACTCACATCAATCCACTCTTTGATCTCGAAGCCGATCTGGGAGAGACTGAAAGTCTCATTGATAATGATCGTTCACTCACTTCTTACCCTAACAGTCCAAATGAGAATGTTAATCACTTTGTTCCTGAAGCATTCAAAACAACTCTCACTAATCCTCTATTTGAATTCAGCTCTGAATTCACTTCAATTTCTGAGAATCCACTCTTTGACACTCAGATTGAGGATAGTGATGAGCCCACAATGGAACAAGAGTTCACAAATTCACATTATGTGATTGATTCTCTTTATGAGGAGTTCTCCGGTGAACTCTCTCATATCATATCTCCGCTGGAGTATGATTGCTTGGATGGCAAAGATCATGATCGGGGGGAGAGAATCTCAATTTGCATAGTTATGACAAATCTTCCTACCCTCCCCACCGAGATGCCTTCCAAACCAAAGAGCTCAACCGATAAAATCCAAACGAGTGCTACTGCACTTGATCCTGAGGAAGAAGATCTGATCATGATCGTTATCATGATCTTCCTTCTTTTCTTCACCTACTCGGTGACTTCCTCTCTTCTTCACTCCTTCGGGAGTGAGGACACTATCTTTGACCCCGGCATCTTCACTTACCATCTGTGAGCCGGGTCTGTTTCTGTCTCTCTTTACCTCATCGGTGTGGAACTTTCTCGTGCTTCAAATGTTTGTCCAAACATCTTGAATGAAAGTCCGATGGAGATTGCTTCTTCCACTTTGCTTCCCCATGAACCAATGAATTCGGGGTCGAGTCAAGCTAGCGACTCGGAAATCAAAAACAGTAGCACACACTATATGGGTTTTCACCCATATTTCTGTCTTCTTACCCCCTTTCTACCACCTAAGTGTGGGGGTGATGCCCCACATGTTATATACATATATAAAAAAAAAAAAAAAAAAAAAAAAAAAAAAAAAAAAAAAAATCTTCTTTCTAAATAATGGCCGTAGTATTTCCCTTTTACGTTCTTTGTTTCGGCATAACCGCCGGTACTTTGAATATTGAGGGCAATATTCATTTCTAAGTGTGGGGGGGAATTCTCACGAATTTCATATATTATTTTACCCAATTCCCCCGTTTTTGGCCAAAATTTTTTTTGGAGTAAGTGTTTTACACTTTCTCATTTGGTTATCAGTCCGCCATGTCTGTAAGACAAAAGGATTGGCTAATCCAGGAGCAAACGGCTCTTGGTAAAGATTTCTCAAATCCGTTTATATGGCTTGCAATTTGCCCAAAATTGTATGGTATTCAGCTCACCATATCCTAAAAAGTGAAGAGTTGGCTAGCCCGCAAGATTATGGCTTGTGGTAAAGGCAGTGGAAAATCCATAATTGGTAATCAGCTCACCAAAGATAATACTGATAATTTATCTAAGAGTTGGCTAGTCCAGAAGGGTACGGCTTCTGGTAAAGACGAATCAAATCCGTTGAAAGCTGGTGGTTTGCTCAAAATCACATGGTTATCGGTGTACCATGGTTCTTACTTAAACTGAAACATTTGGCTACTCCAGAAGTAATGGCTTTTGGTAAAGAGATTAAAATCCATTATGTTTTCTCAAATCATTGCTAGGGACTAGCAATATCTCAGTGTGGGGGATTGATGAGTGTGTAAATACTCATCATTTTTGTACAAAATAAACTGCAAAATCATCTGAAAACACTCAGAAACACATCAAAATGATCAAAATATCACAAATCAGTGTTTTATGTGTTTTAAATGCAAAAATATCAAAATCAGATGAAAAACGTATCAAATTTGCAAAATTGGCAGTTTTAGTCCCCCAAGTTTCAAAAATTTGTCAAAAACAGTCCCTGGTATATCAAAATAAAGAAAAATGTCATTTAAGGTCCATGGGATTCAAAAGTTGTCAAAACAAACCTTTGAAATGTAAAATTGCAAAATTACAACTTTGATCCCTCAAGTTTTAAAAATGTCATAAATGGTCCTTCAAATTTCAGAAAATGGCAATTATGGTCCTTTAATTATTTGAGAAAGACAAGTTTGGCCCTTGGATAACATTTTCAGAAGTGACAATTTTGGTCCCTTGATTTTGAAGTTTTACAAAAATGGTCCTTGGTGTTATTATCTCAAACAAACCAAACGGATCCCATTTCAACCCTTGGCCCAAATCCTAAGCCCAAACTACTACCCGGTTTATTAATAAAACCAACCCAAACCCGGTCAACCCACAACCCCAAGTCAAAAACAGACACCCCGTTTTCCCTCCCTTTGTCTCCTTCCTCCCATCCTCCACTGCAACACTCCACAACACCATTCCCCCAGCTCACCAAGACTTTTCCATGTTCCCTCCAACTCACCTAAACTACAAGAATCATTAAATGATCCTTCCCTCATCTCACTCAACACCTTCCAGCTGTCAAACTCCATTTGGCGCCAAAACTCAATTTAAAGGCCAAGATTAGTTTAAGTGATCCAATGGCCACAAATTCAAGTGGGAACTGTTCAGAGTGCTAGTGGAAGCACATTTGGGTATAAAAGAAAGAAGAAAAGAGAGAGGGAAGGAGGATAGCTAGTTTTATTGTTTTTCCTTTAATGTCGTTTTTTTTAAATGTTTTAAGTTCAAGTTAGATGTTATAATTTCAAGATAAATTGTATTAATGTAAGTTGTTATAGTGTATTAAGAACCTTTTCAAGTGTTAATCCAAGTTCTATTTTAATTTTCAAGTTCCAAGTTAACTGTTGAAAATTTTGGTTTCCATCTCATAAACTCAAGCTTCATATAGCTTCTTTTCCAGTTCATTATAGCTCATACAAGCTCCTCATAGCTTGTTGTGAGCTTAAGTTTAAGTTTCAAACATTTTGTGAATTAGTCAACAAAAGTCAACAAGAACTCAAAATTGGGATGGAAGCTGTTAATGGTTGTTGCAGAGATGAATTTGGATTGCATTAGCATAGGATAGGTTAGTCTTTGGGTTTGGATTTGGTCTGCAAGCCAGCTGGCACATGTGAGTTTGTATTTTATATTTTCAATATCTAGTCATTTTGCATTTTGAGCTTGTACTTGTAACTGTGAATCAATGGTAGTTAAAACCTGTTTAAATACTAGTATTTAGGTAATTTGAACTTGTAATGATCATTAAAACATGTTGGTGTATCAGTTAGCTTATTTAACTTTCACAATAGTAGTGTAAAAGGGTGTTTGGTTGGACTGCACTACCTGTCCTAGAGACCTAAGCAGTGGTGAATTGTTGTTGTTTCAGTCTTACTTAGCCATAGAGAACTCATCTCAGTCATTACACATACCAGCATAGCTAAAAAGTCAAAATTCCATTTCAAAAACCTTAACAGCTTACTGTTGGAGTTTTTACAACATCCAATTCTTGTTTTGAGTTTCAAATACATACATTAAGCTAGCATTAGGTTTATTACACCTATTAAGTCCATTTCCAGTCCTAAAATCTAGATCAAACTTCATGAAAGTCAACTTTTAGTTTTATCAAAAAAGTCAAAAATAATGAAAAGTCAGTTTTGAGTTTAACTAGGACGAATTTTCATGAACTCATCCTTGGGTCAAACTGGGTGAAACTTGGGATTTTGTAACTTCAACTGGTCTATTTGCTTATTGCTATTTTTGTTTATTTTTGTGAATTTTTTAGAAGCCTTAAAACAGCTTGTGGATTTGGACTTAATTGCTCTGTCCACAAACTCAGCTTAAGTTGAGTTTTTCTCAGCTTTTGCAGACCTTGCACAGGGCTCCCCTGAGCTCCTCTGAGTCTGATTTTTGGTCTAAATGTTCTTACCCAGGTCTTCTCCATGTTCCAATTTCTGTTTTTCCATATTAGCTTATTTTGTAGCTTGTGCAATAGCTTAAAGTGGGTACCCCAGTCACTGTTTCTGCCATAAGCTCAGTTGCATCAAATCATTGCAAATTGATAATCAGAGTGTTTAGCTTGTTGTTTGTTGTTGTATTTTGAGTGTTTCAGCTTATCACAGCTTCTGTAAACAGTTGGTTCCTTTTGGTGAGCTTTTAGCTTATCAAAGTGCTTATTTCATAAGCTTTTCCACTTCAGATCCTAAATCCTCCACACAAGCCCTTGATTTTCCATTTTTCTTAGCTTCTTAACTTTATTTTAAACTTTTCCTGAAATTTTCAGATTTTTCCAAGTTGTTTTGCTATTTTTCTGAATTTAAATTAGTTTTTAATCCTTTTTAATTAGCTTTAAATACAAATAATTAAGAAAAGGTTCTAAAAAATAATTTTTCATTTTTCTTAAGTTTAGATAAATGTAAAAAGCTTAAAAAGTATTTTTCCATAATTTTCTTAGCTTAAAAAGTATTTTTTAGCATTTTAATTAGTTTTAAATAGTTTTAAATTAATAATAAATACATAAAAAGTCTAAAAAATATATTTTCTTTTTTAAAATTAGTTTTATCATATTTTAGATTTTTCTAAGTCGTAATTTTATTTTTCTAGTCTTATTTTGTATTTTCTTTTATTTTAGAGTATTATTAAATAGTTTAAAATAGTTTTTAATTAATAATAATTACATAAATAGTTTTAAAAATAATTTTTCTTTTCTAATAATTTTCTCATATCATTAGGTTTGTAAAAATGTGTTTTTCATATTTTTAGGATTTATCTTGTGTAAGTTTCACTTTTTATTTTGTACGTTTACGTTATTTTTAATTTAAACGTAAGTTTTTCGTTTTAGGTTTTAAACGTTCATCACTTTAAAAATAGTGATAGCGTTTATTTAATATTTTTTATCTTTTTAATTTTCTTAATTTGCATTTAAGTCGCTTTTATTTATTACCTTTTTCAGTAGTGTAATTATCCTTTTCAAATCCTTTCGGATCATTATCCTTAGTGATCCTTCTACCGTCTGAATCAGTGTTTAACACACCATTGAGTCTCCGTGGGACTTAACGACCCGGGAATCCACTGTATTCTCTGATCTTCATTGCATTTGTGTCTGAGCAGTTTTAAGTCTTTCAGACTTGACTGTTTTGCGCAAATCATGGTGGTAAGTCAAAAATCTCTATGTTAAATGCATACGAAGAATGGCGTTGCTAAGCCAAGACTGGACACTCTAGACAACTGAAACAAACAAACATAAATGTAAAGGATAGATGTAGGATGGTAGCCCGTTTTTTTTTTTTTTTTTTTTTTTTTTTTTTTTTTTTTTATCATACACTTTTATTCTACCATCCTCTACGGTAACATCAAAATGATAGGGATTTATAGGAACATCCCTACACTTGAGTTTTTATTACTCTAACACTAATTTGACCCGAATTGAAAAGATCAAAACACTTGGGGTACATTATTATGCAAACAAAAGGAATTTGAATTTAACGTTCCCTTCCCGTCATTTCATAAACTTTACCTTTTCCTATGAATCCCAATCGTCCCAAAACTGTATACAAAGGATATGACTCGACTTAGCAACTCATGCAAGCAACCAGATAATTGAACTAAGGGTTTAGGGTGATAACAATAATGCACTAAAGGTGAGTGCATACAAGGTAGGCTAAGGCGATTTGGGTGTATATTTGGGGGTGAGGTGTAAACAATGCTCTTCATTGATATTCCGGAAAAACCGAAACATCACGAGAACCGCGAAAAGGATAGGCTCTGAAGGGTTAACTAGGGGTATCGTGTACTAAAGATGAGTACAACGCAAAGGATGTGGGGGAATTACTCAACCGAGGTGGAAGAAGTAATTATATTACGGGTATCAAACAAGGGTTATCCTAATGCCTCTTATCATTTAGTTATTCCTAACTACACAAGTGTAGTCTTACTTGTGATCTCGGAATGCATCACAAAACAAGTTCTAGAATCTATTATACTACCGGTTCACACTCTTAAGCATTGAAGATGAATGCTTTAATTCCTACTAATCTAAGGGCGATCCTCACATTTTGGGTGGAATTTAGGTGGTAAAGGGTTTTTGTGCTAGTCATGCAACTTCCTATCCGTGAGACGCTTTTGTTAAGACTAATGGCCCACTCCTATATGTCATGAAAAATTTCAAATTTGATGCCAAAATTACCCTAACCGACATTTTCTCATGGTTTATTACACACATACAATTGAACAAAGCAAATAATCAAGGATAAGCATAGTTTCAAAGTTCCCGTTTTATTTTCCCTCCCTACACTTAAACTGAACATTGTCCCCAATGTTCCCCGAAAGTATCAAAGTTATGATAATGGAAGGTAATTAAAAACGAAAGAAACTAGTACTCCCCTGATTAGCTCGGTAGGATCCGTGTGTGAAGTAGTGGTTAAATCCTTTCCAAGAAGAATTTATGCGTGAAAAGCTCATTCCAATCTTATGTAACTTCTTCTTGATAAATTAAACCTGCACACTTGAAGAAAACAAATGAAACCTTCGCGTAAAATCGGTGGTAATAATATATATAAGACTCGATTTAAACTAGGATATAATGCTTGCGGAATGGATGTTTACAGAATTTCTGGAAAATTAAGACCTGGATAATTCCAAAAGTTTATAAGTAGCTCAGAAAATGAGAAAAAAGTAATCTGATGTTTTTACTCCTTCCTGACGCCGTCAGGTTATCCTGACAAAAACTGGTTTGCGATTTTCTGGAAAAAATTCTGGAAAATTTACATCTTTAGAATCTGGAAAAATTTCTGCAAAACATCCATTATGACTCGATACAAGCATTTGACTCGAACAAACACACATATATATCTTTTAATGAATTGTTATTCTCATGTTTACGTTTCTTTTGAAAACGTGTGTAATCCTCCCTACACTTATCCCTTATGTAAAATACCTTTATATGCAATTAAGACGAGGTTAAAAACAAAATAAAGCATTTTTACAAATTTAAACATGAGAATAAACAATCAATAAAAGATATACGATACTTAACAAGCAAACAATTAAGCACGGGTTGCTTCCCACGAAGCGCTTTTCTTTATTTAAGAGTCTTGTAGCTAGACTCGTAGTCGTGCTCCTACGTTACTTCATTACCGTCACCTTCTTCCTCATGACGGTCTCTATTGGGAGATTCTATGTTGTAGAAGTGCCCTATGATGCACGTTTCTAAGAGTTCGTCTTATCCCCATTTGGTTCTATATTTCGGTCCTAAGTTCAAGCAATCCTTATAGAATCCGAAAATCTTAGCCATAACATAATCTACTCCTTTTTCCTTATCCTCCTCATTCCTATAGTAGACCGATAGTTTAAGTTCCTTTTCATCATTAGAGAGTGATGAAAACTTTTCAATCTTAAACGGCATTTGGTAAGCTATATCATCGGTCTCATCCTTGAATCGCACTATTCCTAATGAGGGATCATAGGTCATCCCGGTGCTTTCTATGAAAGGTTTTCCTAGAATAACGTGGGACAAGCTAGGGTCTATGGCCGTGCTAATATCATCCACAATTATGAAGTCCATAGGAAACGTGAAACTACCTACATAAACGGGCAATCCCTTAACTCTACCAAAAAAATTGCACTTAACCCTAGGATTATCGGGGCCTTGCCTAGTTGGAATAGGCTTCTTCATTACCCAATTGTAGTAGGTGCTAGTCATTATGTTGATTGGGGATTTGCGATCAATGTAGGCCTTTGCCACAAAAAGGTGTCCTATGCAACATGGTATGTTAAGATTCCAAGGGTTCCCAAACTTGATTCTAGGGCTTTTCCTAACACACATGTGACGGAGGTCACACACTAAGTGAGGGTGGCGAGATAGTTCTTCTTCCGTAGGAAACTTATTGAAATAGTTATTGTCTACTTCATCTACTTCCTCGGTTGTTTCATTATTCTCAAGTGTATGGTCCTCTTCGTCATTTGTTCCATTAGGTTTCACTAAGGCGATGGTATTGACGAATTGAACGTGCTTAGCTAGCTTACTTGGGTCCTTAATCTCTACACTGGAGGGATCGGGAGTTGAGATAGCACTAACCTTCCTATCACTATTGTTTATGGCTTTCAAAAGGTTGTCTATCTTCCTATCCATTTTGGCTTGTTGTTGGTTAAAGCGGTCCGAGAGCTTAGCCATTTGGGCTTCTTGGGATGCAACTAGGTTTTGCAACATCCCTTCGATGTTTTGTTGGTTAGGACCGTGGGATGGGGGCCATGAAAAATCATTGGAAGTGAATTCCTTGGTTTGTCCCCAAAATAAGTCGGGCTTGCCCTTCCATGCTTCTCGGGTTTCATTGAAATTCCTAGGTCCGGGTATTGTAGGGAATCTTCCTCCCGTTCCATTAGTACGCGAGGATGCGTAGTCAACGGAAGCATGTTCGGGGGATCGGGTGCAAGTGCGCGTGTTATGAGGATCATAAAACGGTTCACACGAGGAAGAAACTTTGTTTACATGGTGTGAAGACTTAGGGTTTTTGTAGGAACTCATTAGGAATTTAACTTGATCTTCAAGTTGGATCATCATACGATCGGAAGATTGTGAGTCAATGGGAGGCAAGGAGATTGCCTTAACGGTTTTGGGCAACTCGCGGGAGTCATTCCAACTTTCGTTGTCATAGAGAGCAAGGTCCTCTATTATACCCCATGATTCTTCCGCGGTGAGATCACTAAGTTTTCCACCGGCCGCTTGGTCAATGGATCGCTTGGTGGGGAAGTTGACATGATCATAAAAGATTTGGACTTGGAGCCAAAGATCAATGCCGTGATGAGGGACTTTATGAAGTAAGTCCTTGAATCGAGTCCATGCTTCGTAGAGAGATTCACATTGACGTTGTTGGAAAATCAAGACGTCATTCCTAAGTTTAGTGGTTCTCCCCGGTGGGAAAAATTGAGCAAGGAAACGAGAGGTAAGATCATCCCAACTTGAGATGGAGCCGACTAGAAGTCGCTCAAGCCAATTACTAGCTTGGTCCCGTAGAGAGAATTGGAAGAGACGCAGGCGCGTGGTCTCCCGAGTAGTAGCATCAAGGTCGATGGAATCAACAATTTTAAGGAAATCCCTTAGATGCTAATTTGGATCTTCAGAACGAAGTCCATGGAATGCACATCCGTTTTGCACCAACCGGATGGTGTCGGATCGCAGGGCCGTAGTTTGGGCTTGGTCGGGAAGCTCAATGGTGTTCCTATAGCCTAGGTGGCTTGGTATCGAGTATTCACCAAGAGTACGGGCTCTTGGCGGGTCATTTGGTGGTGGGTTGATGAGTGGTGGTTGGTTATCACCTTCCATGATGAAAAGTGATGGGATTATGAACAAAGGTCACGAAGAAGGGGGATAGACTAAGAGAAAGCTAAAAAATTGGAAAAAATTTTACTTGATAGGAATCAAGCAAAGAAACCTAAACGAGGTGGACTCCTAACTAGCTATACTATTCCCCGGCAGCGGCGCCAAAAACTTAATAACGCTACACGCGTCGTTCGGGGTCAAAGGAACTTTCTTTTCTTCGAGCAAGTTTTATAACACCCTAGGCAGTGAACCTAATCGTTGTAGTGTAGTAATTAGGGTAAGCCACGGGTATTGATATCGTTCTCTAGGGGAATAGGAATGCTAGTAAGAAGTTACAACGCTAAGGTTGGGGTTGAGGAAGATTATTTTTTATCTTTTTATATTTTTTAGAAATTGGAAAGGTACGAATCTTGGGGTATGGATTTGGGGGTTGGTATTGCTACCGATTACTCTACTTATCTAATTATCTAATCTAAGGTGTATGTAGTCTATGTCTAATTATTGTGTGCTCGTATGATAGTTTAAAGATGTGTTTTCTTAGGTTTTACTACTCCTTAATTATCTCCTATTGGTGGTTGAATTGTCACGTCCTTATTCTTAGTTGCGTCGTGTGTCTAAAGTTGTAGGGTATGCGTTTCTCTCTAACTCTTTGAACTTACCAAAGGGTCTCGTCTACAAAACCCACTAGGGATAATAAACTCTTACTCTAAGGCACTCTTTGAATGGTTTAGCTTACAACTACTCAAGGAGCTATATTCTACGGTTCACAAAGATTTAATCAAGCATTAAGTACACAACGAATGACCTATCGCATTACTAGATCATTAATCAAATAAGATAAGAGACAACCAATCAATATTCAATAATTAAGTTTCATATTCCCTAAGCAAACACACAAGTAAATTAGCCGGACATGGAGAACATGCAAGCATACACACAAATAATCAAAGACATAATTGAATTAATGAAGTAAAACACTTATCTTGGTGTAAGATAGGGTTTGGAACCCTAAAATACTGTACAAGACAGCCTTGGTTCGGTTTTAGGTTTTTACTCCAAAATACTACACACCAATACTGAAAAATTCGGATTCTATATATAAGATTACACATGCGACGACGTCACCTTATGTTTTGTGACGCCGTCGTGTCGCCGTCATTAGGGTTTCGTCTTGGCCACGTTAGTCTTGCGACGGCGTCACCTTAGGCTTGTGACGCCGTCCTCTTCAGCTTCTGACGCCGTCTGGATTGCATCTAGGCCGTCTGAGTTACGACGGCCTACTCTTTTATAACTTGACGTCGTCACTTGAAAATAGGAGTTTTGTCTTCTGTCCCGTCACAAAATCCTCCGACGGCGTCGCAGTTAAGCAGTGACGCCTTCACCTTATGTTTTCAGCAGCTTTGAGTGTCTTGATTTTGACTTTGGCCATTTTCTTCGTATATTCGCGCCTTTTCTTCCAAATAAGTGCCATTCCAGCATTTTGCCTTCACGAGACCTAAAAAGTGAAAAGGAACGATATTAAGCAATAATGGATACAAAAGTGATCAAATAAGGGCTTAAACGACCCCTCAAAAAGGTACCTTTTAAAACCTTATCACGTGTGCAGACGATTAATGGAAAACGCTACATTCTTGTAATTGTCGATGACTACTCAAGATGGACTAGGGTTTATTTAATTCGAAGTAAAGATCAAGCTCCACAAATGATCATCACGTTTCTCATGAAAATTCAAGTTCAGCTCCGGAACACAGTCAGACAGATCAGAACATACAAAGGAACTGAATTGTGAACCACACTCTTCGTGAATACTATTGGAAAGTGGGAATTGAGCATCAAACATCAATTGCACGGACACTAGAACAAAATGGAGTTGTTGAAAGACGAAATCGTACGTTAGTGGAAGCTGCAAGAACGATGTTGATAAATGCAAAACTTCCAGATTACATGTGGGCTGAAGCCGTGTCAACTGCATGCTACACTCAAAATCGTTCTATGATCACTAAACACCACAACAAAACACCTTATGAACTTATCCATAACCGCAAACCAAATCTCAAACACTTTCATGTATTTGGCTCTCTCTGTTACCCGAATAATGATCGTGATGACTTTGGAAAGCTCAAGGCAAAAGCTGACATTGGAGTCTTCGTTCGATATTGTGAAAACTCTAAAGGATACCGAATCTGGAATCGTCGTACAAGGGAGATTATGGAAACAATTCATACAAATTTTGATGAGCTTACTGAAATGGATTCTGAGCAAAACAGCTTGGAACCCGGTCATAACCGTCTAAACTTCCCCCAAAACCCATCATCAGCTGAACCAAGCCTACATCTTACTCTTCGTCAAATGGAACAACTATTTGCTCCTCTGTTTAGTGATGATATTGATCAACGTGCTCCAGATGTATCAAATGTTTCCGCTGCTCAACTTGATAATACTCCAATCCCTGATACACCTGAGACAACAACAACTGTTGCTGAAGCACCTCCAATTGATTCTACAACAACAGCCGAACAAACCGCATCCAATGACATTGAACCAGCTGATGATCTTCTGAACAATGATGTACCTACACCCGCAGATTATGATCCAAATGCGTTCTTCAACCCTTTTGCTAATGAAACTGCCACTTCTGATGTTGCGGAATCATCTACAAGCCATTTGAATCCTCCTAATTTGCATAATGTATATCAACATCAACCCTCCACACATCGTTGGACTAAAGACCATCCTCTTGTGAACATCATTGGAAACCCGAATCAACCAGTCGTAACTAGACAACGCCTTCAGACTGACGGTGAACATTGCATTTATGCACATACCGTTTGCTAATTTGAACCCAAAAATATTAAGGAAGCAATGACTTATGACAACTGGATTGAATCCATGCAAGAATAACTTAATCAGTTTAAACGTCTTGAAGTATGGGAATTGGTTGCAAAACCAACAGGGGTCTATGTTATTGGTCTAAAATGGATTTGGAAAAACAAGTTGGATGCTGAAGGTACGGTTATAAAAAACAAGTCACGTCTGGTGGCTAAGGGTTATAGAAAAGAAGAGGGGATTGACTTCGAGGAATCATTCGCACCGGTTGCTAGACTTGAGGCTGTACGGATTTTTCTGGCATTCGCGGCTCACATGAACATCATGGTATATCAGATGGATGTCAAAACTACTTTTCTAAATGGTAAACTGAAGGAAACAGTGTATGTTAGTCAGCCAGAAGGATTTGTTGGTCCAAAGTTCCCTAATCACGTCTACAAACTAAACAAGGCTCTCTACGGTCTCAAACAAGCCCCTCGGGTGTGGTACGATGAGTTGTCATCCTTTCTCCTATCTCACAATTTTGTCAAAGGATCGGTCGACCCAACACTGTTTATACAATATCACGGGGCACACATTTTAATCGTTCAAATTTATGTGGATGACATCATTTTTGGGTCAACACATAAAAAGTACTCAAACGCTTTTTCAAAACTTATGAAAACTCATTTTGAAATGTCGATGATGGGTGAACTTACGTTCTTCTTAGGACTACAAGTTCATTAATCACCCCGTGGTATTTTCCTAAGTCAGTCCAAATATGCTCTTGAAATTTTAAACAAACTTGGAATTCAAAGCTATGATACCTATGCCACACCAATGGCACATACCAAAAAACTGGACGCTGATTTGCATGGGAAATTGGTTGACCCTACCAAATACCGAAGTATTATTGGGTCTCTCATGTATCTAATAGCCAGTAGACTTGACATTGTTTTTGCTGTATATCTTTGCTCCCATTATCAGTCACGACCAACTGGGAAACACCTCTCTGAGGCTAAAAGAATCCTCCGATACATCAAGGGAACCATTAATTTAGGGATCTGGTATCCGAAGGATTATGGTTTTGAACTAATAGCTTTTTCAGACGCTGATCACGCAGGTTGCTTAGATTCTTGGAAAAGCACTTTAGGTGGTTTGCAATTCCTTGGTGATAAACTGGTGTCATGGCAATCGAAGAAACAAGATTGTACATCATTGTCCTCAACTGAAGCAGAATATGTAGCCATGTCAACGTGTTGTGCTCAAGTCATTTGGATGAGAACACAACTCAAAGACTATGGTTACGTATTTGACAGAATTCCGGTGTACTGCGACAATCGAAGTGCTATTGCGATCTCGTGCAATACCGTTCAACATTCAAAGTCCAAGCACATCGATCTTCGATATCATTTCATAAAGGAGCATGTGGAAAAGGGTACCGTTGAATTATATTTTGTGGGTACTGAACAGCAACTGGTGGACCTTCTCACCAAAGCCTTAGCTCCTGCTAGGTTTACTGAGTTGGTCCACCGGATTGGCATGAGGTGTTTGACTCCAGAGGAACTGGACGAATTGTTAACACATTCTTAAAACCAGTCAAACACCAAAACCTTTTTTTTTTGTATATAAATTTTTCAAAAAGAATAATATAAAAATATAAAATATGATAAAATATAAAAATATTATTCTATCTAAAATTCTTCAAACATTGCAAGTACACATCTTCCGTCAACACTTTGCTCTATCAAACATTTCATTATTTTTCCCGAACAAGTGTTGAGGGGGAGAATGTAAATATTTTTTCAAGTTTCATAAAACCTTGTACTTGCATGTTACCCTAATTGGTTATATCTTTGATAATGGTGGATGCGTTTCTTGTTTCAATACTCTCCTCGGACTCAAATTTGTAAAATTTCACTATTTCAAAAGTCGAGGGGGAGTGTCGTCAAGTTTTTCTCCAAACAAACACATTTTGCTTAACCTAAATGGAAGTTATGGGCTGTGGTTGAAAATGGTTGAGGTGGAGGGGCTATTATTGTCAAAAGTTAAAACCAAATTTATACAAAACTCCCCACCTAATCATCCTTTCACATTTATTACTATCATTTACTTCTCAACCACCTCCATCCACGCCTAAGATGAAAACTCAAATCCGTGCTTCATAAGCTGAATTTGTAAGTTGTTTTAGCTTCTAATCATCGTTACAAACATTGGTTTTTAATCCTAAACAATTTCATCGGTTAGATCTTTCAAACAAATGATTTATGTGTTCATACGCTTATGCGTATAAAATGGTTTTGGAAAAAGATGTTTTTGATGAAAGGGATAGTGTCAAAGTGTCTAAAATCAAGTCTTCTAAGCATTTTCATCAAAAATTTCTAACCAGAAATCATTTTTAAATCCATTCGAATGTTAGGGTTTATGCGTGGATTTGCGGGTTTTCTATTGTGAGTGTTTCTGGATAATTAGTTGCTTGAGTTATGTTTGATACCTGTTTAATTAACTATTAACACCTTTGAATCATACCCAGAATCCTCAAATTTGAAGAATCAAAGTCTAGGGTTTATGTATGTGTAGAAATAGGTTTTTTTATTCATGGCACTTTTGATGTTAAAACTTGTTGGAAACCTCACACATAGCTTCTAAGATTTCCCAGAAAAAGTTTGGTTGAATTCCCATGGTTGAAACGTTTACGAGTAGGATTTGAATACTTAGGGTTTTAGCCTACGCCTAATCATATCTTACGCGTAACTTACTTAACATGATTGTGATCTTGAAATGGTTGAAAACATGTTAAAATGAGTGTTATGTTTGATCTATTACAGGATTCTACGCGTACCAGTTTCAGAATCAAGGTTAAATTAGATTCTACGCTTATGGAATACCTTACACGTAGATGTTACGCATAAGAGAAATCTTACGCGTAAGGGTCTACAATGGGACTACGTGTATCCTGTGAAGGATATGCGTAAACTTGAATTTCTACGCATAAGGCTTGCTGTTACGAGTAAACCTTACGCGTAAGTCCCTAACCTACACTTATGCGTAAGCTTTGTGCTAAGAGTCCATTCCTACGCGTAAGCTTTCTTACGCATAAGAGTGCCTCCTACGCATAAGATTAATCCTACGCGTATGGTTACACTGTTTACGCATAAGCTTGCAAACCTACGCTTAAGCCAAATTGTAACTAAATTTTTGAAATGTTACGCGTACAAACTTGTAATAAGTTAATCATAATGTCACTAAACCAAAATGTCACCAATAAGCTACAAAAAGTTAAAACGTAGTGTGATTAAGTGAAAATTTGGACTTTAAAATTCATAATTAACATACTCACGTAACTTATCACGACAACTTTGGACTATTGGACAACATGTGACTTTGGACTCGTAACATTCATAACAAATTCACTAATTGGACAATAAAATCAACCTTTGACTAACATAATGTCTTTCGATATGTTGGTTCTTTTTGTCTCAATACCTTTCAGATCACGATATGGACGTCATCATGGAGAATGTTAATGCACCAAATGAGCTCACAATGAATGATATCTTCCCAACTGATTACTGCAAGAAAATTGGAAAGAACAACCTCAAAGTCAATTTTGAAAACTTCATGTGCTCAGAGTCATTATGCAGGATTGATGTGGATATCCTCCAAACCCATCCTTACAACAGCATGCTCAGCAACTCATCAACTGTTCCAGAAATCTACATTCACCAATTCTGGCATACAATGAAAAAGATTGATGGACAAGATGTTGTCACGGTAACTCTTAATGATAAGGAAGTCACCGTCACGGTAGCAGATATGCGAACAATTCTTCTTCTGCCTGCCATCCAACCTGCCGACTATGTAGCAATTCCAAGTGAAGAGGCTACAATACAATTCATGGTCGATATTGGATATGATGAAGCTGCTGGAGTAATTACCAAGCACTCCACGGTCGATTAAAGAACATTCCTCAACCGTGGAGGACTTTGTACATCATGATCGCCAAGTCGGTTTCTGGATGAGATAGCGGTCATGAGCATCCTAAACCATGCACTTACAAATCTTCTGGGGCATGGTCAACAAAATGCACATCGACTATGCAAGTCTGATCTGGGATGACATGATGTCCCACGTCAAGAAGCCTGGGACAAAGGTTCCCATCATCAGATACACGAAGCTGTTGATCCAGAATATTCTCGAGAAAAATTAGGACATTCCCTTGAGACTTAATGACCCCAACAATCACTCTGTGTTGTATGAACCCACATTGAACATTGTCAGATTTAAAGACTCATCAACAAAGAAACAAGGTGCAGTACTTCTGGACTGCCTTCTCACTGATGATATCAAAAGTCTTCGATCGTATCATCGATACCAAGAAGCAGTGAGTAAAGGCAAAGTCGGGTTCATGGATGAAAATACTTCAGCCGTTCCAGTCAAGAAGACCAGAAGAGCTAGAAGCACATGTAGCATTGAAAGCACTGGGAGCACCCTCAAATATCCTAAGAGGCATCCAAGCCTCAAAAGAAAAGTTCCATCTAAGGGTGCTAGTCCTAATCCTAAACTGGCACTTAAACTAGAGGATAAAGAGTCTAAGGATACTGAGTCCTCCAGTTGCTGAGGAAGAAGAAGAAAGTTCTGATGATGAAAATGAACCAAAGGATGAGGATAAAGCTTACTACAAAACCCTTAAGCGTCTGAGGATTCAACATGCTGCTACGGAATTCAATCTCCAACAAACCAGAGGCCTTGGAGGTTCCAGTGGTGGAGAATTTACCACACCAGTTCTTGATGCGGTTAATCAACCCGACAAGGGAACTGGTACCACCACTAAGGAATCAACATAGCAACAACAACAAGAGGATGAAATCAAGTTCGACTTTGAAGAAGAAGAGGAAAAAGAAAAGAATGAGAAGATAACAGATGAAGACGTGGAGGAAGCGGCTAGGGAAAAGGCTGAAGAAGAAGCTCGGACTAAAGCTGAGGAAGAAAGGATTCTAATTGAGGCTGACAGTTTCATTCTAGAAAATCCTGAACATAACCCTGAAGAAACTTCTGAGCCACCTAAAGACCCAAAGCCATCTCATGACTCATCTTCATTAGATTCATCATCTCATTCATCACCACCACCATCCAAAGATGCTACCACCAGATCTTCATCCAAATCAATCAAGAAACCCACTGCGCTTGGGCATCACATGCCAAAACCAAGATTGTTAAGGCTGTCAGGCAAGCAAGGAAACGAAATGTGGTTAACAAGAAGTTAAATCAGCTAGCTGACAGGGTTAACTTACTCGGTGATTTGATGAACGAGTTCTCAGAGGAAAGAGACCAGATCCAACAATTCCTCAACCGAGATATTCAGGGTGAAATGGACAAGACGATTAGGGACTACACTCATAAGTTCCTTCTCGACACCGTCCCTGGAGTCACAAAAGAAATGTTCGCAAGACAACTCTATCCATATCTGATGTCTTTGGTCAAGCAAACACTTTCAACCACACTAGCGGTGATGCAAATCCGACCAGTTCCGCTTCCTGTTGTCATTGAAGCTGATATGATCTCAAAACTGATTATGCAGATGTCTTAACGATCTGGAACTTTCACTTCTGATGAAGCAAAACTTTTTGAGGCATTGCTTGCATACCAACTAAAGACAACTTGCAAGCAAGGAGCTGGTCAAGATAAGCGACCAAGAGACGATGATGATGCGGACAAGGATTTAGAGCCTAAACGTCAAAAGAAAACAGGCGAATCCTCATCTATGCCTCCACCACCCCCAAGGACCACCACCACAACAAGCTCTGCTCAACGACCTCCTGCTTCTGATAAACTTCAGGACTCTGAGTCTCCACCACCATTGGAGAAAATAGTTGATCATTTCCAATACACCGGTGGTGACGACGAAGAGATTCCTGAGCCCCAACAACAGCCCCCATCTCCAACATCAACCAAGAAACAAAAAGAATCATCCTCTAAGCCTAAGTAGAAAAGGTCAACATCAGTTGTATCATGGCTGGATGAAGATGATACTGAAGAATATGAATGGTTCTCCAAGCTTGTTGATGCCACTCCTATATTACCAGAAGGCCAAGAACCGGTAGATGGCCGTACTATGGACCACGTTAAGATCATTCAGGATAAGTTCATAGTAAAGAAGATGACGAAAGGGGAGTTACGCCGAATCAAGAACGATGCGTTTCAACTGCTAAAGGACAGCTCCGATAGTGCTATTGAAGTTGAATATCATCTAGACAACATCGCACGAGCTATGTCCAACAACATTGATTGGCTCAACCCTGAATCAAACATCGACTTCACCAGACAAGATAAGACTCCATACCACACAGACTGGACAAAGCCACTGCCAACCATTGGTCGACTAGATCAACCTAGAATTTTCCTACCAATACTTCTTCAACAACGACATTGAATCTCATCAACACGGTAGTGAAGTCAGCAAGAAGTATGCTACGTCACTTACCTTTAACATCCCAGCAGCAGTCTTCTCCAATAATGTTGCCATAGAAGAAGAAGCCACAAGAATGTTTGTTGAAAATGTGGTGAATTCTGATCTCGATACACAATATAGCATTCATCATTGGCCTGTAAGAAGAAAACTATATTATCGAAGCTGCCAAGTTCAGAAATCAAACAAAGAGGTATTCAGTGACAAACGGATCGTTGCTATCATGAATGTCAGTCTGGCTACAAAGTGGGATTACTCATTCATCGAGGAGATCAAATTCAAACGATTTTACTAAATCTGACTTTTCGAGATTGTCGCTCAATGACATCGAAGACATGTATCTGGCTAAGGTACAAGGTCGCATGAGACAATTCTCAACCAACATCCAGCTCCAGTATATCACTGCATTGTTGATATTCATTAGAAGCAAAGTGATCCAGGAACGTGTTGAAGACCTTCAACTTGCCGTGGAATCATACCAAAAACAAGTCAATCTTTCTAAATCGTTGCTACACTTTCCCGATATCAACCAACTCTCTCAGTACACCATTGTGAAGAAACCATGTTAGGATTTAGAAAATCCAGTCATTAAAGTGTCGGTCACCTCAAGTATATGTAATCGTTAGAAAGCTCGTAGTCGTAGTCATTTAATAATAGTTAGTATTTAGTTAAGTAACACCGTGGAGGACGGACGGGTCTTTACCCATTGTATGCCTGATCCACAGCCCGTAGGAGGCGAGTCTTGTTTGAAAACTATAAATACCCTCTACCTCCCAAGGTAGAGGGTTGGAGCTTCAATACTATTTTTCTTTGTTTTACATAGTTCCAAACTTTCTTCCCTTTCTCTCTCTAAACATTATATACGCCCCATATAGTTATGGTTTGATGTGTTTGTGAAATCCTATATGTTACAATTAGTATCAAGAGCCATGGTTTGATCATTCATCTTTCATGCTCTTTGTTTTGGTGGATTTCATAAGATTTTTGGGGTTATAAGTGTTTAGAAGAGTTTGAATCATTTGGTTAATTTCTAGTGGTAAAGTTTGAATTTTGATTGTACTTTTGTGTTTAGGATCATTATATGTGTTTAGGTTTTGAATTGGAAGGCTTGAATCATCTTGGTTAGGTTGTTTTTGATTGATAAAGTGGTTGTTTTCAAATATTGTATGAAGCGAGTTGAGCCACGGTGTTACGTTTCTTGGAAGCGAGTTGCTTTGTTATTGAAAGCGAGTTGGTTTATGCGACTTGGCTATTAAGCGAGTTGATTCTTTAAGCGACTTGAGTTCTAAAGCGACTTGGCTATTAAGCGAGTTGTATTGGCAGCGAGTTGGTTTATGCGACTTGGTTGTTAAGCGAGTTGTCTCTGTATGCGACTTAGGTGGTGTTTGATAATGACTTAAAGAGTCTTAATTGTAAAATAGGTAAGTTAATTAAGTTACTAATTGAGTGTTTGTTTGGTGCTTAATTTAAATGGATGTCCTTCTAGAAAAAGCCATGTGAATGAGGGTCTCTATATTAAGTCATCACTTTATCATACTTTTACATATTTACCCTTTCACTTCTTAACCTCTAATCATCACTTATTTAAAATAAAAGGGTATAACAATAATTTGTTTAATTAAGACACTTTATTCAGCACACAAAACAAACAACCATTTATTCATCTACATACAGACAACATATATCCAGACAGACACTTTAATTTAACAAGACTTAATATAAAAACTAAACAAACAAGCCCTTAGCTATTTAGCGAGTTGACTCTTAATGCGACTTGGGTTTTAAGTGAGTTGTTTCTTTAAGCGACTTGAGTTTTAAGCGACTTGTCTTTTAAGCGAGTTGACTGTTTAGCGAGTTGATACCAAAGCGAGTTGACTGTTTAGCTACTTGTCTATTGAGACTTGTTACTTCTTCGTGCTACATTTTTACGGTTGTTCTTTTGGTTTAGTAAAATCCCGTGAAAGAATCAATTTCCCGGTTTAATCAAAGAATAGTAAAATCCCGTAGAACTTGTAATCATGTCTAACAACGTACCTACTATCATTTCTACTGTAGCTGAGGACGTTCAAGTAGCTGGATCTGATACTCGTCCACCTATGCTTGACAGAACTGATTATGACTCATGGGCTCAACGAATTAGGGTGTACTGTTTGGGAAAGGAAAATGGGGTTAACATTCTCAAATCAATTGATGAAGGACCTTATCAGATTGAGACTACAAGAGACACACTTGAAACTGCTGCGGATGGTACAGTGATCTTAGGATTGGACAGACCAAAGACGTATGATGAGCTCAGTGATAAGGAGAAAAAGAGATATGATGCTGATATCAGGGCTTCAAACATTATACTTCAAGGTCTTCCAAAAGATATCTACAAGTTAATCAATCACAACACTGAAGCCAAGGCAGTTTGGGATAATGTCAAGATGCTTCTCTCTGGTTCTGAATTAACTAAAGAAGACAGAGAATCTCAACTGTACGATGACTTTGAGAAATTTAAGATGAAACCAGGGGAAAGTGTCACTGAATACTATGTGAGGTTCCACAAGCTTGTGAATGACATGAGGAATATCAAAATGACTATGCCAAATATTCAGCTAAATTCAAAGTTTGTGAACAACATGTATCCCGAATGGCACAAATTTGTCACTTCAGTCAAGTTAACAAAAGGTTTGAGGAACACTAACTATGAGCAGTTGTATGCATACTTGTTTCAGAATGAGAGACATGCTACATTTGAACGAATGATCTTGGAAAAACTCAACTCCAATTCTAGTAATGCAAGTTCGTCGAATGATTCAACAACCTTTTACACCAATGTAGGAATAACCACCAAAGCTTCTCAAGTCATACCAACGGGTAATGGTAACTACAAGCTCATTACAGAATCAGCATATAAGCCTCCAGATCCAAATACACTAATGGAAAACTTCATCAATCAATTGTCTCTCATGGTTAGTCAAAATCTGAATTCCACTCCCCACACCAACAATAACCTCATAACATCATCAAATCCACACAATCAAGCTACTGTCAGAGATGGTAAGGTAGTGGTGCAGAACGTGCAAGGAAGACGTTATGAACAAGGGATGACTGGAACAGGTTATGGTAATACTGGAGCAGGTGGAGGGTTTGTGAATCGTCGAAGGAATGCAAATCAAGGAAAAGGAAAGCCAATCAAGTGCTACAACTTTGGTGGTGATGGACACATTGCAAGGAACTACACATCTCCAAAACGCCCTCAAAATGCAGAGTACTTCAGGGACAAGATGCTGCTGGTGCAAGCTCAGGACAGTGGAGCGGTTTTGGATGAAGAAGAGTTGTTGTTTCTTGCGGATGGAAATACCAAAACCTATGATGCTGATGTGGACGAGCAGCCAATTCAGGAAATAGGTCACAATCATCAAAATGCCTTTCAAGTTGCTGACTGTGATGCATTTGACTCTGATGTCGATGATGGACCTACTGCCCAGACAATCTTCATGGCTAGCATTTCACCAATGGTCTCTCCAAAGGTTTCATCACCACAACAGGCTGGTCCATCCAAAGAATCAATCATCTCTGAGGTATTAAAACTATACGATGAAGTTGATGAGCAAGAGATGCATAACAAAGTACAATCACATGTAACTAATGAATCAGATATGGATAATGTGGGTAATAGTAATATTGTCCCATATGATCAATATGTGATACAAAGTGAAAGTGAGATTGTACCAAGTGATGCATCTTCTGCAGTCAATGATGAATATATTTTTGATGAATACACTGCATGTGCCCATGATGATTTTGTTATCTCTGAACTAAATGTCTTTAAAGAACAAGTTGCCATTTATGAAGAACGTGCTAAGTTTGAGTTAACTACCCGTGAGCAGGAAATGGATGACCAAATGCGTACAATTATTAGAAAAAGTAATTTTAGAGAAGAAGTGTTAAAACAAGAGTTAAGCAAAAGCAAGAACTTTAAGATAATGTTAAAGTGCTTAAACATGAATTTCATGCTAAGCAATCAAAACTTTTAACTGACTTTTCCAATCTAAAAACTTTGAAAAACAAACTTTAATACAAGCTGTACGTACAAGGAAACACCCTTCAGACTGCTCTCATGGTCACTAAGCATAGAGTCTTAAGCGATAAGCATAGTATTCCCCTTGTAAAGGAACCCAATCCTGAGTATGGTAAGACTGCTAAAGCTGCTCAAAACGTAATCTATGATGGCAATGAGATTCTTAAACCTAGACAGAAACCAAGTTGTATTGAGTGCACTGAGGAAGATATTCAATTAGAAGATGCCTCTAGGAAGAAAATGGATAAGAAGCTAGACGATCCTGAGTGTAAAAAGCAAAACATAACGGTCAAACCCCATGATTACACTAAAGAAAATTGGATCTCCTTGAAAAAGTTTAAGCCTCAAACCCTATTAACCCCAGAACAAGTTTTTTGGAAAAAGGACATAGATATGCAAAAAGCTAATGCACTTGTTAAAACAAACACTCCCCTTAGGAAAATGCCTCCATCAACTGTGTATCCTCCGAATACACCAATGCATTTAGTTCCTAGATCTATTCCCACTAAGAGCAAGACCTTAATCAGCCTATATGTTGTTTATAACTATTCGTTGATTTTGAGAAGACATGTAAGAAAAGGATCACACCTACTGGGATAACTGAAGGGGAGAGGGGTTTTGAGCAAACTAAAGAATGCTATTTAACTGAGGTCATGCCTTTCTTTAAACAATTAAAAGGTCAATTTGAGAGTCTTTAAAAGGGGATAGACTCAGATATTAAAGAGATGGAAAAGGAATTTGATGCAATGATAGTTGAGGTCAATGATTATGAACGGGAACTCAAATATAATGAAATTGAAAGGAAGAATCTGCATATCTTAAATGAGAACTTAGTATTGAGTTGTGTGGCTCAAGATGTGTTTTATACTGTTACTAAGCATTCTATTACTACTTCTCAATTTCATGAATTAACTGTTGCTTTGAAAGTTTCCCATGATCGTGTCATTGAGCTTGAAAACAAAAACTCAGAACTAAATGAGAAAATTGATCAGGATGATCATGATAATTTGGTAAAACATCTTTCTAAACTAGAAGTTGAACATTTTGATTTTCAATTAAAATATCAACATCTCAAAGAAAATGCCAAAACCTCAAACATCAAGACATCCTCAAATGTTCCAGAGTTTGATGCACTTTTTGAAATAAACAAACGTGACGAACAGATTCAAGCTCACTGTAACACAATCAGAAAGTTGAAAGCCCAAATTTCACAATTAAAGGGTGAAAAGAACAATGTGACTGGCTCCCAAATGCCTCCTCCTTTAGATTCTCAGGGTTCTCAAACTTTTCATCTTCAAAACTTGGTTAATGTTTTACAAAAGGAAAATGAGAGTTTTCTAGAAGAAAATGAAAAAGTTAAACGACACTTTAAAGAGTTATATGATTCAATGAAAGTCACTCGTGACAAGAACAACAAAAAAATAACATCTTTACAAAAGGAAATTGAGAATCTAAGGAGTCAGGTAAAAGGGAAAATGCCACTTGTCTTTAATGAGAATGTTGCATCAAAGTCATCTGCAGATTCTAAATATACTGTGACTGTTAAATACATTCCTCCTCATCTTAGAAATAACGAACTTGTGTTTCATAATTATATCTGTCACCTTAAGGATAGTCTAGAATGTCTCCGTGAGATTGTAGAACAGGACAGCATAAATAAGCCACTTGATAGTGAAATTAGGTATGCATGCTTATATGCCAAACGATCTCAAGAGCTTTTAGAATGTTTAAGAGCAACATGTCCAAGATCCTTTTGTAAGCATGATAAAGTCATGATGCCTTGTTCTATGCCTAGTGCTAAGTATGCAACCCATTCTATGCCTAGTGTTAAGAAAGTGAACTCTAAAGTGCCTTCAAGTAGTTCAGATCCCTGCACTTCTAGTTCAGGAATGCAAAAGGTAGCCCAACCAACTAATGTTCCCATAATTCCCTCTACAGGAGTAATCAGTGACACAAAAGCAAGCGGGTCAAAGCCTCCAGGCAATGCAAAGCAAGATAGGACCTCGCAAGCTAAGAATGTGCAATGGAAGAGAGTAGAAGACCACCCTAGGAACATTAAGTTTGAGTTGAATAAAACGAATCGTGTTGATTCTAGTATTAGCTATAAGTGTACTGTAATTAATTCGAATTCTGCTACTATCTGCAAAACATGTATTGAATGCTTGATTTCTGGTACTAATCATGAATGTGTTGTGAATGAGACGAGTAATATTGCAAAATCCCCTGTTAAAATGGTTAACGCTAAACAACAGGTTAAAAAGGTCAGAAGACCAAGGAGGAAGAGGGCTAGAAAACATTGGAAACCAACAGGAAGAAAATTTAGTAATGTAGGTTATCATTTGATACCCACTGGCCAGAAATTCAATTTTAAGGAATTGTGCCCTAAATTATCTAGACCAATGCCTATTAGGAAACGGATGCCCACTGGTAGAACTATACCTTTAAGAAGTGAACATACTATTAATAGGTCTAATGTACACACTAGTACTGAATCTATCCCGAATGATTCCATCGATTCTGCTTCTGATGTGGGTGTTCCAATCATTGTTACTAACCAAATGGAACCCATTCTTGCATGGGGATCCCAATTATCCAGTTATCCATTATTGTCTGTGTTCAACTGCAGATCGTTCAAATCGTTCTGTGGTACCTGGACTCAGGCTGTTCCAAGCATATGACTGGAGACCGGTCGCGGCTCATGAACTTCGTGAGTAAATTCATCGGGACTGTTAGATTCGGGAACGATCATTTCGGTGCAATTATGGGTTATGGAGATTATGTTGTTGGTGATAGTGTAATCTCCAGGGTATATTACGTTGAAGGTCTTGGTCATAACCTGTTCTCTGTTGGTCAATTCCGTGATTCCGATCTAGAGGTGGCTTTTAGAAAACATACTTGCTTCGTTAGAGAACTTGATGGTGTGGAACTTTTAAGAGGAACACGTGGCACAAATCTATACACCATCTCTATCGAAGATATGATGAAGTCTTCTCCAATTTGCTTATTGTCAAAGGCTTCGAAAACAAAGTCATGGTTATGGCATCGTCGTCTCAATCACTTGAACTTCGGCACCAGAAATGATCTTTCCAGAAAGGACTTAGTAAGAGGCTTACCTAGACTAAAGTATGAAAAGGATCACCTTTGTTCAGCATGCCAATTGGGAAAAAGCAAGAAGTATGCCCACAAACCCAAACCTACAAACTCAGTTATGGAAGTTCTTCATACCATTCACATGGATTTATGTGGACCCATGAGAGTGCAGACTATTAACGGGAAGAAATATGTGTTAGTTGTGGTTGATGATTACTCTCGATTTACTTGGGTTACGTTCTTAAAGACAAAGGATGAAACTCCAGATATTATCATTAAACTTATCAAACAGCTGTAGGTTCGACTTAACAAAACTGTCAGAATCATCCGAACAGACAGTGGAACTGAGTTTGTCAATAAAGAACTTTGTGAGTTTTATGAAAGTGTTTGTTAGCCTTAATAGTTTTTATTAGAAGTGATTAGAAGTGATGGTCATTCACATATAGGAACTTTGTATCGTGTGTTAGATATCGTGCTAGAATAGTCAACGAGCTCGTGGATTGGACTAAGATAAACGGGTATTAGTTTAGTTAAGCTAGCCTTATATCATTCCATTTCCAATCCAACCCAAACGAGGCCCATAGAAAGCCTTTAGGGCAACATAGTTACTTGTACTATAAATACCCCTCAAATGGTCATTTGAGGGGTGTGCTTAAAAGTGTGTGTGTGTGTGTTCTTCATTTGCAATAAACATCATCTTTATTGTGTTTATCTTTTCTCACATACACGGTTTATACATCAAGTCACCATCTTTCTCTTATCTTTTCTTCTTCATTTACTACGCATATTTTGTGTTGGGTTAACGTGGTATACGCGTATAGTGGTTATACGTGTTGGGTTTGTGATAAGGTTGGTAAAAGTAAGGTCCTACAATTGGTATCAATCGCCTAACAATGGTTTAGGAGTGTTTGTGTTTGTTTTGAAGGGTTACGCGTACTGCTCGTTAGTCATATTTGCCACGCTTAAAGCTTTAATTTTTGCACTTAAAAATTCAAGATTCTTGTGGTTTAAGGTTTATTTGGTGCTAAAGTTTCAGTGTTTTGCAAAAAGTTCGAAGCTTTACGTGTTTTTCTTCATTTTTGAACTCGTGTTTGGTTCATTGGTCATTTCTACTCGTAAGCTTTCTAAGCATTTTGGGTACTTTTGGTCAAAAGATTTGTGTTATTGGAGTGATTTTAAGGCTATCTGTGCAAGAGAAATCATTTGAATCACTGGAAATTTGTTACGCGTAGGTCAAAACCCTCGTTCTACGCGTAAGAAAAGTCAACAGCCTTGTTCTACGCATAAGGTTCTACGCATAACTTTTTGGTGAAGATTCTTCGACCTATAACGATTACTCAGTGCTTCCCTCACTTGGATAAGTTTGTGGAACACTTCGACTTTTGGATATCCCTTACACTGTGATAGTGTAAAGGATTTTTGGGCAAAACCCTAATCTTACGCATAAGCTTAGACTTACGCGTAGAACACTTTACGCTTAAGTATTTTTCTTACGCATAAGCCCTGTCTTACGCATAAGCTAAATCTTACGCATAACTTTTTCTACGCCTAACTTTAAACTTACGCATAAGCATTTCCTACGCCTAAGGAATCCTACGCCTAAGCCATCCTACTCGTAACCATATCCTACTCGTAACTTCTGTTGTCTACGCCTAAGGTCTTCATTTTCAAAAAAAAAAATAAAAATAAATAAAAAATAAAAAATAAAAAATTGAGGAGTCTAAACGTTCAATTTTTACGCGAGATTCAAATTTTGGTTTAACTGTGAAAATTTTGGTCAAAAATTCAAATTTTTTGGCCTAAATTCAAATTTTTCGGGTCAAATTTGGCGTCAAAGTTGTCAAAACTCAAAATTTTCATACGACCTTAGAATTGATTTTTATAGTGAATTTCAAATTTTGGGAGAAAATTTTTTACGCCTAAGAACCAAGGTTACGAGTACGACTTTCAGAAAAACTTCAAACCGAGCTTAATCTTCTTCAAACACAACTCCTTTATCGTTGAATTGATCCTACATCAACTTTATCATACATACCTTCCTCAATGGCAACTCTGGCAGATCGTCTCAAAACCGCTTTCTTTGATTCATTCTTCAATGACCTAAACATTAGTCCAACTACACCAAATAACAACAACCAATGGATTTCATCGTATAATCCGCAGTTTGCTCAACCAAGTATGCATATGGGTCAAGGAGGACAAATGGTTGATGTTATTAGGAATCAGAATGGATTTGCTACAGGTATACAAATGGGGAATCAGATGCAATATGCAGGACAGTTTGATGGACATCAAGGGGGTCAGATTGTGAATCAGAATATGGGATATCAAAATGGGAATAACTGTTTTATGACTTCGGTTCAGCAAGCTACCTCTAACAATCACAACAAAGATTCAGGGTATTTTGATCCAGCATGAAGTGTCAAACGACTGACGAAGCTTGAAAGGATCCAGTACATGTTGATGTTAGCACAGAAAGAAGAATCGGGAATTGAATTGACTGATGCAGAATACGAATTCATGAATCCAAGACGGGAACATAAAGCAATGAATACTGCAAACTCCAGTCATACAATCAATCAGCAGGACTCAACATCAAGCGGTATTTTGATACGCCTCCAGTCTATGACACAGATTCACTCAATGAGGTACCAAATTATAGTAATGTTGCTAATCAGTTTACTCATGACGAACAGCATTCTGTGACGCCAGCACCTACTTACGATACATACATGGACAATCCGAGTTGTAGCAATACTAACTCTGAGACTCCAGATATGGATCCTAGTGGAGGCTGTGTGGCACAAAATACTGAGACTGATGAGGAAACTCGTGCATATTTTAAATCATTAATCAATAACTGTGGCATTGAAATTGAGAAAGTTAGAACGGTCAATCGCGAAGTTAAGGCCGCAAATAAAAAATTGACCGCTGAGCTTGAGAGTTACAAGGAGAACGCAAAAGCCTTTGAATTTCAGAAAAACAAAGAATCAGAACTTGAAATTGGTTATCGAAATTATGTTCTAAGAGAAAAAGAATTGCAACTCAAGTATGACATACTTGATGTGAATTCTCACTTGAAAATCAAATCTTTAAACAAGGAAATTCAGATCTAAATGACCAACTTTCTAAACAAAAAGCAATGTTTTCTGATCTTGAAAAAGAGAAGAAACAATTGATTATGGATTTTTCAAAACGAGAAGATTCTCTTCTTGATGAAATTCTTGATAAAAATGAGAAAATTAAATCTTTGGACAATTTGCTTCTCACAACGTGTCATTCTGATAAAACAAACAAGATGCTTTCAAACCAAGTAAATCCGCGTTTTCATACTTCACATAAAATGGCACTTGGTAATGATCCCTCTTCGTTCCTCAAGAAAGCTCAGAAATCTCAGAAACATCAGAATGTGTTAAACAATGGAAATGTTTTACATGAACCCATTATTGTTCGTGATTCTCTTGAAACGTTAGAACTATCTAAGGAGAGTAGAGAAAGAATGAAACAAAAAGGTCCGGAAATCAAACCTATTGACTATAACAAATGGAACGAAATTTCTGGAATTACTTTTGTAAATCAAAAAGAAAAGGCAAAATTCTCCATCACTCCAAATGTTTCAAACAAAGAGTCAACATCTGTTTCAAAATCTGTTTCAAAACCAGTCGTTGTCTCAAAATCTCTTTCGAACATTGAACAAATGTCTTCAAACAATCCTTTTAACACAATTGATGCGAGAAGTATTTTAGACAATGTGAAAACTAGAATTGCAGATTTTCAAGGCACTGTTAAAACTAAAACCACTATTACACCTAATAACTAGTTCTCTAGTTTTGATATTGAACAAAGAAAGTTTTTTGAAACTCTAATTGACCCTCAACTGACTGCCATCAGTGCAAGGGTAATTCATTTTGAACAAGCTTTTTTGAAAGAAACAGCTGACTTTGTCAAGGACCATAAATCCCTGGTAAAGCAAGCTAATGACTGTGTTGAACAAATCAAAGTTTTGGAAACTCTAAATGACTCTCTCTTCGAATATGTTCTGACCACTGATATTATGTCCATTATTTTGCAAACATATTCTGTTGAAGATCATGAAAGACTCCAGTCTGAGAACTCCGCAATTGTTTCCAAATATGAAAAAGCTCTTGAAAAAATTGAAAAAGAAAACGTGTCCTATTTTAACAACTTGATCGAAAATCTGAGGAATGCAAGTATGACAAACTGTCGTATGAGCGTGCCTACAAGGACATGAAAGAGCAAAATGATCTTTTGAGAGCTCAGCTGGGAAGTTAAAAAGGAAACGCTGTGGATACTAAGATTGCAAAACCATTGACTGAGGAGAAGGCAAATGTTCCCAAACCGGTTTTCAAACCAAAAATGTCTATCTCTCAGCCTCCTCTAAAAGTCAATGAGAAAAATGATTTGTCAAAAACAGTCACTCCACAGTCCCTGCCTATTAAAAAGAGAATTGTCAAAAGTTTTGAAAAAGGAAAAGCAGTTGCTGAAACACCTGGCATCTCTAGGAATAGTACACGGAATGTGACCAAAAATTCAGTTAAAGAATCTGTCGGTTCTAACGACATGGTCAACAATCAATATCTAGAAGAAGCTAGGAAAGAGGCACAGACTCGAAAAGACGGAATTTTAGGTGCAACATCTAGGGTGATGAATTCTACAAGATTTCAAGGCACTGCTAGTAGTAGTAAACCATTACCTAGGAACACTCTACAAAAGACTAGGGATTGGCTTGCATCTAAGAGTAGTTGCGCAAAAGAAAATGCTATGCCCTTAGAAAACAACACTAGGAATTCTAAGTCTTTTTCGAACAAGAATCAATTTCCAAAAGACTGTAGTGACAAAGTTAATGTTGTTGTTTTAAACAAGAATGTCTGTCCTACATGTCAAAAATGTGCCAAGGTACAATCCACTAAGACACCAATTAGAAACAAACTCGTTGAGAAGATGAACATAGAAAGGAAACCTAATAGGTGGATCTCATCAGGACGTAGTTTCTCTAAAAATGAGTCTTCCGCTGAATCTGATAAGAAAACAACTCCTAGATCTTACCTTAGGTGGAAACCCACGGGAAAATTTTTCAATCAAGTTGGTCTTAGTTGGATTCCCACAGGAAAGATTTTTGATACTTGCACCAACACAGATAATAGTGAAACTCATCAAGTTAAGGAAGTAGAAACCACTACAACCGTTGATAGTGATCACCCTCGCCGTGAGGAAACATATACTTCTAACACTGTTATTTGTGAAAATTCTTTTTCTGTGGATGCAGGTTCTTGTAAAAGTGTTGAAGGTTCATATACCCCATGCGGTAAAGAAGAACTTTATGCCAATTTCGCATGTGGAAATCCTTCTCTAATTTCACTCTTAACTCCACTTTTACATGACATGACTTAATCTTCTTTCTTCAAATCTTCTTTTTATATATTTTTAAAAAACAAAATACAAAATTTGAAAAACCAACAAAAGCAAAATATAAAAATATAATTTTTTTTCAAAAAAACAAAAACAATTTAAAATCAAAAATCCAAAAATATTCTTCTCACGACATGTCTCTCGTATAATCGATATTCTGTACGTATCTAGAAATGTCATTTAACAATGATACGAACATGTACAGATGCTTGAACGAGAGTTCTTTAAATGTTTTCTAAAACATGTCGTTTCTCAAAAAAAAAAAAATTCAAAATAATGGCTTTCGTATACATCAGTACGAAACCCGGACTTCAAAATAATGGCTTCTGGACACATCAGTTCAGGACCCGTGCTTCAAAGAAAGGAAAGTGCTTAACCAAATCAAAGGTTTTAAATATTTTTCAAAGCACTATTCCTAAAAACATAATGGCTTGTAAGTATTTCAGCTTGCAACCCTATCTTTAAAGAAAGGAAAGTGCTACGCAAAATCGATTTTCATAAATATCGAGCACTTATCCTAAAACAATTGAAGATAGTTCTTCTTCACTATCTCTAAACCCTTAATTGATTCTAAATTTTCTGTATGAAAAATATGCTTTCGTTAAGGGGGAGTATAAATCTAAAATTGTTCCAAAATTCATGCTAAATCAGTTTCTCTTCAAATGCTTTTCGAAAAACATATCTTTTAATCATTTTGTTTCAAAAACATCATGGATATGCTATTTTTGAGGGGGAGAAACGTGATTAAAATGTGATCAAAAAAGTTTTAATGATCGGTATTTGAATCTCAAATGAGCTCGACTCAGTCGGAACCAATGAATTGACAAGTAATCATTTTACCAATTCGAGAAACTTGTGATAGACATGAACTTACATGGGTCTAACCTTCTTTTCAAGAAGAGTTTACAACTTCAAGGTGGTTATTAGAGATAGTTGTCACCTAAAATCTGACAATGGAACTCTTTAACTAAGCAACGTAACCGTGTCTCGTGGGGAATTGTCTATCATGAGCCGATCAATTCAAAAAGTGCGAACTCTACCCTCTATGTGCAGATTTCTGTCAAAACTTATGAGCACATGTGAAGGGGGAGTGTTTCTGAAAATATAAAACTCACGGAGTGTTTCAAACATGTTTTCTATCATAAACACTCTGAGAGATTTTCAAGAAAATTGGTTTTTATGGCAACAATAGGACAATCATGGAGTTAAAAGGTGAATAAGGATAGGAAATCAGTCCTATGATCCGCCAGAGCCGGAGGGATCTACCCAAGGATATCACCAATAGTTATTATTAGAAGTCCTCAGGTATGATTGAAAAAAGGAGTATAGTGAGAAAGGAGAAAGAAGGGGTTGAAGAATTAAAAAGAAAATTAAAAGAAAGGGTGCAAAGAAATAGCCCTCCATATTCAACCTTAGGGCAGAAACCGGGTTCAATTCATCTGCTACTGGTTGTCACTAGATGACACTGGTATTGAAGATAAAGACGTCATGGACCCAGTGACGCACTACACTAAACCTTCTAGCCACTCAGTTCCTCTTAAAAGGATTTGTTTCATTCTCACTGGGAACCCTACATAATCTATTGACCTTCTCTTAGAGTTGGTTGGTATTGAAGAAGGAGACCCTCTCCCTAGTCTCCACTTAGGAAAACCAAAATGCACTATTGAGTCTAGAGCCACGAGATTCACCAAAAGATCTCATAGGAACACATGACATTTCATCATTTGTTGTTCATCAATAAGAACAAAAGTGATACATTCTAGAGTCCTACACAGGTCTTAGCAATCTGCCAGAACATTTATGAGAAGTTTCACACTCGTGATCTTCAGTGATTGAATGGAAACTCCTGCCAGGGTCAACATCAAGCAGCCCTGACAGCAGGTCACTTCGGTAATTCTCCGTGGATTACGCTTAGTGTGTCTCAAACGGTCTACAGTCGTGGGGTGATGCTTCGGTGTACCTCAGCGACTCATCTGAACTGTAGATGTACTTTGGTATATCGTGTTATCTCACTTGTGGGACTCTAGTTCAGGAACGGCCTTTGTAAGAATCAGAGATGTGTTTTCACACTATGCTGTTAACACTCTCGAAGTTCAAACTCGTAAGTGCCGGAATCCGCTTATTACTAACCTGTTTTTATGTTTTCTTCTTATGGAAGCTCTGGAGCGGATTGATCGTTCAGACTCCTCACATGCTCATACCAACAACACATGAAAGTTCTCATCAAAATCAAAGGCTACTCAAACTTAAAGATGATTCTTCGCCAATGTCAAATAATCTACAGAGTTTAAAGACTCGAGAACTACATCATTGGTAACCAAAAGTCAAATAAAAGTGTGAGCATGGTGGAGAAAGGCGAGGAGACACCTAACCAACGAAGTTGACAATGGCAGAATACCAATTATCTGATCACAAAGCATGAAGGAACGAAAATCAAGACTATTCTATATCTACACACAAAGTTCAAGCTCAAGGAGAGTAAAGACCTATTCAAGTGGAGCATCTTTTGAATGACCACCCCTTAGGGGGAGATTGTTAGCCTTAATAGTTTTTATTAGAAGTGATTTGAAGTGATGGTCATTTACGTATAGGAACTTTGTATCGTGTGTTAGATATCATGCTAGAATAGTCAACGGGCTCGTGGATTGGACTAAGCTAAATGGGTATTAGTTTAGTTAAGCTAGCCTTATATCATTCCATGTCCAATCCAACCCAAACGAGGCCCATAGAAAGCCTTTAGGGCAACATAGTTACTTGTACTATAAATACCCCTCAAATGGTCATTTGAGGGGTGTGCTTGAAAGTGTGTGTGTGTGTGTTCTTCATTTGCAATAAACATCATCTTTATTGTGTTTATCTTTTCTCACATACACGGTTTATACATCAAGTCACCATCTTTCTCTTATCTTTTCTTCTTCATTTACTACGCATATCTTGTGTTGGGTTAACGTGGTATACGCGTATAGTGGTTATACGTGTTGGGTTTGTGATAAGGTTGGTAAAAGTAAGGTCCTACAGTGTTGGAATCAGTCATCAAAGAAGTGTTCCACGAACTCCTCAACAGAACGGTGTAGTTTGAAAGACGAAATCGAACTCTTGTGGAAGCCGCAAGAACAATGCTGATTTACTCAAAGGTTCCAACGTTTCTCTGGGCTAAAGCCATCACCACTGCATGCTACACTCAAAATCGATACCTAATTGACAAATCTCATGGAAAAACTCCATATGAACTTGTCCACAATCGAAAACCTGATCAATCATTCCTTTATGTGTTTGGTGCGTTGTGTTATCCAACTAATGAGGGTCAAGATTTAGGTAAACTGAAAGCTAAAGCGGACATTGGAGTATTTGTAGGATATGCACCAAGCAGAAAAGGATACCGAATCTACAACAAAAGAACCCGAAATATCATGGAAACAATTCACGTTACGTTCGATGAGCTGACCAGTCAAATGGCTCCAGGAAAATCCAGTTCCGGACCCGCATCTCAACCTTCATTCAGTAGTCCCATTAGTTCTTCTCTGGTACAAAATCCCTCACCAGCAACTCCATATGTACCCCCTTCAGAAGATGATTTGAAGAAATTGTTTGATCCAATGTTTGATGAACATTATGAGCCTATTGCTAATGATCAGTCAAATCCATCAACAGAGGCTGCTCCCATACCTGTCAACATAGACAACCCTTCAGTTTCTATGCCATTGAGTCAAGATGCGCCTTCTGTAGATCACTCATCCTCATCATCAAATCCTCTGTCATCAAGTGTACATCATGGAATTTTTTCTGCTGTCACAGATGAAGAAAACCCTTTTGCCACTCCAGAAGATGAACTGTTTGAAAATATTTTTGCCCCTGATCCATCATCAGAACCATCTTCGTCAGGGGAAATCAACTCTGCTACTTCAGTTCCCCAACAAAAACCACACGAACACCTTAGAAAATGGACACATGATCATCCATTGGACAACATCATTGGAAACCCCTCTCGTCCAGTATCCACTCGTAAACAACTTGCAACTGATGCCTTATGGTGCTTCTTCAACTCCGTAATTTCTAAGATCGAACCAAAAGACGTTAAAACTGCCATGAATGAAGACAGCTGGTTCAATGCCATGCAAGAAGAAATTCATGAGTTTGATCGACTAGATGTATGGGAATTAGTACCTGCTCCTGACTGTGCTATGATCATTTCTCTAAAGTGGATTTTCAAAGTAAAACTTGATGAGCATGGTGATGTATTAATGAACAAGGCATGATTGGTTGCAAAAGGATACCGTCAAGAGGAGGGTATTTGTTAGATCGTTGTAAGCTCTTAGACTAGGTCTAATATTATATCTAGGAACACATAATAATGAAAGCGGAATATTCAAACATAGAATCAACATTATTATGAACAAGGTTTTTCATTATCATCTCTAACATACAAACATTTAATAGACCCAACAATCTTCCCCTATTTGATGATGACAAAACAACCACGAATCTTGTACGAACTTCCCTAGACGAAGTAGAGAAATTGAGATAATTAAATCTCACCATGAATGAAACAATCTTGTCTTCCATGCTTCCCCTTGACTTGAACATGTCACTCAAACATCTCTTCCCCATTTTTTTATCAACAAATAGAGAATGAATAAACCGTAGAAACTTCCCCTCGAGTTATGCATGAACATCAAATGATTCTTCAAAATCTTTAGGCTTTATGTAATGATTACTTGTGAAGAAAATCGAGTATAACGAATTTGATGAAGAAGTAGAATTTCCCAAACTTGTGTCTTAAATCTTGTACTATCCACGGAACTCCATACTTATACGAATAACCAAATATAAGTAGACCGCAATCCCTTGACAAAATCCTCAACTAATATGAGACACTGAGCACTACAATGTAACTCCTTTAAGTGATAGCCAATGTGTGCATAGAGCATCATAAGAAAAATCACACATTGCTAGATTCATCAAGCTATATGATAAGAACACAAACCTGTGAAACTCAACTACAACATCAAATAAATGATATTCAAACTTCTTTGTAATCAATTAATCCATAAGAATAAAATACGAGCCTTTTTGAATCCTTTTAAGAACAAATCATCAAACTCCTTGTGTGTATGAACAATAACCTGTGTGTGTGTCGTCCAAAAACCATAACAATAATTATGCACGACTTCCCCTTAATTCCAAATCTCCTCGTAATAAACCATTATACTGCCAATCCAAATAAATTTCGCCATGTAAAAACCTTGAGCAGTACTTTGTAAGAACAGTACTTTGAATGAATACGAGAAGCAATACTTTGAATGAGACTTGCAGCAGCAACAGTACTTTGAAAATATACTGGTAGTACTTTCATAAGGAGACCAGCAGTACTTTGAGCACAATAAATAAGCAGTACCTTGAATGCAGTACTTTCAATAATAAGTACTGTAATTGAATTCACAACTGTTGTAGGTCCCATGTCCACCAATCCATATATGAACGCACCATAAGACCACCGTCCACTCCATTTAATTAACATTCTCGTGTGAACCAATCACGTGTATAAATTGTGAATAATCTCACAATATCAAACGTGGGGACCAGCGTTGTACCAATATAAATCAGATATAGATCAAATTATAGATAAGTCCCACGTCCAGATTATAGATCAATCGAACATGCCCACGTGATCACAAAATCAGTACAAATAAAACCACCATTCGAATGTCAATTTAAATATTATACGCACAGGACCATGATCAATATCCATAAAAAACAATCCTACGTGACCAATAAATTAACAATACTATGTTATCGAATAGTCCAAACAATGTTACCTCGTGGGTCCCAGCACATAACTCCACTTTAAAACAATCACGAGCAATTTTTCATCTTTTATCACGTGACCACGTCCCATGTGCTTACTGCCGATATTCCAACCAATTAAATCTGGTGATAGGCGATTTTTGTTGACCAGTGAAAATCCCATTGTAACCATGCGCCTATGACGTCAATCGAAAAAATAATAATACCTGACAACCGAATCTGATCTTCATCAAAACTATTATCATCCTCGACAAGAAAACCTTGTGAATCCTAGATATAACGTGCCCCAGGCTCTGATACCACATGTTAGATCGTTGTAAGCTCTTAGACTAGGTCTAATATTATATCTAGGAAAACATAATAATGAAAGCGGAATATTCAAACATAGAATCAACATTATTATGAACAAGGTTTTTCATTATTATCTCTAACATACAAACATTTACAGCCCCAATTCTACTTGATCAAGGTAGAACATGTTACACACCTTGTAACAAGGATCAAGGACTTGACCTTGAGGCTGACTAACCAACTAAACAACTAAATCACTAAACCATAGGCGTTTTCCAAATCCCTACGCCTAGGTTCCCACACACACACACCTTTGGTGTTTACATCATGTACGTACAATAAAACTAATGACCCTATATCTCTTTATATACTAGAGACATCTAGGGTTTACAAGAGGAATCATAATACAATTAGGAAACAAAATATTCTTTTAAGCATATCTTCTAGAATCTTCCAAATCCTCCATCTTCTTGTAGTTTCCCTTCTTGTCACATTTAGTCCTTCATGTTTCATTCTTCTTGTTTTGTATCATCAAATCTATAATAGACCCAACAATATTGACTTTGAAGAATCATTTGCTCCAGGTGCACGTATCGAGGCAATCAGAATCTTCCTGGCTAATGCTGCAAGTAAGAACATGGTAGTCTATCAGATGGATGTAAAGACGGCTTTTCTTAACGAAGATCTTAAAGAAGTCGTATACGTCAGCCAACCTAAAGGTTTTGTAAATCCAGAGCATCCTACTCATGTCTATCGCTTGAAGAAGGCTCTTTAAATTTGAAGCAAGCTCCAAGGGCATGGTATGATACGCTATCAAAGTTTCTTCAAAGGAGCAGTTGATCCGATATTGTTCACCAGAAAGTCAGGCAAACATTTAATTCACGTTCAAATCTATGTTGATGATATTATTTTTGCCTCGACTGACCCCAATGAATGTGACCGTTTTTCTAAGGAGATGGGCTCTAAATTTCAAATGTCAATGATGGGACAAATGTCATTTTTCTTGGGATTACAAATTTCACAAAGTCCCGGAGGCATTTTTATCAATCAATCTAAATATGCTAATGAAATTTTAAAGAAATTTGGATTTGACACTTGTGACACCGTTGACACTCCCATGGTGGAGCGTACCAAAATGGATGAGGACCACTCAGGGATCATGGTAGATCAAACGAAATATCGAAGTATGATTGGATCCCTGATGTACCTCACAGCTAGTAGACCTGATATTCTGTTCGCTGTATGCATGTGTGCTAGATACCAGGCTAAGCCTACCAAAAAGCACCTTGAAGTGGTTAAACGGGTCTTTCAGTATCTACAAGGAACCATCAACATGGGACTTTGGTACCCGAAGGACACCGGTATGTCACTAACAGCCTATGCAGATACTGACCATGCAGGATGTCAAGATACACGTCGAAGTACGTCTGGAGGTGCTTAGTTTTTGGGTGATAAACTTGTGAGCTGGTCTTCAAAGAAACAAATGAGTACTTCTATATCCTCTAAAGAGGCTGAATACATAGCCATGTCATCTTGTTGTGCTCAAATCCTATGGATGAGATCCCAATTATCTGTTTATGGTTTTGAATTCAACAAAATCCCTCTATATTGTGATAACAAAAGTGCCATTGCTCTCTCTTGCAACAACGTTTAACATTCAAGAGCAAAGCACATCGACATTCGACATCATTTCATTCAGGACAAGTGGAAAAAGGTGTGGTAGAACTCTATTTTGTGAGGACTGAATACCAGTTAGCAGACATCTTCACTAAAGCTCTTCCTAGAGAACGTTTTGAGTTTATCCTTCCACGACTTGGTGATAAGGTTTTAAAAGGTACCTTTTTGAGGGGTCATTTAAGCCCTTATTCGATCACTTTTGTATCCGTTATTGCTTAATATCGTTCCTTTTCACTTTTTAGGTCTCTTGAAGGCAAAATGCTGGAATGATGCTTATTTGGACGAAAAGGCGCGAATATACGAAGAAAATGGCCAAAGTCAGAATCGAGACCCTCAAAGCTGCTGAAACATAAGGCGACGGCGTCACTGCATATCTGCGACGCCGTCGGGAAGGAATTTTGCGACGGGTCAGAGGCGAAATTGCATGTTTTCAAGGGACGACGTCAGGTTCTAAAGGAATAGGCCGTCGCTACTCAGACGGCCTAGATGCAGCCAAGACGGCGTCATAGCTGAAGGGGACGGCGTCACAGTCATAAGGTGACGCCGTCGCAAGGTTTACGTGGCCAAGATGAAACCCTAATGACGGCGACACGACGGCGTCACGAAACATAAGGTGACGCCGTCGCAGATGTAATCTTATATATAGAATCCGAATTTTTCAGTTTTGTGTGTAGTCTTTTGGAGTAAAAACCTAAAACCGAACCAAGGCTTTCTTGTGCAGTATTTTAGGGTTCTAAACCCTATTATACATCAAGATAAGTATTTACTTCATTAATTTAATTATGTCTTTGATTATTTGTGTGTATGCTTGCATGTTCTCCATGTCCGGCTAATTTATTTGTGTGTTTGCTTAGGGAATATGAAACTTAATTATTGATTATTGATTGGTTGATACTTATCTTAGTTGACTAATGATCTAGAGTGCGCTAGATTATTCGTTGTGTACTTAATGCTTGACATTTCTTTGTGAACTTTAGAATATAATTATCTAGGTAATTGTAGGATAAAGTATTCAGGGACAACCGTAGAGTAGGCGTCTATAAATCACTAGAGGATTTGTAAACAAGACCCTTTGGTAATTTCAAAGAGTTAGGGAAATAAGCACGCCCTATAGCCTTAGAATCACAACGCAACTAGGAATAAGGACGTGACAAATCAACCATCAATAGGAGATAATTAAGGAGTAGTAAAACCTAAGTAAACACATCTTTAAACTATCATACGAGTACACATCAATTAGACATAGACTATCACAACCTTAGCTTAGATAATTAGATAATAGTAGAGTAATCGGTAGAAATACCAACCCCCCAAATCCAATACCCGAGATTCGTACCTTTTCATTTTCTAAAAAAACATAAAAAGATAAAAAATAATCTTCCTCAACCTCAACCTTAGCGTAGTAACTTCTTACTAGCATTCCTATTCCCCTAGAGAACGATATCAATACCCGTGGCTTACCCTAATTACTACACTACAACGATTAGGTTCACTGCCTAGGGTGTTATAAAACTTGCTCGAAGAAAAGGAAGTTTCCTTGACCCCGAACGACGCGTGTAGCGTTATCACTTGGTCTAAAGAGTCTACAACCGGAAACACTCAAACGTCTTCAAGAGGAAGACGAGGAGTAAATGTCTTTCTTCATCTATCTCTTGTAAATATTTTTTTTCAAAAAGAAAAATACAAAATTATAAAACCTACAAAAGAAAATAGAAAAATTTAAAATTTCAAAAATCCATAAAATTTTGAAAAACTCGAAAAATTCAAAAAATATTGTCTTTTTGTCATGTTTTTCTTAATTCGATAATCATCTACGGACTTTGTGTTGACTTTCAAAGAATGTCACGGGTCTTTAGATGTTCTTCGAATGTACATAAATTGTTTAAAAAAAAGACGGAGAAAAATAGTGGTTTATTGTCATTTCAGGCAGTAACCCGTTTTAAAAAGAAAGAACAGAGCCATGCTTAATCTTATTTTTCAAATCTCATGCTCTGATTCTATAAACAAATGTTTGTCACCAAAAAGACAAATGTTTCTTTCCAAATATTTTTCCTTCTAATGATTCTTCTGAAAAATATTTGTCATCTAATGAAAACAAAATTGCTTTGAAAGTAACTCGGACTCTATTTTTGATAATCATCTGGACTTATCATTTGTCAAAATCTCTATCTCTCAATCAACAACTTATGTCATTGATTGAGGGGGAGAATGATTTCAATTAAATCAAAAAGGTTATTTTTCAAACAATTGGTACGTAAACGAGCAATGTCTACTTTTGGATAATCAAAAAGAACAATGTTTTACATTGTTTTTATACAATTGGTTCAAGACCTTGGCTAATGTTATGTTTTCATAAGATACTTAAGCAAGTTTGAACATTGGAGTTTAAAGTCTCAAAATCTGATCCTTATCAGTTGAAATGTTTTTCAAAAGAAAGTCACAATTCTCCTAAAAAGTTTTCAAAATTAATTTAAATCAATAGAGATCACAAATCTCAAAGGATTTGAAAATTGTGATCGGGGGAGAATTTGTGATTTAAATTGGATATAAACTGATAATTTGATAAGTGGTTTAGAAATATAACAACAAGCACTCCTCCCTACATGTGCCAAACGATTTCAAATTTTCTACGCACATGTTAAGGGGGAGCATCTATTTTAAACCAAAAAATGATTGAATCGTGATTGATTTGTATCAAATGTGCAGGTTCCTTCTAATATGTGCAAAACTCTTTCGATATACTATGCACATATTGAGGGCGAGCGAAGCAAAGAAAACCTCATCCTTCCCAAATGATTTCATCCAAAGTATTTAAATACTAAATTTGATCGGAAAGGTGATGTAGATATTTTTATAAAATGATTAATCAAAGAAGTGAATTCTTCCTCTTGCCTCCATGTGTCAAAATGATTTCAAACATACGATGCAAATGTTGAGGGGGAGCCTTTTTCTAAAATATCAAAAACAATTCAGGTACAAAATGTTTTGATAATATATCACAAGTACCTGGTTTGATTTTCAAATGGTTTTCAATTGGTTCCAATGGCAGATGAACAATACCAAAAAGACCGACCCAATTTACTTTATGTATGGTGATATAAGGATGGTTAGATTAGGTATTCGTTCCCACGATCCCGCCAGAGCCGGAGGGATCTACCCAGGGACAATCCACTAGATAGTGTAGAGTCTTTAGGTATGATGAAAAAAAGGAGAAAAGTGAGATATGGGAAGAGTGCGGACTGAGATAGAGCTGGAACCGGAATAAACCCAACAAGGTTCTAGTAATGAAGTCTCGGTAAGCACTGAAGGGGTTAAAAATGAAAAAGAAATAAATGTGAAAAGGGTGAAAAGAAATAGCCCTCCATTATTTCAACCTAAAGGCAGAAACCGGGTTCAATTCATATGCTACTGGTGGTTACCAAGGTAACGCCGGTATTGAAGACAAGACGTCATGGACCCAGTGACGCACTGCACTACATCTTCCCAAGCTACTCAAGTTCCTCTTAAAAGGACTTGTTTCATTCTCACGGGGAACCTACATAATCTATCGACTTTCTCTTAGAGATTGTTGATATTGAAGAAGGAGACCCTCTCCCTAATCTCTGGCATAGAAACCAAATGTGCACAATTGAGTCTAGAGCCACGAGATCATCAATAAATCTCATTAGGAAACAGTCAATGAAGACTCACTGTTTCACACAATGTGGAAAGTGAGAATATATCTTATGAGTCCTACGCATTATCCTTGTGATATTGCTAGAACATCTGAGTGTTATCCCAACATACACGCAATGAAGATGGAAAGCCTTCTAGAGCAAACATCAAACAAGCTCTTGGTAGGTGGCATGTGAGATCTATCCAATAGATCAACCATGTGCAACCGAACAGAAACAATGGGGCGATTCAAAATTATGAATCAATCCTGGTTCAGGTAATGGATTGACGGATACCTTTGAAAAACCGGTCGCTGTGCTTAAAATTCTTTTCTTTAGCACTTCGACTGTGTATTAATATTTCAAAATTAAAAAGTGTTTATGATTGATAATTGATTTTCCTTAAAACTTCATTGTATTGAAAAAACACTTTATATTGAGCAGTACACGATTGTTTTTCAAATCTCTTTTCATCAATCAGTGAATCTCAATTCGCTGGTTCACTCACTCCGTGTTGTCTTGTTTGAGACGTACCGGTTTGAGAACGGCTAGACCAGCTGCGAAACCCTGTCAAGGAGATTCTTCGGAATTATACCTGATCACAGGCAGTACTTGTACTGATCAACGGGGAACCGTGGGACTTGTACCTTAAGGAAAGTGATCAAAGACACTTTTCGTGCGCTTTATTGCTAACTGTTGTATGCAGGTACTCCCGACGTTTGCAGCTGATCAGAATTGAGAGGTCAATCCAAAGCCGCATGCTCACACACCACATTCATTTCTAAAGAAATCATGATAAGTGCATCAATAACTCTGATATTGTCACTCCATGCTTCTGCTACGCTGCTGCAAATATCATGAATCGATAAAAGCTTCCGCTACTCTGATGAGAAGATATCATGATCCAAAATGTTAGCATGTCGGTCCGAATGTCACAACATCACACAATGGTGATACAACAAAAGGATGAGTCAGAGATTTGCTGTGGCTGATGATCTCAAAACTGGCTCAAAACTCTTCATCACGTGGATCAGTTAAAGACCTCCACTTGAATTATCCAAACATGCAAAACATGAAGAATCAAAGACTATGGGCTACAGAGCAATGAACTTAAACAAGAATCCAAGAACAATCTTAATGTAATATCTGTTTGTATTATGTGTAATTTGAGGTGACCTCCCTTAGGGGGAGATTGTTAGGATTTAGAAAATCCAGTCATTAAAGTGTCGGTCACCTCAAGTATATGTAATCGTTAGAAACTCGTAGTCGTAGTCATTTAATAGTAGTTAGTATTTAGTTAAGTAACATCGTGGAGGACGGACGGGTCTTTACCCATTGTATGCCTGATCCACAGCCCGTAGGAGGCGAGTCTTGTAAGAAAAATATAAATACCCTCTACCTCCCAAGGTAGAGGGTTGGAGCTTCAATACTATTTTTCTTTTTTTCACATAGTTCCCAACTCCCTTACCTTTCTCTCTCTAGAACTTTCTCTCTCTAAAAATTATATACGCCCCATATAGTTATGGTTTGATGTGTTTGTGAAATCCTATATGTTACAAACCAAAGTTTGGAGTAGTTTACTGCAGTGAACTTCACCACAACTGTTTAATGGCGTGCATTGAGCTTCACAAGTTTTGTGATCATACTCTAAAGAAGGTTCGTGATGGGTTAGCGTACCGGTTGAAGGAGATTCACGAAGGCATTGGGTCGAAGAAGCGGTGGAATTATAAAGAAAGGAGGGATGTTAAGAAGATCATCACGAGGATAGATGAAAGGTTGTTTCATCGTGATCAGATGCGGAATTTGGAGAGCTTTGTGGGTGGACGACATAGTTTCCCTCTTACGGGTTATCAACGTCAAGAGCGAACTCCCAGTCTCATTGAAGGATTGACTAGTACTCCTTAAATTATTTCTTTGATTGATATTTGGATGATATGATTTGTTACATTGACTATGGCTTGTGCACACATAACAGTGTACAACCCGTACTTGTAATGAAAGGACCCTGTGGTACGCATCAGTGCTACAATCCTATAAAAGGAGCGAAAGCTTCTTACTTTTGAGTAAAACTTATCAAAACTTTCATTTTTCAACGTTTTGCTCAAAAGAACAAGTACTTCCCCTTATGTTTTCAAAACCTCAAAAGTTAATATTACTTGTTGAGGGGGAGTATTTGCTAAAATCTTTGTTCACAATTTGTTCTTCATGGAAATCTTTCCACAAAACTCGAAATGGACATATTCGATATCAAAATTTCATCAAAAATAACATATATGCCATTTTTGAGGGGGAGAAAAATTGTGTGATACAAATATGTTGGAAATTATGATTGAATCTTCATGCTAAGACTTAACCCATGAATTGACGAGAACTGAACTGTCATACATCGAAAAGATTTGTCTTCCAAGACTTATCCGAGTTGATTGTACCTTTTCGAGAAACTCCTGATAGACATGAACTTTGACGGGTTTGAAAACCTTTCAAGGTTTGTCCACACCTTCAAGGTAGTTATTAGAGCTAGTTGTCACCTAAAAGCTGACAATGTATCTCTTTAACTATGCAACGTAACTGTGTCAAGCGGGGAATTGTCTATCTTGAGTCGATCAATTCAAAAAGTGCGAGCTCTAGCCTCACTGTGCAGATTTCTGTCAAAATACTTAAGCACATGTGAAGGGGGAGTATTTCTGAAAATATAAAACTCTCGAAGTGTTACACTCATAAACAGTTTGAGAGATTTTCAAGAAAATGGTTTTATGGCAACATAGGTTAGTCATGGTGTTATAAGGTGACTAAGGTTATGAATAACCGTCCTATGATCTGCCAGAGCCGGAGGGATCTACCGGAGGACACCACCAATAGTTAGAATTTAGAAGTCCTTAGGTATAATCATAAAAAAAATGAGAAAATGAGAATCGGAGAAAGAAGGAGTTGAAGAATTAAAAAGAAAAGTAAAGAAAAGGGTGAAAAGAAATAGCCCTCCAGATTATTCAACTTAGGGCAGACACCGGGTTCAATTCATATGCTACTGGTTGTCACTTGATGACACCGGTATTGAAGACTAAAGTCGTCATGGACCCAGTGACGCATGCACTAAAACTTCTTAGCCACTCAAATTTCTCTCAACAGAAGCTTGTTTCATTCTCACAGGGAACCCTACGTAAACTATCGACTTTCTCCTAGAGATTGCTGGTATTGAAGAAGGAGACCCTCGCCCTAGTCTCCGATTAGGAAAACCAAAGTGCACTATTGAGTCTAGAGCCACGAGATTCATCAAAAGATCTCATAGGAACACTTGACATTTCATCACTTGTCGCTCAACATTAAGGACGCAAGTGATAACATTATCGAGTCCTTCACAGATCTTAGAAATCTGTCAAGAACATTTATGAGAGGTTCACAATTGTGATCCTCAGTGATTGAATGGAAACTCCTGCCAGGGTCAACGTCAAAAAGCCCTGACAGTAGATCACTTCGGTAACTCCTTGTGGGTTATGCTTAGTGTTGTCTCAAACGGTCTACAGTCGTGGGGTGATGCTTCAGTGTACCTCAGCGACTCACCTGAACTGTAGATGTACTTCGGTACATCGTGTTATCCTACTTGAGGGACTCCTGTTCAGGAACAGCCTTTGCTAGAATTAGAGATGTGTTTTCACACTATGTTGTTAACACGCTCGAAGTTCAAACTTGTAAGTGCTGGAAATCCCGCTAAGGAGATTCCTTTCAAGAATCGAGTCCTGAAAATGTGGGTCATTACTTGAACTTGTTCAATGTAATGCCAACTGTACCTTATGGGATTCGGACGGCTGATTTGCCCGACCAAGGTGAATGGAATCAAGACATTCATCAGAAGAACAATCGTAGTGGCCTATTCTTTAAGAAACGACCACAATGATCGATTGGTGTTTATCACTAACCCATTATTATGTTTTCTTCTTATGGATGCTCCTGGGAGATGATCGTGCTGATTCTCCACATGCTCATACCAACAACAACAAAAATTGAAGTTCTCTCGAAAGGCAACACAACAGTCAGAATGATTCTTCTTCAAAGTCAAAGAATCTACAAAGTATAAAGACTAAGAGAACTACATCAATTCTGAAATCCAACGTCAAAGAGCGTGTGAGCATGTTGGAAAAGGACGTGGAGACACCTGAGTAACGAAGTGGACCTGATGCAGATAACCACAACATAACATCACCATATCCACACCAGAACAAAGAACAACGAACTAAGATATTGAAGACGTCAAAGCTGAAAACTTCAAAAGATACAAGATCCTCACACTGGGGAGATTGTTGGAATCAAGGCACTTCTTCTCACAAGAAAGAGGAATGTCAGAAGACGTCAAGGCAACTATTACATCAACACCAACAACTTTTCAAGATTGTTGGAGTCACTTATTAATTACCAACACTTAGGGGGAGATTGTTGGAATCACTACTAACTTGTATTTCAAGTGTTAGTAATCAATATGTAATAGGTTGCTTAATTAGGCTTTTATGTTAGTTATAAATGGCAAGGCTTATGTAGAAAGCCCATAGGCCTTAGCCCAAGCCCAATAATGAGGAAGGGACTAGACATGTTGCCCTAGCTCCCTTCCCATATATATACACATGTAAACCTTCCCTGGAAGGTTGGTTGCTCACTTTCACATTTATCCTACGCATAAATTTCCCATATTCATTCGTGTCTTTGTGTTTAGTGTTCATCCAATCTATCTTCATCTTATTTCTTACATATTGCTACTTGTGTTATATTATGGTGACCTAACATAGGCAACAAACATATACTCTGTCTAAGGAAGAGCTATACGCTTTCCTTACAGATTATCATATACCCAAAGAGTTTAAGTTGATGTTACCCACCAAATGCCAAGGTATTTATGATGCACCCAAGGGGTATGTTGGCCTGTATATTCATGCGTTTACAACATCTAACCTAAGGATACCACTCCACCCATGTTTTTAGAGCTGTTGCACTATTATGAAGTACACATATCTAGGTTTAACCCTTTTGGCTTAGCCAAACTCACCACATACATTGTTATGTGTAAAGCCTATGGGTATGAATCGTCATTGACTGTGCTTAGGGGTTTCGTAAACCTCTACCCTGGTAGAGATTGGTTAACCTTAGCAAAAAGAGGAGAGCATGATGTACCCCATTTGATCAACAAGCCCTTTACCAATATCAAAAACTGGAAAGGCAAGTTCTTCTACATTCAGAATACCATTGTACCCCCACAGTACCCTGAGTTATTGAGCCAAGAGTTCCAGTATGATGAGAAGCGGTTTAGTGATCCGATACCATATATACAGTAAGAAGAGATCCCCTGTACCAGCGTCTTTGTCGTCACCTAACTGATTGTCAAACCTTTCCTCAGCCTATCTTATTTATGGCTGGCCTTGCTGATAGTTGGGAGGGCTCCCTTTGCTTCCTGAAATTGTTTATTGTGGAGAAAGTATGTACATTTCCATTTAATTTAAATTTAGAAACTTATCTACCGATATTTATCTTTTGCCTCTCTTGTTGCAGGAACGGCCTTCCGAAACTTTGTTGTAGCTGGTGGTGCAAAAGAAGTGAGTTTCATCCCCAAGGAAGCAAAGGATGTAACCGTCTATTTCTATGAACAATAATGATGTTGATGCCCAAAGGATTGAGCCTATTTCCTCTGCACAGCCTTCCAAAGAGAAAGACCCTGAGGAAACCACCCAGCTTGTTGAGAATATTGCTGACTCTTATGATCCTCCATCCGAGGATCAACTTATGATCGTGGGGTCCTCCGGTATAGCAGACAGGGTTCGAAGCAGGAAGGGGATGAGTGCCAAGACAATAAAGTCTACTTCCAAAAGGAAGTTTATATTGCCTACTCCCCCCTCTCGAACCACCAGGCAGAAGAGTACACAAGGTAAAATAGTTCTTCATCCAGCTCTCGAAGGACCTAGTGATGAGGATATTCATGGTAAGCATGCCTTCCTATATTGAGAACTTGTTATAATGCTTCGTTCTTCTAATTGTGTGAATTTTTGCAGGTCTTTCGGATACTAAGGAGCATCCAACCCCATTAGCTTGTCATTTGCTAGTTGAGCATGAGACTCCAGCTGGTTGGAAAGGGGCATTGGACAACATGTCAATGGAGAAGTTGTGCGACCTGCATGATAAGAGCTATATTAGACAGGCTGTTCTTGACAACCACCTTAATACCCGGACCTGAGAGCTTCTTCGTGCTGTTAAATCTGCTAGGGAAGAGATGAACGTCATGCTTGCGAGAGAGAAGGCCAGGGATCAACAATATGCAGATCTGACGACCAAATGTGAAGAGGCAATGGAGGATTTTTAAAAGAATCCTTCGGTTCATGACCTTCGAACAGACATGCAGAAGCTTAAACAGCATCTTACTTATAGTCGTGCATAGTGTAGCAGGCTAAAGCTTGAGTAGGCTAAGGTTGCAGGTTACAAGGAACATATTGCTGCTCTGACCTCTAAATGTGCAGGTTTGGAAACTGAGAGGGCCAGGCTCGGGGAGCAAGAAATAAAGTTGAGGGAGGAGGTAGATGGCTTGAATCTTCGTTGCAAGATGCTCCAAAAGGATAGAGCTGATGTGGTCTCCAAGGTTGTTCCTTATATAGCTATGGAGTTATATCATAGCGATGAGGTCGAGAGGTGGTGGGAAAACTGGTTAATGCAACCATCTTTTATGGTAAGTGCACCACCTTGGAGGAGATAGCAGAAACATGTAAACCTGTAGTTCTTGTCGATGTGCCATACTACCGGTCAAAATCTGAGAAAGAATATGATGAAACCGGTAATGCATTATCCACTGCTAAGTACCCTTTCCTCGCTGAAGCAACGAAGGACCCTACGGCCTCTATCGAAGGCCTCCTCTCTAAGAAGCCAAAGAAAATTCAACTTGTTTCTCCCAGCAAGAAGACCCCTTCTCTGAAGCTTCCATCACCACCACCACCAGTTGATCCAACCTGCTCAAAGAACTAGTGAAGGCTGCCTTGTTGGCAGTAATTTGGCCCAAAGGGTGGTATGTACCCTTTTAGACAATTATCAGTCAGTGTTTTCCATGCTTTGGCCTGATGTGAAACAATTTAACTTTATGCTTTCTAAGGCTTTAGCCTTCCCTCAAACAATGTTTCAGACTTATCTTCCAGGCTATGGTTTCATGCTAGATGTGCTAGCGTATTTTAATATCTACAGATGGAGACTATGTCTCAATTTTGATGTGATGTTTGTTCTTCTCATACGTTACTTATGCACGTATATTATTTTAAAAACTAAAGCATATGGTAGATTCATAGCCTTATTGCGTGTAAATTCTGCGCCAAGAATATAGCAATCGTATAATTTAATTGCTGACATAGGGTTGCGACCCACTCCATCTTTATCCTTTGAGTAACATAAGGCTTGGAATACCTTAAGACCACTTAGAAGAGTTAATATGAAGTTTTGATGGATGTTGTATATGTATTCATGACTTATAGTTGTCCTGTTTCATCCCTTCGACATTGAAACTTATAAACGACTTCGCTGAACAAATCTTTGTTGTATTAGAACGAAATAAGAGATTTAAGGGAAATGTGTTATATCATTAAGTGGGTAGGGAGGATTACATCATTTTAAGAAATGAAAACTAAGACGCCTACCATTGATGCTTCTTTCCCCAAGTGAGAAGAATGCAGTACATTAATTGAAAACAAATAAAAATGTTCTTAGACATGGTAAGTTTTTGATGCAGGTTTTCTGACCAGGTTTTAATATTTATAGCGTCTCGTTTACCTATGGTCTACCTTATTCACTCACGGGCAGTGTACCAGGTCGTGTGTAGTGTAGTAATCAGTAAAACCGAGGTCGTCCTAAGAGCTATGTGAGCGGATCCTAATTAAGTCTAGATGTCACTGGTTTTAACTGGTTTGAGGTTTGAAATGATTAATTAACTAACAAACAAGAAATAAAAGCATAAAATAAAGAGAGGTCGTAATCAATAGAGGGAAAGTGTGCTAACCTAATTACTCATCCTATCGTGCAATGTTCATGTTTTATTACTTCCAACTAATTCAAGTGGGGGTTTAAGTCACTAGGACAACATTTGGTCAATTCGTCCTAACCTATCAACAAAGGCTCCTACCCGAGGTCAAGATTCTACCCTTGATAGTCGAGTGGTTTTTAGTCGCCTAAGCCAAGTCATTAAGTACCCTACATGCAAGATTCGAAATAATGAGTGCCCGGGCGCTAGCATCTTAGACACTCATCCCTAACTTTTTAAGTTCATCCCGACGACGGTGATCATTTGGTCAGTTCGCACAAGAGAGGTGTAACACCCCCAATTTCGTGATACGCAGCGGAATTCAAACTGGGTGTTACTTCATGGCTTAACAGTTACAATATCAGAAAACGAACTCTAATTGTATCATTTTAAAAGATTTATCATTCGATTTATATAAATATCAGAGTTTACAAAATGAGGTCCCAGTAGTTTTACAGTTTATTAAATAAGTTTTCGAATGATAATATAGCCTTCTTGAGTATCCGTGCCCTTCCGTGCCATCCTCGTAAATTATGAACCTGAGATAAACATGCTAAAAAGTGTCAACACAAAGGTTGGTGAGTTCATAGAGTTTATGATTAAAACAGTTGAGTTCAAAAGTTTCGAGTTTGAGCGATTATTGTAATAAATACAAATATCGATGAAATAAGTAGTGGGTTACGTTATTATCCACCCATAGTTTGTTTGCTTAGTAATCTGTTGAACACAAGTTTCAAGGTTGGGCCACGTTGTTGCACCCATAAGTTCAGTAGTTGCAGCATTTGTATCATTGCAACACAGTATATATATTGCCTTAAGTCTCATGAAACGCAAACCTTAACAGTACAGCATCATAGTAATTAACTAATGATGTAAGTTACTGACACCATAGAGATGATGTGAGCAACAATGCCCTCTGGTAGGAGTTTGCCATTCTCCTAGTATTCTCAAATAAAGTGCATTTGGTTACCTATCCGGCTAACACAAATGGGGCGTCAACTGCCAATAGATCTATTCACTATATTCGCGTTCACTTGTAAAGTGATTAATGGTTCATGATATGAGGGACTTTCAGTGGCAACAGTAAGTAACTTAAGCAATAACAATCAGGATCGCATACAAATAGTACTTGTGTTCAGGTTTGTAGCAAAACGTATAAAGTGTGATTATGAACTCATAGTAGTATGTAAAAGCTTTAGAGTACTTGTGAAAGTAAAAACAGGTAATTGAGCATGTATCTCCCCCAAAATAGTATAAAACAGTTAAAAGAGTAAAAGTGGGGCTATGCACTCACACTAATTCGTAAGAGTTTAAAATAAATGTAAAAATATCAAGCAATATTTGAGCATGTATCTCCCCCAAAACGTTCAAAATAAGGAAAAGAGGGGCTATGACTCACCTCGATACAGTAGTCTGGATGGAAAACAAATTAAGAAATGTGAATAAACTTCTCCGACTCGTGACCTGAGTTAGTATGTCATGTTTTTAGTATTCGAGTTCAAGTTTATGCAATGTTAATGCTTTATCGATAATTAGATAACATGAAGTCTCTTCAAAAATTAATTATACTTATCGTACTTATCTTTATGGCTCGAATGATTGTTAATCGAAATCCAAGTTGTTAAATATTTTATGTTTCCAAAATGTTATAATTTACAATTTTAAATATTTACAGTTTTTACCCTCGTATTTTCAAAAATGACACTTTAAACCCTCAACTATGGGTTATTGACAAAATCAGCCCTTATATAATTAACTTCACAGAAATTACATTTTTAGTCCAAAAGAAACTTTATCTTACAAAAATTACAATTTTTATGCTTGAAATTTTATAAGAAAATTCACTTGTTTTTGGCATAAATGGACAAAAGTACGGGTGAATAAAAACGAGGCCTTAATAGGTTTTTACTACGTTCTTGTTCCTTTCAAGAGTTTTTCTGGTGGTCTTTCTAATGGCTCAAACTAGAGGTCTTAAGATCTTACGGTTTGGTCGCAATGATTTAACAAAGTAAGGGGGTTATGTGCTTTTTGTTGTTTTTGGGCAATAACGGGCTAAAAGAGGGCAGATTTTACACGAGGCAAGCTAGTGTCTCTACGTCGCATTTGACCCTTAAAACACTATGCTGTAAGCTCTTTTAAATGGTATAAGTCTCATGTCCTAGTCGTCTTTGGTTAGAAAGATACAAGACCACGAATATGGCCACTTGGCCACGACGCGTTTTATGAAAATTTCAGTTTTAAGCTATATCTTTTGCATGCGACCTTGTGAAATATTGTTTTACCCATTTCCAATGTTTCTAATACAGTTCCTAATCAATTTTATCAAAAATCCCATGTTTTCCCATGTATTTATTGTAAAAAGCTTTTTGGCATTTAGGACTTTTGACCAAAATGATGGCTGTTTTTAAAGATAACGACTAGGCTTTTTAACCGGGTTATGGAAGCTTTTTGTAGTATCCCAGGTGGTCTTTACAACGGTACCTTGGATGACCCTAGTACCTCTAACATGAAGTAGATAAACGCGGGGCAAGTAGGGGGTGTTGGCTGTTTTTGTAACTTATACATAACAGCTGTTGGGATTTTTATTAAATTCTGGCTTCGTTATGTGTTTTCTAGACCCGTGCTCCTGAGTTTTTGAAGAAAACGTCATTCCGGACAACTTTCGTGTTTTAACTTTTTCATGAAACGGACCAGAAATGCCTCGTTTCGCGTGCCCGATCTTCCTGTTACAGAAAGTTTTGGACAGCTTTTCGATAACTTCTTTTGGCCGTATCTTTTGACTCGTGTAATCGTTTTAAGTGATTAAAATTGCTACGGTCTTGGTTTGATCTTGTCTATCAAAAATGTATTACGAGAGCACAATGAGACAAGGCCAAAACTATGTAGAGCACGATAGAATAATAAGATAATTCGTAACATATAAACAAAAGTACGTATGAACATAAGCTTACCTCACCAAGAATGGTGGAAAGAACATCATGCTACGGACTAGGATTTGGTGAAAGGAAAACATGGCTTGTTTGTGGACTCAACCGTGAGTCAAGACCAACTACTAGTCGACTTGTACACGTTCTAAATCCCATAAATCATTTACCATTTTTCTCGTTTAATTTACACCAAGGTGGAAAAGACTTAGAAAAATATTTGAAGTGTGGTATTTTATTCGTGTGTGTTCTTATGAAATGGAAGAAGCAAGCAAGCAAGTGATGTGTTGCTTAAATACATGATACAAAATGGAAGAAACTAGCATGATAATACACATTTCTTATTTTTACATGCATGATGCAAATTGTAACACGTATGGCATTTTAAAATTTGTTATGTTGTATGATTATGGGACATACATTTTGTATTTGTAAACATGATGTTGACGTGGCCTTAATTAGGAAATGGATAGAAGTTTTTGGTGACAATCTTTAGATTTATTATTAGTTTAAGGTTTAAAGGGTATAGTTTGATCCCGATAATTACTAGCGTTAAGTCCTTAAGTCACGAAACTTAAAACTGGATAACATAAAAATTTAATACTTATAAAAATGTCAAAATTTATCATCATACCCCAACTTAGTATATTAGACGTGTGATAAGTTTAACGGAGGGCGTATACATTGATAAAACATAATAACGTAAGTTTGAGGACTTGTATTATGTAGAGAGTATAATGTAAAAAAAAAAAAACAACAAGTGGTAATAGTTCATATGAAGTATGACTATTGATGAATTTGAGTATTTTGAACATATAAACTTATCTACTTTTGTGTTGGTCGTAAGTAAAATTCACACGATTAAACTTTTATGATTATTACTAAAAGTACTATCATTTAATAAAAATGTAATAATAATTGGTATTAATATTTAGAAATAGACCTGAAATATGCGAGATGCAATCCTTGTTTGGTTACTTGGTTGCAAGATTCAAAATAAAAATGAAAGAATTATATTTTTGAGTTTATACATTATATACTTGTATATTAGGCTTATAGTATATTATGAGAAAATCAAGTTTAAGGTTAATGCATTATGTCTTGTAAGGTGTGCTTTAAAGTAGATACACTAAGATTTATGATATAATTTAAATTATAGTTAAGGCTTCTATGCTTTAGAGACTTGTAAAATGTTGTACTTTAGTATTAATGATTTAGTAAAATCATAGTTAAAATAAATTAGGGCTTCGTGAAAACTCTAATAAATGGCTAACGTTTAGTTCGAAGGTTTAATAATTGTACGTTAACGTAATAACGTAAAGTGGTAAATAAACGTTGAAAACCTTTATAGTTTTACATATAAAGATGTTTAGGTTTATTAAAGATGTGAGGTTCATCACATTGGCTAGTTGTTGTGATCAAATAAATGGATATCGTTTCTTAAAAAAAATTTGGACGTAGAAAATGGATAAGTATTCTTTCGTTAGAATATTATATTAGTTTAATACGAGATGAAATTTACCGGTGGTTACAGTCTCACCCCCTTAAATTGAATCTCGTCCCGAGATTCAGTCGATGTTAAATGTTGAAGTAATGAGGATGAAATGTGGTTTTACTTGTGAAAGATTATAAGTTAGAATTTATTGTTTTTGCATGTGAATAACATTATTTTAAAGGTCATATAAACTTTAGAAAATTTTAATTTTTGAATGAAGATTGTTATTAATTTTGAAAATAACATGGTTCATAATGGCTTGTGAAAATCAAATTATTAATATCGAAAAAAAAAAAAAAAAAAAAAAAATCTCGAATGAGAGAAAGTTTTTGAACTTCAGCTTTTGTAGATGATGAATTAGTTTGTTCCTTAGTAAGGTGAACAGTAATTTTTAACGGTCATGAACAGTATCCTCCAACGGTCAGGAATAGTACCCCCAACGGTCAGGAATAGTACTCCCAACGGTCACTTTTCTTTTTATAAATACCCCATTTTAAACCTCATTCCTTCGTACTAAATTTTCCACCTACATTTCTCATATCATACTTTCAAAATGCCGCACTTTATTACCGTTATTGCACTCATATATGTTGTTGTCGCGGCTATCTATTTAGCCAACGTTACGGATGAAGATTATGTGTTCTTGGCTGTGATCTTAGTGATCCTCGTACCACTAGTGATCCTAGCCATCGGCGTGGATAAATTATGGGGGTAATTATGTTAGGAATGTTTGAAATAAATTGTTGTTTAATTTGTGTTATTGTGTAATCGTATGCGTTAATATTAAGTTGTGGTCTTGTGTTGGTTGTTGGGTTGAATCCCAATACGCTTAATGGTGTGTTTGTTTATGTAACCTAGGCCGAGGCCCTTTTAATCTAAATGTGGGTTGTGTTTGTTTGTTTTACTAACGGGTTGAAGCCTACTTTTTGTTATAAAAAGGAAGCGTTTAGTATTGTTTATATATATTGAGCTACGTCTCTTGTTATTTCATTCATCATGCTTAATAACTCATTTATATTTGTTATACAGAATAATCAAGATACTACATCCAGTCATGATTCTCGCTCTCATAGGTGTAATCGTGTTTTTCATTAGCTTGGCGGATCAACCATTTGGCGATACCATACCTTATTTGGTGATTTTTGTAACATTAGCACTACCGATGCTAATTATATCATTATGTATTAATATTCATGGATTCTAATGTAATAAAAATTTATGTTATTCGTGTTTGCCATATATCTTTGTGATTTTTTTTTTGTGATCCTCGAGTTTGTACTTATATCATTTCAGATACAAATAAGCCCACTTATTTATAATTCATTATTTACATAGAGAGGCGTCCCAAACAATGTAAATAAAGAAATACAAACTTATGGTTCGGAAATTCACAATTTCTTTATTTAAATAAAAAGGCGTCCCAATCCATTCAAATAAAGACATTGTAAATCATCCTACTTAAGAGTTTCTGACTTAACATTCGTACTTAACTGATGAGTTACAAGGAAATTTGGGTGTTCTGGGAGTACGGAAGGAGTGTTTACACTTATCTTTTAGAGACGAGAGTAAGATAATCAAGGAAAGTTGCCATAATAGTTGGTGAGTATATATATTTAGTGTAAATAAGATAAGTAGGAGAGACCATTGTAATTGGTTACAATGTCTTGAGAAAGTTTCATAAATTTGAAAAATATAAAAGTATGTACATGCTCGGTGAAATGTGATTAAGTCATAATGCCTTAGAATAGACACATGCAAGTATGTTTATTTCGTATAAAGTGATTAGAAGTATATATCAGTATACTAAAGTGTTTGTGTAGCATAAATTGTCTAAAAGTCACATAATTACCTGGAGGATGGAAGGCACGGAGAGCGAAAGGCTATAAAATGTTTTCTTTGTAAAAATAGTTATAGTTCGGACCTCAACTAGATCCGTTTCTCTATAACTGCAGCTCTGATACCAATCTGTAACACCCCCAATTTCGTGATACGCAGCGGAATTCAAACTGGGTGTTACTTCATGGCTCAACAGTTACAATATCAGAAAACGAACTCTAATTGTATAATTTTAAAAGATTTATCATTCGATTTATATAAATATCAGAGTTTACAAAATGAGGTCCCAGTAGTTTTACAGTTTATTAAATAAGTTTTCGAATGATAATATAGCCTTCTTGAGTATCCGTGCCCTTCCGTGCCATCCTCGTAAATTATGAACCTGAGATAAACATGCTAAAAAGTGTCAACACAAAGGTTGGTGAGTTCATAGAGTTTATGATTAAAACAGTTGAGTTCAAAAGTTTCGAGTTTGAGCGATTATTGTAATAAATACAAATATCGATGAAATAAGTAGTGGGTTACGTTATTATCCACCCATAGTTTGTTTGCTTAGTAATCTGTTGAACACAAGTTTCAAGGTTGGGCCACGTTGTTGCACCCATAAGTTCAGTAGTTGCAGCATTTGTATCATTGCAACACAGTATATATATTGCCTTAAGTCTCATGAAACGCAAACCTTAACAGTACAGCATCATAGTAATTAACTAATGATGTAAGTTACTGACACCATAGAGATGATGTGAGCAACAATGCCCTCTGGTAGGAGTTTGCCATTCTCCTAGTATTCTCAAATAAAGTGCATTTGGTTACCTATCCGGCTAACACAAATGGGGCGTCAACTGCCAATAGATCTATTCACTATATTCGCGTTCACTTGTAAAGTGATTAATGGTTCATGATATGAGGGACTTTCAGTGGCAACAGTAAGTAACTTAAGCAATAACAATCAGGATCGCATACAAATAGTACTTGTGTTCAGGTTTGTAGCAAAACGTATAAAGTGTGATTATGAACTCATAGTAGTATGTAAAAGCTTTAGAGTACTTGTGAAAGTAAAAACAGGTAATTGAGCATGTATCTCCCCCAAAATAGTATAAAACAGTTAAAAGAGTAAAAGTGGGGCTATGCACTCACACTAATTCGTAAGAGTTTAAAATAAATGTAAAAATATCAAGCAATATTTGAGCATGTATCTCCCCCAAAACGTTCAAAATAAGGAAAAGAGGGGCTATGACTCACCTCGATACAGTAGTCTGGATGGAAAACAAATTAAGTAATGTGAATAAACTTCTCCGACTCGTGACCTGAGTTAGTATGTCATGTTTTTAGTATTCGAGTTCAAGTTTATGCAATGTTAATGCTTTATCGATAATTAGATAACATGAAGTCTCTTCAAAAATTAATTATACTTATCGCACTTATCTTTATGGCTCGAATGATTGTTAATCGAAATCCAAGTTGTTAAATATTTTATGTTTCCAAAATGTTATAATTTACAATTTTAAATATTTACAGTTTTTACCCTCGTATTTTCAAAAATGACACTTTAAACCCTCAACTATGGGTTATTGACAAAATCAGCCCTTATATAATTAACTTCACAGAAATTACATTTTTAGTCCAAAAGAAACTTTATCTTACAAAAATTACAATTTTTATGCTTGAAATTTTATAAGAAAATTCACTTGTTTTTGGCATAAATGGACAAAAGTACGGGTGAATAAAAACGAGGCCTTAATAGGTTTTTACTACGTTCTTGTTCCTTTCAAGAGTTTTTCTGGTGGTCTTTCTAATGGCTCAAACTAGAGGTCTTAAGATCTTACGGTTTGGTCGCAATGATTTAACAAAGTAAGGGGGTTATGTGCTTTTTGTTGTTTTTGGCAATAACGGGCTAAAAGAGGGCAGATTTTACACGAGGCAAGCTAGTGTCTCTACGTCGCATTTGACCCTTAAAACACTATGCTGTAAGCTCTTTTAAATGGTATAAGTCTCATGTCCTAGTCGTCTTTGGTTAGAAAGATACAAGACCACGAATATGGCCACTTGGCCACGACGCGTTTTATGAAAATTTCAGTTTTAAGCTATATCTTTTGCATGCGACCTTGTGAAATATTGTTTTACCCATTTCCAATGTTTCTAATACAGTTCCTAACCAATTTTATCAAAAATCCCATGTTTTCCCATGTATTTATTGTAAAAAGCTTTTTGGCATTTAGGACTTTTGACCAAAATGATGGCTGTTTTTAAAGATAACGACTAGGCTTTTTAACCGGGTTATGGAAGCTTTTTGTAGTATCCCAGGTGGTCTTTACAACGGTACCTTGGATGACCCTAGTACCTCTAACATGAAGTAGATAAAAGCGGGGCAAGTAGGGGGTGTTGGCTGTTTTTGTAACTTATACATAACAGCTGTTGGGATTTTTATTAAATTCTGGCTTCGTTATGTGTTTTCTAGACCCGTGCTCCTGAGTTTTTGAAGAAAACGTCGTTCCGGACAACTTTCGTGCTTTAACTTTTTCATGAAACGGACCAGAAATGCCTCGTTTCGCGTGCCCGATCTTCCTGTTACAGAAAGTTTTGGACAGCTTTTCGATAACTTCTTTTGGCCGTATCTTTTGACTCGTGTAATCGTTTTAAGTGATTAAAATTTCTACGGTCTTGGTTTGATCTTGTCTATCAAAAATGTATTACGAGAGCACAATGAGACAAGGCCAAAACTATGTAGAGCACGATAGAATAATAAGATAATTCGTAACATATAAACAAAAGTACGTATGAACATAAGCTTACCTCACCAAGAATGGTGGAAAGAACATCATGCTACGGACTAGGATTTGGTGAAAGGAAAACATGGCTTGTTTGTGGACTCAACCGTGAGTCAAGACCAACTACTAGTCGACTTGTACACGTTCTAAATCCCATAAATCATTTACCATTTTTCTCGTTTAATTTACACCAAGGTGGAAAAGACTTAGAAAAATATTTGAAGTGTGGTATTTTATTCGTGTGTGTTCTTATGAAATGGAAGAAGCAAGCAAGCAAGTGATGTGTTGCTTAAATACATGATACAAAATGGAAGAAACTAGCATGATAATACACATTTCTTATTTTTACATGCATGATGCAAATTGTAACACGTATGGCATTTTAAAATTTGTTATGTTGTATGATTATGGGACATACATTTTGTATTTGTAAACATGATGTTGACGTGGCCTTAATTAGGAAATGGATAGAAGTTTTTGGTGACAATCTTTAGATTTATTATTAGTTTAAGGTTTAAAGGGTATAGTTTGATCCCGATAATTACTAGCGTTAAGTCCTTAAGTCACGAAACTTAAAACTGGATAGCATAAAAATTTAATACTTATAAAAATGTCAAAATTTATCATCATACCCCAACTTAGTATATTAGACGTGTGATAAGTTTAACGGAGGGCGTATACATTGATAAAACATAATAACGTAAGTTTGAGGACTTGTATTATGTAGAGAGTATAATGTAAAAAAAAAAAAAACAACAAGTGGTAATAGTTCATATGAAGTATGACTATTGATGAACTTGAGTATTTTGAACATATAAACTTATCTACTTTTGTGTTGGTCGTAAGTAAAATTCACACGATTAAACTTTTATGATTATTACTAAAAGTACTATCATTTAATAAAAATGTAATAATAATTGGTATTAATATTTAGAAATAGACCTGAAATATGCGAGATGCAATCCTTGTTTGGTTACTTGGTTGCAAGATTCAAAATAAAAATGAAAGAATTATATTTTTGAGTTTATACATTATATACTTGTATATTAGGCTTATAGTATATTATGAGAAAATCAAGTTTAAGGTTAATGCATTATGTCTTGTAAGGTGTGCTTTAAAGTAGATACACTAAGATTTATGATATAATTTAAATTATAGTTAAGGCTTCTATGCTTTAGAGACTTGTAAAATGTTGTACTTTAGTATTAATGATTTAGTAAAATCATAGTTAAAATAAATTAGGGCTTCGTGAAAACTCTAATAAATGGCTAACGTTTAGTTCGAAAGTTTAATAATTGTACGTTAACGTAATAACGTAAAGTGGTAAATAAACGTTGAAAACCTTTATAGTTTTACATATAAAGATGTTTAGGTTTATTAAAGATGTGAGGTTCATCACATTGGCTAGTTGTTGTGATCAAATAAATAGATATCGTTTCTTAAAAAAAATTTGGACGTAGAAAATGGATAAGTATTCTTTCGTTAGAATATTATATTAGTTTAATACGAGATGAAATTTACCGGTGGTTACAACAGGAAGGGTCGTCAGTTGGTCAATTCTTACCCTTCCTAACTCTACCTAACTACTTAGGGTCAGTTGGTCAATTCTCTTAAGCAACTAGATACGACCGCCTTTCAAAACTACCGAAGCTAGGGTAACTACCAACGAACTATGCATGCATACACTAGAAACATTTATATGGAAGCATGAAAACATAAATAAAACATTCAAGGAATCATAACTAGGCTAGCACCAAAGGTGCTTAGCCGATCATATTAAAAGAAACAAAGGATTCGATGTTTAACATAATGGAAGACATGAATCGAAAGTAAAAGATAAAATAATCGCTAATGCTTATCGATATGGAGTGATTCCTCCTTTGGAGATGGCTCCGTATGCTCTGAATGATTTTCCTTTGGACCCCTCTTCACGTTCTCTGAGTTTGAGTTGTGAGTGAATGATAACGCTCAGATTGTGCATGTTTCTAGTAGCGTTATGTGTGCTTTTGTATATGTTATTTGGTTATATTTGTGTAATTATAGTGCTTAAACGCATCAAAAGATGTTTGTCTAGTGTTTATAACCAAGTGCAGGGAAACGGAAGGAAAGTAAAGAAATGTTCAGCAAATGGAAGATTCTCGTTTCAGTGAAGCCTAATCAGCATCTCAAGGACCTTTGAAGACCATAGTGATTGAAGAACCAAGTTCTACAAGATAAAGAAAGAAAATATCAAGTTTCCGTAACTCAGGGAATCCAAACGGATCGGTTGCAAGTGCAACCGGATCGGTTGGAATATGACTAGAAACGCCAAATACCATCACCAACCGTTCGATCGCCACCCGCAACCGGAACGGTTGGCCCTTTTGAAGACGAACCGGATTGGTTGGCCATATAACCGATCCGGTTGGAGAAGCTGCATCTGCCAAATATTCATCACTAAGTTTCCCCTTTGCATCCAAACGATTCTAGGTCCTTCTCTTGGTGTATTCTAGTCCCTTCCTTACTCCTTGGAGGCCAAGTTTAGCAATTAATACCCTAGGCTTTGGAATTAGTATAAATAGAGGCCATTTGTGAGCATATGACACACACTTCAAATACAAAACTCTCTACTCATCAAACAAAGCTTTAAGCTCTCAAATTCGTCCTTAGAAGTCCAAGGAAGTTTGGAGTTCCAGAAGTTCCACATTTGGAGGCCAAATCACCAAGAAGTCTACCCCAATACTTTGGGAATCATTACTTCCTCATTTTTAATCTTATTCCAAGCATTGTAAGACTTTTAATCATGTTTTCTAATGTTCAAAGTTCTGAGTTTATGTTCATGTTTGCTATGAGTGGCTAGTTTCTTTATACACTTGCTTAAATGATGTTGATTATCATATGATTAGTTAGTGATTGTGTTAACATGTTTTAATTCAATTTCAAGTTGATTCTAAGATCCAATTGTGCTAAAGTTTCGTAGTGACATTTGTTAATCAAGTTTGATTAGTTGATAGTAATCGTAGAGGTCGAAAGAACATATTGTTATTCAACTAGTCATAATCATTTTGTCTATGGATGATTGTTTTTACCCATTATTCTTGATTATACAAAGGGACTAAGGTGTGGTTGTAATAGAAACGCTTTTTGATTATCAAACTGGATTGGTTGGAAACATCTAAAAGGTCGTAAGATTAGTTGTGGAGAATCAATTGTAGCCTTTTGTCTATGATCGGTTACCTTTTGTATTGACCATTTCTTAAGCAATTTGATGAAACAAGTGGATGTTTTTGTGTTTAAGTTTATGTATGTAGACTTATGAAACTTGAATTGATCTTGAATTGATTGGTTAAACGTAATGCTTGTTTTTATGAACTAAAATCTTGACAAAGGTTTAACTTGTAAGAACAATAGATTAGTCTTCCAACTAATTATCATAACCAACATGTTAAGAGGTTAACACAATCACATTAATCTATGATATGAAACTAGTTTAAGCAACTGTAGTTTTTAATCATCTGAATTTCATTATATCTATTTTGTTGGAATCACTCCTAAACCTAATTCAAGTGTTAGTGATTCATATGTAATAGTTAGCTTAATTATGGCCTTTATGTTAGTAATTAAGCCTTAGGCTTATGTAGAAGGCCCATAAGCCTAGGTCCAAGTCCATAAGAGAAAGGAAGGGACTAGGAGTGTTGCCCTAGCTCCCTCTCCTATAAATACCTTGTAATAACCCTCACTTGAGGGTTGGTTGTTCAATTTCATTCTCTTTCACACCTTACGCATAACCCTTCTTAGTATTTACATGTGTGTGTGTTTGGATTTGTTCAACCGATTATTCTCTCTTCTCTATTTCTACATATTGATGCTTGTGTTACATATATGGTGACCTAACAGTGGTATCAATCGCCAAATAGTTGGGTAAACGTATTGTTTTTGAAGTAGGTTTTGGTCCTATGCGTAAAACATACGGGTGATACTTTGGTTCGCTTAAAAACTTATTTTTTACACTTTTCAATCCAAGATTCTTGTACTTTCAACGTTTTAAGGTGTTAAAATAATTGTTTTTGGCAAAAAGTTTCAAACTTTACGCGTAAATATTTGTTTTTGAGCTTGGTTTTATACGTGGTACTCGTTCTATGCATAACTGATTTTTGAGCTTTGGATCATCAAGTTTCTCACTTTTGTGTTATTTTGGTGATATTGAAGCTATTTCATCACAAAAACTGGTTGGGAAACATCAGTTGGCAGAAATCATTTTGGGCTAATTTCAACGCGTAAGTGAAACCCTAAACTTACGCGTAACTTGTCCTTGGTTTGATCTTCAGTTTTGTGGCTTACTCAGTGATTTTCTTGCTTGGATAAGCCTGAAAACACTTCGACTTTGGATATCTTTTTCACTGTGATAGTGTAAAAGATCATTTGCGCAAAACCCTAAAATTACGCACAAGCTAAAGCTTACGCGTAGACTTTTTACGCATAAGATTCATCTTACGCCTAAGCTTTGTCTTACGCATAAGGTAATCCTACGCCTAAGGTTTCTACGTTTAACTTTCTGATTACGCATAACTTTAGTGTTTTCTCATCTCTTACGCGTAAGCTAATCCTACGCGTAACTATTGCTGTTACGCGTATCTTTGGTGTTTTTACGCTTAAGTGGTACTTTGCTCTTCTGTGATTTCTACGCCTAAGTATACTTCATCAACAACGGTTCATTCGACTACAAAGATCCATTTAACAACACAAGTTGTCAACATGTCACAACCACCATACTCTAGCTATTTTCCTTAAACTTATAATCAACAACAACAACAACAACTAAGTCCACAACATCAACAATTTAATCATCAACAACAGATTTATCAACAAAAATTTAATCAACAACATACTCCAAAACTTGCAGCAATTCCACAACCTCAAATGGTTCAACCACCACCTAGTCTTCAAGTACAACCTTACACAAACTTCTACAATCAACATCCATCCAGGAATACTATGAAGGAACCAGCATGGTATGGCAAGATGTGTGAAGCCTTAAGCAGCCAAAAATCAATTCATGAAGCTGGCTCACTTGATAGACCTCCAATGCTCACTCCCAGGAATTATGATCAATGGGTGATTCGGTTCTTTAGGTTTTGTGATCTAAAGAAGCCTCATGGAAAGTTCTTAAAGAAGGTCATTATGGAAGGTCCATTTCAGATGCCTACTACTGTTACACCCGCAAATCCAGATGCTAATCCACCAAGAGATGCTGTCACCAACATTTCTACTGTTTCAGACCTCACTGGTGATCAACTTCTACACTATGAAGCCGATGAACTTGCAATGGAATACATCCTTTTAGGACTACCAAATCCAATCCTTCGAAGTGTTGATGCTCAAAATACTGCAAAAGCAATTGGGGAACATATTCATCTTCTTATGGAAGGCACAACACTCAATCAGGAAGACATGGAATCCAAAATCTACTTGGCTTATGAACACTTCATGATTAAACCAGGAGAGTCATATCACCATCGCTTTTCAGACATCATTAATGATTTGGACAAACACAACATAATCATGCCTCGAATTGTTGTTAACACAAAGTTCCTAAATAGTCTTGGTCCTGAATGGGAAAAGTATGTCATTTTCCTCCGTCAAGCAAAGAATATGCATCATGCTACCTACGGATTGTTGTACGATTATTTGAAGCCTCATCAAAAAGAAGTTGATAAGGAAAGGGTTATCCGTGGCCAAACTGCTTCACCTTTACTTCCGGACAATCAACAACTTGCTTTGTGGGCTCAAACTAATATTCCTCCTCAACAAGCTCCTCAACCCGCTCCTCAACCAACTGCAACCATCACACCTTATGATCCGTCACAGAAACAACCTCAACAAAATCAATTGGTTCCATACAACAACAACACTGCTCAAGCTCTTTACAGTGAAGCTGATGAGAACTCTGATGCCTTCGATGAATTACAACAAGGATTTGTTATGATTGCTAAAGAATTTTGCCGTTATACAAACAAATCCAACAATCGCATTCGTTCTTCATCTAATACAAGGAATCAGGCTGTTGTGAACAATGGACGCGTTGAAGTTCAAAATCGTGGTTATGGTCGTCAGATGGGAGGTGGTCAAGGGTTCAATGCTATGGGAAGGAATAACATGGGTGCTCTGCAGCAGCAAAGGGCTCAAGTGGTTGAACAGGGGAATACTCAGAATGGGGTTAATAGTCTTCGATCCTATAACTGTAATGACAAGGGTCATCTGGCTAATGCATGTCCTAAACCGAGGACAAGAGGCAGTGCTTATTTCAAAGAGGCCTTGCTCTTGGCTCTTAAGGATGAAGCTGGTGGAACTCTTACCAAAAAGGAACAGAGCTTTATGGCAGATTCAGATTCTGATGATGACATGGAGAACTTGCAGGCTAATGCAGCAGTGATGTTGATGGCACAAATGCAAGCTCTACACATGAGTGACACAGGCCCAGTGTATGACACTGATGGCTTGTCTCAGGTACTTGAACAAACAATTATCATTAATGAACTGATATCTCCGCCAACATCTGCATCGGACATAGATCAGAGTGTTCAACATGAGCCTTCTACATCTCATTCCGATGATCATCAACTAGACCCCGTAGTTATATTTGATGATCAAGATGACCTTATGGTTACCTTTGATGATCAAGTTAACTCCGTGGTTATACTTGAGGATCTAAACAATGACCATGTTGAGACTCACGTTGAACAAAATGATTCTATGTTTGATCCAGAATTTGAGCTCCGGACCTTAGTTAAAGACCAACAATCCCGAGTGGAACATTATCATGATGTCAATTCAAAACTAAAAGCAAAAAATGCACTATTAACCAGGGATAACGATTGCTTAATTCGACAAATCGAAGTTTTTAAAACTCAAGAAAAACGGGAAAAAGGTTTTGAAGTCGCTTTTGCTAAATCTTATCAAAACAAAAAATCTTTAGAACGATAGATACGTGACCTAGCCGCATCGAAGAATGCTTTGTTGTCTCAAATAGAACAACTGAAACATGAACATAAACAACAACTTAACGCCCTTACTTTGGAAAATCAAAAAACCAAGGCTGAGTAGTTAACTTGTCAAAAACAATTCTCTGAGTACAAACAGCATTCCACGAAACGAATGGATAACTATCTTGAAGAAATTGTCGACTTACAACACAAAATCAAAGAGTATCGAAATGTCGTTTATAAACATGGTGAGTCAATCACAACTATTCAAAAGTTTACTTTTAAACCAAATCCAAATGGATACGGTCCGAATCTTGCTGATTACAAACCTAAGTTTTCTAACAGAGCATTCAAACCAAATCCTGAAGTTTACAGTGCAGAACATAGAATTGATGATTCAATTATGACTGTTGTGGAATATAATCGCATGGAGGAATTAGATGCAGATGACGAGAGTCGGTCAAAAATGGAAAATGTCGTTTATAACAAACCATTTAACTATTCAAAAGCCGTAACTTTTGTCACACAATAAGATACTTCAAACACACCTTTGGTTGTCACACCAGTTTCCGAAGTCAGTCCCCAACACAATGGTGCACAAATTAATGGTCCTTTACCTTCACTCAGTGAAGTAAAAACTAAAGCCGAAAGTTGTCGTGTTATCAAATACTTTGACACTTTCTTATCTGACATCAAACTTTTGGAACGTGAGATTGAATTTCATTCTGAAATTAAAGTTGAACATTTTCACTCGCCATTGGCTCAAGAACAAAGAGACATTTTTCAAAAAAGAATTTTACCCCATGTCAAAAATTTGAAAAACTGTGCACTATATTGGGAAAGGGATTTTCACAAGGAACTTGGTCTCATGAAAACAGTTTTCGAGAAAACAGAAACATCAATTTCCAACACTAAACGTAAAAAGAAATTGTTAAGAAAAGATGTTGATCAACTCTTGGAAAACGTTATCTGTGCTGATATCAATAATCTTGTGTTATTACAATCTGTTGCATATGCATCTGATCATATCTCTGATGATTCTGTTGATACTGTTGATATTGTTGTGAATACTGATAATGTGCTTCAGATCGAGTCTTTAAAAGTTGAAAATGAACGATTGTCAAACGAACTTTCCAATGCAAAACGTCGTCTTAATTGGTGTCAAAAAGATATTCACGATCAACAACTTGCTTTTCGAAACAAAATCGCCCAGTTGCGTGCTAAATCTTCTGATCCTAAAATTGAGCAACTGGATGATCAAAACGTGTCTTTTAAGTGTCAAATCTCAAAATATGAACAAGAACTTGCAAAAGTTAAAAAGGAATATGGTGTCATATTTGATTTACTCAAACAGACTCATGATGAAGCATCAAACGAACTTGATCATTATCTTGCATACACTAAAGAAGTCATGAATTTTTCTGGAAATCTTCGTTCTGAAAATCAAGAGCTGGTGCACACTATCTTTAAGTTAAGGGAAATGTTAGGAAAGTATGAACAAGTTCAGCCTAGCATCATTAAGAGAATTGCACCTGTAACACTTAGCAATCGTGTCCCCAGAATACCTACTGACAAAACACAAGTTACTAATGTGCTTCCCTCTACTAAAACAGGACTAGTTACCTCTTTTCCAAAAGTCCGCACTTCACAGCCTAGGAGCAATACAAGGAAGAATAGGAAGTTGCGACCTAAGAAAAGACAAATAAAGAATGCTGAAGTAGAAGAACACCATAGGACTTTGAATAAGACTCCAGTTGCACCCACTTTAGATATTGCGTCTAGCAAATGTAATGGAAAAAGTGTTGTAACTAATGCTGAACCTTTAAGTACTTTTGATATTCAGTCTGATGATTCTTGTGTTATATGTCGTAAAAGTATGCTTTCTGAGTGTCATGATAAATGTGTTGCTAAGGCTATCTTGTCTCGTTTACGGAATCCTAAGACACGGAATACCTCTAGGCCCACTAATACTTCTAAGTCTATGCTTGGTAAACAGCCCTCTTTAGATTCTAAGAAATGAATTGATGTCCTGGTAGCTCCAGTATCACCTCCAAGGAATGTAGTATCACCTAGTCCATTCACTAAGACTAAAGCTAAGACTAGTTGGAGATGGCATAAATGGATACATAATACACTAGTATTTAAATGGATGCCTAAAATCATTGATGTGTGTATTTCAACTATAACTGCTTCGCAACCCTCTAACTCTTTGGGTTCCACATCTACTTCTATTCCATCTGTGTCATCTGTGTGTAATGCAGGTGATACAGATCATCCTTTGGATTGTTGATATCGGATGTTCCCGACACATGACAGGCAATCCTAAACTGTTATCAAACTTTGTTGCAAAGTTCATTGGCACTGTCAGATTCGGGAACGATCACTTCGCAGCTATCATGGGCTACAGAGATTACATCAATGGAAAAATCGAAATTAGCAGGGTTTATTATGTGGAAGGTCTCGGTCATAATCTCTTTTCTGTTGGTCAATTTTGTGATGGTGATTTGGAAGTCGCTTTCAGGGAGAAAACTTGTTTCATTCGTGATCTACAAGGAAATGATCTTATGTCTGGCCAACGCTCATCCAGTCTCTATACTATCTCCATGCAAGACATGATTGCTTCATCTCCCATTTGTCTACTTTCAAAGGCTACCTCTACAAAATCTTGGCTATGGCACCGTCGTCTCTCACATCTAAACTTTCAAACCATCACCAACCTTGCTCGACACAAACTAGTTGAAGGTCTCCCAAGATTCCGGTATTCAAAAGATCACCTATGCTCAGCTTGTGAACAAGGGAAAAGCACTCGTGCTCATTTTCCTTCAAAGGTGGAACACATCTCTCAGCATGTGCTTCATCTTCTTCACATGGATTTGTGTGGCCCGATGCGCGTGCAGACGATCAATGGCAAACGCTACATCTTGGTAATTGTTGATAACTATTCAAGATGGAATTGGGTTTATTTTCTTCGAAGTAAAGATCAAGCTCCACAGATGATCATCACCTTTCTTACAAAAATTCAAATTCAGCTTCGAAACACCGTCAGACAAATTCGAACAGACAAAGGAACTGAATTTGTGAATCAAACTCTTCGGGAATATTATGAGAAAGTAGGAATTGAGCATCAAACATCTATTGCCCGTACACCAGAACAAAACGGAGTTGTTGAAAGACGAAACCGTACGTTAGTGGAAGCTGCCAGAACGATGTTAATCAATGCTAAACTTCCAGATTACTTGTGGGCTGAAGCTGTCTCAACTACATGCTACACTCAGAATCGCTCAATGATTACAAAACGCCACAACAAAACACCATTTGAGCTTCTCCACAACCGTAAACCGAATCTCAAACACTTTCATGTATTTGGATCCCTTTGCTATCCGAATAATGATCGTGATGACTTTGGAAAGCTTAAAGCCAAAGCTGACATTGGAGTCTTTATTGGATATTGTGAAAATTCTAAAGGTTACCGGATCTGGAATTGTCGTACAAAGCAGGTTATGGAAACGATTCATGCACATTTCGATGAGCTTACTGAAATGGCTTCTGAGTATAACAGCTTGGAACCCAGTCATAACCGTTTAAACTTCCCTCAAACCCCATCATCAGTTGAATCATGCCCTCAGCTTACTCGTCAACAAATGGAAAGGCTATTTGCTCCTCTGTTCAGTGACGATATTGATGAACGTGCTACAGGTGTATCCGCTGTTTCCGCTGCTCAACCTGATAATACTATTATACCTAATACACCTGCTACAACAACTACTGTTGAAGAAGCACCACCAGTTGACTCTACAACAACAGTTGAACAAACTGCTTCCAACTGATGATGTTTTTAATGAAGTACCCCCACCTGCATGTTTTGATCCAAATGCGTTCTTTAACCCATTTGCTAATGAATTTGCTGCATCTGATGTCGCGGAATCATCTACAAGCCATTTGAATCCTCAAAATCTACACAATGTATACCAACATCAACCCTCTACACATCGCTGGACAAAAGACCATCCTCTTGAGAATATTATTGGCAACCCGAATCAACCAGTCATCAAGAGACAACGTCTTCACACAGACGATGAACATTGCATCTATGCACTCACTGTCTGCCAATCTGAACCCAAAAACATTAAGGACACAATGACAAAAGACAACTGGATTGAATCCATGCAGGAATAACTCAACCAATTCAAACGTCTTGAAGTATGGGAACTTGTTGAAAGACCAACAGGGGTCTATGTCATTGGTCTTAAATGGATTTGGAAGAACAAATTGGATACTGAAGGGAACGTAATCAGAAACAAGTCACGTCTGGTGGCTAAGGGTTATAGACAGGAAGAGGGTATTAACTTTGAAGAATCATTTGCTCCGGTTGCTCGTCTTGAGGCTGTTCGAATATTTCTAGCATTCGCGGCTCACATGAATATAACGGTCTTTCAGATGGACGTCAAAACTGCTTTTCTGAATGGTCAACTGAAAGAAACGGTCTATGTCAGCCAGCCAGAAGGATTCGTCGATCCCGCGCTTCCGAACCATGTCTACAAACTGAACAAAGCTCTGTATGGTTTCAAACAAGCTCTTCGGGCGTGGTATGATAAGCTATCATCTTTCCTCATTGCCAATAATTTTACCAAAGGTTCGGTCGACCCACATATTTTAATTGTTCAAATTAACGTGGATGACATCATTTTTGGGTCAACACATAAAAAGTATCCAATCGCTTTTGCAAAACTAATGAAGAAACATTTTGAAATGTCCATGATGGGTGAACTTACGTTCTTTCTAGGACTGCAAGTTCATCAATCACCCCGTGGTATTTTCTTGAGTCAGTCCAAATATGCCCTTGAAATTTTGAACAAATTCGGAATGAATACTTGTGATACTTATGCCACACCAATGTCACATACCAAGAAGCTGGACGTTGATCTGCATGGGAAACTGGTTGACCCTACAAAATACCGTAGTATTATTGGGTCTCTCATGTATCTAACAGCTAGCAGGCCTGATATTGTATTTGCCGTATATCTTTGCTCCCGTTATTAGTCGAGACCAACTGAAACCCACCTCTCAGAGGCTAAAAGAATCATCCGATACATCAAGGGAACCATTAACTTGGGGATCTGGTATCTGAAGGATTCTGGTTTTGAACTAATAGCTTTTTCAGACGCTGACCACGCAGGATGCTTAGACTCTCGGAAAAGTACTTCAGGAGCATTACAATTTCTTGGAGACAAACTGGTGTCTTGGCAATTGAAGAAGCAGGATTGTACATTGCTGTCCTCAACAGAAGCAGAATATGTAGCCATGTCGGCGTGCTGTGCTCAAGTCATTTGGATGAGAACACAACTCAAAGACTATGGTTACGTATTTGACAGAATTCCGATGTACTGCGACAATCGGAGTGCTATTGCGATCTCGTGCAACTCTGTTCAGCATTCAAAATCCAAGCACATCGATCTTCGATATCACTTCATCAAGGACCACGTGGAACAGGGTACTGTTGAATTATACTTTGTAGGTACAGAATACCAATTGGCAGATCTTCTCACCAAAGCCTTAGCTCCTGCTAGGTTTAATGAGTTGGTCCACCGGATTAGTATGCGGTGTTTGACTCAAGAGGAACTGGATGAACTCTTAAAACATTCTTAAAAACCAGTCAAACACCAAAACCTCTTTTGTAAATATTTTTCAAAAACAAAACACAAAAATATAAAATCAGATAAAACAACAAAAATATTCTTCTATCTATATTTCTTTTAACATGGCAGGTACAAATCTTCCATCAACACTCAAATCTTTCAAAATTCAGTATTTTTCTGATTAAGTGTTGAGGGGGAGAAAGCAAATATTTTTCAGTTTCATAAAACCTTGTACTTGCATGTTATCTTATCCCGGTTGTTTCTTTAATAATGGTGGTCACAATTCTGGTTTTCTGACACTCCTCGGACTAAAATTTATAAACTTTCTCTATTTCCTAAGTCAAGGGGAAGTGTCGTCAAAATTCTTTCCAAATATCCTTCGTTTGATAACCAAATTGGAAGTTATGGGCGTTTGATGTAAATGACTAAAATGGAGGGACTGAATGTGTCAAAAGCTTAAACTCTTTTTAACAAAACACCTCCACCTAACTCATTTACTTCATCTCATTTATTATTCACCAACCTAAATCCCATGCCTAATAATCAACCATCAAATCCGAGTTCTTGATCATCATTTTGTAAGTGGTTTTATAATCTAAACGCATTTACAAACAATGGTTTTGATTTATTTGCAAATCCAACGGCTAAATCTTGTGCTTTGATGATTTTCGTGTTCTACGTGTAAGCATATGAACACAAGATCATCAAGTGTGTGTTTGCTATGATATAATGGTGTTTTAATGCTCAAAACTATGTAACAAAACCATTTTTATCAAACAAATCCACCCAGACACACGGATTTAATGATTTTTGAAAACTAGGGTTTATGCATGGATTTGGGTACTTTCATTTGTGAACGATTCTGGTTGCTTAAAAGATGTTGCTTACATGTTTAATCGAATGTATCTATGCTTAGTTCATACCCAGAAACATCAATCGTGATAAAACTGAATTTTAGGGTTTATGTTCTTGAGAATTAGGTATTTTTGATTCATAGTGTATTTGATGTTAAAACTGGCATAAAACATCTCATTAGGCTTCTAAAACATCCCAGAAAAACTTTGGTGCAAATCCTATGGCTAGATTTCTTAGGCGTAATCCTTGAAACCTAGGGTTTAAGTTTACGCATAAGGTGTCTTACGCGTAACTGCTTAAATGAGTTTTCATGATATGATCTGAAAGTAAATAAATGTATGTGTTAATATTGGTGCTATGATGATTTTATTTCAGGTTTGCTACACGTAAAAAATCAGAATCAAGGTTGTTAGACATCTACGCATAAGGATCACCTCATGTTATGCGTAAGAGAAATCTTACGCGTAGCGTTTACGCGTAAGGTTCTACATAAGGGACTACGCGTATCCTGTGAAGGATATGCGTAAACAGTGACCTCTACGCATAAGGTCTACTCTTACGAGTAAGCCTTACGCGTAAGGTTTTATATGCGCTTACGCGTAAGCTCTATGCATAAGGTCCCCTTTTCCCACGCGTAATATTTCTTACACGTAAGTCAGGATCCTACGCATAAGCTTGCGTTTACGCGTATACCTCTCATGTTTACGCATAAGCTACCATTTCTATGCCTAAGCGTTGATTAAACCTTCATTATGAATTGTTACGCATGCAAACTTGTAAATAAATAAATCATAACGTCACGAAACCAATAATGTCACTAATAAGCTTAAACGTTTAATATGTTGTGAAAAACAAGTGATAACATAAACTTTAAAACTTAAAGTTAACTAACTCACGAAACTTATCACGACGTCATTGGACTATTGGACAAACAAGTGACTTTGGACTCGTAACAATCATCAACATTGCACATTCAATAATTAGACAATAAAACCATATGTTGACTAACATAATGTCTTTCGATATGTTGGTTCTTTTGGCTAAATATATTTCAGATCACGACATGGACGCTCAAATGAATGTGGATGCACCAAATGTTCTCACCATTGCTGATATCTTCCCAAATGGCTATCCAATGAAGATTGGAAAGAACAACCTTCGTGTTGACTTTAAAACCCTCACCTGCTCAGAGTCTTCTTGCTTGATTGCTGTGGATATTCTAAAGAATCATCCTTATCAGAACATGCTCTCCAACTCTGCTATTGTTCCAGAGATCTACATTCATCAGTTCTGGAATACGATGCAAAAGATCAAAGGACAGAATGCTGTGACAGTGACTCTCAACCACAAACAAGTCACCATCACGCCTGCAGACTTAAGGGCTGTCCTCCTCATTCCTGACATCATACCAACTGAATACAACGCCACACCTACTGAAGAGACTATCCTGTAATTCTTGATTGATATTGGGTACGACGAAGCTTCAGGAGTAATCTCTAAGCATTCACATGTGGATCTCAAGAATATTTCTCAGCCTTGGAGAACCCTTTACATCATCATTACAAAATCTGTTTCTGGTCGTGACAGTGGCTATGAGCACCCCAAGCTCATGGAACTGCAAATCTTTTGTGCTTTGGTCAACATGAAGCACAACGAAGTTGAAGCTCTGATATGGGACGATATGATGACATTCCTTAAAAATCTTTTATAAGAGTAGAGCTGTTTGAGTTCATCTGAGAGAAGGTGATTCGGCAACACCTACAAGGAAAACCAGAAGAGGCAGTGCAGGAAGTGCTATAAGCACTGAGAGTCAAAGAAAGTTCCCCAAAAGGAAACCTGGACGCAAGAGGACAGTTCCCGCCAAGGAAGCTATTCCTATTCCCACTCCCAAGCCTGAACCACCAAAACAGCTAGTGGATGAAAGTTCTGAAGATACTCAATCAGACGAAGAGGTTACCTACTCTGAAACTGCAACCGATATCACTCCAACAGTAGCTAAACCTCCCAGTCCACCAGCAAATACAGGCAAAGGGAAGACTCCAGTGATTGAGCACGAAGAGGAAAGCTCAAATGAAGAGCCACTGGACACTGATTACAGGAAAAAGTTCAAATTCATTAGACTCCAACACGTTGCAAAAGAATTTGCTAAGGATCAAATGGGTGGCTGATAACGCTACACGCGTCGTTCGGGGTCAAAGGAACTTCCTTTTCGTCGAGCAAGTTTTTCAACACCCTAGGCAGTGAACCTAATCGTTGTAGTGTAGTAATTAGGGTAAGCCACGGGTATTGATATCGTTCTCTAGGGGAATAGTGTCGTTAGGCTGAAGTGTATATCGATTTAAGTCTAAAGGTGAGGGATGATTATTTTTGTATTTTTATATTTTATGAAATGGAAAGGTACGAATTACGGTGTTTGGATTTGGGGAGGGTGGAATTAGTTGCTAGTCAACTATCCCAAAAGGTACTAACTAAATTAGGGGTCTACCAGTAACGTGAAGCGTATCTACTTATGATGTATTACTCCTTGCTAGCTATCCAATTCTACCTACTGAATTGTCACGTCCTATTGATGGTTGAATTGTCACGTCCTTATTCTTAACGCGTTGTGTGTCTAAAGTCGTAGGGTATGCATTAATCCCTAACTCTTTGAAATTACCAAAGGGTCTTGTCTACAAACCCACAAGGGATTATAAACTCCTACTCTAAGGCACTCTTTGGATGGTTTAGCCTACAACTACTCAGGTAATTATATTCTAAGGTTCACAAAGATGAATCAAGCATGAAGTACACAACGAATGACCTATCGCATTACTAGATCATCAACAATTAAGATAAGAGACAACCAATCAAACAAGAGACAGTAGGATGCAAGAATTATAAACTAAACCAATTAGACTCATTGAAACTGTCACACCCTAATGATGAAGATAGACACAAGCATCACTAAGAAATCAATAAGATCTAATTAATTAGATACAAGTTTCATACAATCATAAGCAAACACCAGGTGAATTAGCCAAGCATAATTAATGAAGAGCAAGCAACAATCATGATAATTGAAGACATACCATAGGATTGGATAATCAAACAAACCTTTACAAGATGTTTATAAAGTGTTTGAAACCCTTTAAGTTGCTGGAAAAACACCTACCTAAACCCTAGAATCGGACTTAGGGTTTAGGGCTTACAAAAAGTGAAGTTATAATGTTATATTTATAGGCAGTTTTTCTGTCGACAAAGCGTGACGGCGTCACACTTATAGAGTGACGGCGTCACGACCATTTTTTCACCAAATTGTAGATTTTCTCGTTCCGGTCGCGTGGGCTTTTGAACCACCTAAATCCGAGTTCGTATGCCAAAGTTATGGCCAAAACAATATCAACTACTTCGCGCGCAGGTTGCAGCTTGTGACGGCGTCACCTTATGCCTGTGACGCCGTCCTCTTCAGTCTTTTAAAACCTGACGCCGTCCCTTGAAAACATGCAATTTCGCTTCTGAGCCGTCGCAAAATCCCCCGACGGCGTCGCATATAAGCACTGACGCCGTCGCCTTGTGTTTTCAGCAGCTTTGAGTGTCTCGATTCTGACTTTGGCCATTTTCTTCGTATATTCGCGCCTTTTCGTCCAAATAAGTGCCATTCCAGCATTTTGCCTTCAAGAGACCTAAAAAGTGAAAAGGAACGATATTAAGCAATAACGGATACAAAAGTGATCGAAATAGGGCTTAAATGACCCCTCAAAAAGGTACCTTTTAAACCTTATCAAATATCCCTACACTTGGTATTTGCTTGTCCTCAAGCAAATGTGCTTTTAGCCAATTAATTTATAAGTTAGGGGTCATGAAGCATTGATTCAAAACGGTCCACAACACATATAAGCCCCGTAAAAGTCATAACAAGCACGGAAATTACATACTAGCACCTCACATGGGGTGTTTGGATACTCACATCTCTCTCGGGTGTATATATGAAATATAACAAATAGGAAATGGAAGATAAACACTCACTAACCGGTCCTAGTACATAGATTACCATAGGCTTGAGAATAGATCAAATCTCCATCTCTTTGGCGTAAGCACCTAGGAAAGACTATCAAAGAGGTCTTTTAAAGGGTTGTAACGTTAGGCTTACGGTAGGGAAATAAAGGGTTTGGTGGGATAGGCTTTTTAGTGGTGGCAAGTCAAAAATCTTTATGTTACAAGCATACGAAGAATGGCGTTGCTAAGCCAAGACTCGACACTCTAAAACTCTAGGCAACGAAAATAAACAAACATAAACTTAAAAGATAGATGTAGGATGGTAGCCCGTATGTATTTTTTTTTTTGCACTCTATTTTTTTTTTCTTTTTCTCTTTTTCTATTTTTTTTTTTTTTTTTTTTTTTTTTTTTTTTTTTTTTTTTTATACACTTTTACTCTACCATCCTCTAAGGTAACATCAAAATGATAGGGATTTATAGCACATCCCTACACTTGAGTTTTTATTATTCTAACACTAATTTGACCCGAATTGAAAAGATCAAAATACTTGGGGTACATTATTATGCAACCAAAGGGAATTTGAATTTAACGTTCCCTTCCCATTATTTCACAAAATTTAACTTTTCCCATGAATCCCAATCGCCCCAAAACTGTATACAAAGGATATGACTCGACTTAGCAACTCATGCAAGCAACCAGATAATTGAACTAAGGGTTTTGGGTGATAACAAAAATTGCACTAAAAGTGAGTGCATAAAGGGTAGGCTAAGGCGATTTGGGGGTGGGGTGTAAACAATGCTCTTCATTGATATTCCGGAAAAACCGAGACATCACGAGAACCGCGAAAAGGATAGGCTCTGAGGGGTTAACTAGGGGTATCGTGTACTAAAGATGAGTACAACGCAAAGGGTGTGGGGGAATTACTCAACCAATGTGGAAGAAGTAATTATATTACGGGTATCAAACAAGGGTTTATCCTAATGCCTCTTATCATTTAGTTATTCCTAACTACACAAGTGTAGTCTCACTTGCGATCTCGGAATGCATCACAAAACAAGTTCTAGAATCTAATATACTACCGGTTCACACTCTAAGCATTGAAGATGAATGCTTTTAATTCCTACTAATCTAAGGGCGATCCTCACATTTTGGTGGAATTTGGGTGGTAAAGGGTTTTTGTGCTAGTCATGCAACTTCCTATCCATGAGACGCTTTTGTTAAGACTAATGGCCCACTCTTATATGTCATGAAAAAATTTAAATTTGGTGCCAAAATTACCCTAACCGACATTTTCTCATGGTTTATTACACAATCACAATTGGACAAAGCAAATAGTCAAGGATAAGCATAGTTTCAAAGTTCCCGTTTTATTTTCCCTCCCTACACTTAATCTGAACATTGTCCCCAATGTTCCCCGAAAGTATCAAAGTTATGATAATGGAAGGTAATTAAAAACGAAAGAAACTAGTACTTCCCTGATTAGCTCGGTAGGATCCGTGTAAAGTGGTGGTTAAATCCTTTCCAAGAAGAATGTATGCGTGAAAAGCTCCTTCCAAACTTGTGTATCTTCTTCTTGATAAATTAAACCTGCACACTTGAAGAAAACAAACAACCCAACGCATCAAACCGAACAAAGAAAAATCACAACAAGATGTAATTCCAGACTTAAATAAGATATAATGCTTGTGGAATGGATGTTTGCAGATTTTCTAGAGAATTAAGACCTAGAAAATTCCAAATTTTTTTAAGTAGCTCAGAAAACGAGAAAAAAGTATTATGATGTTTTTACTCCTTCCTGACGCCGTCAGGTTGCAATCCTGACACCGTCAGGTTATCCTGACAAAAACTGGTCTGCAATTTTCTGAAAAAAAAATTCTGGAAAATTTACATCTTTAGAATCTGGAAAAATTTCTGCAAAAACATCCATTATGACTCGATACAAGAATTTGACTCGAACAAACAAACATATATATCTTTTAGTTAATTGTTATTCTCATGTTTACGTTTCTTTTGAAAACGTGTGTAATCCTCCCTACACTTATCCCTTATGTAAAATACCTTTATATGTAATTAAGATGAGGTTAAAGACAAAATAAAGCGTTTTTACAAATTCAAACATGAGAATAAACAATTAATAAAAGATATACGACACACAAATGAAAATGAAAAACAAATACACATGGGTTGCCTCCCAAGAAGCGCTTGTTTTTGTTCGAGTCACGAGCCTGACTCTACCCTTATTTAACAGATAAAGGGGAAGTTTTCCCTACACTTAAGTTTAAGTGCGGGTGATAGTAGCGATACACACCCCTAGGGTGGAAATATGCCACGTAAGGTGAAGGGGGTGTGTGAATGGCTTCCTTCATCCTAAAACTACCCAGACTAAATTGGTTGATGGGTGGGTCGGTTCCTCGTTTATTTAAGGATGGAAGTAAAGATTGAGGTTCCGGTTCATCAACACTAGGAAATTCCCTAGAACTAAGAGTAAGACTGAGACTACAAGTATTCAAACCTATATTCTCTAGTTGCATTTGGTTCAAATGTTCTACCTCCATTGGGATTCCTAAATTCTCTTCTACTACTTCCGGGTAAGTCACGTGCGGTGTGTATGCCTTAAATGATGGTGGGACTTGTGGGATACCTTGTGGGTCTAGACTTTTCACCTCATCCTCAATCACATCTACATCATCTATATGCTCGTCATATATTATTTCCTTAGGTCGTGATGAAACCAACTCTAGTAATTGATCCAACTTATGGTTTAATGCTTGGTTGCTTACCATAATGTTTTCATAAATTTGGTCAGTTCTCCTAAGGGCCTTACTAAAAATAGTTTCTAAACACGGAGGTTGTTCACGAAAGTCTATCCTAGGTGAAGGCTCAAACGAAGCATAGGTTTCACTAGATGAGGTATTTTGAGGGCTTGATGGAATGGTGAAATCCTCAAAAGGTTTATAGACATGGTTACTTTCTTCCCACCATCTTGAATGATCCGCTTTAGTAATATCATAATTTCTTATGAAAAAACCTAATCGCGGATATATTGGATTCGCGTTCTCCATAATGGTGAACGGAAGAGTCAATGGACAAGTTTTACGAACAAAGGCACAAAGAAGGGGGATAGACTACAAGGAAGCTAATAAAAAGAAAAAAAAATCTCACTTGATAGGAATCTTGTGAGTAGACCTAAACGAGATAGAAATCAAGCCTAAACAATAACTATTCCCCGGCAGCGGCGCCAAAAACTTGATAACGCTACACGCGTCGTTCGGGGTCAAAGGAACTTCCTTTTCGTCGAGCAAGTTTTTCAACACCCTAGGCAGTGAACCTAATCGTTGTAGTGTAGTAATTAGGGTAAGCCACGGGTATTGATATCGTTCTCTAGGGGAATAGTGTCGTTAGGCTGAAGTGTATATCGATTTAAGTCTAAAGGTGAGGGATGATTATTTTTGTATTTTTATATTTTATGAAATGGAAAGGTACGAATCACGGTGTTTGGATTTGGGGAGGGTGGAATTAGTTGCTAGTCAACTATCCCAAAAGGTACTAACTAAATTAGGGGTCTACCAGTAACGTGAAGCGTATCTACTTATGATGTATTACTCCTTGCTAGCTATCCAATTCTACCTACTGAATTGTCACGTCCTATTGATGGTTGAATTGTCACGTCCTTATTCTTAACGCGTTGTGTGTCTAAAGTCGTAGGGTATGCATTAATCCCTAACTCTTTGAAATTACCAAAGGGTCTTGTCTACAAACCCACAAGGGATTATAAACTCCTACTCTAAGGCACTCTTTGGATGGTTTAGCCTACAACTACTCAGGTAATTATATTCTAAGGTTCACAAAGATGAATCAAGCATGAAGTACACAACGAATGACCTATCGCATTACTAGATCATCAACAATTAAGATAAGAGACAACCAATCAAACAAGAGACAGTAGGATGCAAGAATTATAAACTAAACCAATTAGACTCATTGAAACTGTCACACCCTAATGATGAAGATAGACACAAGCATCACTAAGAAATCAATAAGATCTAATTAATTAGATACAAGTTTCATACAATCATAAGCAAACACCAGGTGAATTAGCCAAGCATAATTAATGAAGAGCAAGCAACAATCATGATAATTGAAGACATACCATAGGATTGGATAATCAAACAAACCTTTACAAGATGTTTATAAAGTGTTTGAAACCCTTTAAGTTGCTGGAAAAACACCTACCTAAACCCTAGAATCGGACTTAGGGTTTAAGGCTTACAAAAAGTGAAGTTATAATGTTATATTTATAGGCAGTTTTTCTGTCGGCAAAGTGTGACAGCGTCACACTTATAGAGTGATGGCGTCAGGACCATTTTTTCACCAAATTGTAGATTTTCTCGTTCCGGTCGCGTGGGATTTTGAACCACCTAAATCCGAGTTCGTATGCCAAAGTTATGGCCAAAACAATATCAACTACTTCGCGCGCAGGTTGCAGCTTGTGATGGCGTCACCTTATGCCTGTGACGCCGTCCTCTTCAGTCTTTTAAAACCTGACGCCGTCGCCTTGAAAACATGCAATTTCGCTTCTGAGTCGTCGCAAAATCCCTTGAAAACATGCAATTTCGCTTCTGAGTCGTCGCAAAATCCCCCGACGGCGTCGCAGATAAGCAGTGACGCCGTCGCCTTGTGTTTTCAGCAGCTTTGAGTGTCTCGATTCTGACTTTGGCCATTTTCTTCGTATATTCGCGCCTTTTCGTCCAAATAAGTGCCATTCCAGCATTTTGCCTTCAAGAGACCTAAAAAGTGAAAAGGAACGATATTAAGCAATAACGGATACAAAAGTGATCGAAATAGGGGTTAAATGACCCCTCAGAAAGGTATCTTTTAAAACCTTATCAGTGGCCCTAGAGGGTCAAGTGGTGGAGTTTAACCAACACCAATTCCTGATGCGGTTAATCAACCCGATAAGGGAACTGGTGCCACCACTCTTGAGCAACAACAAAAGCGCGTGGAAGATTTTATTGAGTTTGACATTGTGGAACCAGAATCTGAGAAGTCTGAGAAGGAAAAATCTGATGAAAAAGCCGCAGCTAAAGCTAAAGCAGATGAAGATGCTCAGATTCAGGCTGAAGAGCTGGCTAAATCTGGACGAGATGACGAAATGAATTATGATGAATTTCTTCTCAACAGTCCAACACGCTCTAAGGAAGAAACCGTTGAACCTCCTAAAGACCCTGAGTCTCCTCACATCTCCTCATCATCAGGCTCATCCTCTCATTCTTCACCACCACCATCCAGAAGAACAACCAGATCTACATCCAAATTAGTGAAGAAGCCAACGGCATCTTGGATCTCTCAAGCTAAGACATGAATCGTTAAAGCTGTCAAGCGGGTCAGAAAGAAAGACGTGCTTTACAAGAAGCTGGATTTTCTCGCTGACCAGATACAGTACCTTCATGACGAGAATGACAAGATGAAAGTTGAAAGGGAATATGTCCAGAAGCTCATGAAAGATGATCTTCAAGGGAAAATGAACGAAATGATCAAAGGTTACACTCACAAGTTCCTTCTTGACATCGTTCCTGGAGTTACAAAGGAGATGTTTACCAAACAACTCTATCCGAATCTATTGCATTTGGCCAAGCAAACTATGAGATCAACTCCAATGCATGTTAACATCAACCCAGTTGATCCCATAATATTCTTAGATGCTGAATTGGTTGACAGGCTCGTAGCTCAAATGTCTAAACGATCTGCAACATTTACTTCTTCCGAAGGTAAATTGTTTGAAGCACTGCTGGAATATCAACTCAAGTCAGCATGCAGAGAAGAAGCTGAAAGGCCTAAACGTCCAAGAGACGATGAAGACAAGGATAAGGATAAGGACAACGAGCCTAAACGTCTGAAGAAAACTGGTGAATCATCTTCAATGCAACCTCCACCCCAAAGGACTCCAGCTCAACCACGATCTCCTCCTCGCTCTTCTACTGACAAACCTCAGGATTCTGAGTTACTACCCCAGACTCAGAAAACCGGTGATCACTTTGAGTATACGGGTGGTGATGATGAGGAAGTCCTTGAGCCCCGACAACAACCCACCTCTCCCGCCACTGCTAAGAAACCAGAATCCTCATCTAGGCCTAAGAAAAAGAAGAAGAAGGCGCCTATGGCTGACGTCGTATCATGGCTGGACGAGGATGACACTGAATTCGACTGGTTCTCTAAGCTTGTTGATTCTACTCCCTACCCACCTGAAGGTCAAGATGCAGTAGAAGGTCGTACATTGGAGCATGCTAAGTTCTTACAAGAAAATTTTCGGGTAAAGAAAATGACGAAATCAGAGTTGAGAAGAATCAAGAATGAAGCTTTTCAACTACTCAAAGACAGCTCAGAAAGTGCTATTGAAGTTGAGTATCACCTTGAAAACATAGCATGAGCCATGTCTAACAACATTGATTGGCTCAAACCTGAAGCAAACATCGACTTTACCAGAAGAGACAACGCTCCATACTACACCGATTGGTCTAAACCTCTACCAACAATTGGCCAACCAGATCAGCCTAAGATTCCATTACGATACTTCTTCAACAAATATTTGGAATTCCTTCTACACGGTGGCGATGGTTCAAGGAAATACGCTACATCACTGATACTTCCGTTCCCGGCAGCAATATACTCTAACTGCATAGCCATCGAGGAAACGGCTACCCATATGTTTTCCAACAATGTGGAATTGTATGACCGTGATGCAATGTATGGGATTCACCATTGGCCGGAACGCCGACGAATCTACTACTGCCAGGTTCAGAAGTCTCAACATGAAGTGTTCAGTACTAAAGGAATCGTTGCTGTTAAGCATGTAGCTCTTTCGTCTAAATGGGACTACACTTTCCTCAAGAAAATTGTGGTGAAAAGACAAGATGAAAGAGACTATGAATTCTGTGAAGCGGACTTTCAGAACTTGTCTCTCAACGACATTGAAGATCTGTATCTTGCCAAAGTACAGGGACGCATGAGACAATTCTCGACTGAAATTCAACGTGAATACATCAAGTCCTTGCTCATATTCATCAGAAGCATAGTAATACAGGAACGTGTAGAAGATCTACAACTTGATGTTGAGTCGTATCAAACCCGTGTCAACTTCACCAGACCTCAGCTAGAACTTCTCGACATCAACCAACTTCCACAATACACCCTCGTCAACAAACCATTCGGAGTAATTTACCGTAGTGAGCTACAACGAAACTGCTTGATGGCGTGTCGAGATCTTCACAAGTTTGGGGATCACACATTGAAGAAGGTTAGGGATGGCTTGGCTTATAGGTTGAAGGCGATACATGAAGGCATTGGGTCTCAAAAGCGATGGAATTCTCAGGAAAGAAGGGATGTGAAGAGGATTATCACCATGATTGATGAAAGGTTGTACAGAAGGGAGCAGTTCAGAACATTAGAGAGCTTTGTAGGCGGTCGTCCCAGGATTACTCTCATCGGCTATCAACGCCCTGTTCGCATTCCTGGTGACATTACTGGACTACCTGGTACCCCTTAAAACTGCTTCTATTTCATATTTATTTGGATGTGTGATTAATAATGACTATGGCTTGTGCACACATATCAGTGTACAACCCGTTCTTGTCAAGAAAGGACCCTGTGGTACGCTTCAGTGCCACAATCCTTATAAAAGGAGCGAAAGCTTCTTACTTTTGAGTAAAACCTATCAAACCTTCCGAACAAGTACTTCCCCTTATGATTTTCAAAACCTCAACCGTTTATATCACTTGTTGAGGGGGAGTATTTGATTATACATCTTTGTTCACAAAATTTTTCTTGTGGTAATCTTCCCATAAAACTCGAAATGGACATATTTGATCAAAATTTCGTCAAAATAACACTTATATGCCATTTTTTAGGGGGAGAAAAATATGTGATAAGAAATATGTTGTGTTTTGCTCTTGAATCTCGTGTGAAAAAGACTTCAACCCATGAATTGACGGGAACTAAATAGTAATACATTGAAAAGATTTGTCTTCCAAGACTTATCCAAGTAAATTGTACCCATTCGAGAAGCTCTTGATAGACATGAACTTTGACGGGTTTGACAACCTTTAGGGGTTGCCCACATCTTCAAGATAGTTATTAGAGCTAGTTGTCACCTAAAAGCTGACAATGTATCTCTTTAACTATGCAACGTAATCGTGTCTCGCAAGGAATTATCTATCTTGAGTCGATCAATTCAAAAAGTGTGCGCTCTTTCCTCACTGTGCAGATTTCTGTCAAAACTCTTAAGTACATGTGGAGGGGGAGTATTTCTGAAAATCTAAAATTCTTGGAGTGTTCAAACATGTTTTTCATTCACAAACACTTCGAGAGATTTTCATGAAAATGGTTTTATGGCAATGGAGTTATAAGGTGATTAAGGTTAGGAATAACCGTCCTATGATCCGCCAAAGCCGGAGGGATCTACCCACGGACACCACAAATAGTTAGAATTAGAAGTCCTTAGGTATGATTATTAATAAAAAAAAAAAAAAAAAAAAAAAAAAAAAAAAAAAAAGGAGAAAATGAGAATTGGAGAAAGAAGGAGTTGAAGAATTAAAAAGAAATGCAAAGAAAAGGGTGAAAAGAAATAGCCCTCCAGATTATTCAACTTAGAGCAGACACCGGGTTCAATTCATATGCTACTGTTTGTCACAAGATGACACCGGTATTGAAGATTAAAAGTCCTCATGGACCCAGTGACGCATGCACTAAACCTTCTTAGCCACTCAAGTTTCTCTCAACAGAAGCTTATTTCATTCTCACAGGGAACCCTATGTAAACTATCGGCTCTCTCCTAGAGATAGCTGGTATTGAAGAAGGATACCCTTTCCCTAGTCTCTGCTCAGGAAAACCAAAACGCACTACTGAGTCTAGAGCCACGAGATTCATCAAAAGATCTCTTAGGTACACTTGACATTTCATCACTTGTCGTTCAACAATAAGAACGTCAGTGGTACATTATCGAGTCCTACACAGATCTTAGCAATCTGTCGAGAACATTTATGAGGGGTTTACAATTGTGATCCTCAGTGATTGAATGAAAACTCCTGCCAGGGTCAACATCAAACAGCCCTGACAGCAGGTCGCTTCGGTAACTCCCCGTGGATTACGCTTAGTGGTCTCAAACGGTCTACAGTCGTGAGGTGATGCTTCGGTGTACCTCAGCGACTCATCTGAACCGTAGGTGTACTTCGGTACATCGTGTTATCTCACTTGTGGGACTCCGGTTCAGGAACGGCCTTTGTGAGAATTAGAGTTGTGTTTTCACACTATGCTGTTAACACTCTCGAAGTTCAAACTTGTAAGTGCCGGAATCCGCTTATTACTAACCTTTTTTATGTTTACTTCTTATGGAAGCTCTGGAGCGGACTGATCGTGCATATTCTCCACATGCTCATACCTACACCATCACTTATGGAAGTTCTCTCATAATCAAAGGCAACACAAAGTCAGAACGATTCTTCATCAACAAAGAATCTACAAAGTTTAAAGACTTAAAGAACTTCATCAACTGTAATCCAACGTTAAAGAGTGTGTGAGCATGTTGGAGAAAGACGTGGAGACACTAGAGCAGCGAATCAGACCTGATGCAGACAACAACAACATACTCTCACTTTCTAAGAACAAAGAACTAAAGAACAAAGATAAAGATGACGTCAAAGCAGAACTGTTTAAAGAAAACAATTTCTCTACACTAGGGAGATTTTTCAAATCAAGGCATTTCTTCTCACAAGAAAGAAGAATGTCAGAAGACGTCAAAGCTACTATTTCATCAGCACCTTCACCGTTTGCATTCATTCATCACCAACACTTAGGGGGAGATTGTTGGAATCACTCCTAAACCTAATTCAAGTGTTAGTGATTCATATGTAATAGTTAGCTTAATTATGGCCTTTATGTTAGTAATTAAGCCTTAGGCTTATGTAGAAGGCCCGTAAGCCTAGTCCCAAGTCCATAAGAGAAAGGAAGGGACTAGGAGTGTTGCCCTAGCTCCCTCTCCTATAAATACCTTGTAATAACCCTCACTTGAGGGTTGGTTGTTCAATTTCATTCTCTTTCACACCTTACGCATAACCCTTCTTAGTATTTACGTGTGTGTGTATTCGGATTTGTTCAACCGATCATTCTCTCTTCTCTATTTCTACATATTGATGCTTGTGTTACATATATGGTGACCTAACATATTTGATTTGCTATATGTTTTGGATAAACTCTGTTGATTCAAACTTGTGTATAGATTCACTCAAATCCCTGCGAACGATCCCGACTTACCTTCATAATCTTGCTATAACGGACGAGTATACTTGCTCATATGTGTTATTGGTAATATTGGTAATTCACCTTTTATAAATTTAAAACTTGTACACACTTAGCACATCAAGTTTTTGGCACCGCTGCCGGGAATTTGATTGTGTTTCAGCAAGTTTTCGAATTTCCCTCAGTCGATTCAACCAAAAAAAAAAATTTCTCAGAAACTTCAACCGGATCCGGTTGTCATTCAACCGAATCGGTTACGATTTTACCCATAAACCAACTGCTCTAACCGATCGGTCGCAATCCGCAACCGATCCGGTTACCCAATCTGTCCCAGAAAAACTGTTTTCGTTGTTTGTCCGTGTGTTTAGATATTACCTGGATTCTCTAGGACATTGTATGAACACTCGAGCAGCGGGAATAGAACCAATTACACCTCTTACCAACCCCGAACGTTTGATTCGAAGAAGAAGAAGAACACTTTTCATACCATTGGAAAATCGTGTACCAAGAGTACCAAACCCACCATTTGATAACCTCGTAGAAGCCAAAGTTGTTTACAACCCTTTCACCAATTTACCTTTTCCCATGGCGGACGATCAACCCATGTGGGGAACCAACCGAGCCGTAGTACCAACCCCCGGAAGTGCTATTGTTGCTGTCAATCTTGGTGACAACTTCACCGTGAAGGGACATCACCTTTCTATGATCAAAGACCGTCAATTCGATGGCCGTGCGCGGGCCGATCCGCACAAGCACATTGCCAAATTCATCAAAATTTGCGGCATGTTCCGTTATGGCGACACCGATGTCAATGCCATCAAACTCAAACTTTTCCCATCATCACTCGCCGGAGATGCTAAAGTATGGTACAATGAATTAACCCCAGGAATCATCGATACTTGGGAGGAGATGAGGCAAGCTTTTGTAAGCCGATTCTTTCCACCTGCCATGTTTGATCAATTAATGGGAGAAATTCGTACTTTTACCCAAAACCCAAACGAATCACTTGTCGAAGCTTGGCTTCGAATGAAAGATTTGCTTCGTAGTTGTCATGGACATGGACTATCCAAAGGAACCATTATCCAAATCTTTTACCATGGACTAGATGAAATTTCTCAAGGCATCCTTGATGTTGGAGGAATTTTTCTCTATAAGACTCCCAACTATGCACATCAATTGCTCGAAGATCGAGTACTTCTTAAACTTGATTGGTCCAAATATTCCAAAACTAAACCTCTCCGAAAAACTGTTGCTTTTGTCGAAAACACCGATACCTCAAAACTCATGGAGAAGATGGAAGCGTTAACCTCAAAAATCGACTCGCAATACAAAGATATCAAAGATGAAATGAAGAAAATGCGAGACGGATGCAACAATTGTGGAGGAAATCATCCATCGTCCGAGTGCGACGATAAGCCTATGGGTGGACCAAAGGAAGGAGAAGCGAGTTACACTCAAGGAGGATACCGTGGAGGAGGATATCGTAGTAATTATTACGGTCGAAATTCTGGAAATTGGCAAGATCGCCGACCAAGGGATGACAACCGTGATTCTCAACCAGGAACTGACGATCCACCACCACAAAACCCCGACAAAAAGATGGAAGAAACCGAATTCGAGAAAACCATGAGAGAATTCGTGGCTGCTCAAAAATCTGCAAATGATTTTATCAAAAATCAATTTTTCAATCTCAAAGCCAAAGTTGAGCAAGGACAGAAAAATCATCAAGCATCTATCCAAGATCTTGAAAACAAGTTTGGCAGACTTTCTAACCAACATTCCTCTAGACCATCTGGGTCATTGCCAAGTAATACCCAATCCAACCCAAAACCATCAAATGATAAGACGTACCGTCCACCATAAACAAGAAATAAGCATATCAATGCTGTCTTCACAAGAAGTGGTCTCTCGTACGATCCACCACCAAATCCTAATGAAAATACTCCTGTCACCAATGATAGTGAGGATGAAACCGAGGAACCAAACACAACTAAAACCACCAAAAAGAAAAACATTCCATCCGTCAAGGCGTATACACCAAAACTTCCTTATCCTCAACGCCTGAAGAAAGAAAAGATGGAAGAGCGTTATAAGAAGTTCATTGAAATAATCAAAGAGGTTAGACTCAATGTTCCTCTCATTGATGTCTTAGCCGGAATGCCCAATTACGAGAAATTTTTGAAAGAACTTCTTAATAACAAAAGCAAGCTAGAGAAAATATCAGCTACTTTCCTTAACAAAGAATGCTCAGCTATTGTCCAAAACAAGATCCCACCAAAGCTCGGAGATCCTGGGAGCTTTCTTATTCCATGTACTTTTGGGAATAATGTTAAACGTGATGCTTTGGCCGATCTTGGCGCAAGTATCAATTTGATGCCTTATTCGCTATATTCCAAGTTGTGCAACAACAGCCTGAAACCAACAAAAATGAGCATTCGATTAGCAAATCATTCCTATCAATATCCTGTGGGAATCACCGAGAATATGCTTGTTCAAGTCGGTAAATTCATTTTTCTCGTGGACTTTGTAATCTTGGAAATGGAAGAAGATAGTAAAGTTCCACTCATCTGAGGAAGACCTTTCCTAAATACCGCTGATGCAATCATCAAAGTGAAAGGAAAAGAACTCAACCTTGGAGTTGGGGAAGATCGGATCACTTTTCTAATCGATAAAGTGATGCGTTACCCACATTCCAGTGATGACACTTGTTTAAACATAGATATTATTGATGAAGTCACTGATGAAGAATTGGACGCATTACTTAACGAATCCGATCCATTCATGACTACTTCTGAAAAAATCAATGAAACATATTTTGACAAAGAGTTTGATGATTTCATGAAAGTAGAATTCGAAGGAGATAACTCAGAAGAAGAAGAAATGGAGGAAGAGGAAGAAAATTTTGAAGAAATAACTTTCAATAACGAGATGCGAATTAAATCCTCTATCGAAGAACCACCCACAGATCTCGAACTCAAACCTCTCCCAGATCATCTTGAATATGCTTACTTGGAGGGAAACTCACTTCTTCCAATAGTCATATTCTCATTGCTCGAGGACAGTGAGAAAGAAAGTTTAGTTTCTGTCCTGAAAAATCACAAACAAGCTTTCGCTTGGAAAACATCCGACATCCCAGGAATTAGTCCTAGTTTTTGCAAACACAAAATCAATTTTGAAGAAGGGATTAAACCTGTGGTAGAACGTCAACGTTGACTCAATCCTAACGTGAAAGAAGTTGTTAAAAAGGAAATCATAAAACTTCTCGATGCTGGAATCATTTACCCAATTGAGGATAGCCCTTGGGTAAGTCCTGTTCACTGTGTTCCCAAGAAAGGAGGAATGACGGTTGTGACTAATGAACGAAATGAACTAGTTCCAACTAGAATTGTCACTCGCTGGCGCGTTTGTATTGACTATCGTAAGTTAAACAAAGCCACCAGAAAAGATCACTTTCCGCTCCCGTTCATGGATCAAATGCTTGAAAGACTGGCAGGAAATAAATTCTTTTGTTTCCTCGACGGATTTTCAGGATATTTCCAAATTCCTATCAATCCTAACGATCAAGAAAATACCACTTTCACTTGTCCTTTTGGAACCTACGCATATCTGCGTATGCCTTTTGGTCTTTGCAATGCACCTGCGACTTTTCAAAGGTGTATGATCGCCATATTCCAAGACATGCTAGAAACCTCCATGGAAGTTTTCATGGATGACTTTTCAGTCTTCGGAGACTCATTTAAAGCTTGTCTTTCTAATATCGATAAAATGCTCGAAAGATGCAAAGCTGCACATCTTGTCCTTAACTGGGAAAAATGTCACTTTATGGTAACCGAAGGAATTGTGCTTGGCCACAAAATCTCCAGTGCAGGAATGGAAGTAGACAAAGCAAAGGTCGATGTCATCTCGAAACTTCCACCACCAACTAACGTCAAAGCCGTTAGAATTTTTTTAGGACATGCTGGTTTTTACCGCCGATTTATCAAAGATTTTTCAAAAATATCTCGTCCAATGACAAAACTTCTTGAGAAAGAATCTATCTTTGACTTCAACGCTGATTGCATAAAAGCTTTCGAAACATTGAAATCTCAACTTACTAGTGCTCCGATCATGGTTTCACCTAATTGGTCACTACCCTTCAAACTTATGTGCGACGCAAGCGATTTTGCTGTTGGAGCCGTCTTAGGCCAACGTGAAGGAAAACACTTTCGGCCTATATATTCTGCTAGCAAGACACTAAATAGTGCTCAGCAAAATTATACCGTCACCGAAAAGGAATTACTGGCCGCCGTTTTCGCATTCGAAAAATTCCGATCCTACCTCGTGCTCTCAAAAACAGTCATTTTTACCGATCATTTAGCGCTCAAGTATCAGTTCACCAAGCAAGATGCTAAACCACGTCTAATTCGATGGATTTTGCTACTCCAAGAATTTGACATCGAAATCAAAGATAAGAAAGGAGCAGAAAATCTTGCTGCTGATCACTTATCTCGTCTTGAAAACCCCGATCTTGAGGAGTTAAAAGAAGAGGAAATCGATGATTATTTTCCCGATGAAACTCTCATGACCATCGATGGAACTGACGATCCTTGGTTTGCTGACTTTGCGAACTACCTCGCAGGAGGAATTCTCAGAAAAGGTCTAACTCATGCTCAAAGAAGCAAATTCTTTTCGGAACTTAAATACTGTTTTTGGGAAGAGTCAAATCTTTTCAAAATGTGTCCTGACGGAATGATCCGAAGATGTGCTTCTGGTTCTGAAACCCGCAAGATTCTTGACGAATGTCATCATGGCCCAACTGGGGGACATTATGGTCCTTCCACCACAGCTAAAAAAGTTTTTGATGCTGGGTTCTATTGGCCAACAATATTCAAAAAAGCACACACACTTGTTCAAAATTGTGACGCTTGCCAAAGAACCACAAATATTTCTCGAAGAGATGAAATGCCATTAACAAACATTCAAGTGTGTGAAATATTCGATATTAGGGGAATAGATTTCATGGGACCTTTCCCTAAATCCCAAAAATTCGAATACATTCTCGTTGCTATAGATTATGTGTCCAAATGGGCAGAAGCTTAAGCTTTACCAACGAACGATGCTCGTGTCGTCGTTAATTTCCTCAAAAATCTTTTCGCTCATTATGGAATTCCCAAGGCCTTGATAAGCGATCGAGGAACTCATTTCCGTAACCAACAAATGGAGAAAACCATGAAAAGATATGGAGTTCATCACCGATTCGCGACGGCCTATCATCCACAAACCAGTGGTCAAGTTGAAAATACCAACAGAGCTCTCAAAAGAATACTAGAGAAAATAGTGAAGGACAATCCTTCAGTGTGGGCAAAGAAAATCGACGATGCTCTGTGGGCATTTCGTACGGCTTATAAAACTCCAATTGGCAAAACTCCTTATAGACTCTTGTATGGAAAGACTTGTCATTTGCCATTCGAAGTTGAACATTGTGCTTACTTGGCTCTCAGAAACTGTAACACCGATCTCAAAATAGCTGGAGAAAAGAGATTCCTGCAATTGCACAAACTCGATGAATTAAGACTCCGAGCTTATGAAAATTCCAAACTGTATAAAGCTAGAACAAAAGCTTATCACGATAAAAAGCTACGAGTTCGAAAAGAATTCAAAGCCGGAGATAAAGTTCTACTTTTTAACATGAAATTGAAATTCAAAGCTCCTAAATTACAACCAAAATGGTTTGGACCATATATCGTTAAACATGGATATCCATCCGGGTATGTCGAACTCTATGACAAACAGGGTGGAAGTTTCATTGTTAATGGGCACCGAATCAAGTTATATTACGACAAGGAGCAAACGAATGAAGTTTTAGTTGCAACAGTTTCCCCGGTAAATGAATTCGAAACTATCACCTTTGTAGCACCATTTCCAGGAAGAATCCCACAAATTGTTCCTTGGAATCCATCTGCTAAATTCGTCTAGGATGATATTGAAGCTACTGGTGAAGAATTCATGTACATCCCTGAACTTTTCAAAATGTTCAAGGCCGCTCTTGTTGCCAAATGAATTCGGGAAGATTTGAGTCAGGCTGATGACTCGGTAATAAAACAAGCGCTTCTCGGGAGGCAACCCGTGTGTTTCAGATTTAATTTTCTGTGGTCACTCCCCAAAGTTTAAACCTTTGGTTGAACTTAAGTGTGGGGGGGGTGCCACCTTTTAATAAAACCTTTTGTTTGTTTATAAGATTTTGTGCAGGTAATGATTTCTCCAGTGGACGCTAGGAATGAAGAAAAGAATTTTAAGCTGATAAACTCGTTGACATATCTGGTTTCATCTCTATTTTCCTTATTCCCTTCTTTCCTCAAGTAAGTCAAGATTTTCAAGAAGCCGTGCTTCATTTTCTGATGCTTCGAAATTCATGACACGCTCTGTTTCGACACTTACTTCCGAAGGTATCACGGCTTCGGTCCAATATGTTAGGCTAAAAGGTGTCTCGCCATGGCTAGACTTGGTATGCATCTTGTGCGCCCAGAGCACTTGAGGTAGCTCATCCACCCAACCACGGTGGCTTTGACCGAGCCTTCATTCGATCCCCTTGATTACATCTCTATTTGTGACTTTTACATGCCCGTTACCTTGAGGATGGTAGACGAAGGTAAATGATTGCTTGATTTTTAAACCTCTGCAGAATACAGGAAATACCCCTTCGGCAAACTGCTTCCCGTTGTTTGAGATGATGATATGAGGGACCCAAAATTGGCAAATGATGTGTTCCCACACGAACTTTTTGATAAGGATTTAAAATGTACGCTTTTAGGGGGTCATTTAAGACCTATTTCGACACATTTTATATCCGTTACTGCTTAATTTCGTTCCTTTTCACTTTTTAGGTCTTTTGGAAGCACAATGCTGGAATGAAGCATATTTGGACGAAAAGGAGCAAAAACATGAAGAAAATGGCAAAGTCAAGATCGAAGCCACTCAAGACTGATAAGCGGAACCTGACGGCATCCCATCCAAAGGGTGACGCCATCCCTCTATGAAGACTTGATCAAAAAGTGCACGCGACGGCTCAGTGGAATTTCTGGTCCTAAAGGCTGACGGCGTCATGCCTTAATTCTGGAAGGCATCACTCACAAAAACTACACCAGACACCCAAGATCTAATATTCAGACGACGTCGCTACTGAAGACTGACGACGTCACACATATCAACTGACACCGTCACAAGCTAATCAAGAATATAACAACATGCGCGCAAAGTAGATGATACTGTTTTGGCCATAACTTTTGCATTACGAACTCGGGTTTAGGTGATTCAAAAGCCCACGCAACCGGAATGAGAAAATCTATAGTTTGGTGAAAAATTCTTCGTGACACCGTGACTCTATCGAGCTGACACCATCACCCTTTGCCGACAAAAAATCTGCCTATAAATAGAACGTTATTACTTCACTTTTTGTAGGCTCTATACCCTAAGTCTGATTCTAGGGTTAAGATAGGTGTTTTTCCAGCAACTTAGAAGGTTTTAATCACTCCAAAAACATCTTGCAATGGTTTGTTGATTATATCTTAATTCATATATTCAATTTATCATTATGTCTACCACATGTTCGATTGATTATGTGTATACTTGCTTGTCTATCATGTCTAGCTAAGTTACTTGTGTGTTTGTTGATATGGTGCATTGATGAAATAACTTAGGTTTGTCGATTCCGTAAATCATATACGAGAGATAACCTCATAGAACTAGGGAATACGCACGCCCTATGACTTTTAGGAATACAACGCGTTAAGATAAAGGACGTGACAACTCAACCAAACAATAAAAGATAACTAGGGAGTAATAGTATCTAAGTGACATCTTTAATCATCATACGAGCACACCTCAATTAAACATAGCTATCCGTAGTAATTAGATAATTAGATAACTAGTAGCAGTAAAGTAATCGGTAGAAGTACCTCCCCCTAACCAATTGCCCTGAGATTTTACCTTAGCCTTCTAAAAAACCATAAAAAAGATAAAAAAGGAATCATCTTCAACCTCACCTTCTCGTCATATATACTAGCATTCCTATTCCCATAGAGATTGATATCAATCCTCGAGGCTTGCCCCATACTAGCCTACAACGATTAGGTTCACTGCCCAGGAGGTTGAAAAACTTACTCGTAGAAAAGGAGGTTTTCTCGACCCCGAACGTGCTTTTCTGCACACATCAAGTTTTTGGCGCCACTGTCGGGGAATAGAATAGCTAGTTAGATCTCTATCTCATTTAGGTTCCCTTGCTTGATTCCTATCAAGTGAGAATTGTTTCTCTTTTTCATTATCTTCCTTGTAGTCTATCCCCCTTCATAGTGTTTGTGTTCGTAAAACCCTTTTCATTTGTCGTTATGGCAAGTGAAGTTGCATTTGAATCATTAACAAATGAGGAACAAATGTATTTCATAGATAGAATTGCTTCTTATTGTTCTAATGAATTTGTAAGTTATCTTAGAGATATCCAAGAGGAGATGTGTGTAAAGTTAGATGGCTTTGATGAATTTTGTGCATGTGTAGCTTCTATTCAACAATCATGGTTATGATCAACTCCTTTTAGTGAGACCATTTGGAAATTTTTTGAGAAAAGCTTCCTAAGCGTAACCCATAGTTTGAATGAAATTATAGGCTTTTCTACATCACAATTTGAGGAAACAGATAAGGAGGAATACTTTAGGCAAATAGAACATAGTAATCAAGTTTTTGAGAACGATTCCTATGAATCGAACCAAGAATTTGAAATGGCCAAAGAAGGATTTGAGATGCTTAGGAGTGTATTTGGGTTAGATCATACTAAAACACAAGATTACCATATAGGAGATCTAGATATAATGGAGAATGAGGTGGAAACTCCAAGCCCACAAGCCCTACCATCACTTGAGGAACATACACGGCCTATAACTTACCCGGAGGAAGTAGAAGAGACTATAGGAACCCCGATTGATATAGAACTTTTGGACCAAACACCACTAGAGAATGTAGGTTTAGATGCTTGTTGTCATGACCTTGCTCTTAGTCCTAGGGAAGTTCCTAATTTTGATGAACCGGAGCCTCAACCAAAAACCTTACCCAATTTTCCATCTTTAGATGTGAATCTAGGAATTGAATTAGGCCCCAATCCACCCATCAAAATAAATAGTCCGGGTAGTTGCTTGATAAAGGTAGTAGACTCTAGGCCATGTAGAGTGGAAGCTAATATAGGAGTAACCCATGACCTTACACACTTACATCACCCATTCATGGTTGATAACAAGAAACATTATAGGTTTAAACCGAGTTTATTAGGTCAAGATGGATCCTTAACTAAGAATCTCTTGAAGTTGATAAAAGATGATCCATTTCTAGGAGAAAGACTTGATTCACCCGCTACACCAATAGAATTAGGTAAGGTTATAATGAATGGAGCACACCCCTTTGAGCATATAAATCACCCATCACGCTCTCCCCACGTAGCAAATCTCCACCCTAAGGGTGTGTATCGCTACTATCACCCGCATTTAAGCTTAAGTGTAGGGAAAACTTCCCCTTTATCCATTAAATAAGGGTAGAGTCAAGCTCGTGCCTCAAACAAAAACAAGCGCTTCTTGGGAGGCAACCCATGTTTATTTGTTTAAATGTTTGTTTTTAATTTTTATTTATGTGTTTATATATCTTTTTCATTATTGTTTATTCTCATGTTAGACTTTGTGAAAATGCTTTATTTTGTTTTTAACTTCGTCTTAATTGCATATAAAGGTATTTTATAAAAAGATAAGTGTAGGGAAGATCACATATGTTTTTAAGAACATGAACATGAGATTAACAATAATTGAAATTGTATATATATATATATATATATATATATATATATATATATATATATATATATATATATATATATATATATATATATATGTGTGTGTGTGTGTGTGTTTGTTAGAGTCAAATGCTTGTATCGAGTCATAATGGATGTTTTGCAGGAATTTTTCCAGGTTTTAATGAGGTAATTTTTCCAGAAAACGTACCAGACCCTTTCTTTCAGGACAACCTGACGGCCTCAGGATTAAAACCCGACGGCGTCAGGCAATGTGGAAAAAGATTCTCAGTTTCATTTTCTGTCTAACTTGTGATATTTGGAAACTTCCAATTCTTAATTTTCCAGAAAAACTGCAAACATCCATTCCACAAACATTATATCTTATTTGGTTTGTTTCTAAGTATAGAATTAAATCTTGTTGTGATTTCTTTTGTTCGGTTTGATGCTTTGGGTTGTCGTTTTCTTATGAGTGTGCAGGTTATTTTGTACAAGAAGAAGAAACACACATTGGATGAAGCTTATTACTTATGCATTCTTCTTGGAAGAGGATCTAACGCAACTTCACACGTATCCTACCGAGCTAATTAAGGGAGTACTAGTTTCTTTTCCTTACTTACCTTCCTTTATCATAACTTTGATGCTTTCGGGGAACATTGGGGACAATGTTCAGTTTAAGTGTAGGGAGGGAGAATAAAACAGGAACTTCATAACGCTACACGCATCGTTCGGGGTCAAAGGAACTTCCTTTTCTTCGAGCAAGTTTTATAACACCCTAGGTAGTGAACCTAATTGTTGTAGTGTAGTATTAGGGTAAGCCACGGGTATTGATATCGTTCTCTAGGGGAATAGGAATGCTAGTGAGAAGTTACTACGCTAAGGTTGGGGTTGAGGAATATTATTTTTTATCTTTTTATGTTTTTTAGGAATTAGAAAGGTACGAATCTCGGGGTTTGGATTTGGGGGTTGGTATTTCTACCGATTACTATACTTGTCTAATTATCTAATCTAAGGTGTATTTAGTCTATGTCTAATTATTGTGTGCTCGTATGATGGTTTAAAGATGTGTTTACTTAGGTTTTATTACTCCTTAATTATCTCCTATTGATGGTTGAATTGTCACGTCCTTATTCTTAATCGCGTTGTGTGTCTAAAGTCGTAGGGTATGCGTTTGTCCCTAACTCTTTGAAACTACCAAAGGGTCTCGTCTACAAAATCTCTAGGAATTATAAACTCTAACTCTAAGGTACTCTTTGGATGGTTTAGCCTACAACTACTCTAGGTGTTATAGTCTAAGGTTCACAAAGATTAATCAAGCATTAACTACACAACGAATGACCTATCGCATTACTAGATCATTAACAATTAAGATAAGAGACAACCAATCAATATTCAATAGTTAAGTTTCATATTCTCTAAGCAGACACACAAGTAAATTAGCCGGACATGTAGAACATGCAAGCATACACACAAATAATTGAAGACATAATTGAATTAATGAAGTAAAACACTTATCTTGATGTAAGATAGGGTTTGGAACCCTAAAATACAGTACAAGACAGCCTTGGTTCGGCTTAGGTTTTTCCTCCAAAAGACTACACACTGAAAACTAAAAAATTCGGATTATATATATAAGATTACAATCGCGACGACGTCACTTTATGATTTGTGACGCCGTCGGGTCGCCGTCATTAGGGTTTCGTCTTAGCCACGTTAGTCTTGCGACGGCGTCACCTTATGCTTGTGACGCCATCCCCTTCATCCTCTGACGCCGTCTGGATCAAATCTAGGCCGTCTGAGTTGCGACGACCTACTCTTTTAAAGCCTGACACCGTCACTTGTAAATAAGCAATTTGGCTACTGAGCCGTCACAAAAGTGATGCGACGGCATCGCAGGTAACACCTGACGCCGTACCCTTCAGTTCCAGCAGTCTGAGTGGCTCGATTCTTGACTTTGGCCATTTTCTTCGTATATTCACGCCTTTTCGTCCAAATAAGTGCCATTCCAGCAATTTGCCTTCAAGAGACCTAAAAAGTGAAAAGGAACGATATTAAGTAATAACGGATACAAAAGTGATCAATAAAGGGCTTAAACGATCCCTCAAAAAGGTACATTTTAAAACCTTATCAAATATCCCTACACTTGTTATTTGCTTGTCCTCAAGCAAATGTGCTTTTAGCCAATTAATTTATAAGTTAGGGGTCATGAAGCATTGGTTTAAAACAATCCACAACACATATAAGCCCTGCAAAAGTCATAACAAGCACGGAAATTACATACTAGCACCTCACATGGGGTGTTTGGATACTCACATCTCTCGGGTGTATATGAAATATAACAAGTTGGAAATGGAAGATAAACACTCATTAACCGGTCCTAGTACATAGATTACCATAGGCTTGAGAATAGATCAAACCTCCATCACCTTGGCGTAAGAACCTAGGAAAGACTATCAAAGAGGTCTTTTAAAGGGTTGTAACGTTAGGCTTACGGTAGGGAAACAAAGGGTTTGGTGGGATAGGCTATTTAGTGGTGGCAAGTCAAAAATCTTTATGTTACAAGCATACGAAGAATGGCGTTGCTAAGCCAAGACTCGACACTCTAGACTCTAGATAACTGAAACAAACAAACATAAATTTAAAAATAGATGTAGGATGGTAGCCCGTATGTTTTTTTTTTCCCATACACTATTACTCTACCATCCTCTACGATAACATCAAAATGATAGGGATTTATAGGCACATCCCTACACTTGAGTTTTTATTACTCTAACACTAATTTGACCCGAATTGAAAAGATCAAAACACTTGGAGTACATTATTACGCAAATAAAGGGAATTTGAATTTAACGTTCTCTTCCCGTCATTTCATAAACTTTAACTTTTCCCATGAGTCCCAATCGTCCCAAAACTGTGTACAAAGGATATGACTCGACTTAGCAACTTATGAAAGCAACTAGATAATTAAACTAAGGGTTTAGTGTGATAACAATAATGCACTAAAAGCGAGTGCATACAAGGTAGGCTAAGGCGATTTGGGTGTACATTTGGGGGTGGGTTGTAAACAATGCTCTTCATTGATATTCCAGAAAACCGAAACATCAAGAGAACCGCGAAAAGGATAGGCTCTGAGGGGTTAACTAGGGGTATCGTGAACTAAAGATGAGTACAATGCAAAGGTGTGGGGGAATTACTCAACCGATGTGGAAGAAGTAATTATATTACGGGTATCAAACAAGGGTTATCCTAATGCCTCTTATCATTTAGTTATTCCTAACTACACAAGTGTAGTCTTACTAGCGATCTCGAGATGCATCACAAAACAAGTTCTAGAATCTAATATACTACCGGTTCACACACTAAGCATTAAAGATGAATGCTTTAATTCCTACTAATCTAAGGGCGATCCTCACATTTTGGGTGGAATTTAGGTGGTAAAGGGTTTTTGTGCTAGTCATATAACTTCCTATCCGTGAGACGCTTTTGTTAAGACTAATGGCCCACTCCTATATGTCATGAAAAATTTAAAATTTGGTGCCAAAATTACCCTAACCGACATTTTCTCATGGTTTATTACACAAATACAATTGGACAAAGCAAATAATCAAGGATAAGCATAGTTTCAAAGTTCCCGTTTTATTTTCCCTCCCTACACTTAAACTGAACATTGTCCCGAATGTTCCCCGAAAGTATCAAAGTTATGATAATAGAAGGTAATTAAAAACGAAAGAAACTAATACTCCCCTGATTAGCTCGGTAGGATCCGTGTAAAGTGGTGGTTAAATCCTTTCCAAGAAGAACGTTTGCGTAAAAAGCTCCTTCCAATCTTATGTATCTTCTTCTTAATAAATTAAACCTGCACACTTGAAGAAAACAAACGAAACCTTCACGTAAAATCAGCGGTAATAAAATATATAAGACTCTACTAAACTAGGATATAATGCTTGTGGAATGGATGTTTACAGAATTTCTGGAAAGTTAAGACCTGGAAAATTCCAAAAATTTATAAGTAGCTCAGAAAAAGAGAAAAAAAAATAATCTGTTGTTTTTACTCCTTCCTGACGCCATCAGGTTGCGATCCTGACGCCATCAGGTTATCCTGACAAAAACTGGTCTGCGATTTTCTGGAAAAAATTTTGGAAAATTTACATCTTTAGAATCTGGAAAAAATTTCTGCAAAACATCCATTATGACTCGATACAAGCGTTTGACTCGAAAAAACACACATATATATCTTTTAATTAATTGCAATTCTCATGTTCACGTTTCTTTTGAAAACGTGTGTAATCCTCCCTACACTTATCCTTTATGTAAAATACCTTTATATGCAATTAAGACGAGGTTAAAAACAAAATAAAGCATTTTTACAAAATTAAACATGAGAATAAGCAATCAATAAAAGATATATGACACTAACAAGCAAACAATTAAGCATGGGTTGCCTCCCACGAAGCACTTTTCTTTATTTATGAGTCTTGTAGCTAGACTCGTAGTCGTGCCCCTACGTGACTTCATTACCGTCATCTCCTCCCTTCGCTTTCCCTTCGTCAAAAGGGCGTAGACGTTGCATGCTTACCGTGGATTCCTTGCCAACGTCGTCTATTATGGTGACGGTTTTATCCTTTAGATTGGTTTCTGTTGAAACAAACAAAGACCTTGATAGATCTTGAGCTCGTGGATCGTTATGTATGCCTATGTAATCACAAGCACAATAAAAGACAATCTCTACTACTAATGTTTATCAGCGGAATATAAACACAAGTAACAAATAACTAAGAACTTCTTGATCCTCTATGGATCTTTATATTAACTAAAACTGAGTTTTTCCAATCGGTACATAACTCTTTCTAATGTGTTCCTTTTATAGATAAGGAACCCTAAACAATATCGCTAAACCGTTTTCCAAGAAACGTATAATCATAAAACTAATAAAGATATACACAATCACTTCCTAATAAAGCTCATGTATATCCACACTAAATAAACTAAACACGGAATAAACACTTCCGTAGAAACAAACTAATAACTATTATACTTCAGCAGATTATGTCTTCGGCAGAATCCACTTCACTTCAGTAGAAACACTTCGGCATTAATATCAGCATAATCCAGACTTCACATAATTCCCAACAATCCTCCCCTAAACTGGAAGTTGACTTGTTAAGTTCCAGTTTCTTGATAGATCTGACAGCACCAGAGGATTGTATACGAACAACAGCAACAAAGAATCCAAATAACATCTCTATGATGAATAAACTCTGAAACTCCATATCTTTGCAGCAACACAGGACAAGAGGTACATCAAAACAGATTAGTTTCATACTATTCTCATCACATCCAGGTGTGTTAACTCCTGTGAGAGGTGAATCATTGAAAATAAATGGATTTGATGTCTCTTTACCAATAGCCATCACTACTGGAGTAGCCATATGTTTAAGTTCGTAAACTATGGTACACTGATAACCATCTGATTTATTGGCAAACCAGCAACCATATAAACGGATTTGAAATGTCTTTACCTGTAGCCGTTTGCTCAGGACTAGTCAATTCTTAGAATTGGTGAATTGAGAACCAAATATGGAATGCCACTGCCTTTACCACAAGCCATATACATGTGGGCTAGCCAATTCTTGGATTCCAAATAGGAATAAACCATGGTGAATTGAAAACCATACAACACTCAGCAATAAAGCAAAGGTGGTTGCATACCCTATGATTTTTAGCAAACCATTACAGCTATCAACAGATTTGATGTGTCTTTACCAAAGCTGTACCCTTTGGACTAGCTAACTCTTTGACATACACAAAGTATATCAGGTGAGTCAACAACCAAGAAAAATATACAACAAACCTGCAATAAAAGTTAGATAAAACCATTTTTTTTTTTTTTTTTTTTTAACTAAGAAAATAAAGAAAGAAAACAAATATTACAAAATATTACAATCAAGATGAACCTTTATGTGATAGAAGTTGATTCTTAATCAAACCAACACATTGAGTAGCATGAAGGTCATCATTGCCAACCGGATTAGGAGGCACTTCCAACTTGTGTCTCAGCAACCTTTCCATAAAAGTATCAGATAAAGGATAAAGCTTATCTGATAGCATACACAAAATCATCCCACATGTAGTCTGAACTACATGAACACAAGGCAGAGGATAAAATCTCCAACTCTCAATCTCCCATTTATGAGAATTCTTCCAAATAGAATACCCTTTACCATTTGGAGAATCAGAATCAAACATAACCTGAAGATCACCCAACAAATATAAACCAGAACCAGTTGCTGAATGAAACTTATAATACTGAATGACATGTTCATACAGCATCTTCAAATCATGTCTATTCACCAAATGAAGAATATCCTTTAAGAAGTTGAACTCAAGAACAGTATTATCCAGCCTATAAACAGTGTTAAGCTTTCCAGCTGTCCAATTAACCAATACCACATGAGTACCTTCAGGAAAAGCTTCAATAGATCCAACTTCAACAAATGTAGATTCATCAGCCTTAAGATCTAAATTAGTATTCCTTGAAACATGTTTCTTAGCCAATCTATCAGAACTTCTTGTAACCAAACTCTGCTTTCCCATACCAGCAATGTTATCAGTATCAAGCTTTAGATCAGTTTCCTGAATCAGAGAATCACTTAGCTCCACATTTGACAACATTTCAGAAGAAACCAACGAAGATTCAGCAGAAACAACCATATCAGAAGAAGGAGTAGCATCAGAAGTTATATCAGAAGAAACAACTCGAGATACCACCAAAGGCAAAACAGTATCAAAATTATCCATAATTTCAACTGTTTTCTGTCTCTTGGCTGTAGGAACATCAGTCATTGAAGAAGAAGTAGAACCAGAAGAAGAAAACTTCATAACCATATGATACTGTCTAATCAAAGCATCATCAGACAAAGCCATGATTTGCTTCATTGTCATACCAGAATTGTACATAGCAGCATTCTTCACAACTCTCCTCATATAATTCCTCTTCTGAGCAACAGTCATAGGTTTTTCTCTTTTGGCTTTATTTCTTTGATCAATAAGAGCTCTTCTCTATGCAGCAGATTCTTTCTTCCTTTGATTACCAAGTGCCACCATTTTATCCACAAAATTATCATCATTAAAAGATTCTCCTAAGATAAGTTTTGCAAGATTAGGATCAGAAGCACCTTGAGAAATATAACCATCCCATTGATCATCAGTAATCGTAGGAAAGAATGTATCAAGCTCTAATTTCCTTTCAGGAGACAAATCAGAAGCATACTGATCTTGAAGAAATTTAGCCACAATACGACTCTTCTGCATATTCTCATAATCAGCAAACAATCTAGCCTGAGCTTGATTTTGTTCTTCAGTCACTATTCCTGAATTCAGTAGATCATTAATCACAGGGTCCTGTCCTTTCTCAGAAGATGTCTCAGCAGAACCAATTTCAGCAGAACCAATGTGAGCTTCAGAAGAAACAATCAAACCCACATCAGAGGAGATAGGTTGAGACACTTCCTCAACAGGTGTAGAAAAAACTTCAGATGAAGCATTTAACTTATACATTCTCCCAGCAATAAAAACCTCTTCATCATCTGCTGAAGGTGAAATATTTGAATGTTCTGGTATAGATGAAATTTGACCATCAGTAGTAACCTCTTTCACTAAACCATCAGTAGATGCATCCTCCATATTTAGCTCCTTTGAAGTGTCAGCAGATACCTTATCCAAAGATTGTCTTCTTCTTTTGCTAGTATATAGAATAGGTTCCCTGCCAGACTCCTTTCTTCGTGAAGATTTAGCAATAGGAGAAGAAACATCAGATGTAAGTGCCACATCAGCCAATATCTCAAGAGATTCATGAAGATTCTCTTCATCCTCCTTCTCAGAAGAAATCAAACTACTCTTGTTACCTTTCTGACTTAGTAATTCCTCCAAGTGCTCAACTTTAGTCTCCAATTCCACAATCTTATTACCAAGAATAGACTTGGTTTCTGCAAGTTCTTTCTTAAGATCAGTCACCTCACCTGTAAGCTTGTTCATCAGAGCATATAATGAGGTAAGTGTAATAGGATCCTCATCAGCATCAGGTGACTGCTCAGTTGGAATTGGAACTTCAGTAGACTGTTCAGGAGCAACATTAACCTGATCAACATTAGAGCATCCTTCACCAAATGGAGTCCTAACAGGACTTGGTGTAGGCAATCTATCAGTATCAACCTGAACTTCATCAATTTGATCCTGAACTTCATCAATAGTAACTTGGACTTCATCAATAGGAACTTGTATAATTGCAGGACTATGACATGATCTAGTTGAAGGTATAACTGCCTCAGCAACAACAGAAGGACCCTCATCACCATCTACGGAAAGATTTTCATCAGTAGGAATGGAAGAAGGTAAAACAACATTAAGCTCATTAGCAGTCTCATTCTCCTGAGGTAACATGGCAGCTAACAAAGGAAAATGTGTTCCTTCAAATTTAGTCCTCATTGTAGCAAATAACTTAGGAGTCAAAACACTTATGGGATGAAAAGCTTGGGTTTGTGTAGAAACATTCAATATCATCTGTAAGAACCTAGGGTACATCAAAAACTTACCCTTTTTCCTAGTTATATTTTCTACCATATTATCAAAGATATACTTAGAGAAATTATAAGACAAACCCTTAGATAAGCAAACAATACCACATCCCATTTGTGTTGAAAACTGATCCCATCCTCCAGACTTATTGCTCATACACTGTAGCAACGTATGAACCAAGAACCTCCACATAGGACAAAGCTTATTTTTCAACCACATATCGGTCCTCGTACTTTGATATCCAATCGCACTAAGCCCTTCAAGTACCATCGTAGAATCAGAATGATAAATTCCATTCTCATCATCCAAGCGAAGTTGTCTTCTGATCAGTTCCTCTGTCACCACATATACTTGTCCATCAACACTTGCAACAATCTCAGTATCACCTCTCTTTTCTGCCGACGCCCAAAATTGAGTAATCAAAGTTTCATATATAGCATTTGGAGAATGCGTCAATGCATACAAAATCTTTGATCTTAGTAAGAAAGAAATCATCGGCCTATAAAGCTCATCTCCTCTAGCAGATCCAAGAAACGCAACCTTATTATGATCATGTTTAAATTGAAGCGCCATGAGAGATTTTGAAGATTAGGGTTACGATTTTGCACAAAAGGAAGTGTTTTTAATGAGAGTAACAATCGAATCTCTTAATGTGGAGCGAAAATATGCCGTAGAGAATAAATAGAAATTTCCCAATTTTGGTCAAAGTTGACCAAAGATGACGTGGATTTCTACTTTTACTCGGATTTACTTATAACTTCGGTAGAAACGGAAACCATTCTGCTGAAGTAGAACAATCAGCAGAAACAGATGACTTACTCACGAAGCTTCAGTAAATATCTTTTTACTGTTTCACCCACACGCATTAATTCTCTTACCACTTGAACCCGACTATAAAACAATCCCAATGCACGCTGACTTCTTCATCAAAAATCCCCAAATAATATTTCAAACCCTAATTCCTTCAATCCTTCAAAATTAACCATAATCAACATGAGTACCAAACCTGAGATCATAGATCTCACAACAACATCCTCATCATCATCCTCATCATCTAGTGAAGATACCAATCCATGGTTTCACTATTTTCCAAAACCATATCCACTACCAAAGAAGTCACCCTTTCTCTCCTCATCAGAAGATGAAAGTGTTGAGAAACCAAGTGTATCAGCTGAAGACTCTGATGACTCCTATAAAGAGGGAACATCTTATTCCCAACCCTCAGCACCTAGGCCTCAACGAAGGCCACGAGCCAAAAATCCACCACTTCCTATGGGAAGAAAGGTGGTGCTTGGTCTTTCTGCATCAGGTTTTGGTGCATCATCAGCATATCGTATAAGGGAATGGAAAAAGGAAAATGATGTAAGTTGTTGTATGATGGAAAGAGTAGATGATGCACAAAGGAAAATCTTTCCTTCTCATCTCTCTACCACAATCAGCTTCAGCTTCTTCGTTTGCATCAATCCATCCTCTCCATTTTGATCCTTAGCATCTGTTAGGGTTGGTTATGCTTATCATAAAAGCATAGCCATCATATAGTGCCAAAAGATGTGAGCAGTCATGCTCATCGTGCTCATCTTAGATGTTGGAACAGATGATATGTAATAGATTAGGAACTATTAGATCATGTAGATGCTTTTGATGTTGCCAGTACTCTGTAATCTGTAAGCTGTAAACTGTTTCTTGAATGAATGAATGATCTATTTGCTTCTGTACTTCTTTAGAATGACTCTTATAATTTCAGTACTTCAACTTCAGAGGAAACAAATACCACACTTCAGCACAATGAATTCAGTAGAAACAAGCTTAAGCTATCTTGACCATATCTCAACTGATCAGGGACAACCATTCTGCAAAACAAACACAGAAACATACACAAAACAGAAACACACTAAAATTACATTAGCAGGTTAGAGTTAGTTAAAATCAACCAAATATACAAAATAACATAGCAAAATGCAAAGTTATACACAAATCCTCCCCTGAGGCATATGCCTCCCCTGAGGCCTATGCCTCCCCTTAAACTTTGCAGTTAAGGGTTAAGCATGCCAATATGGACCACAAGGTGTTGAAACCTCGGTCCTTCAAAAGCCTTTGTTAACAGATCTGCCACATTATCATCAGTATGAATTTTGACCACATTTATCAAATTTTTATCATATGCATCTCTTATAAAGTGGTGCCTGATTTCAATATGTTTTGTTCGACTGTGAAAAACTGGATTTTTAACAATGCATATGGTACTTTGATTATCAATAAAAATTGTTGTGTTCATGAAATTATACCCATAATCCAACAACTGATTTTGAATCCAAAGAACCTGTCCACAGCAATTAGCAGCAGCCACATACTCTGCTTCAGTAGATGAGGTAGCCACAATAGTTTGTTTCTTGCATTGCCAAGAAATCAATCTCTTTCCAAGGAATTGGCAACCTCCAGTGGTGGACCTCCTATCCAGATTAGCACCAGCATAGTCACTATCACTATAAGCTTCCAACTTAAAAGGAGACTCTTTTGGGTACCAAAGACCTAGAAAAGGTTGGCCTTTAAGGTACTTAAAGATCTTCTTAACAGCATTGAGATGGGAAGTCAGTGGAGTAACTTGATGTCGCGAACAAACACTCACAGCAAAAGTAATATCAGGCCTGGAAGCTGTTAAATACATCAAAGACCCAATCATAGACCTGTACAAATGAACATTCACAGGTGGATCAGCTTCATTGTTGGTCTTTGTCTTTGGAGCTTCATAAGGTGTAGTAGCAGTCCTTACACCCTCCATACCAAACTTCTTCAAGATGTCCCTCACATATTTGTCCTGACTGATAAAGATACCATCAGGTTTCTGCTGAACTTGAAGACCCAAAAAGAAAGTCATCTCTCCCATTGCACTCATCTGAAACTCTCCCTTCATAAGCTCCTCAAACTCCCTGCACCAAGCTTCCTTTGTGGATCCAAAGATAATGTCATCCACATACACTTGCACAAGAATTATGTCAGTGGAATTCTTCTTAAGGAAAAGAGTCTTATCAATTGCACCTCTTCTGTAACCATGCTTCAGCAGAAATGTAGAGAGCCTAGCATACCAGGCTCTGGGTGCCTGATGTAGTCCATAGAGAGCTTTGACTACCTTATAAACATGATTCGGATGATCTGGATCTTCAAATCCTTTAGGTTGAGTGACATACACCTCCTCTTCAATTTCACCATACAAGAATGCTCCTTTAACATCCATTTGATAGACCATAAAGCCCATATAGGATGCATAGGCTAAGAAAATCCGTATAGCCTCAACTCTTGCCACTGGTGCAAACACTTCATCATAATCGATCCCCTCCTCTTGTCTATAACCCTGTACAACTAATCTGGCTTTGTTCTTAATGACAACACCCCGAGCATCTCTCTTATTCTTCAGAATCCATTTTGTCCCAATAGCATACTTTCCATCAGGTAGTGGTACCAATATCCAAACCTGCTGATTTTGAAATTGTTGCATCTCATCCTGCATAGCTTCAAGCCAACTTGAGTCTTCAAGAGCCTGAGTAACACTGGTTGGTTCCACTTGTGAGAGAAAACAAGCAAACAGACAATGTTGATAGTCTGTGTGATTGTCTCTCTGCTGATTTGAGACATAAGAGACAAAAGCCACCTGTCCATATTTAGAACGTGCCACAGTACCTCTTGTTCTAACAGGTGCATTAGGATCACCAATTATATTAGACTGTGGATGAACATTGTTGATCCTTGTAGTAGTGGTGGTGTTGACATCAATTGAGGAATCAAGATTAGTCACAGTAGGTTCAAAGTCAGTATCATAGGAAGGTGTGTTGAAGATGCCTGCTTTAGGTTGATGATGACCAAGATCTGAAGGTTTTGGAAACCTTGTATAAGGTTCTCCAAGGTCTGTTGACACTCTAGTAGAAATAGGAGTAGAGTCAACATGTCTTTCAGCCGAATTGGAGAGGTGAGGAGAAACAGAACTACCTTCAGCAGAATTGAACTTTCCACTGATTGTATCACTTGTACTATTTTCAACATTCCTCTCAGCATCTAAATTGGCTGCATACTCTTGTTTCTTCAGTCTAGCAAGGTCCTCAGCATAATAGAATTCATCTTCACCCACATCAGTATAACCTTTAGAAGTGTCACCTACAAAATTGTTAGGTGAGAAGGAAGGCACTACAATGGGTTGTTCATCATCAGACCCACTGTCAGAATGAGCATCCAAAGTGTCTGCATTAGTAGTTGGAGATGCTTCAGAATCTGCATTTTGATTAGCCTTATGTCTAGCATAACCCAAGTAATCAGTCAAGTAGTCAAGATCAAATGACCAAACATGACCCTGTCCTTGAACATTAGGCTTGTCTTCAAGATACCTCAGATTCAATGTCTCCTCAATCTTCTTAGCAGATACATTGTAAACCCTGTATGCCTTACTATGAGCAGAATACCCCACAATGTAACCATCATCAGCTTTCTCATCAAATTTCCCCAAGGGATCACTGGTATTCAAAATTGTCACTTGGCAGCCAAACGGTTTAAGGTAATGAATAACAGGAACTTTTCCAAACAGAAGTTCATATGGTGTTTTAAGGTGTGGTCTAGTAATGGACACTCTATTGAGTACATAACATGCTGTACCAACCGCCTCAGTCCAAAACATGGTAGGAAGTTTAGAGTCTGCTAGCATTGATCTTGCAGCCTCTATTAAGGTTCTATTTTTTCTTTCTGCCACCCCATTTTGTTGAGGGGTTCTTGGAGTGCTATAGTCCCTTTTGATTCCCTTAATCCTGCAGAGTTCTATCAGAATGGCATTTTTGAACTCTGTACCATTATCACACCTAATTCCTTTCACCTTTTTGTTCAACTGATTCTCAATAAGGGTAATGAAATCTTTCAATATTTCAGATGTTTCATCTTTGGTCCTTAGAAAGAATACCCAACAAAATTTGCTAAAACCATCAGTGATCACCAGACAAAAATATTTATGATCAATGCTTCTCACTTTAGTTGGACCAAACAGATCCATATGAAGCAGCTGAAGAGGTTCAGAAATAATGGTTACTGCTGTAACAGGAACTCCTTTATATGAGGCTCTGTGCTGCTTTCCTTTGTTGCATGCAACACAGTTATGATCATTGGTGAATACTTTGGCAGGAAGACCTTGAACAAGGCCCAGCTTAGAGAGCTGGTTGATGGTCTTGAAATTGACATGGGCCATCCTTCTGTGCCATTTGGTGGACTCATCCACAGATGCTTTAGCCACCAAACATGTTAAGTCACCTGCTGGTTTGACATTAGTTAAGTTGAATGTATACAGATTGTGACTACGAGGAACCTTCAGCAGAATTGAAGTTTCTTCTGGGAGTTTGAAGTCTTTAGACAGCACAAGACATTCATCCTCTGTGAAGAGTACTTTGTTCTTAGTGTCACAGATTTAGTGAAACTGAAAACAAATTGAAGTGTTGAAGTTCCTTGACATAGTAAACATTCTCAAAATCCAGCTGAGGTGTTTTGATGGTCCCTTTTCCTGTAATTCGTCCATCACTTCCTCCAAAGATTACATTGCCTCCACCTTCAATGGGTATAAAGTTATGCATCATGTCCCTGTTACCTGACATACTTCTAGAACAACCACTGTCAACAATTCCAACATCTTTATGCTTAAGGGGATGATCCTACAACAACAAAAAATATACAGAGAATTAGTACACTATGGAGGCTCAAGTCATTGCTGACTTGAACCTGCCTTGTGGATCATATGAGTTGTGCCAATTAGAAGTATAAGATCCACTATTGTTCTTGGGTTTCCAATGAAACTTAGGTCTCTGTTTATTCCAAGAACAACCTGCTGAGGTCTTGACAGCAGTATCCCAGTATCCTCTCCCATCAGTCATAGGGTTAACATATCTAGGCCAAAAACCATTTTTAAAGTATTCACTGGTTGGTTGAACATATGGTTTTCCAATTGATCTTCTCCAAGGAAAAGAAGTATTATAATTAGTAGCTTGTGGAACATAAGGTGGTATATCATTAACATTGGTCCACATTGGTCTAGTATGCCTAGAATCACCACACCTACTCATTCTTTGCTCATGATAATCACAATCCTTAATTAAATGAGATTTACTTCCACACACAAAACATTTCTTCTGAAGAGAAGATTTATTCAAACCAAAAGAAGTATTCTTACAAGCAGAAGTATTCAAACCAAAACCATGAAAAGAATTGTTTTTAACAGTATTATTATGCAAAGAATTAAAAAGCAAGTCTTCAGAGGCAACTGTCTTGGAAGTGCATTCCTTGGCAGCAACTCTGTCATGCTTATTGGTAGTCTTGGGTGCAGGCAGGGGTGAAGACTTGGGAAGGTCAGACTTGGGAAGGTCAGACTTGTCATTTGAATCACACTCTGTAGACCCTTGCTTGGAGGACTTGTCACTGTTAACACAAGAGACAAAGTCATTAGTAGAAGTATTAGGGTCTGGCAAGTCTCTTGACTTTTTGCCATACAGATGGTGTGATCCATCAAAGTCATTAAGAGTGGAAAGGTCAATGGGCATGTGCTCACCTCTAATTGGTCCACGTACAGCATGTAGGTCACCTTCTTTCACAAAATTAGCTAGGCCTGCTGGTGTAGATTTACGTGTGTCATCCCTAGCTTCTAAGCCTACATATTTCTTAAAACCTAAAGCCACTGTAGAATTGGGAGCTTGACTGCTATAAATGAGACTAGCCAACTTATTACCATTCATCATCCAGTCATTATTCCTAGCAATTTCCTCCTTAAGTTTCTCCTTAAGCTCTAGATTTTCTGACTCTACATCTGCTCTTAACTTCTCAGACCATTTTAATTCATTTGTAGCACATTCGAGATCTCTTTCTAAAACACCTATTTTCTCATCATAAGCTATTTCATTCTTCTGAAACCAAACCTTTTGTCTTTCTAGTGTTTTTAAAGCTTGTTTATAAGCTTCTACTTCCACATAGCATTCATTATATTTAGGTTCCATAATATCATAAGCTTGTTTGAGTTCATTATAACGCTCACTACAACCAAACACACAGTTTTGTACCTGAGAGATGCCCATCAAGGCAATCTGTTCATGCCTATCCTCTGAAGTACAGCTTACAATCAACCCAACATTATCAGGACCATCATTATCAGACTCCTCATGTTGCTTCCAGTCCACATTGCTATCAAGAGTGACCAATGCAGTTGATCCCTTTGAAGTTCCTGCATCCTTCTGATACTGCTGATAAGTAGAATATCTTGTCTCATCACCAGCTTTCCTGTCTTTGCATTCTCTAGAAAAGTGACCTATCTATTGGCATGTGAAGCATTTAACCTTCCTTTTATCAAACCTTGCTGGATCGCGACCTTTGAATCCAAACCTTCTGCCAGCTTTGCGCTCAAAGGTCTTGATATCCATGGAAAGCATGGCTACTTGCCACCTCAGCTTCATCTCTTCAAACTCAAGTGGGTCCACTTGATCAAAATCTTCATAGGCTAGATCCTGCTGAGGATCATAATCAGCAAAGAAAGATCCAAGAACATCTTCCATAATACCACTGGATCTAGGAAGAGAACTTGATGAAGGTGCAGCATTAGATGATGATGGATATGGGCTTGGACCATAGCTAGACTTTGGAGTAGAGGCTCCAACAAATGCAGTATGATTAGCAGTAGAAGATGATCGAAAAGGGCTTCTAACATCATGTTCAAGAGCTTTAAGTTTGTTATACAGCTCATCAAAAGTCATCATGTCCAAACCACCTTTAGCTTTTAAAGCTATGCTTACATGTAGCCAGGATGGAGGTAATGACCTCAGAAACTTAGAGTTACAGTCATCATTATCCGGCTTTGCCTGTAGCTGATTCAACTGACTTAAGATCTTGTGAAACTTATCATAGCCCTTGTGAATCCCTTCCTCTTCAGAGATCTGAAAGTCCTGAAACTGTTGTCTTAGCATGGACTTCTTCAGTCTTCTAGACTCCTCATTCCCACCGAACTTCGCCTTAATAGCTAACCATATATCCTTGGCATCTTGCATGAAGTGAAAATCACTCAAGTGATCCTCAGGAATAGCTTGCAGAAGAATAGTTCTGACCTTTGTTTCTCTCTGAACTGCCAGCAACTCTTCAGCAGTTTTGGGAGGAACATTCATCATATTACCAGCAGCATCCGTGGTAGTCCTCTTCAAACTGTTCCCCTTCAAAATTACCTGCCATAGATTCCAATCAATGTTGGAGATCCAGTTTTGCATCTTCATAGCCCAAAGATCATATTCCTCCCTTTTAAGATAAGGAAACTTAGCATTGCTATTAGATAGACTTAGTTGCTGCAGATGGGTGGAGTTTTGGTTGTTGGTGAGTTCAGTATCAGCATCTGAACCAGGCATGATGTTTTTGTTATGGTTGTATGGGTGTTTAGAAAAAGCTTGTCCTTAGTATCGTAGAGACTCTCACGAGGCTCTGATACCACTTGTTGAAACAAACAAAGACCTTGATAGATCTTGAGCTCGTGGATCGTTATGTATGCCTATGTAATCACAAGCACAATAAAAGACAATCTCTACTACTAATGTTTATCAGCGGAATATAAACACAAGTAACAAATAACTAAGAACTTCTTGATCCTCTATGGATCTTTATATTAACTAAAACTGAGTTTTTCCAATCGGTACATAACTCTTTCTAATGTGTTCCTTTTATAGATAAGGAACCCTAAACAATATCGCTAAACCGTTTTCCAAGAAACGTATAATCATAAAACTAATAAAGATATACACAATCACTTCCTAATAAAGCTCATGTATATCCACACTAAATAAACTAAACACGGAATAAACACTTCCGTAGAAACAAACTAATAACTATTATACTTCAGCAGATTATGTCTTCGGCAAAATCCACTTCACTTCAGTAGAAACACTTCGGCATTAATATCAGCATAATCCAGACTTCACATAATTCCCAACAGTTTCCTTCACTGTAAAAGGCCCAAACCATCTTGGTTTGTTTCTACCTTGTAATGCCCTTATCCGTGATTTGTACATAAGTACTTTTTCTCCCTTTAGAAATTCCTTAGGGTTCCTTTGTGCCTTTGGTATCGAAGTGGGATTATTTCCTAACTTCTTATCGGGCTTCCACAATGTTGCATGCAATCCTTGAACCATAAAATCTCTAAGCCCTTTTTCCCAATCATTCATTTTCTTCTTAACTATATTGCTAGGGACTTGTGGACTTTCACCCGTAATCTTCTCCATGATCTTAAGAGGATATCTTGGAACGATGGGTATCCTAGCGTACCCTTTTCCGCTTTTAAGTATCATGATGCCCTCCCCGCATTTGATGGTTGCCTTGGCGGTGGCCAGAAATGGTGTCCCAAGAATGAGTGGCATGTTTCTATCTTCCTCAACATCTATGATCACGAAATCCACCAGATAAACGATATTGGCCACCTCTATTAAAATATCCACCGCGATTCCTATGGGGTAGACATAGGTGTGATTAGCTAAGGAAAGTCTAAGATCGGTCTTGGCTGGCTTCTCCCTAGTCAACTTATTACAGATTGATAATGGCATTATGTTCACATCAGACCCCTGATCAGCTAAGGCATTTATATTATCAATATCACCTATGTTACATGGTATCACGAAGTTCCCTGTGGTGTCTCGTTTTTTTGTTAATGGTTTTTTTAGAACCAACTCATACAGAGGTCCCATAGGCAGGGCGTCATACTCTTCTTCTGTTATTTTTCCTTCAAGGGCTTCCCTAAGAACTTCATTGTACCTAAAGTTGTTTACTTGGTTTGCAATGGTTTTTCTGTTAATTTCGTGCTTAAGGTAGTACTCAATGGTCTCGGGCTCATTATTAGGTTCAGACTCCTCCCTCTTGCTTTCCTCAGTTTTCTTCACCTCAACCTTTCCATCCTCAGGCATAATGGAAATGGCGTTAACAAACGAAGTGGGAGGACAATCGTTGCTTCTTACTAGTACCTTTTCGGGAACTTTTGTCTTGGTATATTCTTTTACCAGGTTCATCATTTCCATCATTTTTTCTTGCATTTCCTCTCTCTGCTTATAAACCTCCTCTTCAAATTTGTCTAATCTCTCCGTATGAGCTGCCATGTACTCCCTCATTTGTTCCTTAAAGCTTGGTGAGAGTGGTATTGGGGAAGTAGAACGGAAGCGCCTTTCGAAATTGGGGTTTTGCTCACGAATTGGGGATTCCGAAAAAGGTGTTGGGTGGTTGGTGGAATTGGCGGAATTGACTGCTTCTCGAGGGATTTGTACGAGAGCTCTGTTATGCCTTTCCATAAGATAATCAATCATTCTCTCAATAGCACTCATTTGCTCCTCGGTGATGTCGGAAGATTCAAGAGGAGTTGATATGGCATTAACCACGTTAACAGGGGTTTCAGGAGATTCATTCCAATCTTCGTAGCTTTGATCACCGGCGGCTTGATCAATGGATCGTCGAGTGATGAAATCGATATGGTCATAGAAGATTTGGATTTGAAGCCAAAGATCAATGCCATGATGAGGGAGTTTACGGAGTAGGTCCTTGAATCGAGTCCATGCTTTGTAGAGAGACTCACCTTGAAGTTGTTGAAACGTTAAGATGTCTCATCTAAGTTTAGTGATTCTCCCCGGTGGGAAAAATTGAGCAAGGAAGCGAGAGGTGAGATCATCCCAACTTGAGATGGAGCCGGCGGGAAGTCGCTCAAGCTAATTACTAGCTTGGTCCCGTAGAGAGAATTGGAAGAGACGCAAGCGCGTGGTCTCCCGAGTAGTAGCATCAAGGTCGATGGAATCGACAATTTTAAGGAAATCCTTAAGATGCTGATTAGGATCTTCGGAATGAAGTCCATGGAATGCACATCCGTTTTGCACCAACTGGATGGTGTCGGATCGCAGGGCCGTAGTTTGGGCTTGATCGGGAAGCTCAATGGTGTTCCTATAGCCTATGTGGCTTGGTCTCGAGTATTCACCAAGAGTACGGGCTCTTGGCGGGTCATTTGGTGGTAGGTTGATGAATGGTGGTGGGTTATCACCTTCCATGAAGAAAAGTTATGGGGTTACGAACAAAGGTCACGGAGAAGGGGGATAGACTACGAGGAAGCTAAAAATTGAGAAAAAATTTACTTGATAGGAATCAAGCAAAGAAACCTAAACGAGGTGGACTACTAACTAGTTATTCTATTCCCGGGCAACGGCGCCAAAAACTTGATAACGCTACACGCGTCGTTCGGGGTCAAAGGAACTTCCTTTTCTTCAAGCAAGTTTTATAACACCCTAGGCAGTGAACCTAATCGTTGTAGTGTAGTATTAGGGTAAGCCACGGGTATTGATATCGTTCTCTAGGGGAATAGGAATGCTAGTGAGAAGTTACTACGCTAAGGTTGGGGTTGAGGAAGATTATTTTTTATCTTTTTATGTTTTTTAGGAATTAGAAAGGTACGAATCTCGGGGTTTGGATTTGGGGGTTGGTATTTCTACCGATTACTCTACTTGTCTAATTATCTAATCTAAGGTGTATGCAGTCTATGTCTAATTATTGTGTGCTCGTATGATGGTTTAAAGATGTGTTTACTTAGGTTTTATTACTCCTTAAGTATCTCCTATTGATGGTTGAATTGTCACGTCCTTATTCTTAATCGCGTTGTGTGTCTAAAGTCGTAGGGTATGCGTTTGTCCCTAACTCTTTAAAACTACCAAAGGGTCTCGTCTACAAAATCTCTAGGAATTATAAACTCTAACTCTAAGGTACTCTTTGGATGGTTTAGCCTACAACTACTCTAGGTGTAATAGTCTAAGGTTCACAAAGAGTAATCAAGCATTAATGTAAGATATAAATTTTCACATACACATCAAACCATAACACAAAGTAGCATATAGATGGAATTCTAGAGAGAGAAAGTTAGAGGTTTAGGGAACTTAGTGAGAGAAAGTGAAAGATATTATTATGAGCTCCAACTCTCTACCTTGGGAGGTAGAGAGTATTTATAGTCTTACATAAATCGCCACACATCGGGCTGTGGATCAGGCATACAGTGGGTAAAGACCCGTCCGTCCTCCACGGTGATACTTAACTAAATACTACTTAACTTAAGAATTACTACGACTACGAGCTTTCTAACGATTACATATACTTGAGGTGACCGACTCTTTAATACCGGGAATGTCTAATTCCTAACAATCTCCCCCTAAGGGAGGTCACCTCAATCATGTACCAAAAACACATTGAATACAACCAGATAATACATTAACAATTGATCTTGCATTCTTGATGTAGTCCATTGCTCCTAAGCTCGTAGTCATTGATTCTTCACATTGCATGTTTGGTTACTTCAAGTGGAGGTCTTTTACTGATCCACGTGATAGTCATTTTGAGCCATCTTTTGAGATCATCAGCTATCAACAATCTCTGAGACATCCATTGTGGTGTTGTGACTTTTGGACCGACATGCTCACATTCTGGATCATGATATCTTCTCATCAGAGTAGCGGAAGCATTTGTTGAATCATGATATTGGCAGCAGCGTAGCAGAAGCATGGAGTGAAAATATCAGAGTCATAGATGCACTAATCATGATTTCTTTGAGTTGAATGTGTTAAGTGAGCATGCGGCTATGGATTGACCGCTCCATTCTGATCAGCTGCAAACGTCGGGTGTACCTGCATACAACAGTTAGCAATAAATCGCACGAAAGTGTCTTTGATCACTTTCGTTGAATTGAGGTACACGGCCCACGGTTCCCCGTTGATCAGTACATGTACTGCCTGTGATCAGGTATAATTCCGAAGAATTTCCTTGACAGGGTTTCGCAGCTGTTCTAGCTGTTCTCAAACCGGAACATCTCAAAGAAGACAACACGGAGTGAGTGAACCAGCGAATATTAAGTCCACTGATTGATGAAAAGAGATTTGAAAAACAGTCGTGTATTGCTCAATAGAAATTGTTTTTGCAATACAACGAAGGTTTTATTGAAAATCAATTATCAATCATAAAAACACCTTTTGGTTTGAAAAATTAGTACACGGTCGATGTGCTAAAGAAAAGAGTTTTTAAGCACAATGACCGGTTTTTCAAAGGTATCCGTCAATCCATATCCTGAACCAGGATTGATTCAAGAAATTGAATCGCCCCATTGTTTCTGTTCAGTTGTCACATGATTGATCTATATAATAGATCTCACATGCCACCTACCAGGAGCTTGTTTGATGTTGGCTCCAGAAGGCTTTCCATCTTCATTGTGAATATGTAAGCACATCACTCAGATGTTCTGGCAATACCACAAGGATAATGCGTAGGACTCAAGATATAATCTCTCTTTCCACATTGTGTGAAACAGAGAGTCTTCATTGAAAGTGTCCTAATGAGATTTATTGATGATCTCGTGGCTCTAGACTCAATTTGTGCATATTTGGATCCTGTGCCGAAGACTAGGGAGAGGGTCTCCTTCTTCAATATCAACCATCTCTAAGAGAAAGTCGATAGATAATGTCGGTTCCCCGTGAGAATGAAACAAGTCCTTTTAAGAGGAACTTGAGTGGTTTGGAAAGTTGAAGTGCAGTGCGTCACTGGGTCCATGACGTCTTGTCTTCAATACCGATGTTACCATCAGTAGCATATGAATTGAACCCGGTTTCTGCCCTAAGGTTGAATAAATGGAGGGCTATTTGTTTTCACCCTTTTCTCATTCAATTCTTTTTAATTCTTCAACCCCTTCAGTGCTTACCGAGACTTCATAGCTAGAACCTTGTTGGGTTTATTCCAGTACTAGCTCAGTCTTAGTCCGCACTCTTCCCATATCTCATTTTTCTCCTTTTATCATCATACCTAAGGACTTCTACACTAACTAGTGGATTGTCCCTGGGTAGATCCCTCCGGTTCTGGCGGATCATGGGAACACATACCTAACCTTATCATCCTTATATCACCGTACATAAAGTAGAGTTGGTCGGTCTATATGGTATTGTTCATCTGCCATTGGAACCAATTGAAAACCATTTGAAAATCAATTCAGATACTTGTGATATATTATCAAAGCATTTAGTACCTGAATTGTTTTTGATATTTTTAGAACAAGAACTCCCCCTCAACATGTGCATCAAGTATTTGAAAAATGTTTTGCACACGGAGGCAAGAGAAAGAATTAACTTCTTTGATTACCATTTTCTAAAAGATATCAACATCACTTCCCACATCAAATCAAGTAGATATAGTATTTCCGGGAAGGATGAGGTTTCCATAAATTCGCTCCCCCTCAATATGTGCCTCAAGGTTTGAAAAGAGTTTTGCACATACTAGAGGGAACTTGCACATTGAGATAAGTTGATCACATTTCAAATCATAGGTTTAAGATAAATGCTCCCCCTCAACATGTGCATGGAAAATTTGAAATCGTTTGTCACATGTGGGAAGGACAGCATGTACATTCTTATGAAACCATTTACCGAATTATCAGTTTAAATCCAATTTAAATCACACATTCTCCCCCGATCACAATTATCAAAACATTTGAGATTTGTGATCTCGTATAGATTTAAATTGATTTTGAAAGCTTTTAAGGAGAATTGTGACTTGATTGTGAAAGCGTTTGAACTGATAAGGATCGGATTTTAAGACTTTAAACTCCATTGATAAAACATGCATGTAAATCTTTTGAAAACAATTTAATGCCAAATAACTTTTTAATTTAATTGAAATCATTCTCCCCCTCAATCAATGACATAGGTTGTTGATTGAGAGATAAAGATTTTGACATATAAGTCCTGATGATTATCAAAAATAGAGATCGAGTTATTTTTCAAAGCATTTAGTTTTCAGTAGATAAACGTTTATAGAATCAGAGCATGGAATTTTGAAAACATGATAAGACATGGCTCTGTTCTTTCTTTTAAAACCGGGTTATTGCCTGAAAATGACAATAAACCATTTCTCTTTCTCCCAAAAATATTTTTTGATTTTTTGAATTTTTTTTTTTTTTTTTTTTTTTTTTTTTTTTTTTTTTTTTTTTTTAAGAATTCGAACAACATCTAAAGTCCCGTGTCATTCTTTGAATGACAGCGCAAAGACCGTAGATATTATCGAACCGAGAAAAACATGACAAATTGACAATATTTTTTGAAGATTTTTTCGAATTTTTCAGATTTTTATGGATTTTGAAAGTTTTATACTTTTCTATTTTTGTTTTTCGAATAGATATATACAAGAGATAGATGAAGATAGACCTTTACTCCTCGTCTTCCTCCTGAAAACGTTTGAGAGTTTCTGGTTGAAGGCTTTTCAAGCCAAGTCGTGGAAGAATAAACTCAAAACGTTCTCTTGGAAGAGCTTTGGTGAGGTTGTCTGCTAATTGATATTCAGACCTCACAAAGTATAGTTCCACCACACCTTTTTCCACTTGTTCCCTGATGAAATGATGTCGAATGTCGATATGCTTAGCTCTTGAGTGTTGAACATTGTTGCATGAGAGAGCAATAGCACTTTTATTATCACAGTACAGAGGGATTTTGTTGAATTCAAAGCCATAGTCAGATAATTGAGATCTCATCCATAAGATTTGAGCACAACAAGATGACATGGCTATGTATTCAGCCTCTGTAGAGGAAATAGAAGTGCTCATTTGCTTCTTTGAAGACCAGCTCACAAGCTTATCACCCAAAAACTGAGCACCTCCTGACGTACTTCGACGTGAATCTTGACAACCTGCATGATCAGCATCTGCATAGGCCGTTAGTGACATACCGGTTTCCTTCGGGTACCATAGTCCCATATTGATGGTTCCTTGGAGATACCGAAAGACCCGTTTAACTGCTTCAAGGTGCTTTTTAGTAGGCTTAGCCTGGTATCTAGCACACATGCAAACAGCGAACAGGATGTCTGGTCTACTAGCAGTGAGATACATCAGGGATCCAATCATACTCCGATATTTTGTTTGGTCAATCATGATCCCTGAGAGGTCCTCATCTAGTTTGGTTCGGTCAATCATGGGGGTGTCAACAGGGTCACTTGACTCAAATCCAAATTTCTTTAAAATCTCTGTTGCATATTTAGATTGATTTATGAAAATGCCTCCGGGACATTGAGAAATTTGTAATCCCAAGAAAAATGACATTTGTCCCATCATTGACATTTGAAACTTTGAACTCATTTCATTTGAAAAACGATCACATTCCATTGGGTCAGTCGAGGCAAAAATAATATCATCAACATAAATTTGAACATGAATCAAATGTTTGCCTGACTTCCTGGTGAACAACGTAGGATCAACTGCTCCTTTGATGAATCCGGTTGATAGAAGAAACTTTGACAGTGTATCATACCATGCCCTTGGAGCTTGCTTTAAACCGTAAAGAGCTTTCTTCAAACGATAAACGTGAGAAGGATGCTCTTGATTCACAAATCCTTCAGGTTGGCTGACGTAGACGACTTCTTTAAGATCTCCGTTTAGAAATGCCGTCTTTACATCCATCTGATAAACTACCATGTTCTTACTAGCAGCATTAGCAAGAAAGATTCTGATTGCCTCGATTCGAGCAACTGGAGCAAAAGATTCTTCAAAGTCTATACCCTCCTCTTGACGATATCCTTTAGCAACTAATCGAGCCTTGTTCTTCAACACATCACCATGCTCATCAAGTTTTACTTTGAAGATCCATTTTAGAGCTATAATCATAGCACAGTCTGGAGCAGGTACTAACTCCGATACATCAAGACGATCAAACTCATGAATTTCATCTTGCATAGCATTGAACCAGCTGTCTTCATTCATGGCGGTTTTAACATCTTTTGGTTCGATCTTAGATAGTACGGAGTTGAAGAAACACCATAAGGCATCGGTTGCAAGTTGTTTCCGGGTTGATACAGGACGAGAGGGATTTCCAATGATATTGTCTAAGGGGTGATCGTGAGTCCATTTTCTGAGGTGTTCATGTGGCAGTTGTTGTGGAACTGAGGTAGCTGAGTCGATGTCTCCTGAAGAAGATGGTTCTGATGATGATTCGGGAGTAGCAAATATGTTTTCAAATGGAGCATCTTCAGGAGTAGCAAAGGGATTAACTTCATCATTGATGCCAGAAACATTTCCATGATGTACATTTGAAGAATGATGATTTGTTGATGAGACTGAAGGATCAGCAGCAGGTGCTTCTTAACTTAAAGATATTGAGACTGAAGGATTGAGTTCATTCACTGGAATATGAGCATCCTCTGTTGTAGGGATCAGCACCTCATTAGTAATTGAATCATACAGTTCATCAAACATAGGATCAAACAATTTCTTTACATCATCTTCAGATGGAGGTACATATGGAGTTTCTTGAGAGGAGTTTGGAACAAGAGATGATCCAATGGGACTGTTTTGAAGTGCGGGTCCTGAGCTGGAGTGTCCAGGAGCCATTTGACCGGTCAGCTCATCAAACGTAACGTGAATTGTTTCCATGATATTTCGGGTTCTTTTGTTGTAGATTCGGTATCCCTTTTTGTTTGATGCACATCCTACAAATACTCCAATGTCAGCTTTAGCTCTAAGTTTGCCTAAGTCTTGACCCTCATTAGTTGGATAGCACAATGCACCAAACACACGAAGGAGGGATAGATTAGGTTTTCTGTTGTGGACAAGTTCATATGGAGTTTTTCCATGAATAGTGTGAATCAGGGAACGATTTTGTGTGTAGCATGCAGTGGCAATTGCTTCAGCCCAGAGAAACATTGGAACCTTTGAGTAGATCAGCATTGTTCTAGCGGCTTCAACAAGAGTACGATTTCGTCTTTCAACTACACCGTTCTGTTGAGGGGTTCGTGGAACACTTCTTTGATGGCTGATTCCAACGCTTTCATAGAATTCACTAAGTTGTTTGTTGACAAACTCAGTTCCATTGTCTGTTCTGATAATTCTGACAGTTTTGTTTAGTCGAACCTGCAGCTGTTTGATGAGTTTGATGATAATATCAAGAGTTTCATCCTTTGTCCTTAAGAACTTGACCCAGGTGAATCTAGAGTAATCATCAACCACAACTAACACATATTTCTTCCCAAAGATATTCTGCACCCTCATAGGTCCACATAAATCCATATGAATCATATGAAGAACTTCTGTGACAGAGTTAGTAGGTTTGGGTTTATGGGCATACTTCTTGCTTTTTCCCAATTGACATGCTGAACAAAGATGATCCTTTTCATACTTTAGTCTAGGTAAACCTACAACTAAGTCTTTTCTGGAAAGATCGTTGATGGTGCCGAAGTTCAAGTGATTGAGACGACGATGCCATAACCATGACTTTGTTTTTGAAGCCTTTGATAGCAAGCAGATTGGAGAAGCCCTCATCATGTCATCGATAGAGATGGTGTAAAGATTTGACCCACGAGTTCCTTTTAGCAGTTCCTTACCATTAAGATCTCTAACAAAGCAGGTATGTTTTCTGAAGGCAACTTCTAGATCAGAATCACAGAATTGACCAACAGAGAACAGATTATGACCCAAACCTTCTACGTAGTAAACTCTAGAGATGACACTATCACCAACTACATAATCTTCATAACCCATGATGGCACCGAAATGATCATTACCAAATCTAACAGTCCCGATGAATTTGCTCACGAAGTTCATGAGCCGCGACCGGTCTCCAGTCATATGCTTGGAACAGCCTGAGTCCAGGTACCACAGAACGATTTGAACGATCTGCAGTTGAACACAGACAAGAATGGATAACTGGATAATTGGGATCCCCATGCAAGAATGGGTTCCATTTGGTTAGTAACAATGTTTGGAACACCCACATCAGAAATAGAAGCATTCATATCAGAAAGTGAGGCAATGGAATCGTTGTGAATAGATGCAGTACTAGTGTCAGTATTAGCCCTGTTCATAGTGTGATCACTTCTTAAGGGAATAGTTCTACCAGTAGGCATCCACTTTCTAGTGGGCATTATCTGATTAGTCTTAAGACCAACAGGTGTCCAATAAAAGCCTATTTTACTGAATGTTCTTCCTGTGGGTTTCCACTGTTTTCTAACTTTCTTTCGTTTTTGCCTTTTAGCCTTCTTAGCAAGAATTTTAGCATTAACAATATTAACTGGACAATTAACATCATTAGGCAGAACAGTAACACCACATCCATGATTAGAAACAGAATTCAAGCAGACATCAGTACAAGGTTTGCAAATAGTATCAGAATTCGAATTAATTACAGTACGCCTATGGCTAATACTAGAATCAACACGATTCATTTTATTCGATTCAAACTTAAAGTTCCTAGATTGTTCTTCTACTCTTTTCCAGTGCACATTCTTAGCTTGCGAGGTCCTATCATTCCTTGTATTGTCTTGAGACTTTGACCTGCTCCCTTTAATGTCACTGATTACTCCTGTAGAGGGAATGGGAACATTAGTTTGTTTTACTACTCTTTGCACCACCTGTTTAGATGTGCTGGGATCTGAACTACATGCAGGTGCACTACGGTTCACATTCTTAAAACTAGAGGTACTGAGATTTGTACTCCTAGAAGGCACACTTGAGTTCTCTTTCTTAGCATTGACAGATCTAGAATCTGAACTGCTCAAGGGTACACTACGGCTCACATTCAAAGCATTGGGAATCGAGTGCATATCATATTTGGCCTTAGGCATTGAGCATGGAATCAAAGGGTTAACTCTCTCACCTAATGTCTTTGGGCACATTGTGATCAAGCATTCTAAGATTTCTTGAGATCGTTTGGCATATAAGCATGCATGTCCAATTGCATTATCATGAGGTTTCTCTAGCTTATCCTCTTCAACAATCTCACGCAGACATTCTAGGCAATCCTTAAGGGATGAGAAGTATGTTTGAATGGCAAGTTTGTTGTTCCTTAGATGAGGAGGGACATATGTCACAGATAAAGCATATTTATTACAAGAGTGAACCTTTGATACAACATTCTCCCCATTGGTCATTGGCATTTTCCCTTTTACCTGACTCTTCAGATTCTCAATTTCCTTTTGCAATGAAGCTATTTGTTCGTTGTTTTTGTTACGAGTGACTTTAATTGATTCAAATAACTCATTAAAATGACGTTTAACCTTTTCATTTTCTTCTAGAAAACTTTCGTTTTCCTTTTGTAACGCATTTACTAGGTTTTGAAGATGAAACGTTTGAGAATTCTGAGAATCTAAAGGAGGAGGCATTTGGGAGCCTGTCATATTGTTCGTTTGACCCTTTAATTGAGAGATTTGGGCTTTTAACTTTCTGATCGTGTTGCACTGAGCTTGGATCTGTTCATCACGTTTGTTAATTTGAAAAACTGCATCAAACTCTGGAGCATCTGAAGATGTCTTGACATTTGAAGTTTTGACATTTTCTTTAAGATGTTGATATTTTAGTTGTAAATTAAAATGTTCAACTTCTAGTTTAGAAAAATGTTTAACGAAATTGTCGTGACCATCCAGTTCAATTTTCTCGTTTAGTTTAGAATTAGTTTGTTCAAGCTCAATGACACGATCATGGGAGACTTTCAGGGCCACAGATAGTTCATGAAATTTGGAAGCATTAATAGAGCAATTTGAAGCAGTGAAAAACACATCTTGAGCAACACATTCAGTAATAAGATTCTCATTCAATGTATGCAGGTTCTTCCTCTCAATCTCATTATATCTTAGTGCACGCTCATAGTCACTAATTTCAACTATTATTGCATCAAATTCCTTTTCCATTCCCTTAATATCCGTTTCTATCCCCTTTTTAAGACTCTCAAAGTGATCTTTTAGAAGTTTAAAGAAAGGCATGACCTCAGTTAAATAACATTATTTCATTTGTTCAAAACCCCTTTCTCCTTCAGTTATACCAGTGGGTGTGATCCTTTTCTTGCAAGTTTTCTCAAAATCAACAAATAGTTGAAATATAACGTATTGGCTAATTAATGTCTTGCTTTTAGTGGCAATTGTTCTAGGTACAAGATGCATTGGTGTATTAGGAGGATACACAGTCGCTCTAGGCATTTTCCGAAGGGGAGGGTTTGTTTCTACAATATTTTCAGCTTTCTGCTTATCTAAATCCATTTTCCAGAAGACTTGTTCGGGAGTCAACAATGTCTGAGTCTTAAACTTGTTCAAGGAAATCCAGTTTTCCTTCTTGTAGTCATGGGGAGTGATAATTACTTTCTTCTCTTTGCATTTAGGATCATTTAGTTTCTTATTCATCTTCTCCCTAGTGACTTCATCTAATTTCTTGTCATCCTCAGTGCACTCAATGCAACTAGGTTTTTGTCTAGGTTTAAGAATCTCATTGCCATCATAGATAACACTTTGAGCTGCTTTTGCTATCTTTCCATACTCAGGGTTGGGTTTATCTATAATGGGAATGCTATGCTTATCGCTTAGAACTCTATGCTTAGTGATCATGTGAGCAGTCTGAATGGTGTTTCCTTGCATGTACAACTTGTTTTCAAGTTTGTTTTTCAAAGTTTTCAGATTAGAAAAATCTCTTAAGAGCTTTGATTCCTTTGCATTAAATTCTTGCTTAAGCATTTTCACATTTTCTTGAAGTTCCTGTTTTTGCTTAGCAGTTTTAGAAAGTTTTTCTTGCAAGGAATTTAATTCTTGTTTCAATACTTCTTCTCTAAAATTACTTTTTCTAATTACTGTACGCACTTGGTCATCCATTTCCTGCTCACGAGTGGTCAACTCAAATTTTGCACGTTGTTCATAAATAGCAACACGTTCCTTATAGGCATTTAGTTCAGAAATTACGGAATCATCAGGAGCACATGCAGTGTATTCATCAAAGACATAGTCATTGTTGACTGCAGAAGATGCATCACTTGGTACAACTTCACTTTCACTTTGTTTCACGTATTGATCGTATGGGACAATATTGTTATTACCCATATTTTCAACATTTGATTCAATAGTTTCAGTTGGTTGTACTTTGTCATGCATCTGTTGCACATCAGCATCATTGTATATTTTTAATACCTCTGAGATGAGTTTGTCCTTGGATGGGCCAGCTTGTGGTGAAGAAGAGACCTTGGGAGAGACCATTGGAGAAATGCTAGCCATAAAAATTGTGTGTGCAGTAGGTCCATCATCTACATCAGAGTCGTATGCATCACAGTCAGCGACTTGAAAGGCATTCTGATGATTGTGACCTATCTCCTGAATAGGCTGCTCATCCACATCTGCATCATAGGTCTTGGCATTGCCCTCAGCAAGAAATAGCAATTCCTCTTCATTCAAAGCAGCTCCATTGTCCTGAGCTTGTGCCAGCAGCATCTTATCTCTGAAGTAATCAGCATTCTGTGGACGCTTTGGAGATGTGCAGTTCCTTGCAATGTGTCCCTCACCGCCACAGTTATAGCATTTTATCGGCTTAGCTTGACCTTGGTTACCATTCCTTCCTCGATTCTGATTGCCCACATAACCTCTACCAGCACCACCTCTTCCCTGATCATACTGTCTTTCCTGAACTGGTTGCACCACGATCCTTCCATCTTTAACAGTAGCTTGATTGTGTGGGTTAGATGCTGTTCTGAGGTTGTTGTTGGTTTGTGGGAGAGAATTCATGTTTTGGCTAATCAGAAGAGCTAGTTGATTAATGAAGCTTCCCACGTGTGCATCAGCATCAGCTTGTTTGTACATATGATCAGGAATGAGTTTGTGATTACCATTACCCAAGGGTATGACTTGTGAAGCTTTGGTTGTGATTCCGATGTTTAAGTAGAAGGCAGTTGAATCATTAGACGAGCTTGTCTCTCCCGGGTTAGTTTTGAACTGATTGAGAATCAATTTTTCAAACATAGCATGTCTCTCATTCTGAAGGAGGAAGGCATAGAGTTGCTCATAGTTTGTGTTCTTCAATCCTTTAGTAAGCTTCACAGCGGTAACAAACTTGTGCCATTCGGGATTCATGTTGTTCACAAATTTTGAATTCAACTGAATGTTAGGCATAGTCATTCTGATGTTCCTCATGTCATTAACTAACTTATGAAATCTCACATAGTACTCATAGACATTCTCATCTGGTTTCATCTTGAAGTGCTCAAATTCGTCATAGAGTTGGGATTCTCTGTCTTCCATAGTTAATTCTGATCCTGAGAGAAGCATCTTGACATTATCCCATACTGCCTTTGCATCGGTGTTGTGATTGATCAGCTTGTAGATGTCTTTAGGAAGACCTTGAAGAACAATGTTAGAAGCCCTGATATCTGCATCGAATCTCTTTTTCTCCTTATCATCAAGCTCATCATACATTTTAGGTCTGTCCATTCCGTAAATAGGAGTTCCATCATCATTAGTATCAAGTATGTCTCTAGTCGTCTCAACTCGATATGGTCCTTCATCAATGGATTTGAGAATGTTGACACCATTTTCCTTTCCAAGGCAATACAATCTGATTCGTTGAGCCCAAGAATCGTAGTCAGTTCTGTCAAGCATGGGTGGACGAGTATCTGAGCCAGCTGCTTGAACATCCTCGGCGACAGTGGAGATGACAGTAGGGACGTTGGTAGACATGTTAACAGATTATACGGGATTTTATAACTCTATGATTAAACCGGGAAATAGATTCTTTCACGGGATTTTACTAAATCAAGAGAAAACCGTAAACAATCACTCAAGTCGCTAGAAGATTATGAACTAATTCGCTAGAAGATTATGCACTAAGTCGCTAGAAAATAATGCACTAAGTCGCTAACTCATAATTCGCTAGACAGCTAAGTCGCTAGAATCCCAAGTCGCTAGACAGAAAGCAAGTCGCTAAGTAGTAACTCGCTACAGACCAAGTCGCTAGCCAAATTTTGGCAGCAATTCGCTACACAAATCGCTAGAGATACAAGTCGCTAAAGAGCAACTCGCTACAGACCAAGTCGCTACCACCAAGTCGCTACTTGTAGTGGAGAGTCCACTACTTGTACTTTAACTCGCTAGATCTAACTCGCTAGCTCCAACACTGTAAGTCGCTACAAAAATGTGAAGCAAGTCGCTACCAAGAAAATACTCCGTGAGCTAAGTAGCTAGCTTGAAAAACCATATAAACATTACTTTTCAATCCAAAAACAACCCAACCAAGATGATTCAAGCTTACCAAATGAAAACCTAAACACTTGTGATGATTCTAAACATAAAAGTACCAACAAAATTCAAACTTTAACACAAGAAATCACCCAAATGATGCAAAAACCACTAAACTTTTTCAAACTCAAAAACCACCTAAAAACCACTATAAATCCAAAGATCTGCAAGATATGATCTAACCATGGCTCTTGATACCAATTGTAAGATATAACTTTTCACATACACATCAAACCATAACACAAAGTAGCATATAGATGGAATTCTAGAGAGAGAAAGTTAGAGGTTTAGGGAACTTAGTGAGAGAAAGTGAAAGATATTATTATGAGCTCCAACTCTCTACCTTGGGAGGTAGAGAGTATTTATAGTCTTACATAAATCGCCACACATCGGGCTGTGGATCAGGCATACAGTGGGTAAAGACCCGTCCGTCCTCCACGGTGATACTTAACTAAATACTACTTAACTTAAGAATTACTACGACTACGAGCTTTCTAACGATTACATATACTTGAGGTGACCGACTCTTTAATACCGGGAATTTCTAATTCCTAACAATTAACTATACAACGAATGACCTATCGCATTACCAGATCATTAACAATTAAGATAAGAGACAACCAATCAATATTCAATAGTTAAGTTTCATATTCCCTAAGCAAACACATAAGTAAATTAGCCGGACATGTAGAACATGCAAGCATACACACAAATAATTGAAGACATAATTGAATTAATGAAGTAAAACACTTATCTTGATGTAAGACATGGTTTGGAACCCTAAAATACTGTACAAGACAGCCTTGGTTCGGTTTAGGTTTTTACTCCAAAAGACTACACACTGAAAACTAAAAAATTCGGATTCTATATATAAGATTACAATCGCGACGGGCGTCACTTTATGATTTGTGACGCCGTCGGGTCGCCGTCATTAGGGTTCCATCTTGGCCACGTTAGTCTTTCGACGGCGTCACCATATGCTTGTTATGCCATCCCCTTCAGTCTCTCACGTCGTTTGGATCAAATTTAGGCCGTCTGAGTTGCGACGACCTACTCTTTTAAAGCCTGACACCGTCACTTGTAAATAAGCAATTTGGCTACTGAGCCGTCACAAAAGTGATGCGACGGCATCGTAGGTAACACCTGACGCCGTCCCCTTCAGTTCCAGCAGTCTGAGTGGCTCGATTCTTGACTTTGGCCATTTTCTTCGTATATTCACGCCTATTCGTCCAAATAAGTGCCATTCCAGCAATTTGCCTTCAAGAGACCTAAAAAGTGAAAAGGAACGATATTAAGTAATAACAGATACAAAAGTGATCAAATAAGGGCTTAAACGACCCCTCAAAAAGGTACATTTTAAAACCTTATCAGAACTTCGAAACTATTCACTCACTTGATCATTTGTCTCGTCCTTAGTAATTTGTGTAACAAACTATGAGAAATATTCGTTAGGGAAATTTTAGCACCAAATTTAAAATTTTTTATGGCATTTACGATTAAAACTTTAGTCTTAATAAAGCGTCTCATGGATAGGAATTATATGACTAGCACAAAAAACGTTTACCACTCAAATTCCACCCAAAATATGTGAGGTTCGCCCCTAGATCTTTAGGAATAAAAGCATTCATCTTTAACGCTTAGTGAGCGTACCGGTAGTATAATAGATTCTAGAAATTGTTTTGTGATGCATTCCGAGATCGCTAGTGAGACTACACTTGTGTAGTTAGGAGTAACTAAATGATAAGAGGCATTAGGATAACCATTGTTTGAAACCTATATTATAATTACATCTTCCACATCGGTTGAGTAATTACACACACCCTTGCGATGTACTCATCTTTAGTACATGATACCCCTAGTTAACCCCTCAGAGCCTATCCTTTTCGTGGTTCTCGTGATGTTCTGGTTTTCCGGAATATCAACGAAGAACATTGTTTACAATCCACCCCCAAATGTACACCCAAATCGCCTTAGCCTACCTTGTATGTACTCATCTTTAGTGCTTTATTATTATCATTACTAAACCCTTAGTTCAAATATCTAGTTACTTGCATGGTTGCTAAGTTGAGTCATATCTTTTGTACACATTTTTGGGACGATTGGGACTCATGGGTAAAAAAAAATATTTTATGGAGTAACGGGAAAGAACGATAAATTCAAATTCCCTTTATCTACGTAATTAAATAATCCAAGTGTTTTGATCTTTTCAAATCGGGTCAATTAGTGTTAGAGAAATAAAAACTTAAGTGTAGGGATGCTCCTATAAATCCCTTATATTTTGATGTTATCGTAGAGGAAGGTAGAGTAAAAAGGTATGAAAAAAAATCAAAAAAGGAGAGTGTCCAAAAAAATGAAAAAAATGAAGAAAAACTTACGGGCTACCATCCTACATCTATCTTTATTTTTATGTTTTTAAGTTTATGTTTGTTTGTTTCAAGTTATCTAGTGTTAGTGAGTCGATTCTTGGCTTAGAAACACCACGCTTTACATGCTTGTAACGTAAGATTTTTGACTTGCCACCACTAAATATCGCCTATCCAACAAAACCCTTTGTTTCCCTACCCTAAGCCTAACATTACCACCCTTGTAAAGACCTCTTAGATAGTTGTTCCTAGGTGCTTACGCCAAAGCGGTGGAGGTTTGATCTATTCTCAAGCTTACGGTAATCTATGTACTATGCCAGGTAATGAGTGTTTATCTTCCATTTCCATTCATATTATATTTCATATAAACCTGAGAGATGAGAGAATCCAAACACCTGCTAGTATATAATTTTCATGCTTGTTATGAATATTATGGCGCTTTTACTTGTTATAAACTATTTTAAACCAATGCTTCATGCCCCCTAACTTATAAATTGATTGGTCAAAAACACATTTACTTGAAGATAAGCAAATACCAAGTGTAGGGATATTTGATAAGGATTTAAAACGTACGCTTTTAGGGGGTCATTTAAGCCCTATTTTGACACATTTTATATTCGTTACTGCTTAATTTCGTTCCTTTTCACTTTTTAGGTCTTTTGAAAGCAAAATGCTGGAATGAAGCATATTTGGACGAAAAGAAGCAAAAACATGAAGAAAATGGCAAATTCAAGATCGAAGCCACTCAATACTGATCAGCAGAACCTGACGGCGTCCCATCCAAAGGGTGACGCAGTCCCTCTATGAAGACTTGATCAAAAAGTGCACGCGATGGCTCAGTGGAATTTCTGGTCCTAAAGCCTGACGGCATCACGCCTTAATTCTGGAAGGCGTCACTCACAAAAACTACACCAGACGCCCAAGATCCAAGATTCAGATGACGTCGCTACTGAATACTGACGACGTCACACATATCAACTGATGCCGTGATGAGTGCTTATTCACTCATCATTTTTACCCGCCTATGACCTTAAAAATAACTAAAACACCCAAATACGTTCAAAATATGTCACAAATATACTAGAAGTTTCTTTTATGTCTTTCAGGTACAAAAGGATTGAAAACAGAGCAAAAACGGGAAAAATCGAGCTGAATCTGGAAAAAGTGCAGTGAAGACGTAGCCAGGAAGTGATTTTCTACATTTCTGAAGCCCGGGACACGTTCGGAGAGTGAGTAGGGGGAAACAAACTCAAAACCTTCACCCTATACCCAAAATTCCATTTTACCCTTTCCCGATACCCAAAACGACCAAACTGCCTTTTAAACCAAAAAAAAAAAAAAAAAAAAAAAAATCAAAATCTGATTTAGCTTTAAAAAACCAATTTTGTAAACATTCCATTTTTCTTAAACCAATTTTTGTTTTCAAAAGTAAAAATAAAAATAAAATAAAATAAAAAATAAAAAATACAAAAACTCAAAACACAAAAATACATTTTACATAATTTACTTTAAACCATTTTCACTTAAAACACATTTTATCCCTTCCATGACCCATTTCCTAAACCTGACCCCCACCCTTTAATCCTGTTTTGACCCCCCCCCCCCCCCCCCCCCCCCCCCCCCACATTTACCCTTTCCCCATTTGACCTTCCCTAAATTACCTCTCCATTAGACCCTCCCTTACCTCCCTTCTTTAAACCCAAAACCTTAAAACCCAGAATAAACAAAAACCAGAAAACCATTCCCGCCCAAATCCTACTCACTACACAGTCATCACCCACTACACTATTCCCCTGTCACTCTCACATTTGGAAGCTGCATAAACGAAGACAAAGAGGCAATCACGTGTACCCAAGCCATGGTGGCAATCCGTGGCTTCTCTATTGGAGCTCAAGCCTTTAATGGCCAAGATCAAATGGTTGCTTCTCTAACACATTTGGATGGTCAAGATTTGTCCAAAGAAACACACAAAGTGTCTCAGCACAGTTTGTCTCACAACAAGAAGCACACATTGAAGATTGATGACCCTAGATGATTTTAGTATAAATAGGACATGATTGTAGCCAAGCAAAGGCACTCCTAATTTAGTTTCAATTCAGTTTTTAAAAAAAATTCCAATTGTAGGTTTTTTTATTTCATTAATGAAAAAGTCTATCTTTTTACCAATTATGTCCTATAATTGTTTGATTACTTTGTGTTAAATGCTCATTGTGTTTTAAGTTTCTCTTTTACATTGCTAGTTCAGATTCTCAAAAGGAGAAACCAAATTTAGTTTTTCAAAACAGTTTTAAGCATTTTTCACAATTAAAGGGGTGTTTGGGATATGGGTGTTAATTGATTAAAATGTTGTTTTTACCCATTTGACTCCTACAGTCAAACTTGTTTTAAGTTAGTTAGTTAGTTTTTTAAGTCTTAAACTTGTTTTAAACAGTTTTGTAGAAGTTTAGTTTTGAAGAAAAAAAGGATTCTGTTTCAACAAGTTCTACTGGATCAGCAGTAGGCTGTTGTTCAAGTCCCCTTTTTATAGCTTAGATTAAGTCTAAAATTCTCCAAAATTGATTTTCTCAAGTCTTTACATAACAACCTCAATCTGTCATTCATTTGTTTGTTCTTAGGTACACATTAGTTTAGGTATAATTGCATCTAAAAACTGTCACTAACCCATATTTCTGTTCTGTCTCAGTAGTAAAAAGGCCCAAATCAGCTGATAACAGCTTAATTTTAAGCTGTTAAAAGCCCCTATTTGGCCCCTAAATCAGTTTTTCTAAATCTTCACTATGCTAACTTTGTTTTTTGAAGCTTGTCCTTGAACTGGCTACTCCTTCTCAGCTTGAAAAAAAGCTCTAAGCAGGCCTCATCAAGCTGTTTGTGAGCCTGCAGTCTCAGCAACACAGGTCAGGGTTTCAAGTGCTTATTAGGATACCTATTCAGCTTATTTAGTTAACTTTTTAGTTTTCACTATTGATTTAGATTAGGCTTAGAGTAATTGTTAGCTTATGAATGCTTAGTGTATGTTTTTTTTAGCTTAGTTCCCATTTAGCCTTAAGGATTCCTTAGATTAACTTCATAACCAACTGCTTTTTCCCTTAAGTCTTTAGGGTCACCTTCTACTTTTCCTAGCTTAATGAAGACTTTGCTTAGCATAGCTTGTCCTATTTTTAGCTTATCTCACTGTCACTTGCTTGATTGGTGCTTAAAAATCTGCTAAGAGGTGCTAAAAGGGTGTTTGGTTGGGCTGTTAAAGAACAGTGATGAATAAGCAGTTTAATTGCTTAGTCTTTAGTTTTCTTTCAAAAAGTTTTTTTACAAAAAGTCTCCTTTTTATCTCAGCAATATGCTATGAAAGCAAAATTTGAAAAAAAAAGTCTCCTTTTTATCACAACACCCAACATCATCTGCCCTAGGGACTTTGTTCAGTTAGATAAAGCACAATTAATTACTTAAGTACCTTAAGTACCTTTTAGGGACTTTTTTTTTTCGTTTTTGTGTTTTAGCATCGTAGGACTGAGTTTAGCTTCGTTTTATTGTTTCTTAGGCTTAGTAGTAGTATAATATGTGTTTACATTCTTTTACGTGGTTAAATTTCCATTCGTACTTTAATTTATAGAATACGTAATCAAAAATCCAAATTCATTAAAACCAATTCAAGTTATAAATCACAAAACTCAACGAAACCTTCCATTCACAGCTCGTTGGGACACGACCCGGGAAATCACTTTCCCGGTATCACTTTTATCACATTCGTGAGATTTGGAACGTTAACCCTTTTCCTAAAAGGTTGATTTGTTGGATTTTATGATTAATTTGATATATTGATATTGTGTTTATTTTCACCACTAACAAACAACGAATCACGCCGTCACTAGCTGATCAAGACTATCACAACATGCGCACGAAGTAGCTGACACTGTTTTGGCCATAACTTTTGCATACGAACTCGGATTTAGGTGATTCAAAAACCCACGCGACCGGAACGAGAAAATATACAGTTTGGTGAAAAAGTCTTCGTGACGCTGTCATTATATCAAGCTGACGCCGTCACCCTTTGCCGACAGAAAATCTGCCTATAAATAGAACATTATTACTTCACTTTTTGTAGGCTCTAAACCTTAAGTCCGATTCTAGGGTTTAGATATGTGTTTTTCCAGCAACTTAGAAGGTTTCAATCACTCCAAAAACATCATGTAATAGTTTGTTGATTATATCTTAATCCATATCTTCAATTTATAACTATGTCTACCCCATGTTCGATTGATTGTAAGTATGCTTGCTTGTCCATCATGTCTAGCTAAATTACTTGTGTGTTTCCTTAGATTTATGAAACCTAGTTATTGATTGTTGTTAGGTTGTTTCTTGTCTTAATTGAAATTGGCTTAGAAGTGCATCTAGGCTATCGTTGTGTTTAATGCTTGAGTATGCTTGATGATGATATGGTGCATGGATGAAATAGCTTAGGTTTGTGTATTTCGTGAATCATATACGAGATATAACCTCGTAGAACTAGGGAATACTCACACCCTACGACTTTTAGGAATACAACGCGTTAAGATAAAGGACGTGACAACTCAACCAACCAATAAAAGATAACTAGGGAGTAATAGTATATAAAGGAACATATCTTTAATCATCATACGAGCACACCTCAATTAAACATAGCTATCTGTAGTAATTATTGGGGGAAGGTTGTTAAAGTCGTTGACTGGAATTGGTGCCAAAGTCGAGAATCCCAGTGGGGGAGTATCTTCACTTCCTTGACTCATGCAGAAAATGTAGTGATTGTGATTGACTGGTTATAAGCTTGGAAATAACGAGACCAATTGTAAGCGGTCCCACGAATGGCTCAACTGATTGTACAATAAATCGTACGACTATGCCTTGCTATGGTGATCGAAGGGATGAGGGTGTTGTGTTTGCACCAAGCTTGTAGCCAATCTGCAATAAGAAATAAGGAAACACTTCGTTAAGTAATTGCACAGGGGTTGGACCATGCGAAGCACCTCGGGCGTCTGAATAAGTATGTGTTATAAGATGTAGGTAAGTTTGAAGTAAGAAATATAGTGTTAAGTGAACATACCATCAGTAATGACTCGTCCAACCTATTTATAGGGAATAAAATAGGCTTCGAGAGTGTTTGCACATGTTTCGGAGATCATGGGGGTGTCCCATGGTTTGTGGTAACCGCTAAGGCTTAATGTCCTACTCTCCTTGTCTTGGCGGGGAAGCTAAGTAGAAAGAAGGGACGTGGGTTGGACCAAGTCTTAGCCTCTTCGTCTTAATGTTCTTAAGGTCATACCCCGAAGTGCTTAAGCCTTCGATTGTCCAATTCCCAATTGGTAACCATATCAGTGATGAATGGTTTGACGCCAATGATAACTTCAGAAGATTGACTTAGTCCTTCGAGATGAATGTTCGAACGAGATCGAAGGGGTGTCCTTCGACCTGATCGGAGGATACATCGTCACCAATTAGGTCGAAGGACACCCCTTCGATCTCGGTCGAACCTTCATCTCGAAGGACTAAGTCAATCTTCTGAAGTTATCATTGGCGTTAAACCATTCATCATTGATATGGTTACCAATTTGGAATTCACCAATCGAAGGATTAAGCCCTTCAGGGTATGACCTTAAGAACATTAAAACGAAGAAGGCTAAGACTTGGTCCAACCTACGTCCCCCCTTTCTCCTTAGCTTCCCCGCCAAGACAGGGAGAGTGGGACATTAAGCCTTAGCGGTTACCAAAAACCATGGGACTCCCCCATGATCTCCGAAACATGTGCAAACACTCTCCAAGCCTATTTTCTTCCCTATAAATAGATTGAACGAGTCATTACTGATGGTATGTTCACTTAACACTATATTTCTTACTTCAAACTTACCTACATCCTATAACACATACTTATTCGCACGCCGGAGGTGGTTCGCAGGGTCCAACCCCTGCGCAATCACTTAACGAAGTGTTGTAGGACCTTAAATATATCAACCTTATCACAAACCCACTTAATGAAAACAAGTATCACCACGTGAAACCACGCTACGCGTAGAACACGTTCAACACAAACACAAACTATGCGTGAAGAAGAAAGAAATAAAGATGGTGACTTGAAGATCTATGTTTCATGCGTTTGATATGAATGAAAAGAACTTTTATTACTTGAAAGAACATACACACAAAACACACTCAAGCACACCCCTCAAATGACCATTTGAGGGGTATTTATACTCTAAATACAAGATGCCCTAATGGGCTTGGCCATGGGCCACGATGGACTTGGATTGGGCATAGAGATACATGAACTTATACAAGGCTAGCTTAACATGACTTATAGCCAATTAGCTTAGCCCAATCCACGAGCCCGTTGACTATTCTAGCACGATATCTAACACACGTTACAAAGTTCCTAAAATTGAATGACCATTACTTCTAATAAAAACTATTAAGGCTAACAATCTCCCCCTAAGGGGTGGTCATTCAAATGATGCTCCACTTGATTAGGTCTTTACTTTTCTCGAGCTTGAACTTTGTGTGTAGATATAGAATAGTCTTAATTCTTTGTTCCTTCATGCTTTGTGATCAGATAATGTGGTTGTCTGCCGTTGTCAGCTTCGTTGGTTAGGAATCTCCGCGTCTTTCTCCACCATGCTCACACTTCTATTTGTCTTTTAGTTACCAATGATGTGGTTCTCGAGTCTTTAAACTTTGTGGATTCTTTGACATTGACGAAGAATCATCTTTAACTTTGAATAGCCTTTGATTTTGATGAGAACTTTCATGTGTTGTTGGTATGAGCATGTGGAGAGTCTGCACGATCAATCCGCTTCGGAGCTTCCATAAGAAGAAAACATAAAAACAGGTTAGTGATAAGCGGATTCTGGCACTTACAAGTTTGTATTTCGAGAGTGTTAACAGCATAGTGTGAAAACACGTCTCTAATTCTCACAAAGGCCGTTCCTGAACTGGAGTCCCACAAGTGAGATAACGCGATATACCGAAGTACATCTACAGTTCAGATGAGTCGCTGAGGTACACCGAAGCATCACCCCACGACTGTAGACCGTTTGAGACACACTAAGCGTAATCCACGAAGAATTACCGAAGTGACCTGCTGTCAGGGCTGATTGATGTTGACCCTGGCAGGAGTTTCCATTCAATCACTGAAGATCACGAATGTGAAACTTCTCATAAATGTTCTGGCAGATTGCTAAGCCCTGCGTAGGACTCTAAAATGTATCACTTGTGTTCTTATTGATGAACAACAAATGATGAAATGTCATGTGTTCCTATGAGATCTTTTGATGAATCTCGTGGCTCTAGACTCAATAGTGCATTTTGGTTTTCCTGAGCGAAGACTAGGGAGAGGGTCTCCTTCTTCAATACCAGCGATCTCTAAGAGAAAGCCAATAGATTACGTAGGGTTCCCTGTGAGACTGAAACAAATCCCTTTTGAGAGGAATTGAGTGGCTAGAAGGTTAGGTGCAGTGCGTCACTGGGTCCATGACGACTTGTCTTCAATACCAGTGTCATCTAAGTGACAACCAGTAGCATATGTATTGAACCTGGTTTCTGACCTAAGGTTGAATATGGAGGGCTATTTCTTTTCACCCTTTCTTTACTTTTCTTTTTAATTCTTCAACCCCTTCTTTCTCCTTTCTCATATTACTCCTTTTTTCAATCATTCCTAAGGACTTCTAATACTAACTATGGGTATTGTCCTTGGGTAGATCCCTCCGGCTCTGGCGGATCATAGGACTGATTTTCCTAAACTTAGTCACCTTATAACTCCATGATTGTCCTATTGTTGCCATAAAAACCATTTTTCTTGAAAATCTCTCATAGTGTTTATGATAGAAACATGTTTGGAACACTCCGGGAGTTTTATATTTTCAGAAACACTCCCCTTTCACATGTGCTTATAAGTTTTACAGAAATCTGCACATAGAGGGTAGAGTTCGCACTTTTTGAATTGATCTGCTCATGATAGACAATTCCCCACGAGACACGGTTACGTTGCCTAGTTAAAGAGTTCCATTGTCAGTTTTTAGGTGACAACTAGCTCTAATAACTAACTTGAAGTTGTAAACACTCCTTGAAAAGGAGGTTAGACCCATGAAGGTGCATATCTATCACAAGTTTCTCGATATGGTACATTTACTGACTTTGATTCCGTCAATTCATTGGTTCTGTCTAAGTCAAGCTCATTTGAGATTCAAACACCGATCATTAAACATTTTTGATCACATTTAAATCACGTCTCCTCCCCCTCAAAAATAGCATAATCGTGATATTTTTTATATCAACGGATTAAACAACATTTATAAAAAATTTTGGGAAGACAGACGGATTTGATTTAAGCATGAATTTGGAACATTTTGGTTTTATACTCCCCCTTTAATAAAGCATAATCAATTAAAGGGTTTTAGAGGGAGTTATCTTGAGCACAAAATATTTTGAAAGATTTTGAAAATCTTTTTGAACAATCTTGAAAAGGTGCTCAAGATGATGATGATTTCTCACCATTTTTAAATGTAGTGCACTGATGCATGCACTTGATTTTTCATTAAAACACGAGTTTTAATTTGAAAATAATCAAAAGTCATCATTTTTGTCCGGGTTTCATACTGAAGTATACGAAAGCCATTTTATGAAGAAATTTTGAGAAACGACATGTTTTAGAAAACATTTAAAGAAACTCTCGCTCAAGCATCTGTACATACCCGTATCATTGTTGAATGACATTTCTAGAAACGTACAGAATATCGATTATACGAGAGACATGTCGTAGAAAAATATTTTTGGATTTTTGATTTTATATTGTTTTTGTATTTTTTGAAAAGTTTTATATTTTTATATTTTGTTTTTGTAGGTTTTTCAAATTTTGTATTTTGTTTTTCAAAATTATTTACAGCGAAGCTTTTTGGAAAATCATTTTCAGGAAGATTCGAGAAGACGTTCTAACTCCTCAGGGGTTAGGCTTCGCATTCCAATTCGTCGAACTAGATCGTCAAACCTCTCTTTTGGAAGGGCTTTAGTAAATAGATCGGCGAGTTGGTAATCAGTCTTCACGAAGAATAATTCAACAGTACCATTTTCGACGTACTCTTTGATGAAGTGATAGCGGACTCTGATATGCTTAGTCTTTGAGTGATGAACAGGATTGTATAATATGGCTATGGCACTTTTCGAGTCACTATACATAGGTATTTTATCGAAAGTAAAGCCATAATCTGTGAGTTGCGTTCTCATCCATAGAACTTGAGCACAACACGCAGATAGAGACACATACTCAGCTTCAGCGGTTGAAAGCGCAGTGCAATCTTGTTTCTTTGAAGACCAGCTTACTAACTTTTCACCCAAAAATTGTGCTTCTGATGTACTTTTTGCTGTAACTTGATCACCTGCGTGGTCCGCATCTGAAAAGGCAATTAGATCAAATCCGGATTCCTTCGGATACCAAATTCCCATGTGAATGGATGTCTTCAGGTATCGAAAGATCCTTTTAACCTCTTTGAGGTGCAGTTCGGTAGGCTTTGCCTGAAACCGTGCTAATAAGCAAACAACAAAATGAATATCGGGTCGACTAGCAGTAAGATACATGAGAGAACCAATCATGCTCCAATATTTCTTCGGATCGATAGGTTTCCCAAACAAATCGGCTCCAATTTTAGGTGAAGTTACCATTGGTGTTCCGACCGAATCACAATTATCCATACCATGATTTTTCAAAATCTCAGTTGTGTATTTAGCTTAATTTATAAAAATTCCACGTGGGGATTGATGTATTTGTAAACCAAGAAAGAATTTTAGTTCCCCCATCATGGACATTTCAAATTTGCTTTTCATGAGATTTTCAAAATGTTTTGAAAGATTCGGATTAGTGGACCCAAAGATGATGTCGTCCACGTAAATCTGAACAATCAAAATGTCGTTTTTGCATTTTTGTGTAAACAAGGTAGGATCAACTGTTCCTTTGGTGAAATTGTATTGGATAAGGAAAGAGGATAGTTCGTCATACCACGCTCGCGGAGCTTGCTTTAAGCCATAGATTGCCTTTTTGAGTTTGTAGACGTAGTCTGGATGTTCCATGTCTATGAAGCCTTCTGCCTGACTCACGTACACTTCTTCTTTCAGAGTTCCATTCAAGAACGCGGTCTTAATGTCCATCTAATAAACCATGATGTTTTTGTGAGCTGCATAGGCTAAGAATATCCTGACTGCTTCTAGTCTGGCTACCGACGCGAATGACTCTTCAAAGTCTATCCCTTCCTCTTGTCTGTATCCTTTGGCCACAAGGCGAGCTTTGTTGCGAATTACAGTCATTTCTTCATCCCGTTTGTTCTTCCATAACCATTTAAGATCAATGACGCGAACGTCAATGGGTCTTGGAACCATATCCCAAGAGTCATGTAGACGGTATTGGAGAAGTTCCTCCTGCATTGCTTCTATCCATACGGGTTCTGCCATTGCCTCGCAAATGTTCTTCGGCTCGATATTGCTAATTGAGCAAAGGTAAATGCATAAGTCGCAATCGGTGGCAAGTTGGCGTCTCGTCTGAATTGGCCTTGAAGGTTCACCAATAACTTGTTCAATTGGGTGGTCTTTTGTCCACTTCAGAGTAGAAGGAGACCGTTGGTTAAACGTATGCGAGTTAGATGGTTCTCGAAAGCTTGAAGAAGATTCAGCTGATTCCGTAGCAAACGGGTTTTCAAATAAGTCTTCATCTAAGATTGCATCGTTCTGGTTTTGGTTTTGCTCATCAACTGTTGGTAGAACGGGTGCAATAACTGTAGTAGATGTAGATGATGTAGATGGAGTTGGTGCATTGGTTTCGACCGTTGTAGATGCATCTCTGTTGGTGGTGGAGGATGATGTTGAGCGGGTGCAGCGGAATGATGATTTGATGCATTTGTCGAAGTTCCACCATAATATTCATCGAACATTAACTCGAAGAAATTCTCCCCTTCTTTTTCATGAGGTTTGTCAGCAATAGTTGATGGATCTCTTTGATGTACGAGTCCTGAACTGATGTGTCCAGAAGTCTGCGGGTTTAGTGTGGGTTCTAGAGCGAGTCTCTCAGAAGCCATATGTGAAAGTTCATCAAATTTCACATTCATCGTCTCCATGATCCTCCTAGTTCTTCTATTATACACCCTGAATGCCCTCGAGTTATCTGAATATCCAATGAAGATTCCAATATCACCTTTTGCTTTCAGTTTTCCAAGATCTTCTCTGTCATTCATAGGATAGCACAAAGCGCCAAACACGTGAAAGTAAGAGATATCAGGTTTTCTGTTGTTCACTATCTCATATGGGGTTTTATTGAATCTTGGATGGATCAGGGATCGGTTCTGAGTGAAACAAGCAGTAGCAACAGCATCAGCCCATAGAAATAACAGTGCACTAGAATAGATTAGCATTGTGCGAGCAGCTTCCACAAGAGTTCGATTTCTTCTTTCAACTACCCCATTCTGCTGTGGAGTTCTAACAACTGATGTCTGATGAGTAATTCCAACATCTTCAAAATAAGCTCTTAACTCCTGATTTGTGAATTCAGTGTTGTTGTCTGTTCTTACAACCCTTACTGGAGTTTGAAGAAGTACTTGAATACGTTTCAGAAAGGTGATGATGATGCCTGGTGCTTCGTCTTTTGACCTCAGAAACTTAACCCAAGTATATCTTGAATAATCATCAACGATAACAAGAATATACTTTTTCCCGTTAATGCTTTCAACTCTCATTGGTCCACATAAGTCCATGTGCAACATATGCAACTTTGCTTCCGAACTAGGTACGGATTTGGGTTTATATGATGCTCTTTTGCTTTTTCCTTGTTCGCATGATGGACATAAGTGATCCTTGGTGTATTTGAACTTTGGAACTCCGTTGACGATGTTTTCTTTAGCAAGATTGTTGATGGTGTCGAAATTGAGATGGGATAACCTTCTATGCCACAACCAGGACTGTGTTCCAGATGCTCGTGTCATAAGACATATTGGTGATGAAGAGGCCATTTGATTGATGTCGATAGCATACAAGTTTATATCACGATTCCCAGTTAAGAGATCAGTGCCATCCAAGTTTCTAACGAAGCAAGCATTTTTCCTAAAAGCAACCTCTAAATCTGCATCACAGAACTGCCTGACTGAAAACAAATTGTGTCCCAATCCTTTGACATAGTAAACCCAAGTGATCAAATAATTTCCAAAAGGTAGATCTCCATAACCCATGATAGCTGCTACATGATCATTTCTAAAACGTACGGTTCCCATGAATTTCCAGACGAAATTGATCAGCAGCTTCAGATTCCCGGTCATGTGCTTGGAGTAACCCGAGTCGACGATCCAAAGACATATTTCGATAACCTGCCAATAACAGAAGAAGAAGATTTTGGAAACCGTTTTGATTTTGGTTCCTTTGGGTTAGAGGTAAAGTCCATATCACACTCATAGAAGTTATCTACTGGGACAGTAGGTTCATTACTCATTTTACCATTCTGGAGTGTGAAAGTTCTACCCGTTGGTTTCCAAATATCATCCCTAAAGTAAACTCTATGGTTCCTATTAGTAGTGTAAAGCCTAAGTTTTGCAACTAACTTTCCTACTCGTTTAGTGTAAGTTCTTCTAGGGACGTTCTTCTGAACAGGCTTAACAATCTCATTCTTAGAAATACATTCATTATGAACATTTAAAGATTTCTTGTAAGTTAAACAAACAGATTCAACAGATTCATTAAACTTAGCAGAGTTCATAGGTTCATTACATTCAGATGAAATGTCTCTCTTATTCAAAAGCGGTAAATTCCTAGGATGTTCTTCTACTTTCTTCTCTTTATTCAAGCTACTACTTTTAGAGGCAGTCGAGACTCTATTGTTCCTTGTATTGCTCTTAGGCTTTAGTCTGTTGCTCCTAGAGGTGCTTTCTAGTCCTGTAGAAGGTAAGGCACACGCATTAGGATTCACATTTTTATGAAGGGAGGTGGTTTCAGCTTTCCTAGTCTCTTTAGAGTGCTTTTCTAAACTTATGTCGTTTGTTCCATATGTTTTAGATGTGGAGGCAGACGCATTAGTGGTACTCATCTTAAAAAGGCCAGGTGCTAAAACTTTTGGAGTCTCTATAACCGCTTTTCCTTTATCAACATTTTGTTTAGGCAAGGCAGGTGGAGTGACTGGTTTTGATAAATCATTTTTCTCATTGACTTTTGGAGGAGGCATAGAAACAAACATTTTTGGTTTTAAAACCGGTTTGGGAACATTTGCTTTCTCCTCAGTCAATGGTTTTGTATTCTTAGTATCCACTGCCTTTCCTTTTTGACTTTCCAGCTGAGCCCTCAACAGATCATTTTTTGCTTTCATGTCATTATAGGCACGCTCATACGACAGTTTGTCATACTTGCATTCCCCAGTTTTTCGATCAAGTTGTTTAAAATATGAGACATTTTCTTTTTCAAGTTTCTCAAGAGCTTTTTCATATTTTGAAACAATTTCGGAGGTCTCAGACTGGAGTCTTTCATGATATTCAACAGAATATGTTTGCAGAATAATGGACATAATATCGGTAGTCAGAACATCTTCGAAGAGAGAGTCATTTAAAGTTTCCAAAACTTTGATTTATTCATCACAGTCATTAGCTTGCTTTACCATGGATTTATGGTCCTTGACAAAGTCAGCTGTTTCTTTCAAAAAAACTTGTTCAAAATGAATTACCCTTGCACTGATGGCATTCAGCTGAGGGTCAATTTGAGTTTCAAAAAACTTTCTTTGTTCTATATCAAAACTAGAGAACCAGTTATTAGGTGTAATAGTGGTTTTAGTTTTAACACTGCCTTGAAGATCTGCAATTCTAGTTTTCACATTGTCTAAAATACTTCTCGCATCACTTGTGTTAAAAGGATTGTTTGAAGACATTTGTTCAATGTTCGAAAGAGATTTTGAGACAACTACTGGTTTTGAAACTGATTTTGAAACAGGTGTTGACTCTTTGTTTAAACCATTTGGTGTGATGGAGAACTTTGACTTTTCTGTTTGATTAACAAAAGTAATTCCAGAAAGTTTGTTCCATTTGTTATAGTCAATCGGTTTGATTTCCGGACCTTTTTGTTTCATTCTTTCTCTACTCTCCTTAGATAGTTCTAACGTTTCAAGAGAATCACGAACAATAATAGGTTCATGTAGAGCATTTCCATTGTTTAACACATTCTGAGTTTTCTGAGCTTTCTTGAGGAACGAAGAGGGGTCATTACCAAGTGCCATTTTATGATTAGTATGAAAACGTCGATTTACTTGGTTAGAAAGCATCTTGTTTTTTTTAGCTGAGTGACCCGTTGTAAGAAGCAAATTTTCCAAGGATTTGATTTTTATGATTAGTATGAAAACGTGGATTTACTTGGTTAGAAAGCATCTTGTTTGTTTTAGCTGAGTGACCCGTCGTAAGAAGCAAATTTTCCAAGGATTTGATTTTTTTCATTTTTATCAAGAATTTCATCAAGAAGAGAATCTTCTCGTTTTGAAAAATCAGTAATCAACTTCTTCTTCTCTTTTTCAAGATCAGAAAACTTTGTTTTTTGTTTTGAAAGTTGGTCATTTAGATCAGAAATTTCCTTGTTTAAAGATTTAGTTTTCAAGTGAGAATTCACATCAAGTGTGTCATACTTGAGTTTCAATTCTTTTTCTCTTAAAACAGAATTTCGATAACCAATTTCTAATTCTGATTCTTTGTTTTTCTGAAATTCAAAGGCTTTTGCATTCTCCTTGTAACTCTCAAGCTCAGCGGTCAATTTAGCATTCGCGGCCTTAACTTTGCGATTGACCGTTCTAACTTTCTCAATTTCAATGCCACAGTTATTGATTAATGATTCAAAATAAGCACGTGTTTCCTCATCAGTCTCAGTATTTTGTGCCACACAGCCTCCAGTAGGATCCATATCTGGAGTTTCAGAGTTAGTATTGCTACAACTCGGATTGTCCAGGTATGTATCATAAGTAGGTGCTGGCGTCACAGAATGTTGTTTGTAATGAGTAAACACATCAAATATGACATTGTTATAGCATGGATCAATGATTGGTACCTCAGATACTGCATTGGCATCGTAGACAGGAGGTGCGTCAGAGTCAGTATCGTACTTAGTCTCCTGAAGATTTGCCATGAAGATGCAGTTTGCATTGATTTCCTCGAGGTCTTCCAAATCATCCATAATGGCCATGAAGTCATGTTCCTCAGCACTTAATTGTAGTCCAACTTGTTCCTTCTGTACCAACATGATAGCTTTCTGGAGATACGCAAGGTCTTTCTTTTTCGGCTTAGTAGGACAATTCCTTGCCATGTGACCCAATCCTTGACAGTTATAACACTTAATCTGATTACCCTGATTCACATTTCCATAATTCCCAACGACTGGAGCTGCAACATTCCCATTCTGATTACCCACCGCTCTATTCTCAACATTCTGCCCATTCTGATGTCCAACATTCTGACCCAACTGATTACCCTGATACGGAACCGCCTGATTACCCGTGCGAAATCCAGTAGCATATCCCTGCTGATTCCCAATAACTCCAACCATTTGTCCTTGATTGCCCATATTCACACCCAGCTGTGCAATTTGCCTGTTGCGAGTGTTTGATGAAATCCTTTGGTTGTTGTTAGTTGGTGTGGAATAGCGACTTCTGAATGCTTTACCCAATAAAGAAAATACCCGTAGCAAAGCTGCTTCTTGTTCAGTTTCAGGATCAGTGATTCCTTGTTCCTGGTATTGTTGATACTGTTGTTGTTGAATGAGTTGTTGTTCTGGTGGATAGAATTGTTGTTGAGGAATAACAGCTTGTTGTTGAGGAATGTATTACTGCAAGTTGTTGTTAGTGGAAGATGATGAAGCTTGTTGTTGTGTATTAACTGGAGTTTGAGTCTTTGCAATTAGTGCCAATGGATCATGATTCTTTGCCAATCTTTCTTTCCTGACTTCATTCACTTCAGCTTGGTTTTGTTTCAGAAAATCGTTGAGTTGATCAAAGTTCACTTGATGTAAGTCTTTTGTTTGGTTGACAATAGTGACATATCGTCCCCATTCTTCTGGTAGATTGTTCAAGAACTTGATGTTGCTCACGATAGTTCTGGGTGCTAACTTGTTTCTGATCAGCTCATTCATTAAAGTGCAAAACCTTCCATAGTAGGATTCAATGGATTCTCCTGGAGTGGATGTAAACTTCTCCCATGCAGTTAGCAACTTGTTTTCCGTATCTTGTTGACCAATTTCAGTTCCATGACAAAGTCGTCTAACACGTTCCCACATATCGAAAGCAGTTTCACAACTGTCTACAGCAGCAAAGATGTCTCTAGGTAAACCCAGTTGTACAATATGAATTGCCATGTCATCTGCGTCGACTTATTTTTGATCCTCTTCAGTGTAGTCTGATTCTTTTTTAGTACGAACAGATGGTGGGACGGGAGGTGTTGCATCAGGATCTCCTGGGACATGGACTTGTCGAGGTATGAAGGGTCCATTCTGAATGGATTGAATCATTAATTTTCCATTAGGTTTTGTCTTGATGTAACGAAGCATACGACTTGTCCATTGAAGATAACCACCTTTTTCCAACATAGGAGGACGGTTTTCGGCACCGACTGCATGAATGTCTTGTTGAGTTGCCATTGATGAAGGTATGATATGATAAAGTTGATGTCGGATCGATTCAACGATAAAGGAGTTGTGATTGATGACGATTAAGCTTGGTTGTTGTAGTTAGAATCAGTTTTTAAGTTTTACTCGTAAGTCTTAAGGGTAGAAATGGCTTATGCGAAGGATGCTTAGGCGTAGGATCCCTTATGCGTAGGGAGGACTTACGCATAATACCCAACTTACGCGTAACAATAGAGTTATGCGTAGACTAAAAACTTAAACGTAGAATCCTTATGCGTAGGATTTACTTATGCGTAAGACAAGCTTAAGCGTAAGAAAATACTTAAGCGTAAGAAATTATACCCGTAAGATTTAGCTTATGCGTAAATCTAGGGTTTTGCCCAAAAATCCTTTACACTATCACAGTGTAAACGATATCCAAAGTCGAAGTGTTCCACAAACTTATCCAAGTGAGGGAAGCACTGAGTAACCTTTGATGCTCGAAGATTCATAGCCAAAAAGTTGTGCGTAGAAAGTTAGGCTTAGAAATCCACTCCTTATGCGTAAACTTCACAGCTTATGCGTAAGTCGAGGGTTTTGACTATTTGACCTTTACGCGTAAAAATTTTCCAACGATTCAAACAATTTCGCTTGCACAAACAGCCTTAAAAACATTCCAATAGCACAAAACTTTTGACCTTTTTCACCCAACGTGCATAGATCTCTTACGCGTAGAAATGAACAACGCAAAAGATACGAGTTTAAAATTGATGTAAAACGCGTAAAGCTTCAAACTTTTTTGCAAAACTAGACTCTTTAACACTATAAGAACCTCAAAACATAAGAATCTTGAATATTTTAGTGCAAAAAATCAAGTTTTAAGCGTGACCACTTTTTGTTACCGAGAGCTTACGCGTAACACAAACAACACAAAAAACTTCAACCAACCACTCCTAAATCATTGTTAGGCGATTGATACCAATTGTAGGACCTTAAATATATCAACCTTATCACAAACCCACTTAATGAACACAAGTATCACCACGTGAAACCACGCTACGCGTAGAACACGTTCAACACAAACACAAACTATGCGTGAAGAAGAAAGAAATAAAGATGGTGACTTGAAGATCTATGTTTTATGCGTTTGATATGAATGAAAAGAAGAACTTTTATTACTTGAAAGAACACACACACAAAACACACTCAAGCACACCCCTCAAATGACCATTTGAGGGGTATTTATACTCTAAATACAAGATGCCCTAATGGGCTTGGCCATGGGCCAAGATGGACTTGGATTGGGCATAGAGATACATGAACTTATACAAGGCTAGCTTAACATGACTTATAGCCAATTAGCTTAGCCCAATCCACGAGCCCGTTGACTATTCTAGCACGATATCTAACACACGTTACAAAGTTCCTAAAAGTGAATGACCATCACTTCTAATAAAACTATTAAGGCTAACAAGTGTTTCCTTATTTCTTATTGCAGATTGGCTACAAGTTTGGCGCAAGCACAACACCCTCATAACCTTCAATCACCATCGCAATGCCTGGTCGTACAGTTTATTGTACAATCAGTGGCGCCATCGGTGGGAATTGGTCTTGTTATTTCCAAGCTTATAACCAGTCAATCACACTCACTACATTTTAGGCATGATTCAAGGAAGAAAAGATACTCCCCCACCGGGATTCTCGAATTTGGCACCAATTCCAGTCAACGACCCTAACAACCTTCCCCCAATAACCGCTTCCACTTTCACAACACGATCTCGTCCAGAAGTAACACCGAATAATCATGCTTTACCATCATCTAATCCAGAACCGGTTATTAGTCCTGCATTTGTCGAAGCTAACCTTGAAACACTAGAATCTATGCTAAGGGCTCATAGGAGGCAAACTAAAAATGTAGAGATGAGAAGGGAATTAGAATACTCTAGTGATGAAAGGCTCCAATGGGAGGAGTCACCGAAGGGAAAACACGGAGGTTAATCTGCCTCCGTTATTGGCAGCCCATCTAGGGAGAACTGAAGCAGGGGTTCCATTATAGCCTTCTCACGCATCCGGCGTAGAAGGCAATCTACCTCCAGTCAATGCTCAGTCTTATCCTCATGGGTCTACCCCCACTTAATGGGCAGACCAACAATCCTAGCTTTCCCCAACCCTTTGGGGAAGTGCCCTATGGGCAACTCATGGTATACCCTTCATTCCCTATGGGAAGTCATCCTTCATTTATGCCTATGACTTATCCTCCTTACTTCAACCAAACTCCTGTTGGAGTACCTCCGAACCACAACCCATATAATGCTACCCCAACCTACATGCCACCTTACAATTTCTTGTACTCAGAGCCTATGGGTTCCACAACACCCTTCTTAAGATAGATAGAAGACTACCCACTGCCCGATGGGTTGAAGATGCCTGCACACATAGGTACTTATGCTGGAAAGGGTGATCCAGACAATTTCTTACACTTATTTGAATGGGCCATTAGGATGCAGAAGTGGGTTATGCCTGTGGCCTGCCACATGTTTACATACACCCTATGGGATTTCACTCGTATATGGTGGAATGGGCAGAAGCCAGGCAGCATTCTGAATCTAGACGATCTTAAGGCTAAATTCAGATCGCACTTTAGTCAGCAGAAGAAGTTCACAAGAACTCATTTGACGGTACACAATATTAAGCAAAGGGAAAACGAGGGCACTAGGGCTTTCGTTACGAGCTATACAGATGACACTTTGCAGATTTTGGGCTTGCACGAAGATCATTGCATCTCTGGCTTTGTGCACGGTCTGCAAAACCAAAGTTTGGTAGAATTCCTATCTACTGACCTTCCGACAACATACAAGAGTCTGATGGAAAAAACGTACACCTGGATTAAGGCTAAGGAGGTAGCCACTAATGGGGCTCCAATTGAAAACTAGGAGAGTCACAACAAGTTCCCGAAGCACCCTTCATGGGAAGGGTCGAAGAACAGGTACAAAATCAGAGACATGTTCACTCCATACAACAAAGGTACCAACCATGGACTCCTAGGAAGTCTGTCCAAATATCCAAGGGAGATACTTGAAACGGAAAGGGCTGCGAAGGCGTTCGAACTACCCCCCCCCCCCCCTCGTATGACAAGTAAAGGCAGAAGTAGGGATACCACCAAGTACTGTCACTTCCACGAAGACTATGGCCATGACACAAATAGTTGCAGAGAACATAAAAGACAAATAGAGGAAGCTGTGAAGTTAGGTCAGTTGGCACATTTGGTGAATGGGATAAAGAAAGGCAAGGGGAAGGTCTCCGACACTCAATTGGGGAAGGATATTGCCCCTGTTGAAGCTCTTAAAATGATGGTACACAAGGATGAGCTAGGTTTAAAAATAAAAGTTGCAAAAACAGGATTGTGCGGGGTAGGGTACGTGATATTCCCCTTAATTGCTGGTAGGGTTCTTTCGAATGACCCCGTGGTCATCAAGGTCCTAAATTCCAATAGAGAAGTAAATAGAGCCTATATGGACTGCGGAAGCTCCTGTGAAATCATATACGAGCATTGCTTCTTAAAACTCAAGCCTTCAATAATGTCGAAAAGGGTAGATTTGAAGATACCCTTAGTTGGATTTTCAGGCGAACACTCATAGCCCCTGGGGGAAGTCCCTTTGGAGTTAACTATCGGAGAAGGGAAGCTGACAAGAACATAAACCCTTACCTTCGCAATTGTAAGGTCCGTCTCTCCCTAAAACCTGTTGATAGGAAGAACTTCCATGCAGAAGATGGGCATTGTAGTCTCCACCATACGCGCAACAATAAAATTTCAAACGCCTTATGGAATTGGAACGGTACTCTCCAGCTACAACACCCGGAGGCTAAATGATGTGGGAAAAAGAGTCAGACAAAGCCCTAAATAATTTCTGGAGAGTATTATAAGTTTTGATGATGCCGAAGAGCGTATTGTAATAAACAAGCTTCATCCAGAGCAGTCGGTGGTAATCGGAAGGCAACTTCCAATCAGTTTCAAGGCAGAGTTGGAAAAGTTACTCAGAGCAAATGCAAATGTTTTGCGTGGACATACTCAGACATGACGGGAGTCCCAAGAACTCTCATCATTGATGGAAGCCTTTTGGTACAGAACACAAGCTCAATGAGTTCAAACACATAGAGCCCATGAAGCAGAAACGCCGAAGCGTAGCACCAGAAAGAAACACAGCTGCATGTAGGGAAGTCGATGAACTCGTACAAGCAGGGATACTAAGGGAAGTGAAATACCAAGCCTAGGTGGATAACCCAGTAATGGTAAAAAGTCATGATGGAGGGTGGCGTATATGTGTTGATTTCACCGACATCAATAAAGCTTGCCCGAAGGATTGTTACCCTCTACCAGAGATAGATTGGAAAGTGGAATCCCTATCAGGATTCCGATTGAAGTGCTTCCTAGACGCCTATAAAGGGTATCACCAGATATAGATGACAAAAGAGGATAAGGAGAAGACAACCTTCTACACAGGAAAAGGTGTGTACTGCTACAAGAAAATGCCCTACGGTCTAAAAGACGCAACTACCTATTAGAGACTAGACAAAGCCTTCAGTAAATAGATAGGAACGAACCTGTTAGGATTTAGAAAATCCATGCTGAAGTATCAGTCACCCCAACGTATGTTTAGCATATTATAGCTCGTAGACATATATGTATATTAGTTAGTTAACTGGTAGTATAAGTAACACCGTGGAAGAAGGACGGGTCTTTACCCACTGTATGCCTGATCCATAGCCCGAAGGAGGGCGTAGTCATTTGTATAAATAGCCCTCTCCCCACAAGGGAGAAGGTTGGATGTTCATTTGGTAATCTAACTTTTCTTTTATTTTATCTCTCTAGAACATCTCACTTTCTCTCTCTAGAACTCTAAACAATTCGCCCCATTATTGTGCTTACGTGTGTGTTTATGAAATCTAATATATTACAAATGGTATCAAGAGCCATGGTTTGACCACTCATCTTTCATGTTCTTGGATTTCTAGTGGTTTGAATGAGTTTAGAGTAGTTAGCATCATTTGGATCATTACTAGTGTTAAAGTTTGGTCTTTGATAGTATGTTTGTGTTTAGAATCATTATAAGTGTTTAGGTTTTGATTTGGAAGGCTTGAACCGTCGTGGTTGGGTTGTTTTTGGATTGAAAAGTTGTGTTTTTAAATGTTTTGTTGGATCGATGTACTCTAACCAAACTAACTTTAATAGCTTGTAAGGGCTTAATGACCTCGGATAAATCCTAAGTCACTAACAATGAAACACTGAATAAACTCTATTAAGTACGCGGAATTTACTTCAATAAAGCTAAGAAGAATTCACTTAAACTTTAACGATTATATTAATACTAAGAATCTGATTGTTATACAGATTCTTCAACAACTCTAAAGCTCTAATATCGTACTTCTTGTAAACTCTAAAACTCTCTAAAAACACGTATTTTCTAATGCCAATCTAGGGATCCTTTTATAGGCTTAAGGATAACCCTAGTCGGTTTACAATTCAAACCTTGTACGACAAGTAATCTATACTAAGAATATTCTAGAATAACAAAGCTTTCCATAAACAAATATAACAGTTCTTTTATCTTTGCAGTACTTTGACGTTGAGCAGTACTTTGACTTTCACTTAGCAGCACTTTGACTTTTTCAGTACTTTGACTTTCATATCCCAACAATCCTCCCCTAACTTGAATTCTACTTGCTTGACTTCAAGTTTTCTTTGTATCTTTATTATTAACTTCTGTTAGCCTCTTGGAAAGATTGTGTCTTTGTCAATTGTCTTTATCTTCATATTTGTCTTTGTATTCACTGTGCTTGGATTGTCATCATCAAAGTAGTCTTTATTATTTTAATAACATTCTTTACGGCAACCTTTATCAGCAAGCTCCATCTTTTCAGCAACTCAGCAACATATGGCAATTTGTACATCAGATTAGTTTAAGTTTCAGTCTATTCTCATCACTTCCAGGTGTGTAAACTCCTGTGAGAGGTGAATCATTGAAATTTAATGGATTTTGATGTCTCTTTACCAAAGCCATTAACTCTGGAGTAGCGAATGTTTAGGTGCGTAAGACCATGGTACATTGATAACCATATGATTTTTAGCAAATCATCAGCTATCAACATATTTGATTTGTCTTTACCAAAAGCTGTACCCTTTTGGACTAGTTAGTTCTTACTACCATGGTGAACTAATTACCATATGAATGGTTTTTCGACAGCCTTTACCACAAGCCATTTTCTTGTGGGCTAGCCAACTCTTTACAATTGCTGATATGGTGAGTTGATTACCATATAACTTATTAGCAAGTTGTCAACTATATAACGGATTTGAGATATCTTTACCAGAGTCGTTTGCTCATGGATTAGCCAATCCTTTTGTTAGACATGGTGGATTGATAACCTGTGTTGTAACCATCTCAAAAACCATTTGTTGCTGATATTTTGTGCTTCAAAAAGTATTTTGCACTTCACAAAAATTTTCTTTTAAAAACACTACTGGTTTTGTGCTGCAAGCAGTACTTTGGATAAAGTATTGTTTGTCCAGCAGTACTTTGAATAAAGTACTTATAAATCAAAAGATTTTAAACAATTATAAACCATACAAGTATTTATTCTTCATCATCAGCCATTGTTGTCCATTTGATGAATAATTCGATGACCATCAGTGTTGTTTCATTCTCCTCTTCCACTTCCATTCCATGATCTAGCATTCTTCTCATAAGATCTGATATGAGTGGATATCTTCTTTCTACTAACATATGAATCATTTTTCCATCTTCTAGCTCCAGAACATGCACTCCAGATTCATCAAAATATCTCCAGCAATTAATTTCCCATACTTCTTGATTATTCCATATAGCATCAGTACTTGTCTCCTCAGTTTCAAAGATAGTTGTGAGGTCTCCAAGTAAAGTTAAACCAATTCCTTCTGATGGAATATGATCAAAATACTCTTGTACTAGTTGATACAGATGAAACATGTCTTCTCTATTTATCAAGTGCAGTATGTCCCATAATGAGTTAAACACTCTAAAGCTTTCATCTTCTCTATGGAACATAAGATAATCTCCATCTTCTGCTTTTACAACTTCAAATGTAACAATTTTTGACTTCTTTTCTGCAATATCCTTAGCTTTAGGATTTTCAAAGTCAACAACTCTGATGTAATTCCTCAGCTCATCAACTGTATCATATCTTAACTCGACCTTCTTTGATGGATGTTCAACTTCAGTTGTTCTTTTTCTTTTTAAACTTCTTTTTCCAGCATCCACCTTCTGCTTATCATCTTTAAAAGAAATAATGCTTTCAACTTGCTTCTGATAAGTTCTTCTAACATTCTCATATAAATCTTTCATCTCAATATAATTTAGCTTCTGTAATCCAGTATACCCTTGACCCTTTAAATATGCCATCATGGCATTTCTTTCTTTAGCCTTACTCATTGGTCTTCTAGGTAAAATTACTTCAGATTCCTTTACTGGTACAGGAGCTTCAGCATTCAATTCATCTTGTAATTTCTTAGCTGCTTCTTCATTCTTAGCTACTTCAATATCAAATTTAGCATTTAATTCAGCTTGTACCTTTTTAGCAGCTTCTTCATTTATAGCCACTTCAATTGCTCTAAGTTGTGCTAAAGTCAGCTTTTTCTTTTTCTTAGTTTCTACCAGTTTACCTTTGCCTTTATCTTTTGGATCTATAACTGGTTGAGAAACTTGTGGTTGTTCTTCAACAACTCCAGGAATAGTAACACCTCTTGGTCTAGTCAGATTAAGCATAATCTCAGCAACTGTTTCATCATCACTTGCAGTGTGCACTGGTTTAGGTGTATCAGCTTCCTCTTCTTGTATAGTTGTTGAAGGACCAGCTTCTTCTTCATGTATGACAGTAGAAGTACCAGCTTCTTCTTCAAATCTAACACCCTTGGTGTAATAAGTTCTTGTCTGTAAGTTCCTTGAAAAGCAGTACTTTGATCAGCAGCACCTTGATCATCAGTACTTTGTACAGCAGTACTTTGAACTCCAGTACTTTGAATATTAACCTGTACTTGAGGTTCATCTTCTTTTTCTTCATAAAATTCAGCATCTTCTTTCAAATTTTGTTGCTCTAAATTCCTCCCCAATTGGACAGAAGATTGCTGTGGAACCTTTTTGCTCTTTGAAGACTTCTTAAATTTCCTAACTGGCCTTCCTTGCTTCTTTTGAGACTTGACCCATAATCGGTGATGTTGAACTAAAGGCCATACAAATTTCTTTAATCTTTTAAACTTGTTGTTCAACTTCAACATTTGTGCAGCTTGAGCCTCAAAATCCTTCTTTAAGCGTGTCAGCTCCCTTGTTAAAGCATATGTATATTCTTTTATACTCATTTACATGATAGTTATTTAAAAAAAATTAATTACAAAAATTACCGGTATCGATAACATCTACGGTCCTAGAAATGTCATTCAATAATGGCACGGGTCTTTAGATGAAGTTTGAATAGTAGTTCTATTTTTCCTTTTAAACGTGTCTATCAACACTCACATACCTAAGGTGTCTTGGATTCATTAATGGGTTATTCTCAATAATTGTTCACTCATTCATATTCGTGTCATTGATTGAGGGGGAGAATTAATCACTCTGCCATTCCTAATATTATGCCATATGTGCAGTATCTGTATTGGATTGTGTTTCACTTGAATGCATGTCTTGTGTGCCACTAGTCTTATTTGGTTACTGTGATATCAGTATTCTGGATAGCCGTTGCATGTTACTTAGAGTGATTTAATCTGCCAAATCATGTTCTGATATGTGTTATGTAGCATGCGATTTGTCTAAGTTATGTAAAGCTCTGCATGCGACTTGTCCACATTATTTGGGTATGCGATTTGGCTTGTCATTGATCTGCATGCGGTTTACCAAAGTACATGGACCCAATGTGCCTTCTCTGAAAACTTGTCCTTAGATATAATAGATGTGATTTGTCTCATTAGGTCAAACCTTTCATCTTCTTAGTCAAAATTTTACACGTTTTTCTCTCTTCTCCATTCTTCGAAGCGATTTGGCAAACTTAAGTGCTTGTGGTAGGATTACTGATCATGTGATACATGTTTTTCATCACAAACCTTGTTTAAAACTTCATTCTAACAAATTTTTATCTGCAGATTCCCTCGTGCATTTTCTCTTCGACCTAATCTGCATCTAGGTTTGTTTCCGTGTTAAAATGTTATTGATGTAGGTTTTAGATGGGAATGCGTTGGGGATTCATGGTTAGGAATTGATGGTTTGTATGTGTGATTTTCTCCCTTTATGCTTGCGTATTTAGACTTAGGTGATTTGGTAAGTTGGTGTGTTGTGGATTTAGGAGTTAGTTGCGTGAATGTTGTTCTAGGTGATCATGACTCATCTAGGTGGAAATTATATGCCAGAATTAGCAATAGAGTATGATAATTGTAATCGTGTTCTATCGTTTTTTATTCTTGAATGCGATTTGTCATCTGTTGCTTGAATGCGATTTGTTATCTGTTGCTCGAATGCATTTTGTCTCAATAATCTCAAGTATGCGATTTGTCCCATATTATCTTGAGAAAGAGACTTGTCACTTTAAGATTATTGATGCGATTTGTTGTATCAATTGCGTAATGCGATTTGTCTCTTTACATCCTGTATGCGATTTGTCATAAGCTTCTTGATAAATGCAATTTGCCTTGTGCGACTTGTCCCATGCGTTTTGACGTGTGCGGTTTGTTGACTACCTTTGACCTATGCGTTTGACAAAATGCCATTTGTTCACTATGCGACTTGTCTTATGCATTATGCGATTTGTCCATAATGCGATTTGTCTTCACAAATATGCAATTTGTCTGATGCGACTTGTCTAAATAATGATTGACTCTATGCGATTTGTCCTACATGTTGTTTCCTTCATTGTACCAATTTGGTCATTTTGTGTTGATCGTATACTTGCTTGGTTTGTGTGCACTTACCCATCGTTCATTGTCAATTCTTTATGATCTTTGTGTGTGTCCTACACATTAATATGTCTCTGCCCCATTCATATCTTGCTCACTAATGTGTGTATGCTACTTCGTATGCTTAACTCACTAACTTAGTGTCTAAGTTATGGTGTTGCAATAAGGTTGATCCATTGATCTTGCCCAACCTAACAAAATTTCCGGATATTGTTGTTGTTGTACGTGTGTTCTACAGAATTATAATGGTAGGCACAACTTCTTTTGAGAATTTGCTACCACCGCTCCACCCTCTGTACCTACCGACGAGGAAATTCTTCCGCATAATGAATGGGTGGACATTGCTAAAAGCAACTACTTCGTGGATGTGGACAGAAACCAACCGAACCCAATATATCGAATTGATGTTGATATTCTGAAGAACACCAATTTTTTTTGGTGCCTTAACCATGCGGTGCACGATTCCTGCCATTTACCTACAATAATTCTGGAACACTATAACATGGGACAAGATCACTGCCACATACACTTGTAAACTTGATGACAAGTGGTATGAAATCACCACTGAGACTCTCAGGGAGGCCCTTGGAATCACTCCACGAGACCCTACAAATCCATTTGTTGCTCCACCTACTGCTGATGAACTTATGGACTTTGTCAAAGAATTGGGATATCCCGTGAAATTAACTAAGGTCTCAGCAATCATCACCAACGATATGTATCAACCATGGAGAGCCATTGCCACCATTCTCAACCTGTGTTTAACCTGTAAAACTTCAGGGTTTGACAGAGTAAGGGCTCCAATTCTACAAATCATGTGGGGGATAGTTAAAAGGGTAAATATCGATTTCGCTGAACGCATTTGGGAAGAATTCTCCTTGGCTATGGACACATTCATCACTGACAGACAAAAAATTTTGAATCAAGTCAAAAGAAAGAAAACCAAAGACAAGAGGGTGATTTCTAGCATAAGGTTCTCGAAGCTAATTATCCAGCACTTGCAGCAGAAACATCAGTTTACTCTAAGAAGCGAGTCTGTTCTACATGAAGCTGGTGATGAATATGTTCTTGGTAACCTGAAACTTTTTGCCAAAGGAATGAACAAAGAGGTCTTTGGAATGCCAATTCCTGAAGCACTTCTCACTGAAAGAATTAAGAAGGCAGATTATTTCAAGAAATACATGAAGAAGGCCTCTGGCACAACCACTGATGACACACCCAATCCTACTCCCACACAACCCAAATCCACATCCTCAATGTCTACTTACGCAAGCCTTTCTAAGAAGAGACAAGATAGATCAGTGTCTGCTGATTCTCCAACTCAAAAGCAAAAAAGGAGAAAGAGAGACGCTGGAATGGGAAAAGGAAAAGGGTCTGAGGTACCCGAGAAAGAGATGAACTTAATGGATGAAGACGAGGCTGCACTCCAACAAGGCATCCAACAGAGCCTGGAAAGTCTTGATATGTCTCAAAGACAGTCATTGACGGGGGTTATGATACAAGAACCTGATTCAGTACCACGCCAAACCACTCTCGTTGCACAGGGTAAGGGAAAAGGGAAAGCTGGTGAAGAGGTAGAACAAGCTGCTTATATGTTGTTGACGATCTCCACTCCAACTCTAATAACTACAACGCAATTTGAGCTCAAGAAAAGAAATGTTGAATCATCATCGGCTCAAGAGCAAATTGGAGTGGAAAAAGATGTGTCTCATACACAGGAGGACACCCTTGTTTCCAGTGACACTCAGTCAGTTAGCCATGAATCTGAACTTTCTACGGGAACTGTACCAGTACTGGAAACAGAAAATGAACAAATGGACACTGACAGGCAAGACACAGAGGTTGAGGGAAATGAACTGCTGGAAGATTCACAGGAGATTCTCAAGACAAGATCTGAGGAACACGTACATCTGGATGAAGCAAACGTGTCAACGGGATCTCTGTCATCCCAGAAGAATCTTGAGACTGACATAACTTATGGTAACCAATTCCTCAAGGACAGACCCTCAGATGTCGAGTCTGACAAACAAAATGATGAAAAGGAAGAAGTTGAATCTATGTTCTCTGTCACCATTCAGCAGGACACATCATGTAATACCTGAATTTCTAAAATTCAAAAAAAGACCAAAATACCCTTATGATCAAAAGTAAGAATAATTAAATAAACAGAATACCAAATGAGCTATGTAAATTCAGAAAACTCATAAGAAATATCATATATGATCCAAATAAATCTTGAATGACTATGTAAAGTTAATTTTATAGTTTATAATTTTATAAAAATTCATTTTGTATTTTTATTTAAATAACCGAATATATTTAAGAGTTTTATAAAAGAAATTAATTAGTAAAAGCCCAATATAAATTTATATTATTAAGAGACCATTTATTTTAAGTCCAATGCATTATAAAGCCCACAAGAAAAATAGTAACTCAAGTATATATACATATATTCGGTTCCTAATAATCCCTAAATACCGATTATTCCCAAACCGACTTCAAAACCCCTAACAAATCGAATTCCAGTTTCCAGAGCTTGAGACCAATTTTCTTGGACAAGTTTGGAGGTAAACAAGGTGGGAAAAATAGTGATCGAGTTCCTAAGTTGCTGTTGTAGTCGTGGTTAGTTTTTGAAACAATTAGGGTTTCGACAAGTGAGGTTTTTGTGCTTCTTTTGTTCCAACGATTCAAGCTCATCAAGGGTATGTTTCTAATGTTGATTTCAGTCCTATAAGTCATATATAACACATAAAAATTGGCCATGCATGTTTAATATGTCGTATGAAATTATTTGAAACCTAAAACCCTAAAAAGCGTATACAAATAACGAATGGGCGTATAATATTTTTAGAGATCCTGAATTGATTTTTCCAGAAGCTATTACATGATATAAGACCTGAATAAAATACATATTTGTGAATTCGAAGCTTGTATGAATTGTTTTGAGTTTTAGGGTTCGATTAAACATGGAAAAAGGAAGGTTTTAAAAAGGGACGATTAGGGTTTTGCATGAGTTAGTGTTTCTTGTAATCATTGAAGGTAATTAATGAAGTAGTAATGATGAGCTAATGATTGGTTAAACTTAGGTTTAGGGCTTATATTTGAATTATGTCTATTCGGCCTTAAATAAAAGTTTTGGGTTGGTTTTGTAAATTATGAAACTTAAGGGTTACTTTTGTAAACAGTAAAATAAAGGTCCTAAACGTAGAAAAATAAGTGTGGGGGTTAAACATGTAATTTTGGATATTTAAAGGGCTATTCGAGTTGTATTTAATTTAAAAGGGTATGTTTTGTAAATTCTAAAACCTTTGGGTTAAAATTGTAAAATCTGATAATATAAGGTTACGTCGTGTAATTAAAGATATTAAGAGTGTAATACGTAATTCTGAGTAATTATGGGTTCAACAAGTGTGAGTTGATTTTGTAGAGACACGCATGAGTTAAGTTAATTTCGGTTTGTTATCATTTACGTTCTAGGTTAAATTGGGAAATCATTAAAAGAAGTAATATGTGAATTTAATGCGTATTTAGTAATATTTAAAGAGTATGGGAAACCCTAGAATTTAAATAGAAAGTTGGTGAATTAATGAGGAATACCCTAAAATGTTGTGATTTCGTCTGTCACTAAAATGAGAATATCTTGACAACTCTAAAAGTATTAATGCGATAAAACCGTTATAATATTAATGATGCTAAAGTATTAAATAAATCATAATCCGTGTAGATTCGTTGGAGGAGACGCGACGTTACATCTTCATATTTCTACATTCGTTTCTTTTCTCTCAATTGCTTTAAGGTACGGATATTCTGTCTTACCTTAAGACACTTATGTTATCGTACATATATTCTGACCTTCTTAGTAAAGGTTCCTTATGATGTTCTTTCGTTAGTCTTTCCATTTTAATTATTAGGGTTTCCAATGCCATTGCTATGAACCCTTTCCTGATTGTGTGATTTGTTGCTTATCTGAAATTATGTTTTATGGAACTATGAGATATCTGATTTGAACTTTATGTTAGGAAGACTTTGATATGTGTAATTGAAGAACCTTATTACGTCTGAATATGAATCTTATGATATGAGTTATCTGATATGTTATCTGTTGAACTTTGTGTTTGATTATGATCTGTGTCATTTATGACAATTTGTTTGACCTAAGTTAGTTTGACACCCGAGCCAAATAATAACTAGTCATGGGGGTTCCATGTCCGTATCAGTGATGCACCTCTGATATGACTCTAGGGCAGTAGAGTGATGTTCTGCCACGTCCCTTCTCTGTTATTTGTTATGAGCTCAGTTGGTATTATATTACCTATATATGTCTGTGGGGCGTATGGATGCATCCTAGATCTGATCTGTTATCCGATATGATTTGTCTGGTGAATGATGTCGTGTGCAATACGCGTCTTCACAACTTATGGGAGCTAGCTACTCCAAATTATTTTCTGAGATTATTTCTGTATAAGTATGATGTTTCGGATATGATATGTTCTGAGCTCGAGGTAGTTAACTAAATCTGTATTTGTTATTTATATGATAAGTATTCTGATTATGTTTTGGTATGTTGATGCTTATGATTATGTCTTCGGCTTATTATATGCTATTATATGTGTTTATACTTTCGTATGTTTAGGTGACTACCGTCTGCTATGCTAAGATATGATTGATATGTTTTAATATGATTCGCATGTGGTTATCTGATGTCATGTTAGTTTATCTTTACGTGAATGTGTTGATCTGTGAGATGAATGTGTTAGTGTGATAGTTAATATTCTACAAGCTTAATATGTATAGTTTGATCAGTTAATTCTGGGAACTTTGCTTATATGTTAGTGTTTTATTGCCTATGTGACCTGCCATGTCTGAACTCTGCTGATGTTAGGATTTGATCTAAGAACTCGTTTAGCTTATGATATCTGTTTGGATAATTGCTAATGGTTATGCTATGTTTTGTTTGGTCTTTCTAATTATAGTTTGTCTGCTATGTTTCTATTTGTTTGTGTGACTGCCATGATTTGAACTGCTATTCCGCTGCTGAAATATTGAATTAAGTGCATTAAATGTTGATTAATTGATTTGTATGAATGCCATGTTTATTTGCTAGAGAGTGTTTTCGTTAGCTTTAGACTTTTCGTTTGGTTTATATGAAACCTAATTGCTCTTGATATGTTGTATGTTTGGTTGTCCTGATGTGTTTGTGTATGTGTCTTTGATGTGCTATGTGATGTCTACTTGTTATGTGGTTGTTTGGATTTCTGTATATTTGTGCTTCCGCAGAATCCGGAAAGATCCTTCGCCTTTATTTTATTTTATTTTGTTATTCGTATATTTGTTTTGTTTTTGTTTTTGTTTCGTTATATCTGTTCACTGGGCTTTGTAAGCTCAGCCGCACTTTACTTTTCCTGCGGCAGGTATTAAGCGTTCAAGATAAGCTTATGGGATAGCTGATCTGGGTTGAGAGTAGAGATGAGGGCAAGACTTTACCATAGAGATCTTAGATTTATTTTGAATATAAGTTATTTATATTATCTTTTGTAAGTTTTTGTAAAGGCTTCCGCTATTGAATAGTATTTAAAGTTCTGATATGAAACCGTATTGTGATATCTTTACCCTTGTCGGGTCGGGGTGTTACAATTTATGGTATCAGAGCTCTAGGTTTTAGGACCCTTAGAGCTTAGGCTATGACCTGTGAGAAGTGGGTAGACATTAGGTTTCCGTCTATTCAGAAATTTTTCGATTCCTTTTGATGGTCGTTCAGATTTGACTTCGATATCCTTTTGCCTTCACTGAATTGGCCCTCCTTTGTTCGCATCGAATTTTGTTATTTTGTTTTCGCTCGTCCGTTTGTCGATCGTTAGAGGGAGACTACCCGTGGAGCCGAAGAAGATGGTGCTGACCCTGCGTTGCTGCGACGGTTCCTGTGCTGGAGAGGTTCGTGAAGCAGAAGCCACACTCGACTGCCGTGCTGTTGGAGACATCAGGATGCTGTTGGAGGAAGTTGGATGGACCAACCAAAGGCGCAAGAGACGGAGATAAGATTCAACCGGTGGCTGAGAAAATTCATCTACTCCATATGATTTGGGCGCGACTTATGTCACTCTGATTCGTTTGTCACGCGTTTTGAAGTGGTTTGATATCTTGCTACGCGATTTTGATCGGCATTACTTTTCTTTGATTAGTTCAGAACTCGGTTTGAATCGTGAAGTTTTATCGTTTAGCATTCTGGTATAACTCAGCTTTTCTTTCTGGATCGTCAGTAATGAGTCCTGAGGAACTGTTTTGTGCATTGGTGGCCTTCTTTTCTTTTGGGGTATGGTAAGTTGTTTTGATGTCGTATATGCTGTATGTATGTGATCTGGTCTGTTATAGTATGTTACCTGCTATCTGATATGTTATCTGTATGTGGTGTGTTTTGCTATGATATTTTTATGTGTTGTGTCATGACCCGAGACCAAATATAGTGACAATAAGAACTTATTATGTGATGCAAGTATTATGACGCCTGATCAACGTGATAATACCGAGATCATATAATCTGAACTTATTGAAAGTATACAACGTCTGGGAAATGCCTGTGATTGGTATGTGTATGGATATTTGCCTGGTATCCGTTATTTGGTACTTTTCATATTGGGTTGAGACTCTGTATTTAATTATGAGATTTTCGTCGGTATTTGTTGCATATAAGTTTTGTACCATTGGGATCCGAAGTTGTTATTATCTGCATTAACCTATAGATGGTTATGCCTGCCTTAGATCTGTATGTCTCCACATACTCCTGCGATTAGCAAACCGTTAGGATTCGTTTCACCTATGCATATGATAGTATTTCATCATTTGATACCTGTGTAAGTTAGAGCGTGTTTTTGAATTTTCCTTATCTCATCTTTTACTGCTAATACTTTAATAAGTATACGATTAGCATTCGTCATATATTCCATGAAGTTTCGTAATCCACATTTGTCGCCGTACTATTCCGTCTTGTTCAATTTCGAGGACGAAATTTCTTTTTAGAGGGGAAGAAATTGTAATACCTGAATTTCTAAAATTCACAAAAAGACCAAAATACCCTTATGATCAAAAGTAAGAATAATTAAATAAACAGAATACCAAATGAGCTATGTAAATTCAGAAAACTCATAAGAAATATCATATATGATCCAAATAAATCTTGAATGACTATGTAAAGTTAATTTTATAGTTTATAATTTTATAAAAATTCATTTTGTATTTTTATTTAAATAACCGAATATATTTAAGAGTTTTATAAAAGAAATTAATTAGTAAAAGCCCAATATAAATTTATATTATTAAGAGACCATTTATTTTAAGTCCAATGCATTATAAAGCCCACAAGAAAAATAGTAACTCAAGTATATATACATATATTCGGTTCCTAATAATCCCTAAATACCAATTATTCCCAAACCGACTTCAAAACCCCTAACAAATCGAATTCCAGTTCCCAGAGCTTGAGACCAATTTTCTTGGACAAGTTTGGAGGTAAACAAGGTGGGAAAAATAGTGATCGAGTTCCTAAGTTGCTGTTGTAGTCGTGGTTAGTTTTTGAAACAATTAGGGTTTCGACAAGTGAGGTTTTTGTGCTTCTTTTGTTCCAACGATTCAAGCTCATCAAGGGTATGTTTCTAATGTTGATTTCAGTCCTATAAGTCATATATAACACATAAAAAATGGCCATGCATGTTTAATATGTCGTATGAAATTATTTGAAACCTAAAACCCTAAAAAGCGTATACAAATAACGAATGGGCGTATAATATTTTTATAGATCCTGAATTGATTTTTCCAGAAGCTATTACATGATATAAGACCTGAATAAAATACATATTTGTGAATTAGAAGCTTGTATGAATTGTTTTGAGTTTTAGGGTTCGATTAAACATGGAAAAAGGAAGGTTTTAAAAAGGGACGATTAGGGTTTTGCATGAGTTAGGGTTTCTTGTAATCATTGAAGGTAATTAATGAAGTAGTAATGATGAGCTAATGATTGGTTAAACTTAGGTTTAGGGCTTATATTTGAATTATGTCTATTCGGCCTTAAATAAAAGTTTTGGGTTGGTTTTGTAAATTATGAAACTTAAGGATTACTTTTGTAAACAGTAAAATAAAGGTCCTAAACGTATAAAAATAAGTGTGGGGGTTAAGCATGTAATTTTGGATATTTAAAGGGCTATTCGAGTTGTATTTAATTTAAAAGGGTATGTTTTGTAAATTCTAAAACCTTTGGGTTACAATTGTAAAATCTGATAATATAAGGTTACGTCGTGTAATTAAAGATATTAAGAGTGTAATACGTAATTCTGAGTAATTATGGGTTCAACAAGTGTGAGTTGATTTTGTAGAGACACGCATGAGTTAAGTTAATTTCGGTTTGTTATCATTTACGTTCTAGGTTAAATTGGGAAATCATTAAAAGAAGTAATATGTGAATTTAATGCGTATTTAGTAATATTTAAAGAGTATGGGAAACCCTAGAATTTAAATAGAAAGTTGGTGAATTAATGAGGAATACCCTAAAATGTTGTGATTTCGTTTGTCACTAAAATGAGAATATCTTGACAACTCTAAAAGTATTAATGCGATAAAACCGTTATAATATTAATGATGCTAAAGTATTAAATAAATCATAATCCGTGTAGATTCGTTGGAGGAGACGCGACGTTACATCTTCATATTTCTACATTCGTTTCTTTTCTCTCAATTGCTTTAAGGTACGGATATTCTGTCTTACCTTAAGACACTTATGTTATCGTACATATATTCTGACCTTCTTAGTAAAGGTTCCTTATGATGTTCTTTCGTTAGTCTTTCCATTTTAATTATTAGGGTTTCCAATGCCATTGCTATGAACCCTTTCCTGATTGTGTGATTTGTTGCTTATCTGAAATTATGTTTTATGGAACTATGAGATATCTGATTTGAACTTTATGTTAGGAAGACTTTGATATGTGTAATTGAAGAACCTTATTACGTTTGAATATGAATCTTATGATATGAGTTATCTGATATGTTATCTGTTGAACTTTGTGTTTGATTATGATCTGTGTCATTTATGACAATTTGTTTGACCTAAGTTAGTTTGACACCCGAGCCAAATAATAACTAGTCATGGGGGTTCCATGTCCGTATCAGTGATGCACCTCTGATATGACTCTAGGGCAGTAGAGTGATGTTCTGCCACGTCCCTTCTCTGTTATTTGTTATGAGCTCAGTTGGTATTATATTACCTATATATGTCTGTGGGGCGTATGGATGCATCCTAGATCTGATCTGTTATCCGATATGATTTGTCTGGTGAATGATGTCGTGTGCAATACGCGTCTTCACAACTTCTGGGAGCTAGCTACTCCAAATTATTTTCTGAGATTATTTCTGTATAAGTATGATGTTTCGGATATGATATGTTCTGGGCTCGAGGTAGTTAACTAAATCTGTATTTGTTATTTATATGATAAGTATTCTGATTATGTTTTGGTATGTTGATGCTTATGATTATGTCTTCGGCTTATTATATGCTATTATATGTGTTTATACTTTCGTATGTTTAGGTGACTACCGTCTGCTATGCTAAGATATGATTGATATGTTTTAATATGATTCGCATGTGGTTATCTGATGTCATGTTAGTTTATCTTTACGTGAATGTGTTGATCTGTGAGATGAATGTGTTAGTGTGATAGTTAATATTCTACAAGCTTAATATGTATAGTTTGATCAGTTAATTCTGGGAACTTTGCTTATATGTTAGTGTTTTATTGCCTATGTGACCTGCCATGTCTGAACTCTGCTGATGTTAGGATTTGATCTAAGAACTCGTTTAACTTATGATATCTGTTTGGATAATTGCTAATGGTTATGCTATGTTTTGTTCGGTCTTTCTAATTATAGTTTGTCTGCTATGTTTCTATTTGTTTGTGTGACTGCCATGATTTGAACTGCTATTCCGCTGCTGCAATATTGAATTAAGTGCATTAAATGTTGATTAATTGATTTATATGAATGCCATGTTTATTTGCTAGAGAGTGTTTTCGTTAGCTTTAGACTTTTCGTTTGGTTTATATGAAACCTAATTGCTCTTGATATGTTGTATGTTTGGTTGTCCTGATGTGTTTGTGTATGTGTCTTTGATGTGCTATGTGATGTCTACTTGTTATGTGGTTGTTTGGATTTCTGTATATTTGTGCTTCCACAGAATCCGGAAAGATCCTTCGCCTTTATTTTATTTTATTTTGTTATTCGTATATTTGTTTTGTTTTTGTTTTTGTTTCGTTATATCTGTTCACTGGGCTTTGTAAGCTCAGCCGCACTTTACTTTTCCTGCGGCAGGTATTAAGCGTTCAAGATAAGCTTATGGGATAGCTGATCTGGGTTGAGAGTAGAGATGAGGGCAAGACTTTACCATAGAGATCTTAGATTTATTTTGAATATAAGTTATTTATATTATCTTTTGTAAGTTTTTGTAAAGGCTTCCGCTATTGAATAGTATTTAAAGTTCTGATATGAAACCGTATTGTGATATCTTTACCCTTGTCGGGTCGGGGTGTTACACATCAACTATTCCTCCTATGTCGGCACCAGTAGTCACTACATCAACAACACCTCCATCAACTGCACTTCCACCGCCTGTTTCATCTCAATCAACCGCACTTCCACCACCCGTGATCTCTAATGTGACCACTAGCATCCCTCCACCTGTCATCATCATTAGTAACTCTATCACACCACCTGCATCACCACCTCCCAGCAAAACTACTGAACAATTGCTTGAAGAGGCTATGAAATGAATTAAAGCCCTCGAGAAGCACCACCTGCCCGAATATGCCAATCACCTTAATCGTCATCTATCCAAGCTAGAGAATCTGAATTTTGATAACGAAGTTATGAATGCCATTGAAGCGGAAGTTAAAGATGCGGTGGAATGGGCAATGAAGGCTCCACTACATCAGAGGTTTAAAGACTTACCCACTTCTGACATGAGATCAGTCCTTTGCGCTAGAATGGTTGAAACAGATGAGCTTAAAGATGAAGTTCATAAGAAGTTATATGAAGCTCTCGAGGAATCAATCAAGCATGATAATCACTTGCAGTTCCTGGAAGACATTCGTGAATGGGAGGGAAAGAAGAAGAGAAGAGTTGTTATGATGGAATCTATGTCCGGGGTTCCAGAATCACCACCACCTCCTCCTCCTCCAACTGGTGAAGCTGGGTCTTCTGGAATTGGTGGATCTTCTGGTGCGGCTGAAACTCAAAGACAAATCCACCAAAACCTTCTAACCAAACTGGTTCATCTGGCGGTCAAGGGTCTCAGAAGACTTCTACAGAATGGACCACTGCTGATTCCCGGCTTATACCCACCTTCTCCTCAGTCCCAGAAGAGCAGATGTTAAATGAAGAATCTTACGTCATGCAAGATTCAGAATCAGAAGATGATGATGCATCCACCAAACACATTCCTAAGCTTGCTGATGATGAAGAATGGTGGGATGCCTACATAGAGGGAAAACGCATTAAATCATCCAGAACTGCACCATCCAAAGACATAACTCAAAGCTGGTGGCCCGAAGAACAACCTGAACCCACTGAACCATCATGGGCAATTCCAAAGTCTGATACGAATGTCCCTGACAACAACTGGGTGACCACCATTATAGCAAACCATGAAGATCCTTCAGAAGAATCACTCTTGCACATCACTAGGGACATGGGATGCTTCATTAAATGGTATTGTGAAAAACGGGGAATCTCATCAATTACACCGAAGGATCTTGAAGGACCAGCTTATGAAGTGGTTAAAGTTTTTCATTCTGACGCCGCTCATCTTCAATTCCAAATGGAAGAATGCCACAAGATGTTGACTAATCAAGTTGATGAGAATATTAGTCGTTTTAATGTCAAAAATCCTCTTCCTCTTGGCGGTGAACCCGGACACAAAACTATTCAATCAGAATTCTTCTTCAATAGAGATCTGGATTAACTACGTGCTGGAACACAAGGAAGAAGATCGGCCTTATCTATTTCCAAGATGAAGGATGCAACTTATTCAGATCCAGGTCTTGAGCAGATGGTACCCGATCAATTCTGGACTGACAAGGAACATGTGTATGACATTGCTGCCTCTTACAGCATATCTCATTGGTGGTTCAAAAAGAAGAAATTATACATTGAAAGACATGGTGCTGAAAAGAAGCGCAGAGCTGTTCGATCCAAGCTGCGAATTCTAAGTGTGGTCAGTGCGGAAATTTTCCCAATTTATGGCTATGATTATCTGAAGAAGATTGTTCTTAGAAGAGCTGACTTGAAAGACCATGTAATTGAAGAAAATGACTTCAAGCACTTGTTCCCAAGTGACTTTGAAGATCTGTACCTATTGAACCTTCAAGGGCACCTTGACCATCTGCTCGTTCATGAAAAGAAGTCCCTCGCTGCTGCAGTCAATCTATGGATAAGGGGGTTAGTGATTCGACAACGAGTAGGTGACTTTCAGCTAGGAATGGAAAGCTACCAAACTCAGGTCAATCTCACTAGACCTCAATGGGAAGCTACATGGCATGAATTCAAACGCGACTACTCAGTGATTGATTCTCCAAGAGCGGTTGTCTTTACAGACAAATATGGTTCAAGAATGCTTCTGAGACTATGTGAGTATACAAGTTCAGTGATGGTACGCTTAAGATGGTTGAAGAAGAATTTGACTCAAAGGTCAAGGAGCTCAAGCTAAAGATGAGGCCGGGGAACAACACGAAATTCTGGACGGAACAGGATGTGAAGGTGTGAAGATTTCATTGCTGCTATTGGATGAAGACTTAAGACAAGAAAGATTTTTCGTAGCCTTGAAAGTTTTGTGGGTGGGAGAGTACGTGAAGGACACTACAAGCTACTCCAAAGAACAGAATGAAGATATCTTCTTTTAGTAGCTATTTTGTCTTAACTCTAATGTGTAATATGGTGACTGTACTATGAACAACAATAACAATAATGTATATAGTAGTAATAGGTTATGGCTTGTAGTTTCCCTCTTGTTCTAAAGAGGGAACACAGTAGTTTTTTGTTTCAGATCAAATAAAACCAGACACATTTTTCTCCAATAAGGTTTTACATATTTAAATAACTTGAGATCCAAAATCTCAAAGGATTTGAAATTTTTGATCGGGGGAGAAAATGTGATATAAATATGAAATCTGATAAAATGTGATCTTCAAGTCTCAATAAACTGGCATCTCTCCCCATATGTGCTAAACCTTTTCGTATCTCAAAGCACATATTGAGGGGGAGCATTTCAAAAATTATACAAAACTATCAAGGTACTAAATCATAATATTCGCTTCATAAAGTACCTTTATTGTATTTTAAATGGTTTCTTTGGCTTCTATGATCGTGAAATTTGCTTCATATTCCCCTTGTATGCTCTAAAATGTATTAAAATACTTCTTAACTATCAATGCACACATCAAGGGGGAGCAATCAAAAGAAAACCTCATCCTTCCCAAAATTGATTTATCCAAAGTGTTTAAATACTAGATTTGATCAGGAAGTGATGATGATCATTTTAGAAAATGTTAATCAAAAGATTGGATCTTTCTTTCTCAATCTAAGATTTCACAAGTCCTCTTGCCTCCATGTGCTAAAAAAATTTCTAATACTTGAAGCACATGTTGAGGGGGAGCATTTCTAAAATATTAAAAACAATTAAGGTACAAAATACTTTGATTTTATATCACAAGTACCTTAATTGTTTTTCAAATGGTTTTTCAATTGGTTTCGAGGTGGAAGAACAATACCAAAAGACCGACCAATTTTACTTTATGCATGGAGATATAAGGAGAGTTAGGTTAGGTATTTGTTCCCACGATCCCACCAGAGCCGGAGGGATCTACCCAGGGACAATCCACTAGATAGTGTTGAGTCCTTAGGTATATTGAAAAAAAGGAGAAAAATGAGAATATGGGAAGAGTGCGGACTGAGACAGAGCTAGTACTGGAATAAACCCAACAAGGTTCTAGCTATGAAGTATCCGTAAGCACTGAAGGGGTTGAAGAATGAAAAAGAATTGAATGTGAAAAGGGTGAAAAGAAATAGCCCTCCATTTACTCAACCTTAGGGCAGATACCGGGTTCAATACATATGCTATTGGTGGTTACTAAGGTAACGCCGGTATTGAAGACAAGACGTCATGGACCCAGTGACACACTGCACAAAACTTCCCAAGCTACTCAAGTTCCTCTTAAAAGGGCTTGTTTTATGTAAGATATAACTTTTCACATACACATCAAACCATAACACAAAGTAGCATATAGATGGAATTCTAGAGAGAGAAAGTTAGAGGTTTAGGGAACTTAGTGAGAGAAAGTGAAAGATATTATTATGAGCTCCAACTCTCTACCTTGGAAGGTAGAGAGTATTTATAGTCTTACATAAATCGCCACACATCGGGCTGTGGATCAGGCATACAGTGGGTAAAGACCCGTCCGTCCTCCACGGTGTTACTTAACTAAATACTACTTAACTTAAAATAACTACGACTACGAGCTTTCTAACGATTACATATACTTGAGGTGACCGACTCTTTAATACCGGGAATTTATAATTCCTAACAATCTCCCCCTAAGGGAGGTCACCTTAATCATGTACCAAAATTACATTGAAAACAACAAGATATTACATTTAACATTGTTCTTGCATTCTTGATGTAGTCCTTTGCTTCTAAGCTCGTAGTCATTGATTCTTCACATTGCATGTTTGGTCATTCCAAGTGGAGGTCTTTTACTGATCCACGTGATAATGAGCTTGAGCCAGCATTTGAGATCATCAGTTATCAACAATCTCTGACACATCCTTTGTGGTGTTGGTATTATGTGATGTTGTGACATTAGGACCAACATGCTCACATTCTGGATCATGATATCTTCTCATCAGAGTAGCGGAAGCATTTGTTGAATCATGATATTGGCAGCAGCGTAGCAGAAGCATGGAGTGAAAACATCAGAGTCATTGATGCACTAATCATGATTTCTTTATAGATGAATGTGTTAAGTGAGCATGCGGCTATGGATTGACCGCTTCATTCTGATCAGCTGCAAACGTCGGGCGTACCTGCATACAACAGTTAGCAATAAATCGCACGAAAGTGTCTTTGATCACTTTCGTTGAATTGAGGTACACGGCCCACGGTTCCCCGTTGATCAGTACATGTACTGCCTGTGATCAGGTATAATTCCGAAGAATTTCCTTGACAGGGTTTCGCAGCTGTTCTAGCTGTTCTCAAACCGGAACATCTCAAAGAAGACAACACGGAGTGAGTGAACCAGCGAATTTTAAGTCCACTGATTGATGAAAAAAGATTTGAAAAACAATCGTGTATCGCTCAATAGAAATTGTTTTTGCAATACAACGAAGGTTTTATAGAAAATCAATTATCAATCATAAACATACCTTTTGGTTTGAAAAATGAGTACACGGTCGATGTGCTAAAGAAAAGAGTTTGTTAAGCACAAAGACCGGTTTTTCAAAGGTATCCGTCAATCCATAACCTGAACCAGGATTGATTCAAGAGATTGAATCGCCCCATTGTTTCTGTTCAGTTGTCACATGATTGATCCATATAATAGATCTCACATGCCACCTACCAGGAGCTTGTTTGATGTTGGCTCCAGAAGGCTTTCCATCTTCATTGTGAATATGTTAACACATCACTCAGATGTTCTGGCAATACCACAAGGATAATGCGTAGGACTCAAGATATATTCTCTCTTTCCACATTGTGTGAAACAGAGAGTCTTCATTGAAAGTGTCCTAATGAGATTTATTGATGATCTCGTGGCTCTAGACTCAATTTGTGCATATTTGGATCCTGTGCCGGAGACTAGGGAGAGGGTCTCCTTCTTCAATATCAACCATCTCTAAGAGAAAGTCGATAGATAATGTCGGTTCCCCGTGAGAATGAAACAAGCCCTTTTAAGAGGAACTTGAGTGGTTTGGAAAGTTGAAGTGCAGTGCGTCACTGGGTCCATGACGTCTTGTCTTCAATACCGATGTTACCATCAGTAGCATATGAATTGAACCCGGTTTCTGCCCTAAGTTTGAATAAATGGAGGGCTATTTGTTTTCACCCTTTCCTCATTCAATTCTTTTTAATTCATCAACCCCTTCAGTGCTTACCGAGACTTCATAGCTAGAACCTTGTTGGGTTTATTCCAGTACTAGCTCAGTCTTAGTCCGCACTCTTCCCATATCTCATTTTTTTCTCCTTTTATCATCATACCTAAGGACTTCTACACTAACTATTGGATTGTCCCTGGGTAGATCCCTCCGGTTCTGGCGGATCATGGGAACACATACCTAACCTTATCATCCTTATATCACCGTACATAAAGTAAATTTGGTCGGTCTATTTGGTATTGTTCATCTGCCATTGGAACCAATTGAAAAACCATTTGAAAATCAATTCAGATACTTGTGATATATTATCAAAGCATTTTGTACCTGAATTGATTTTGATATTTTTAGAACGAGAACTCCCCCTCAACATGTGCATCAAGTATTTGAGAAAGTTTTGCACACGGAGGCAAGAGAAAGAATTAACTTCTTTGATTACCATTTTCTAAAAGATATCAACATCACTTCCCACATCAAATCAGGTAGGTATAGCATTTTCGGGAAGGATGAGGTTTCCATGAATTTGCTCCCCCTCAATATGTGCCTCGAGGTTTGAAAGGAGTTTTGCACATACTAGAGGGAACCTGCACATTGAGATAGGTTGATCACATTTCAAATCATAGGTTTAAGATAGATGCTCCCCCTCAACATGTGCATTGAAAAATTGAAATCGTTTGTCACATGTGGGCAGGATAGCATGTACATCCTTATAAAACCATTTACCGAATTATCAGTTTAAATCCAATTTAAATCACACATTCTCCCCCGATCACAATTATCAAATCATTTGAGATTTGTGATCTCTTATAGATTTAAATTGATTTTGAAAGCTTTTAAGGAGAATTGTGACTTGATTGTGAAAGTGTTTTAGCTGATAAGGATCGGATTTTAAGACTTTAAACTCCATTGATAAAACATGCATGTATATCTTTTGAAAACAATTTAAAGCCAAATAACTTTTTAATTTAATTGAAATCATTCTCCCCCTCAATCAATGACATAGGTTGTTGATTGAGAGGTAGAGATTTTGACAAATAAGTCCTGATGATTATCAAAAATAGAGATCGAGTTATTTTTCAAAGCATTTAGTTTTCAGCAGATAAATGTTTATAGAATCAGAGCATGGAATTTTGAAAACATGATAAAACATGGCTCTGTTCTTTCTTTTAAACCCGGGTTATTGCCTGAAATATGACAATAAACCATCTTTTTCTCTTTCTCCCAAATTTTTTTTTTTTTTTTTTTTTTTTTTTTTTTTTTTTTTTTTTTTTTTTTTTTTTTTTTTTTAAATTCGAACAACATCTAAAGACCCGTGTCATTCTTTGAATGACAACATCAAGACCGTAGATATTATCGAATCGAGAGAAACATGACAAAATGACAATATTTTTTTTTTGAAGATTTTTCAAATTTTTCAAATTTTTATGGATTTTGAAAGTTTTATATTTTTCTATTTGATTTTTGAATAGATATATACAAGAGATAGATGAAGATAGACCTTTACTCCTCGTCTTCCTCCTGAAGACGTTTGAGAGTTTCTGGTTGAAGGCTTTTCAAGCCAAGTCGTGGAAGAATAAACTCAAAACGTTCTCTTGGAAGAGCTTTGGTGAAGATGTCTGCTAACTGATATTCAGACCTCACAAAATATAGTTCCACCACACCTTTTTCCACTTGTTCCCTGATGAAATGATGTCGAATGTCGATATGCTTTGCTCTTGAGTGTTGAACGTTGTTGCATGAGAGAGCAATAGCACTTTTATTATCACAGTACAGAGGGATTTTGTTGAATTCAAAGCCATAGTCAGATAATTGAGATCTCATCCATAAGATTTGAGCACAACAAGATGACATGGCTATGTATTCAGCCTCTGTAGAGGAAATAGAAGTACTCATTTGCTTCTTTGAAGACCAGCTCACAAGCTTATCACCCAAAAACTGAGCACCTCCTGACGTACTTCGACGAGTATCTTGACAACCTGCATGATCAGCATCTGCATAGGCCGTTAGTGACATACCGGTGTCCTTCGGGTACCATAGTCCCATATTGATGGTTCCTTGGAGATACCGAAAGACCCGTTTAACTGCTTCAAGGTGCTTTTTAGTAGGCTTAGCCTGGTATCTAGCACACATGCAAACAGCGAACAAGATGTCTGGTCTACTAGCAGTGAGATACATCAGGGATCCAATCATACTCCGATATTTCGTTTGGTCAATCATGATCCCTGAGAGGTCCTCATCTAGTTTGGTTCGGTTAATCATAGGGGTGTCAACAGGGTCACTTGAATCAAATCCAAATTTCTTTAAAATCTCTGTTGCATATTTAGATTGATTTATGAAAATGCCTCCGGGACTTTGAGAAATTTGTAACCCCAAGAAAAATGACATTTGTCCCATCATTGACATTTGAAACTTTGAACTCATTTCATTTGAAAAACGATCACATTCCATTGGGTCAGTCGAGGCAAAAATAATATCATCAACATAAATTTGAACATGAGTCAAATGTTTGCCTGACTTCCTGGTGAACAAAGTAGGATCAACTGCTCCTTTGATGAATCCGGTTGATAGAAGAAACTTTGACAATGTATCATACCATGCCCTTGGAGCTTGCTTTAAACCGTAAAGGGCCTTCTTCAAACGATAAACGTGAGTAGGATGCTCTTGATTCACAAATCCTTCAGGTTGGCTGACGTAGACGACTTCTTTAAGATCTCCGTTCAGAAATGCCGTCTTTACATCCATCAGATAAACTACCATGTTCTTACTAGCAGCATTAGCCAGAAAGATTCTGATTGCCTCGATTCGAGCAACTGGAGCAAAAGATTCTTCAAAGTCTATACCCTCCTCTTGACGATATCCTTTAGCAACTAATCGAGCCTTGTTCTTCAGCACATCACCATGCTCATCAAGTTTTACTTTGAAGATCCATTTTAGAGCTATAATCATAGCACAGTCTGGAGCAGGTACTAACTCCCATACATCAAGACGATCAAACTCATGAATTTCATCTTGCATGGCATTGAACCAGCTGTCTTCATTCATGGCGGTTTTAACATCTTTTGGTTCGATCTTAGATAGTACGGAGTTGAAGAAACACCATAAGGCATCGGTTGCAAGTTGTTTCCGGGTTGATACAGGACGAGAGGGATTTCCAATGATATTGTCTAAGGGGTGATCGTGAGTCCATTTTCTGAGGTGTTCATGTGGCAGTTGTTGTGGAACTGAGGTAGCTGAGTCGATGTCTCCTGAAGAAGATGGTTCTGATGATGATTCAGGAGTAGCAAATATGTTTTCAAATGGAGCATCTTCAGGAGTAGCAAAGGGATTAACTTCATCATTGATGCCAGAAACATTTCCATGATGTACATTTGAAGAATGATGATTTGTTGATGAGACTGAAGGATCAGCAGCAGCTGCTTCTTGACTTAAAGATATTGAGACTGAAGGATTGAGTTCATTCACTGGAATATGAGCATCCTCTGTTATAAGGATCAGCACCTCATTAGTAATTGAATCATACAGTTCATCAAACATAGGATCAAACAATTTCTTTACATCATCATCAGATGGAGGTACATATGGAGTTTCTTGAGAGGATTTTGTGTTAGGAATTAGAAAATTCCATGTTAAAGAGTCGGTCACCCCAATAATGGTCTAGCATATGTTAGCTCGTTGATTTATCGTTGTTTACGTTATTTAGCAGTTTATTAGTTAGTTATTAGTTTAGTTTAGCGTAGCGTATCACCGTGGAGGAAGGACGGGTCTTTACCCACTGTATCCCTGATCCACAGGCCGATAGGAGGTCGTTTCTCATGTAACTATAAATACCCCTTCCATCCATGGAAGGGGTGGTGCTTCTTCTCATTAATCTAATATTCCCTTTGTGTAAACCTCTAGCAAGAACACCCTCTCTCTCTACTAACTCTCTAACTATGGCAAACATGTATTTTGATCATCCAAGACCACCCGAATCATCAAACACATAAAAATAATGATCCTACAATTGGTACCAGAGCCAAGGTTATGTTGTTCTTGATGATTCATACGGTGTTTGAGTGGTTTTTGATGCATGTTGTACTCGTCATATGTGTGGTTTGTGATGTTTGGCTACGGTTTTGGTGTTGTTTATCTCGTATGGTATTTTTATGTGATTTGATATGGTTTCTATGGGTCGATAAAGCTGATTTGATATGGATACGATTTTATTTTGTGGTTAAGCAGATTTGAATATGGGTTTTTATGGGTTGATAAAACTGTTTTATTAAAATGCTTTCTTGTCTTGAATAGTTTTATACTCGCAATGAGATCATTTGCAGTTTTACATGTACTGGTTCTGTTGTGGTTTCTTAATCTGCTTCTGATGTTTTTTGATGTTCTTGGTAGAGACTTGGTCATGTTCTTGGTAGAGACTTGTCCTCACTTATGTCCAGATTCATTGTATGGTCAAAAAGTCAATGGCAACTTGTCTATTATTTCTGTAGCAACTTGGATATTCGCTGACTTTTTTGAAGGTCAATAGCGAGTTGGACAGTCAATAGCGACTTGGACCAGTCAATGGCGACTTGTTAAAAGGAGTTTTGGTAGCGAGTTGTGTGATAATTTTGACCTAGCGACTTATTATTCAATAAGTCATAGCGAGTTGGTTTTTATAAAAGGTAGCGAATTGCCACAATGCCTAGCGACTTGCCTAGCTACTTGATATTTATCAAGTAGCGAGTTGTGTTTAAAAGATGTGGCTACTTGACCAAGGTGATAAGGTTTTAAAAGGTACCTTTTTGAGGGGTCATTTAAGCCCTTATTCGATCACTTTTGTATCCGTTATTGCTTAATATCGTTCCTTTTCACTTTTTAGGTCTCTTGAAGGCAAAATGCTGGAATGATGCTTATTTGGACGAAAAGGCGCGAATATACGAAGAAAATGGCCAAAGTCAGAATCGAGACCCTCAAAGCTGCTGAAACATAAGGCGACAGCGTCACTGCATATCTGCGACGCCGTCGGGAAGGAATTTTGCGACGGGTCAGAGGCGAAATTGCATGTTTTCAAGGGACGACGTCAGGTTCTAAAGGAATAGGCCGTCGCTACTCAGACGGCCTAGATGCAGCCAAGACGGCGTCAGAGCTGAAGGGGACGGCGTCACAGTCATAAGGTGACGCCGTCGCAAGGTTTACGTGGCCAAGACGAAACCCTAATGACGGCGACACGACGGCGTCACGAAACATAAGGTGACGCCGTCGCAGATGTAATCTTATATATAGAATCCGAATTTTTCAGTTTTGTGTGTAGTCTTTTGGAGTAAAAACCTAAAACCGAACCAAGGCTTTCTTGTGCAGTATTTTAGGGTTCTAAACCCTATTATACATCAAGATAAGTATTTACTTCATTAATTTAATTATGTCTTTGATTATTTGTGTGTATGCTTGCATGTTCTCCATGTCCGGCTAATTTATTTGTGTGTTTGCTTAGGGAATATGAAACTTAATTATTGAATATTGATTGGTTGATACTTATCTTAGTTGACTAATGATCTAGAGTGCGCTAGATTATTCGTTGTGTACTTAATGCTTGACATTTCTTTGTGAACTTTAGAATATAATTATCTAGGTAATTGTAGGATAAAGTATTCAAGGACAACCGTAGAGTAGGCGTCTATAAATCACTAGAGGATTTGTAAACAAGACCCTTTGGTAATTTCAAAGAGTTAGGGAAATAAGCACGCCCTATAGCCTTAGAATCACAACGCAACTAGGAATAAGGACGTGACAAATCAACCATCAATAGGAGATAATTAAGGAGTAGTAAAACCTAAGTAAACACATCTTTAAACTATCATACGAGTACACATCAATTAGACATAGACTATCACAACCTTAGCTTAGATAATTAGATAATAGTAGAGTAATCGGTAGAAATACCAACCCCCCAAATCCAATACCCGAGATTCGTACCTTTTCATTTTCTAAAAAACATAAAAAGATAAAAAATAATCTTCCTCAACCTCAACCTTAGCGTAGTAACTTCTTACTAGCATTCCTATTCCCCTAGAGAACGATATCAATACCCGTGGCTTACCCTAATTACTACACTACAACGATTAGGTTCACTGCCTAGGGTGTTATAAAACTTGCTCGAAGAAAAGGAAGTTTCCTTGACCCCGAACGACGCGTGTAGCGTTATCAAGTTTTTGGCGCCGCTGCCGGGGAATAGAATAGCTAGTTAGTAGTCCACCTCGTTTAGGTTTCTTTGCTTGATTCCTATCAAGTAAATTTTTCTCATTTTTTTTTTAGATTTCTCTTAGTCTATCCCCCTTCTTCGTGACCTTTGTTAGTAATCCCATCACTTTTCACCATGGAAGGTGATAACCAACCACCAAACTATACTTCACCACAAAACAAATACCCACTGCTTGACCCAGCCTCTGCTAACCAACTTCGAGCCCGTATCATGAGCGAAATCGGAGAGCTTAGGAAATTAAATATGATAATCGAAAATACACTCAAAGAAGTCCTTAAGGAATCTGATCGCCCTTTAGATAGTGATTTGACCACAAGTGATTCGGATGATGATCTAGAGGAAGGAGATTATAAGGTATTAGAAATTATGGAGGGTGACAAGGAGGAGGAAGAACTTAGGGGGTACTTTGACTCATACCCTAAAGGAAAAGAAACTGCCTATCACCATAACGTGGTTAATTTTCCAAGACCACCCTTCGAGCCCCGCATAAGGAGGGGAAACCCTAAAAACATCAAGGTACCGTGTATGATTGGATACTTATATAGGGATCACACCTACATTGACTATAAGGCACCCATGAATGTAATGTCTAGGCTCTATTATAATTGGATCATGAGCAAAAAGCTAGAGCCTATGAGGGACCCCTTTCGCCCTAGGAAAGCAAGTAACTATGTGGGGAGGATTAAGGGATTACATGTGTTCATAGGTAACTTCACATATAGGTGTGATTTCATGATTTTGGAAAACGTTAAGGGCATCATTGATGGGTTTTTAGGAGATGTAATCCTTGGGAAACCATTTATAGAAGAGTCTAAGATGGTTTATGATAAGGAGGCAGGGATAATTGAGTTCTCAAATGAAGCCGAGAGTGTTAAATATATAATGCCCCATAAAAATAAGAATTATGAGGGCATGGATGATTTAGATGTAGATAACATTCCGGCATTCGAGGTTGATTGGAAAAACAAAGTCTACTACACTGCTTGTCTTGAACTGGGGCCTGAATATATTCGTGATGAGAGAAGAGTTAAAGAGATCGAATGGGCCCTTAAGATTAAGAAAACGTAGGGGTAGGACTACGAGTCTAGCTACAAGACTCTTAAATAAAGAAAAGCGCTTCGTGGGAGGCAACCCATGCTTAATTGTTTGCTTGTTAGTGTCATATATCTTTTATTAATTGTTTGTCCTCATGTTTGAAATTGTAAAAATGCCTTATTTTGTTTTTAACCTCGTCTTAATTACATATAAAGGTATTTTACATAAAGGATAAGTGTAGGGAGGATTACACACGTTTTCATAAGAAACGTGAACATGAGAATAACAATTAACTAAAAGATATATATGTTTGTTTGTTCGAGTCAAATGCTTGTATCGAGTCATAATGGATGTTTTTGCAGAAGTTTTTCCAGATTCTAAAGATGTAAATTTTCCAGAATTTTTTCCAGAAAATCGCAGACCAGTTTTTGTCAGGATAACCTGACGGCGTCAGGATTGCAACCTGACGGCGTCAGGAAGGAATAAAAACATCAGCTTACTTTTTCTCGTTTTCTGAGCTACTTGTAAAATTTTGGAATTTTCCAGATCTTAACTTTCAAAACAAATTCTGTAAACATCCATTCCACAAGCATTATATCCTAGTTTAAATCGAGTCTTATGTATATTATTACCGCCGATTTTACGCGAAGGTTTCGTTTGTTTTCTTCTAGTGTGCAGGTTTAGTTTGTCAAGAAGAAGTTACACAAGTTAAGAAGGAGCCTTTCACGCAAAAATTCTTCTTGGAAAAGATTTAACCACCACTTTTTACGGATCCTACCGAGCTAATCAGGGGAGTATTAGTTTCTTTCGTTTTTAATTACCTTCTATTATCATAACTTTGATACTTTCGGGGAACATTGGGGACAATGTTCAGTTTAAGTGTAGGGAGGGAAAATAAACGGGAACTTTGAAACTATGCTTATCCTTGACTGTTTGCTTTGTCCAAGTGTATTTGTGTAATAAACCATGAGAAAATGTAGGTTAGGGTAATTTTAGCCAAATTTAAAATTTTTTCATGACGTATAAGAGTGGGCCATTAGTCTTAACAAAAGCGTCTCATGGATAGGAAGTTGCATGACTAGCACAAAAACCCTTACCACCTAAATTCCACCCAAAATGTGAGGATCGCCCTTAGATTAGTAGGAATTAAAGCATTCATCTTTAATGCTTAGAGTGTGAACCGGTAGTATATTAGATTCTAGAACTTGTTTTGTGATGCATTCCGAGATCGCTAGTGAGACTACACTTGTGTAGTTAGGAATAACTAAATGATAAGAGGCATTAGGATAACCCTTGTTTAATACCTGTAATATAATTACTTCTTCCATATCGGTTGAGTAATTCCCCCACACCCTTTGCGTTGTACTCATCTTTAGTACACGATACCCCTAGTTAACCCCTCAGAGCCTATCCCTTTCGCGGTTCTCGTGATGTTTCGGTTTTTCCGGAATATCAATGAAGAGCATTGTTTACACCCCACCCCCAAATATATACCCAAATCGCCTTAGCCTACCTTTATTGCACTCACTTTTAGTGCAAATTTATGTTATCACCCAAAACCCTTAGTTCAATTATCTGGTTGCTTGCATGAGTTGCTAAGTCGAGTCATATCCTTTGTATACAGTTTTGGGATGATTGGGATTCATGGGAAAAGTTAAAGTTTATGAAACATAGGAAAGAGAACGTTAAACTCAAATTCCCTTTGTTTGCATAATAATGTACTCCAAGTGTTTTGATCTTTTCAATTCGGGTCAAATTAGTGTTAGAGTAATAAAAACTCAAGTGTAGGGATGTGCTTATAAATCCCTATCATTTTGATGTACCCTAGAGGATGGTAGAGTAAAAGTGTATAAAAAAAAAAATAAAAAAATAAAAAAAAAAAAATAAAAAATAAAAAAAAACCATACGGGCTACCATCCTACATCTATCTTTTAAATTATGTTTGTTTATTTTCGTTGCCTAGAGTTTTAGAGTGTCGAGTCTTGACTTAGCAACGCCATTCTTCGTATACTTGCAACATAGACATTTTTGACTATCCACCACTAAATAGCCTATCCCACCAAACCCTTCATTTCCTTACCGTAAGCCTAACGTTACAACCCTTTAAAGACCTCTTTGATAGTCTTTCCTAGGTGCTTACGCCAAAGCGACGGAGGTTTGATCTATTCTCAAGCCTATGGTAATCTATGTACTAGGACCGGTTAATGAGTGTTTATCTTCCATTTCCGATTTGTTATATTTCTTATATACACCCGAGAGAGATGTGAGTATCCAAACACCCCATGTGAGGTGCTAGTATGTAATTTCCGTGCTTGTTATGACTTTTGCGGGGCTTATATGTGTTGTGGACCGTTTTGAATGGATGCTTCATGACCCCTAACTTATAAATTAATTGGCTAAAAGCACATTTGCTTGAGGACAAGCAAATACCAAGTGTAGGGATATTTGATAAGGTTTTAAAAGGTACCTTTTTGAGGGGTCATTTAAGCCCTTATTCGATCACTTTTGTATCCGTTATTGCTTAATATCGTTCCTTTTCACTTTTTAGGTCTCTTGAAGGCAAAATGCTGGAATGATGCTTATTTGGACGAAAAGGCGCGAATATACGAAGAAAATGGCCAAAGTCAGAATCGAGACCCTCAAAGCTGCTGAAACATAAGGCGACGGCGTCACTGCATATCTGCGACGCCGTCGGGAAGGAATTTTGCGACGGGTCAGAGGCGAAATTGCATGTTTTCAAGGGACGACGTCAGGTTCTAAAGGAATAGGCCGTCGCTACTCAGACGGCCTAGATGCAGCCAAGACGGCGTCAGAGCTGAAGGGGACGGCGTCACAGTCATAAGGTGACGCCGTCGCAAGGTTTACGTGGCCAAGACGAAACCCTAATGACGGCGACACGACGGCGTCACGAAACATAAGGTGACGCCGTCGCAGATGTAATCTTATATATAGAATCCGAATTTTTCAGTTTTGTGTGTAGTCTTTTGGAGTAAAAACCTAAAACCGAACCAAGGCTTTCTTGTGCAGTATTTTAGGGTTCTAAACCCTATTATACATCAAGATAAGTATTTACTTCATTAATTTAATTATGTCTTTGATTATTTGTGTGTATGCTTGCATGTTCTCCATGTCCGGCTAATTTATTTGTGTGTTTGCTTAGGGAATATGAAACTTAATTATTGAATATTGATTGGTTGATACTTATCTTAGTTGACTAATGATCTAGAGTGCGCTAGATTATTCGTTGTGTACTTAATGCTTGACATTTCTTTGTGAACTTTAGAATATAATTATCTAGGTAATTGTAGGATAAAGTATTCAAGGACAACCGTAGAGTAGGCGTCTATAAATCACTAGAGGATTTGTAAACAAGACCCTTTGGTAATTTCAAAGAGTTAGGGAAATAAGCACGCCCTATAGCCTTAGAATCACAACGCAACTAGGAATAAGGACGTGACAAATCAACCATCAATAGGAGATAATTAAGGAGTAGTAAAACCTAAGTAAACACATCTTTAAACTATCATACGAGTACACATCAATTAGACATAGACTATCACAACCTTAGCTTAGATAATTAGATAATAGTAGAGTAATCGGTAGAAATACCAACCCCCCAAATCCAATACCCGAGATTCGTACCTTTTCATTTTCTAAAAAACATAAAAAGATAAAAAATAATCTTCCTCAACCTCAACCTTAGCGTAGTAACTTCTTACTAGCATTCCTATTCCCCTAGAGAACGATATCAATACCCGTGGCTTACCCTAATTACTACACTACAACGATTAGGTTCACTGCCTAGGGTGTTATAAAACTTGCTCGAAGAAAAGGAAGTTTCCTTGACCCCGAACGACGCGTGTAGCGTTATCACAAGGCTAGCGACTTGGTTTGAATGGCTAGCAACTTGGAAAAAGGCTAGCGACTTGGACAGAAAGGAAGAATGAGAAGACTTGACCTCACGACCACATACCTAAATACCAAAGACTCACTTCGACCTCAGTCTTATAACATCATCAGTCCATGGCTCGGTTTTAACGAAAAAAAAAAAAAAAGAGGAAGCAACAGGTTCAACTCAATCCATAAACATCTAACAATCATTTATCCTAGACCTAGACTCAACCCAAGACCCTCACTATCACTCCTCAAAGCTCAATCAAACTAGACTCTAATCGAAAATTAATTACTACTCAAAGATCTCAGTCGTTTTCTTTTCGTGGTATATTAGTACATCTCATAGACCATTCAAGATCTAATCACGAAAGATACATCTCATCATCGATCTATGTTGAAAGCAAACCATCTTGGTACTATCCGAAAATTAATGATAAGATCAAAAACAACTTGTGTTTATGTCTTCCATTTGATTCGGTTCATATGATCAATTTATGAAAAACTTCAAACAATAACCAAATCTCAGTTTTCATTTCGTGCATATTCAGAGATAATTAAAACCCATTGAAGGGGTTGCACGAAAAAATCATCATTGATAAGAATATTGAAGCATAGCTTCATTAATTATCCGAATTAAAAGACAAGGAAGATAACAAATCATGTTACCCTCTCTTCTCTTGGTTCGTTCGTAACAAGAAGACAAATCAATTAAAAACCTACCTTGATTCGTTGTGCGTAATATCGTGGCTGTCATCAAGACTTCAAGCCATCTCTGTGGCGAGTCCCTTGGTTAGAACACATGTATCACGCCATCCCTGTGGCTGAGATTGGTTTAAACCGATTCACAAAGAGAGATGGAGGCGTCCACGTTTTGTGTTAGGGTTTGTGTTAATCATTGAAGATATGTGATTAAGGATTATATGAGAAATCTTGGTTTATGAACATGATTTGGATGTTAAGATCTGGAAAAAGTGGAGCGTTAATTTGATGAAAAAGTTGGAGCGTTAATTTGATGAAAGAGTGAAAGAGGCGGACACATTTTCTAAGTGGAGTGATTTTAGGGTTAGGTTATGATATGTTAACTTTATATAACCAGTTTTATGGTTTAATTATGTGGATCGGGCTGTATGGTGAAATGGGCCGTCTGTTGAGTGGATCAGGCCATGTATCTCTATTGCAATGGACGAAAATGATGTAAGGGCTTGGTTAATTTTTTAAAGCCAAGTGGATATTGGACTAATGGGCTTTATTCGTGAGAATTGATATTACGAGATTGCATGAGACTTGAAAGATCATTTTCATTCGAATTGAGTTTTAATGGAGTATATGCATTTTTGAGAATATGTGTGACCTGGTAAGAGATTAGATGTGAGTTATTTAGCTTTGGATCGGATTTATAGATTTTTATTGAACCGGGTGATATTGTTATGGGTTGATGTGTTTGGATTTTGAAATTGGACCAAATGGAGTGACAATGGCTAAGACCGGATAAGGACTTGAATGGATATCCGACTATGCATGCTGAAAATTGAGATTAGTTGAACTATGAGATTTGGACATAATGAGATTTGATGATGAGATTCGATGGGTTATGAGATTTGGTACATTGGTTTATACATTGTCACGGAAAATATTATGTCATGGCTAGTACTGTTATTGAAACTTGGTTGACTACAGGGTTTTCTTTCTGTATTTCTTATTTGGATTTGAAGTGTGGTTTTTCAGGCGCGGTTACTTATTTCGTCTTCATTCTTTCTACCATTCCCCGAAGATTACTTGTTTGGGCTTTTATAGAGGGTGATAAAGACTTGGCTAGTTAGTTACAGTTGTGATTATTTCTCGATTAACCCACAGCGTAGCTATCACTTCGGTGTCTCACGCAGTTGAGAATATGTCAAGAAGTTTTGTACATTGGGTACACCGTTTCTTTTTCACGAGGATGAGTACAAGTTTAAGTAACAAATCTTGGGATTTTCACTTCATGATCAAGTTTGACATATCGGGTTTACTTCACCAAGTGGTTACAGCAACAGCCGACATAATACGTGAATGATGTGTTTACTAAAGTATTTATTGGATGATTTATGATGTTGTTGATGTTGGATAATGAACCGTTGATGAACCACTGCATGTTCTCCTAAAACAGATATTTACTGAAACCAATGTTGTCATTACACATTCAAGCTGACATTGTTTACGGTTTTGTCTTGATTTTGTAAAATCCCGCGAAAGAACTTATTTCTCGGTTAAATCATAGACTTGTAAAATCCCGTGACAGTGGAAACATCCTGGTATTAGTAAAGTGCATTTCCGGATCTATCTTACGGTTTATTCTTGGTTTTGTAAAATCCCGCGAAAGAATCTATTTTTCGGTTTAAACCATAGAGTTGTAAAATCCCGCAATGATAATACCATCCTGGAGAAAAGGAAAGTGTATTTCGGGATCTTATCTGATGCTGGTGCTACGATTTCTGCTTCGAAGAAGGGATAAAAGGGTGTATTTCATGAATTGGATGTGTGTTTGGATTATCGTCATGGCAGTCTGGTTATTACATGGTTTTACGGGGTGATGTGCTTTTAACCATGGTCGGGATAAAACCATTATCAAAGTTCATTTAAATGTCAAAGAAGGCTAGATTTGAGCAGTTCAGAAGATGTGACAACGGCGTTAATTCAGTATTATTTATTTGAGGCTGAAGTGAAGTATCACGGGCGAGTGTACTTAGTATCTGAAGGTATCGGGGATGGTTGGATGAAGATTCTTCATGATCCTTGTTCAAGCTTGTTATTTAAAACGAAGACTTGGAAATCTAGTTATTGTTGAGTGACTTTTACCTTTTCTTTTACCGCTTGGGGGAATTGGGCTCTTATCATCTCAAAATAACTATCACTTTAAGGAGTTACGTTGTAGTGCTCAGTGTCACATTCAATTGTGGATTTTCAAGAGGTGATGTACGTCTTATACTTGATGGTTGGTTGGTTGAAGAGTATAGAGTACTTAGAGATTCAATGGAGGATGAAGTCTCGGCACCGCTCTTTGTTACATATGTGCAAGTATAAGTCACGAGTTCGGGATAGTTTACTTCAGGGTCAAATTCATCATATTGGGTTTTCTCCATCAGTTGTCGCTACAAAGAGCCTACAGAATGATAATGGGGATGATTACATGTTTTGCTAAGAGAGCAGAAAAGAGAGAGATTATGACGTCTGTTCACATCAGTTCAGGCCTCGTACTCCAAAGAAAAGAAATGTGTACGTTTCAGTGCGCATTATCTTCCGAAGAAGAGATATCTTCTTATGACGTATGAACACAACAGTTCATGCCTCGTTCTCCAAAGAAAAGAAAAGTGTACGTGTCAGTGCGCTTTATCTTCTGAAGAAGAGAAATCTTCTCTATTATGACCATTCTCATCAACATGCTTCATACTTTTTCCATGCGCTTCAGTCATCAAGTGAACCGGGCTACCACTGATTGTTTTTCTCATTCCACTTGCTCGATTATAATGAAGATGGCGACATCATGTGCTTATTTTGCGGGAGAGAAGTGTGAATAGAACATTCGGATGATTTTCACTTATTTAATCAAGAATGGCAACTCCGTTTGCAATTCTTGAGGGGGAGAAGAAGTGTGAAATTACTGCATGGTTGATTATTATTTGAGAATTTAAATGGTCATACGGCTCTAAACTCATGTAAGAACCGAGCTTCTTCTTATCGGGTAATCTTCACATGGTGTTTCTTCTTAAGAGCCGTTAGTTGACATCTTCACAAGCTGATATGAGGTTATTGACAAAGTGCTTCCGGTTAATGCTTCACGTGCACATCAACATGATAATTCCGAACAAACTTCTGTTCTTGTTTGATGTGATTGTTTGCTTGGTGTTACCATTTCGTGTGTTCGTTGCGGCCTGATTGCTGATTTCCTTGATGAACATCTTTCTGTTCTTGTTTGATTGGGAGGGATTTTAGTTAAGGGGATTTGCAAGATGTAAGTTGATTGGGATGCTTTTTGGTGATGTTCTTGTTTTTGGTGAGTTGAAGATGTTAACTTTCTATTCCTCAACTGGACAATCTTGAAGAAGGTCGAGTCTACAGTCGGTTCTACATATTGTGCTACATGTTAGAAGACTAAAGACGTGTTGCATTTAATGATCTAAAGACTTCTTCTTAATTCATGGCATTTATCAAACAGATTGTCGGTTTAGGGGAGAGCACTAATTGGGGGAGAGTGATATGTCGAATTTAATCCCCAATTAGACTTGCTCACATTCTGCAGCAAGTTGATTCTCACAGATACATATGAGCTAATGATGTTCTTCTCAAATGATTTCTAGTACACGGGCTTACAATGAGTTGCTGATTCTGAAGTATCAAAACCAGCAAGGGGGAAGGAGACAAGCATCTAAACGCGAGTAAACTTGATGAACTTAATACTTCTAAGTAATTGAAGATATCCCGGGAAGACAAATGTTATTACCGCAGAGAAACTCAAGGTTTGACTCATGGCGAGTAAACTTGATGGACTTAATACTTCTAAGTGATTGAAGTTATCCCGGGAAAACAAATGTCATGACCGCAGAGAAACTCAAGGTTTTACTCATCAAAGCGTTTAGTGTTCTTATTTCAACTATGTGGGGGAAGAGATGTTAGAGAATGTTTCTGAAGTTATAAGAGGTACATTGGTGTTTGATGATCTCGATGTTATCGCAATCATCAGGGGAGAGAGAATTGTGTACATTGGGGATGCTCAACTGTTTTACTTGAGGGCTTAATCTGTGATTCAGAGATATAATCACTTATTCCGGTGTTGACATCCGCAGAGATTGTCACCCGCAGAGATAATCAGTGATTCGGCCTGCTTCTTCAATGTTATCGGTTGTTCTCTCTTTGGGGAATGTGTGTACTTCGGGTCCTTGAGCTTCATACACGATCATCAGGGAAGAAAGCCATTGTTTACCACAAACATTGGGGAGGTGTTTTCCTTCCGGGCATGATGTGTATTCGGGAGAGTTCTTGGATATTGGTGTACTTCGGGTTCTTGAGCTTCATACACATTCATCAGGAACGAATGATGTGAACATTGGGGAGTTGTTCTTCATTACCCTCATGATGTGTATTCGGGAGAGTTCTTGAGCATTATACAAAGAGACTGACTGCATTAATTCAACTACTAGGGGGAATTGTTCTCTTGACACCTTTTGGAATGGATCGCTTCAGACGTCAGTTGAAAAGGAAATTTGAGAAGATTGTTTTATGTGTGGGATGATACGATGCTGTTCTTCTTGTTGATGATATAACCTCGAACGAAGAATCACGGTGATTATTCTTGAAAGGAGCAGCGGGATTTATGATAATGGTGTGCTTCTCTGTGCACCTGGCTAAGGCAAGCTTGAAATAGAGCTTCGAATCTACTCAGCTATAGGATTTTCGGTTTGGGGGGAAGCTGCCAAAGTCTCACTTTCAGATGGTTCAATTTCTTTCTTCAATGCAAGAGCCTTGAAAGCTTTGGTGGTGAAAGTTTTAGGGATGATGAATTCTATCTTCTACAACGGGGCTGCTCGATATCCTTATCTCGGTACTCGTATCATCATCTTCTTTAACTATATCATCTATTCTATCCTTGTAAATATTTATTCGAAAAACAAAATACAAAAATATAAAACCAACAAAAAGAAAATAGAAAAATATAAAACCATCAAAAGAAAATAGAAAAATATAAAACCTTTAAAAACCCATAAAAATCAGAAAATTTCAAAAATACCAAAAATATGTTTTCTCATGACATGTCTTCTGGTATCGATAACATCTACGGTCTTAGAAATGTCATTCAATAATGGCACGGGACCATAGATGAAGTTCGAGCAGGAGGTGTAAATATTCTTTTCTAAACATGTCTCAAAATATGGCTTACAGTTATTTCAGACTGTAACCCGGGCTTTAAATGATGGCTTACAGTTATTTCAGACTGTAACCCGCGCTTAAACCATGGTTTGCTATTATTTCAGATAGCAACCCGTTTTTCAAAGAAGGAAAGTGCTACGCTTAAATAATTTTCAAATATTTCGTGCACTTATCCTAAAACTATTTGAGGAAAGTATGTCGAAGGACTGCTGTTCCTACACAAATGTTTTTCCGTCTAAAATTCTTCAGAAAAATATTTGGTGTTTTCTAAAATGGTGGTAAATGAGTTGCTTTTAAAACAATCAGATTCAAAGTTTTTGTTAAATTGAAAACTCAATCAATGACCTCAGCGCTTTTAATCTTTTCAAAAAATAAGTCATTGATTGAGGGGGAGAATGTTTTCAAATTTGTATCATCTAACGGACTTTCTTAATTATCCTACGTGCTTAATTAAAAATGATAATTGCCTGTGTCGAAGGACTAGGTTTCTAGGATATGATTGTTAGGTTTAGATGATTAGAGTTTGAGAAATACATTATTCCCATACCTTACATGATCTGATTGATATGTTGGATTGACTTTTATTACTCGATTGTTGTTTGGGTGTTGTCGACCACCATATATTTGTATGTGTGTTCACTAACGTATGCAGGTATATTGGTTATAAGAATGTTCCCGATCCGGATCCCACAATTGAAGATGATTGGATGCCGAAAGGAAAGGGTAAATATATCTTGGGTTGACAAATGAAGAAACGGAGCTTAACTGGACTTCAATGGAGAGTTGGCAAGAAATGCAACGTAAGAGGTCTTACTGCATCAGCAGATGGTTTTCTTCAGCAAGTGAAGAAACGGAGCTTAATTGGACCTCAGTTGGCATTCAAAATGCAACGTAAGAAGAAGTCTCACTGCATTTGCAGACGGGTTTTCTTCCAACCCTACAACAACAACAACGGAAGCTTCTCAACCACTAACGTATCTTTGTGCAGGATACCATTTTTAAACAATTTTGAATAAATTTGAATAAATTGTTTTGAAAATGGAATATATTGTTTTGAAAATATATTGGACTAAATTTTGAAAATCACCGGACTTCATTTTATCAAGACTTAAGTCACTCAATTATTGACTTCGGTCATCGATTGAGGGGAGAGTGATTTAATTTAAAATATTTTCATACAATATATCTTCATAAAAGTCCGGATTGTACGAAATTATGTGGTGATCTAAAGATTTAATGTTATGTCATGGTATGATTTTCTTTTGAACTCAAAGATCTGTCAAAATGAAATTTTTTCTGTTCTTGTTTGATTGTGAAATTGTTTTATTTTACTTAAAGATCTCTTAAAAACTATCATACCTGACACTAACAATCTTTAATGTCTAAATCTGGTCCTTATCTATCATTTTTCAAAATTAAATCTTGCAACGTCTGTCCCCAAATTTTTCTAAATGACTTAAATCAGTTGGGATCACAAATCTCAAATGGTTTGATATTTCTGATTGGGGTAGAGATCGTGTTTTAAATCTCAAATCTGTTTTAAATGGAATTGGTTTTAGTCCTTTAAAGGCACTCCTGCCTCCATGTGCCAAACGATTTCAAAATACATAATGCACATGTTGAGGAGGAGGATTTATCCAAAAACCAGATGAGTATTTAAACAAGGCCACATTTTCTCCCATGTTTTCTAAACCTAATTAAATCACTTGAGATCCAAAATCTCAAAGGATTTGATATTTTTGATCGGGGGAGAATTTGTGATTTAATAATGAAATTTGATAAAAGTTGATCGTTTTGATTCAGTTGTGCAGGCTGCTCTCTCATATGTGCTAAACGCTTTCGAATCTCGAAGCACATATTGAGGGGGAGCAAAACCATCGAGGTACAAAAGTTTTTTTTAAAGAGATTATAAAGTACCTTGATTGTGTTTTCAAATGGTTTTCTTAATGGATTTTGTGATTGTGGATGTGCTTCAAAAGAACTCTTGCCTCTATGTGATAAAATGTTTTAAAATATCCTATACACATATTGAGGGGGAGAATTTTACCATGAAAATCAAATGGCTTTTTCGTATGAAAATTGTGATCAAAGAAAATATTTCAAAGTCCTCTTGCCTCCTTGTGCTAAACAATTTCTAAATCATACGCACATGTTGAGGGGGAGGTTTTCTAAATGATCAAAACTATTAAGGTACAAAATGCTTTGATCTCGTATCACAAGTACCTTGATTGGTTTTCCAAATGATTTTTCAATTGGTTTCGAGAAGGAATGAACAATACCAAAAGACCGACCAAATTTACTTTATGTATGGAGTTATAAGGATGGTTAGGTTAGGTATTTGTTCCCACGATCCGCCAGAACCGGAGGGATCTTCCCAGGGACAATCCACTAGATAGTGTAGAGTCCTTAGGAATATTGAAAAAAGGAGAAAAATGAGAAATGGGAAGAGTGCGGACTGAGACAGAGCTAGTACTGGAATAATCCCAACAAGGTTCTAGTTATGAAGTCTCGGTAAGCACTGAAGGGGTTGAAGAATGAAAAAGAAATGAATGTGAAAAAGGGTGAAAAGAAATAGCCCTCCATCAATTCAACCTTAGGGCAGAAACCGGGTTCAATACATATGCTACTGGTTGTTACTAAGGTAACACTGGTATTGAAGACAAGACGTCATGGACCCAGTGACGCACTGCACTACAACTTCCCAAACCACTCAAGTTCCTCTTAAAAGGGCTTGTTTCATTCTCACGGGGAACCGACATTATCTATCGACTTTCTCTTAGAGATTGTTGATATTGAAGAAGGAGACCCTCTCCCTAGTCTCCGACACAGGAACCAAATGAGCACTATTGAGTCTAGAGCCAAGAGATCATCCACAATATCTCATTAGGACACTAAATTATTGAAGACTGGCTGTTTCACACAATGTGGAAAGTAAGTACATATTAAGAGTCCTACGCATTATCCTTGTGGTATTGCCAGAACATCCGAGTGATATGAAAATATTCACGATGAAGATGGAAATCCTTCTAGAGCCAACATCAAACAAGCTCTTGGTGGGTGACATGTGAGATCTTCTCGTAAGATCAAACTTGTGACAACTGGATAGAAACAATGGGGCGATTCAGTCTTGAATCAACCTTGGTCCAGGAATGGAATTGACGAATACTTTTAGAAAAACCGGTCGATGTGCGAATCTCTTCTTTTCACTAGCACGTCGATTGTGTACTATTTTCAAATACAAAAAGTGTTTTGATTGAAAATTGATCTTTCTCATAAAACCTTCGTCGTATTGCAAAACTCTTTATTCTAAGCAATACGCGATTGTTTTCAAATCAATTTTTCATCAATCAGTGAATCTCAATTCGCTGGTTCACTCACTCCGTGTTGTCTTCTTTGAGACGTTCCGGTTTGAGAACAGCTAGAACAGCTGCGAAACCCTGTCAAGGAGATTCTTAGGAATCCTACCTGATCACAGGCAGTACTTGTACTGATCAATGGGGAACCGTGGGCCGTGTACCTCAATTCGACGAAAGTGGTCAAAGACACTTTCGTGTGTTTTATTGCTAACTGTTGTTTGCAGGTACACTTGGACGGTTGCAGCTGATCAGAATTGAGAAGTCAATCCAAAGCCGCATGCTCACAGCATCCACACTTAATTTGAAGAAATCATGACTGGTGCATATCTACATAACCTGGTTCTGATATTTTTATACTATGCTTCTGCTACGCTGCTGCAAATATCATGAACCAGTAAGGCTTCCGCTACTCTGATGGAAAGATGTCATGATTCAAAAGTGTGAGCATGTCGGTCCAAATGTCACAACTTCACATGAAGGCAACAAAACTATGGATGATTTAGAGAGATTTACTGTGGCTGATGATCTCAATGAAAGCTCGAAGATCATCAAAGATGTGGATCAGTTAAAGGCCTCCACTGAAAGTACAAATCAATGCGGACTTTGAAGAATCGCTACAAAAGCACAAAGATTGCAGAAATTGAAGAATTCAAGTCTATGAGCTCCAGAACGAAGTCAAAGATAGAATGCTAGGAAGCAAAATGTATTTCATGGGGTGACCTCCCTTAGGGGAAGATTGTTAGGAATTAGAAAATTCCATGTTAAAGAGTCGGTCACCCCAATAATGGTCTAGCATATGTTAGCTCGTAGATTTATCGTTGTTTACGTTATTTAGCAGTTTATTAGTTAGTTATTAGTTTAGTTTAGCGTAGCGTATCACCGTGGAGGAAGGACGGGTCTTTACCCACTGTATCCCTGATCCACAGGCCGATAGGAGGTCGTTTCTCATGTAACTATAAATACCCCTTCCATCCATGGAAGGGGTGGTGCTTCTTCTCATTAATCTAATATTCCCTTTGTGTAAACCTCTAGCAAGAACACCCTCTCTCTCTACTAACTCTCTAACTATGGCAAACATGTATTTTGATCATCTAAGACCACCCGAATCATCAAACACATAAAAATAATGATCCTACAGTTTGGAACAAGAGATGATCCAATGGGACTGTTTTGAAGTGCGGGTCCTGAGCTGGAGTGTCCAGGAGCCATTTGACCGGTCATCTCATCAAACGTAACGTGAATTGTTTCCATGATATTTCGGGTTCTTTTGTTGTAGATTCGGTATCCCTTTTTGTTTGATGCATATCCTACAAATACTCCAATGTCAGCTTTAGCTCTAAGTTTGCCTAAGTCTTGACCCTCATTAGTTGGATAACACAATGCACCAAACACACGAAGGAAGGATAGATTAGGTTTTCTATTGTGGACAAGTTCATATGGAGTTTTTCCATGAATAGTGTGAATCAGGGAACGATTTTGTGTGTAGCATGCAGTGGCAATTGCTTCAGCCCAGAGAAACATTGGAACCTTTGAGTAGATCAGCATTGTTCTAGCGGCTTCAACAAGAGTATGATTTCATCTTTCAACTACACCGTTCTGTTGAGGGGTTCGTGGAACACTTCTTTGATGGCTGATTCCAACGCTTTCATAGAATTCACTAAGTTGTTTGTTGACAAACTCAGTTCCATTGTCTGTTCTGATAATTCTGACAGTTTTGTTTAGTCGAACCTGCAGCTGTTTGATGAGTTTGATGATGATATCAGGAGTTTCATCCTTTGTCCTTAAGAACTTGACCTAGGTGAATCTAGAGTAATCATCAACCACAACTAACACATATTTCTTCCCAAAGATATTCTGCACCCTCATAGGTCCACATAAATCCATATGAATCATATGAAGAACTTCTGTGACAGAGTTAGTAGGTTTGGGTTTATGGGCATACTTCTTGCTTTTTCCCAATTGACATGCTGAACAAAGATGATCCTTTTCATACTTTAGTCTAGGTAAACCTACAACTAAGACTTTTCTGGAAAGATCGTTGATGGTGCCGAAGTTCAAGTGATTGAGACGACGATGCCATAACCATGACTTTGTTTTTGAAGCCTTTGATAGCAAACAGATTGGAGAAGCCCTCATCATGTCATCGATAGAGATGGTGTAAAGATTTGACCCACGAGTTCCTTTTAGCAGTTCCTTACCATTAAGATCTCTAACAAAGCAGGTATGTTTTCTGAAGGCAACTTCTAGATCAGAATCACAGAATTGACCAACAGAGAACAGATTATGACCCAAACCTTCTACATAGTAAACTTTAGAGATGACACTATCACCAACTACATAATCTCCATAACCCATGATAGCACCGAAATGATCATTACCAAATCTAACAGTCCCGATGAATTTGCTCACGAAGTTCATGAGCCGCGACCGGTCTCCAGTCATATGCTTGGAACAGCCTGAGTCCAGGTACCACAGAACGATTTGAACGATCTGTAGTTGAACACAGACAAGAATGGATAACTGGATAATTGGGATCCCCATGCAAGAATGGGTTCCATTTGGTTAGTAACAATGTTTGGAACACCCACATCAGAAATAGAAGCATTCATATCAGAAAGTGAGGCAATGGAATCGTTGTGAATAGATGCAGTACTAGTGTCAGTATTAGCCCTGTTCATAGTGTGATCACTTCTTAAGGGAATAGTTCTACCAGTAGGCATCCATTTTCTAGTGGGCATTATCTGATTAGTCTTAAGACCAACAGGTGTCCAATAAAAGCCTATTTTACTGAATGTTCTTCCTGTGGGTTTCCACTGTTTTCTAACTTTCTTTCGTTTTTGCCTTTTAGCCTTCTTAGCAAGAATTTTAGCATTAACAATATTAACTGGACAATTAACATCATTAGGCAGAACAGTAACACCACATTCATGATTAGAAACAGAATTCAAGCAGACATCAGTACAAGGTTTGCAAATAGTATCAGAATTCGAATTAATTACAGTACACCTATGGCTAATACTAGAATCAACACGATTCATTTTATTCGATTCAAACTTAAAGTTCCTAGATTGTTCTTCTACTCTTTTCCAGTGCACATTCTTAGCTTGCGAGGTCCTATCATTCCTTGTATTGTCTTGAGACTTTGACCTGCTCCCTTTAATGTCACTGATTACTCCTGTAGAGGGAATGGGAACATTAGTTTGTTTTACTACTCTTTGCACCACCTGTTTAGATGTGCTGGGATCTGAACTACATGCAGGTGCACTACGGTTCACATTCTTAACACTAGAGGTACTGAGATTTTTACTCATAGAAGGCACACTTGAGTTCTCTTTCTTAGCATTGACAGATCTAGAATCTGAACCCCTTAAAGGCACACTACGGTTCATATTCAAAACATTGGGAATTGAGTGCATATCATGCTTGGTCTTAGACATCGAGCATGGAATCAAAGGGTTAACTCTCTCACCTAATGTCTTTGGGCATATTGTGATCAAGCATTCTAAGATTTCTTGAGATCGTTTGGCATATAAGCATGCATGTCCAATTGCATTATCATGAGGTTTCTCTAGCTTATCCTCTTCAACAATCTCACTCAGACATTCTAGGCAATCCTTAAGGGATGAGAAGTATGTTTGAATGGCAAGTTTGTTGTTTCTTAGATGAGGAGGGACATATGTCACAGACAAAGCATATTTATTACAAGAGTGAACCTTTGATACACCATTTTCCCCATTGGTCATTGGCATTTTCCCTTTTACCTGACTCTTCAGATTCTCAATTTCCTTTTGCAATGAAGCTATTTGTTCGTTGTTTTTGTTATGAGTGACTTTAATTGATTCAAATAACTCATTAAAATGACGTTTAACCTTTTCATTTTCTTCTAGAAAACTTTCGTTTTCCTTTTGTAAAGCATTTACTAGGTTTTGAAGATGAAACGTTTGAGAATTCTGAGAATCTAAAGGAGGAGGCATTTGGGAGCCTGTCATATTGTTCGTTTGACCCTTTAATTGAGAGATTTGGGCTTTCAACTTTCTGATCGTGTTGCACTGAGCTTGGATCTGTTCATCACGTTTGTTAATTTGAAAAACTGCATCAAACTCTGGAGCATCTGAAGATGTCTTGACATTTGAAGTTTTGACATTTTCTTTAAGATGTTGATATTTTAGTTGTAAATTAAAATGTTCAACTTCTAGTTTAGAAAAATGTTTAACGAAATTGTCGTGATCATCCAGTTCAATTTTCTCGTTTAGTTTAGAATTAGTTTGTTCAAGCTCAATGACACGATCATGGGAGACTTTCAGGGCCACAGATAGTTCATGAAATTTGGAAGCATTAATAGAGCAATTTGAAGCAGTGAAAAACACATCTTGAGCAACACATTCAGTAATAAGATTCTCATTCAATGTATGCAGGTTCTTCCTCTCAATCTCATTATATCTTAGTGCACGCTCATAGTCACTAATTTCAACTATTATTGCATCAAATTCCTTTTCCATTCCCTTAATATCCGTTTCTATCCCCTTTTTAAGACTCTCAAAGTGATCTTTTAGAAGTTTAAAGAAAGGCATGACCTCAGTTAAATAACATTCTTTCATTTGTTCAAAACCCCTTTCTCCTTCAGTTATACCAGTGGGTGTGATCCTTTTCTTGCAAGTTTTCTCAAAATCAACAAATAGTTGAAATATAACGTATTGGCTAATTAATGTCTTGCTTTTAGTGGCAATTGTTCTAGGTACAAGATGCATTGGTGTATTAGGAGGATACACAGTCGCTCTAGGCATTTTCCGAAGGGAAGGGTTTGTTTCTACAATATTTTCAGCTTTCTGCTTATCTAAATCCATTTTCCAGAAGACTTGTTCGGGAGTCAACAATGTCTGAGTCTTAAACTTGTTCAAGGAAATCCAGTTTTCCTTCTTGTAGTCATGGGGAGTGATAATTACTTTCTTCTCTTTGCATTTAGGATCATTTAGTTTCTTATTCATCTTTTCCCTAGTGACTTCATCTAATTTCTTGTCATCCTCAGTGCACTCAATGCAACTAGGTTTTTGTCTAGGTTTAAGAATCTCATTGCCATCATAGATAACACTTTGAGCTGCTTTTGCTATCTTTCCATACTCAGGGTTGGGTTTATCTATAATGGGAATGCTATGCTTATCGCTTAGAACTCTATGCTTAGTGATCATGTGAGCAGTCTGAATGGTGTTTCCTTGCATGTACAACTTGTTTTCAAGTTTGTTTTTCAAAGTTTTCAGATTAGAAAAATCTCTTAAGAGCTTTGATTCCTTTGCATTAAATTCTTGCTTAAGCATTTTCACATTTTCTTGAAGTTCTTGTTTTTGCTTAGCAGTTTTAGAAAGTTTTTCTTGCAAGGAATTTAATTCTTGTTTCAATACTTCTTCTCTAAAATTACTTTTTCTAATTACTGTACGCACTTGGTCATCCATTTCCTGCTCACGAGTGGTCAACTCAAATTTTGCACGTTGTTCATAAATAGCAACACGTTCCTTATAGGCATTTAGTTCAGAAATTACGGAATCATCAGGAGCACATGCAGTATATTCATCAAAGACATAGTCATTGTTGACTGCAGAAGATGCATCACTTGGTACAACTTCACTTTCACTTTGTTTCACGTATTGATCGTATGGGACAATATTGTTATTACCCATATTTTCAACATTTGATTCAAAAGTTTCAGTTGGTTGTACTTTGTCATGCATCTGTTGCACATCAGCATCATTGTATAGTTTTAATACCTCTGAGATGAGTTTGTCCTTGGATAGGCCAGCTTGTGGTGAAGAAGAGACCTTGGGAGAGACCATTGGAGAAATGCTAGCCATAAAAATTGTGTGTGCAGTAGGTCCATCATCTACATCAGAGTCGTATGCATCACAGTCAGCGACTTGAAAGACATTCTGATGATTGTGACCTATCTCCTGAATAGGCTGCTCATCCACATCTGCATCATAGGTCTTGGCATTGCCCTAAGCAAGAAATAACAATTCCTCTTCATTCAAAGCAGCTCCATTGTCCTGAGCTTGTGCCAGCAGCATCTTATCTCTGAAGTAATCAGCATTCTGTGGACGCTTTGGAGATGTGCAGTTCCTTGCAATGTGTCCCTCACCACCACAGTTATTGCATTTTATCGGCTTAGCTTGACCTTGGTTACCATTCCTTCCTCGATTCTGATTGCCCACATAACCTCTACCAGCACCACCTCTTCCCTGATCATACTGTCTTTCCTGAACTGGTTGCACCACGATCCTTCCATCTTTAACAGTAGCTTGATTGTGTGGGTTAGATGCTGTTCTGAGGTTGTTGTTGGTTTGTGGGAGAGAATTCATGTTTTGGCTAATCAGAAGAGCTAGTTGATTAATGAAGCTTCCCACGTGTGCATCAGCATCAGCTTGTTTGTACATAGGATCAGGAATGAGTTTGTGATTACCATTACCCAAGGGTATGACTTGTGAAGCTTTGGTTGTGATTCCGATGTTTGAGTAGAAGGCAGTTGAATCATTAGACGAGCTTGTCTCTCCGGGGTTAGTTTTGAACTGATTGAGAATCAATTTTTCAAACATAGCATGTCTCTCATTCTGAAGAAGGAATGCATAGAGTTGCTCATAGTTTGTGTTCTTCAATCCTTTAGTAAGCTTCACAGCGGTAACAAACTTGTGCCATTCGGGATTCATGTTGTTCACAAATTTTGAATTCAACTGAATGTTAGGCATAGTCATTCTGATGTTCCTCATGTCATTAACTAACTTATGAAATCTCACATAGTACTCATAGACATTCTCATCTGGTTTCATCTTGAAGTGCTCAAATTCGTCATAGAGTTGGGATTCTCTGTCTTCCATAGTTAATTCTGATCCTGAGAGAAGCATCTTGACATTATCCCATACTGCCTTTGCATCGGTGTTGTGATTGATCAGCTTGTAGATGTCTTTAGGAAGACCTTGAAGAACAATGTTAGAAGCCCTGATATCTGCATCGAATCTCTTTTTCTCCTTATCATCAAGCTCATCATACATTTTAGGTCTGTCCATTCCGTAAATAGGAGTTCCATAATCATTAGTATCAAGTATGTCTCTAGTCGTCTCAACTCGATATGGTCCTTCATCAATGGATTTGAGAATGTTGACACCATTTTCCTTTCCAAGGCAATACAATCTGATTCGTTGAGCCCAAGAATCGTAGTCAGTTCTGTCAAGCATGGGTGGACGAGTATCTGAGCCAGCTGCTTGAACATCCTCGGCGACAGTGGAGATGACAGTAGGAACGTTGGTAGACATGTTAACAGATTATACGGGATTTTATAACTCTATGATTAAACCGGGAAATAGATTCTTTCACGGGATTTTACTAAATCAAGAGAAAACCGTAAACAATCACTCAAGTCGCTAGAAGATAATGCACTAAGTCGCTAGAAGATAATGCACTAAGTCGCTAGAAGATAGTGCACTAAGTCGCTAACTCTTAATTCGCCAGACAGCTAAGTCGCTAGAGTCCCAAGTCGCTAGACAACAAGCAAGTCGCTAAGTAGTAACTCGCTAACCCTCAAGGCGCTAGCAAAATTTTGGCAGCAATTCGCTACACAAGTCGCTAGAGATACAAGTCGCTAAAGAGCAACTCGCTACAGACCAAGTCGCTACCACCAAGTCGCTACTCGTAGTGGAGAGTCCACTACTTGTACTTTAACTCGCTAGATCTAACTCGCTAGGTTTAACACTGTAACTCGCTACAATTTTGTGAAGCAAGTCGCTACGAAGAAAATTATCCGTGAGCTAAGTCGCTAGCTTGAAAAACCATATAAACATCACTTTTCAATCCAAAAACAACCCAACCAAGATGATTCAAGCTTACCAAATGAAAACCTAAACACTTGTGATGATTCTAAACATAAAAGTACTAACAAAATTCAAACTTTAACACAAGAAATCAACCAAATGATGCAAAAACCACTAAACTTTTTCAAACTCAAAAACCACCTAAAAACCACTAGAAATCCAAAGATGTGCAAGATATGATCCAACCATGGCTCTTGATACCAATTGTAAGATATAACTTTTCACATACACATCAAACCATAACACAAAGTAGCATATAGATGGAATTCTAGAGAGAGAAAGTTAGAGGTTTAGGGAACTTAGTGAGAGAAAGTGAAAGATATTATTATGAGCTCCAACTCTCTACCTTGGAAGGTAGAGAGTATTTATAGTCTTACATAAATCGCCACACATCGGGCTGTGGATCAGGCATACAGTGGGTAAAGACCCGTCCGTCCTCCACGGTGTTACTTAACTAAATACTACTTAACTTAAAATAACTACGACTACGAGCTTTCTAACGATTACATATACTTGAGGTGACCGACTCTTTAATACCGGGAATTTCTAATTCCTAACATTTTATTCTCACGGGGAACCTACATAATCTATCGACTTTCTCTTAGAGATTGTTGATATTGAAGAAGGAGACCCTCTCCTTAGTCTCCGACATAGGAAACCAAATGTGCACAATTGAGTCTAGAGCCACGAGATCATCAATAAATCTCATTAGGACACAATCAATGAAGACTCACAATTTCACACAATGTGGAATGTGAGAATATATTTTGAGATTCCTACGCTTTATCCTTGTGGTATTGCCAAGACTAATTTGTGACATCTGGACTTTATCAATGGGGCGATTCATTATGAATCAATCCTAGTCCAGGAAAATGGATTGACGGATACCTTTGAAAAACCGGTCGTTGTGCTCAAAATTTTTTTTAGCACGTCGACTGTGTATTATGTTTTCAAAATTAAAAGGGTATTTATGATTGATAATTGATTTTCCATAAAACCTTCGTGGCATTGTAAAACCCTTTATATTAAGCAATACAAGATTATTTTCAAATCATTTTCATCAATCAGTGAATCTCAATTCGCTGTTTCACTCACTCCGTGTTGTCTTCTTTGAGACGTTCCGGTTTGAGAACGGCTAGAGCAGCTGCGAAACCCTGTCAAGGAGATTCTTCAGAATTATACCTGATCACAGGCAGTACTTGTACTGATCAATGGGGAACCATGGGTCGTGCACCTCAATTCTACAAAAGTGATCAAAGACACTTTTGTGCGCTTTATTGCTAACTGTTTTATGCAGGAACACCCGACGGTTGCAGCTGATCAGAATTGAGGAGTCAATCCATAGCCACATGCTCACACATCACGTTCAACTCAAAGAAATCATGATAAGCGCATATCTTCATCAAGTGTCTCTGATATTTTCACTCCATGCTTCTGCTACGCTGCTGCAAATGTCATGAATCAACAAAAGCTTCCGCAAATCTGATGAGATGATTTCATGATCTAGAATGTGAGCATGTCGATCCAAAAGTCACAAATTCATATGTTGGCAATCCTACATCGGATGATCTAGAGATTATTTGTTGCTGATGATCTCAAAGAAAGCTCCTGATCACATATCAAAGAATCACTCAAAACCAAGGAATCACTACTATTAAATGATTATAATGTTTATGATACTACAATGTCTATGAGCTCAAGCATCTATGATTATTGATTAATTGCTAGGACTTTTTCAATGTAATTATTGGGGTGACCTCCCTTAGGGGGAGATTTTTAGGATTTAGAAAATCCATGCTGAAGTATCGGTCACTCCAACGTATGTTTAGCATATTATAGCTCGTAGACATATCTGTATATTAGTTAGTTAACTGCTAGTATAAGTAACACCGTGGAAGAAGGACGGGTCTTTACCCACTGTATGCCTGATCCACAGCCCGAAGGAGGGCGTAGTCATTTGTATAAATAGCCCTCTCCCCACAAGGGAGATGGTTGGATGTTCATTTGGTAATCTAACCTTTCTTTTGTTTTATCTCTCTAGAACATTTCACTTTCTCTCTCTAGAACTCTTAACAATTCGCCCCATTATTGTGCTTAAGTGTTTGTTTATGAAATCCAATATGTTACAGAACCTCGAGGAATATGTAGATGACATGGTCATCAAAAGTAGGACAGAAGTAGATCTACTCTCCAACATAAAATAAACTTTAAATCAACTCCGTGCCATCAACATGAAGTTGAACCCAAAGAAGTGCTCTTTTGGCGTAGAAAAAGGGCAATTCTTGGGACATCTGATCATGAAGCAAGGAATCAAAGCCAATCCTTCAAAGGTCAAAGCCATCACAGACCTACAGGCTCCTAAGTCCCTTAAGTACGTACAAAGTTTAAATAGGAAGCTAGCATCCCTTAGCAGATTCTTATCAAAGGGCACAGACAGGTCCTTACCCTTCTTCAAAACACTTAAGGGTTGCACAGACAAAAAGACATTTCAGTGGAGCATGGAAGCGGAGGCTGGTTTTCAAAAGCTAAAAGAGTTCATGGAAATACTACCTACACTTATTGCCCTAATCAAAGGCGAAGTGTTGTTCATGTACATCGCAGCGTCCTTCGAAAGCATCAGTGCTGTTTTACTGGCAGAAAGGGAAAAGTATCAAATCCCTGTCTACTTCGTCAGCATGGTCCTTCAGGGAGCCAAACTAAATTATCCAGAATTGGAAAAGCTAATTTTAGCTTTAGTTCACGCTGCATGATACCTTTGAAGGTACTTCCAAGCTCATCCCATAAATGTGCTAACTGATGTACCGATCAAGCAGATACTATCGAAGCCTGAGAAGTCGGGAAGAATAGTCAAGTGGGCTATCGAACTAGGGGAGAACGAGATAGAGTACGATGGAAGGAATTCTATCAAAGGACAAATACTGGCGGATTTCTTGGCAAAGACACCCTCCGAGCCCAGCTAGAACAAAAAAGTTGTATAAAAGAAGCCCTCGAAGGCGGAGGATGGGTGGAAGCTTTTCACTTATGAGGCCTCTAGCTCCGATGGATCAGGGGCAGGATTAATGCCAGTCAGCCCAGTAGGGATGGAGTACACTTACGCACTCCGTTTTGAATTTGATGCTACTAATAATGAGGCAGAGTATGAAGCGTTGTTAGCAGGCCTTCGACTTGCTAAAGACAAGGAAGTTCAGAACTTGGCTATTTTTGTTGACTCACAACTAGTAGCTACCTAGATCAAGGGCTCCTACGAGGCAAGGCAACCTGTCATTAAGCAGTACCTGGATAAAAAGAAGGAAATGCTCGAAGGATTCAGTTCCTATGTCATAGAGCACGTTCGAAGGAACCAGAATAAGAAGGCAGACGCGTTAAGAAAGTTAGCCTCAATGGCATTTGCACATCTGACAAAGGAGGTTCTAGTTGAAGTGTTAGCAGAAAAGTCAATAATAAGGAATGATGTAGCTGATGTTATCCTAGAAGAAGAGTCAAACTGTATGACTCCGATTAAAGAGTACTTGGTAAGTGGCATCTTGTCAGAGGATCTAAACTTGGCATGAAAGGTCCGGATAAAAGCACCGCAATATAGGATCATGGGAAATTACCTATACAGAAGGTCTTTTTTGTCTTCATGGCTCCGTTGTGTAGGACCCAAGTAAGCTTCGAACATCATTCAGGAGATACATGAAGGGTCTTGCAGCCTATACGCAGGACCCCGCTCTGTTGTTTCTAAGATAACAAAGCTAGGATATTACTGGCCTTCGATGCACAGCGACGATGTGGATATAATTCAAAAATGTGAAGCCTGTCAAATTCATTCTCGAGTCTCAAGGCTACCAAAGCAAGACATGAACTTCGTTACATCCGCATGGCCTTTCAGTCAATGGGGAATCGATATAGTTGGTCCCTTACCAATCACTCCAGAAGGGGTCAAGTTTTTGGTCGTAGCCATCAATTACTTCACAAAATGGGTTGAAGCCAAACCTTTGGCATCAATCATAGGAAGGCATATGGAAAAGTTCATGTGGGAACACATCATTTGCTAATTTGGGGTCCCTCATATCATCATCTTAGACAACGGGAAGTAGTTTGCCGAAGGGGTATTTCATGTATTCTGCAGAGGTTTAAACATCAAGCAATCATTCACATTCGTCTATCATCCTCAAGGTTACGGGCAGGTGGAAGTCACCAATAGAGATGTAATCAAGGGGATAGAATGAAGGCTCGGTCGAAGCCATCATGGTTGGGTGGATGAGCTACCTCAAGTTCTCTGGGCGCACAAGACGCATACCAAGTTTAGCCATGGCGAGACACCTTTTAGCCTAACATATGGGACCAAAGCCATGATAACTTCGGAAGTAAGTGTTGAAACGGAGCGTGTCAAGAATTTTGAAGCATCATAAAACGAATCACGGCTCCGTGAAAATCTTGACTTACATGAAGAAAGAAGGGAAATCGCCTCAATTAGAGAGGCCATTCACAAGCAAAAGATTAAAAAGTACTAAAACAACAGGGGTAGATCTTCAACATTCAAGCCAGGGGAATACGACCTTCGACTTAACAGTGCAAGCAAAGCTAAATATCAGGGAAAACTAGGGCCTACATGGGAAGGACCCTATGTTATAACAGAAGCCTATGGCAATGGAGCCTACAAGCTGGAAACCTCGAGGGCGATGCTATTGATAGGATTTGGAATGGCACTACCCTTCTTAAGTTTTACATATAGAACTTACCATGTCTAAGCACATTTTATTTGTTTCAGTTAATGTATTGCATTCTTCTCACTTGGGGAAAGAAGCATCAATGGTAGGCATCTTAGTTTTCATTTCTTAAAATGATGTAATCCTTCCTACCCACTTAATGATATAACACATTTCCCTCAAATCTCTTGTTTCGTTCTAATACAACAAAGATTTGTTTAGCCAAGTCGTTTATAAGTTTCAATGTCGAAGCGATGAAACAGGACAACTATAAGTCTTGAATACATATACAACATCCATCAAAACTTCACATTAACTTTTATAAGTGGTCTTAAGGTATTCCAAGCCTTATGTTACCCAAAGAATAAAGATGGAGTGGGTCGCAACCCTCTGTCAGCAATTAAATTATACGATTGCTATATTCTTGGTACAGAATTTACACACAATAAGGCTATGAATCTACCATACGCTTTAGGTTGTAAAATAATATACGTGCATAAGTAACGTATGAGAAGAACAAACATCACCTCAAAATTGATACATAGTCTCCATCTGTAGATATTAAAATATGCTAGCACACCTAGCATGAGGCCATAGCCCGAAAGATAAGTTTGAAACATTGTCCGAGGGAAGGTCGAAGCCTTAGAAAGCATAAAGTTAAATTGTTTCACATTAGGCCAAAGCCTGGAAAGCACTGACTGATAACTTTCTAAAAGGGTACATACCACCCTTGGGGCCAAATTACTGCCAACATGGCAGCCTTCACTAGTTCTTTGAGCAGGTTGGATCAACTGGTGGTGGTGATGGAAGCTTCACAGAAGGGGTCTTCTTGTTGGGAGAAACAGGTTGAATTTTCTTTGGCTTCTTAGAGAGGAGGTCTTTGATAGAGACCGTAGGGTCCTTCGTTGGTTCAGCGAGGAATGGGTACTCAGCAGTGGATAATGCATTACCGGCGTCATCCTATTCTTTTTCAGCTGTTGACCGGTAGTAGGGCACATCGGCAAGAACCACAAGTTTACCTGTTTCTGCTATCTCCTCCAAGGTGGTGCACTTACCATAAAAGATGGCTGCATTAACCAGTTTTCCCACCACTTCTCCGACCTCATCGCTATGATATAACTCCATAGCTATATGGGGAACAACCTTGGAGACCACATCAGCTCTATCCTTTTGGAGCATCTTGCAACAAAGATTCAAACCATCTACATCCTCCCTCAACTTGATTTCTTGCTCCCCGAGCCTGGCCCTCTCAATTTCCAAACCTTCACATTTAGAGGTCAGAGCAACAATCTTTTCCTTGTAACCTGTAACCTTGGCATCCTCAAGCTTTAGCCTGCTACACTCTGCACGACTATCAGTAATTTGTTGTTCAAGCTTCTGGATGTCTGTTTGAATGTCATGGACCAAAGGATTCTTTTCAAAATCCTCCATTGCCTCTTCACATTTGGTCTTTAGATCTGCATACTGCGGATCCCTGGCCTTCTCTCTGGCAAGCATGACGTTCATCTCTTCCCTAGCAGATTAAACAGCACGAAGAAGCTCTCTGGTCCGGGTATTAAGGTGGTTGTCAAGAACAGCCTGTCTAACATAGCTCTTATCATACAGGTCGCACAGCTTCTCCATTGACATGTTGTCCAACGTCCCTGTCCAACCAGTTAGAGTCACATGCTCAACTAGCAAATGACAAGCTAATGGGGTTGAAAGCTCTTTAGTGTCAGGAAGACCTGCAGAAATTCACACAATTAGAAGAACGAAGCGTTGTAACAAGTTCTCAATATAGGAAGGCATGCTTACCATGAATATCCTCATAACTAGGTCCTTCAAGAGCTGGATGAAGAACTATTTTACCTTGTGCACTCTTCTTCCTGGTGGTTCGAGAGGGAGGAGTAGGCAACATCAACTTCCTTTTGGAAGTAGACTTTGTTGCCTTGGCACTCGTCCCCTTCCTGCTTCGACCCCTATCTACTATACTGGAGGACCCCACGATCATAAGTTGATCCTCGAAAGGAGGGTCATCAGAGTCAGCAACATTCTCAACAAGTTGGGTGGTTTCCTCAGGGTCTTTCTCTTTGGAAGGCCGTGCAGAGGAAGCAGGCTCAATCCTTTAGGCATCAACATCATTATTGTTCACAGAAACAGACGGGTAACCAACGCCATAACTCACATCCTTGGCTTCCTTGGGGATGAAACTCACTTCTTTTGCACCTCCAGCTACAACAAAGTTTGAGAAGGCCATTCCTGCAACAAGAGATGCAAAAGATAAATATCAGTAGATAAGTTTCTAAATTTAAATTAAATGGAAATGCACATACTTTCTCCACAACAAACAATTTCAGGAAGCAAAGGGGAGCCCTCCCAACTATCAGCAAGGCCAGCCATAAACAAGATAGGCTGAGTAAAGGTTTGACGGTCAGCTGGGTGATGACAAAGACGCTGGTACAAGGGATCTCTTCTTACTGTATATGGCAGCGGATCATTAAACCGCTTCTCATCATACTGGAACTCTTGGCTCAACAACGCAGGGTACTGTGGGGGTACAATGGTATTCTTAATGTAAAGGGCTTGTTGATCAAATGGGGTACATCATGCTCTCCTCTTTTTGCTAAGGTTAACCAATCTCCACCAAGGTGGAGGTTTACGAAACCCCTAAGCACAGTCAATGACGGTTCGTACCCATAGGCTTACACATAACAATGTATGTGGTGAGTTTGGTTAAGCCAAAAGGGTTAAACCTAGATATGTGTACTTCATAATATTGCAAAAGCTCTAAAAACAGGGGGTGGAGTGGTATCCTTAGGTTAGATGTTGTAAAAACATGAATATACAGGCCAACATACCCCTTGGGTGCATCGTAAATACCTTGGCGTTTGGTGGGTAACATCACCTTAAACTCTTTGGGTATAGGATAATGTGTAAGGAAAGTGTGTAGCTCTTCCTTAGACAGGGTACATGTTTGGTGCCTAATTATGAATTTTGCGTTTCCACCCATAGTAGAAATACGTAAACAAATTAAGAAAACAGAAGATCGGAGGATGGAATACGTTACCTTATGATCGGATGGATGAACGAAAACACAATGCTCTGTCTGTGTAAATTTTGGGCGGAAGGTAAAAGTGATATAGGGTTCACAGTACAAAATTTTGTATACCCTTTTTCGCTTCGTATCTCAGCCATACACGTGTCATTTGGATCGCCACTTATCCAGACTTTAAAATACTTTCAAAATTTGAAAAGACATTTTGTAATTACCGAGATATGGGTTGTTTGGGTTATAAGTACACGCATTTAATGCGCACTTTGTATAAACTCTACTAACACCTTATGTACAAATTTATGATGAAGGGGTTTTTGTATGTGCATTTTTGAGTCGTAAGCAATATACCCCCGTCCGTATATATCACTTTCGACTGGGGGGCTTGATGACGTACCCTCCGATCAGGTCAAAGGACACCCCTTCGATCTCGGTTAAACCTTCATCTCGAAGGACTAAGTCAATCTTCTGAAGTCATCATTGGCATCAAACCATTCATCACTGATATGGTTACCAATTGGGAATTCGCCAATCAAAGGCTTAAGCCCTTCGGGGTATGACCTTAAGAACAATAAGACGAAGAAGGCTAAGACTTGGTCCAACCTACGCCCCCTCTTTCTCCTTAGCTTCCCTGCCAAGACAGGGAGAGTGGGACATTAAGCCTTAGCGGTTACTACAAACCATGGGACGCCCCCATGATCTCCGAAACATGTGCAAACACTCTTCAAGTATATTTTCTTCCCTATAAATATATTAGACGAGTCATTACTGATGGTATGTTCACTTAACACTATATTTCTTACTTCAAACTTACCAACATCCTATAACACATACTTATTCGCACGCCGGAGGTGGTTCGCAACCCCTGCACAACCACTTAATGAAGTGTTTCCTTATTTCTTATTGGATATTGGCTACAAGCTTGGCGCAAGCACAACACCCTCATACCCTTCGATCACCATCATAAGGCCTGGTCGTACGATTTATTGTACAATCAGTCCTTAATAGTGAGATACTTAAAAGTGACTGCTAGGAATTCGTAGCAAGGCATAACAATATAAGTTATCTTATATCATAGGTAACCTATCTTTCATATCCTATAACTCTTACATATCCAAAATCTAACAAGTAACACTATATTACCAATCCTAGGGCGAAATTCTTAAACAAAATCTATAAGCGGTAGGGGTATACTAATTGGTGTTTCTTTCTAATTGATCTTTCAGCCTAGGGGTTGGGGTTGGAAGGGCTTTCTATGTTTATTCGATGACGAGTTTGATTATCATCGATCATCTTTTCTAAAGTAGAAATCCTAAAGCGAGCAAAAGCAATCTTATGGTGGTGTCTCATTTGGTTTTTCTGATGTTTAGAAATTTGAGTACGGGTTTGTTAAAGTTTTGTTCTTAATTTACTAAAATCCTGTTGGGTGACTATTTGGGTATTACTATGACCTTCTTCTATCTTCTCAATAAGGTCAAGAAAAATTTCATCCAAGTCATTTAAAAAATCCTCAACCTGATCTTCCTGGTGTCCTAGGAGGATCTTCTCCAACTTTAAATTAGCAAGGTGAGGTAGGAAGATTAGCTAAGGAAGATGGGGGAGCTAAGGTATAAGGTCGTTTCTATAGTAGGTTAGACTCATAACTAGGGACGTGTGATAAAGGATGGATGGGTTTTCTAGGTAAAAATGATCCTCTGGGAATGAAGAACCCTTGAGGATCAAGTTTTGGTGAAGGTAAGAATGGAGGAAAAATAGTAGGTAAAGGGATAAGGGTTGGTGGGGGAATAGGTGATGCCTTAGCATAGAATTCTTGTAAGTTTTTCAAATACGGATAATCGTGAAAGGGTGTGAAATCTAGAGAGGATGACGTAACTAAACTATTCCTAGAATCCTCCGAAGAGTTAGGGAAAAAGGTGTTTAGGGAAATAGTTTGCGGAAACAGAGGTACAATCTAGAACATTCAGAAAGGAAAGATCATTCTCCGCATTGTAACTGGATGGGGTGATAGAAGGATAGCGGGGAGTAGACATGACTATATAACAACCCAGTAGGAATAACGTAAGCTATCTATATCTAAAATAACAGTTATGAAATACTTACTATGCAAACCTTTCGCACATACGGATTCGGGGAAGGGCAGCGGCATTGAGGACTTTCTTGGGTTTTAGAAAAGTAGTTGTAATTTAGGTTTTTGACCTTGTTCTCTACAACTGAGGCTCTGATACCAATTTGTAACACCCCCATTTTCACAAATCGCAACGGAACTAGATATGGGGTATCACTTCATGGATCACAGTCACAATAATAGAAAATGACTCGAAAAGAGACGTTTTTAGAAAATAAGCTATCATTCATTTGTTTATCAGATTTTTATAGTAAAAGATATACTTTTACCAAAAGTGAGGGCCCAAAACCCATGTAAAACATAGAGTTTGAATGATAACAGTTTTGAAGATCCCCAAGTCCAGTGCCATACTGTGCCATGAATCCGTAATATGCTCAGTTACCTACGATATCTTGCTTAAAGGTCAACACTAGGGTTGAGTGAGATCATAGGTTTAGGTAGTGAATACAAGCTCCACCGAGGACAGTGGAAAAGTAGTAATAAAAGATAGTATTATTGCAACTAAGCTCATGACACCCTACGTTAACAGTCCGAGTCAATGATGGCACTGCAGACCAATCATGACCGGATATAAGGTTAACTTGCCAAGCTTAACCTTTTAGTTCTCAAGTATAGTGCTAATTGGTACCCGGCTGGGGCAAACCAACGAGAGTTGTCAAACTTTAAATAGATCTACTCACTATACTCCTGTTCACTCGCAAGTGATTATGGTTCATGAAATTTGTTATGTAATGGTGGCATAAGAGGTACTCGTTCAATAATCAAAGAAAAGACTTGTATTTCGTTTAAAGCATGTATCCCCCTCACGGGTTTAGAAAGCATTTAAAAAGTGAGGCTATGAACTCACCTTAGATGACATAAATATGATGGATGTCAAAAGTGACTCGGATTTAGGGAAATTTGATTGATGTCAAAAGTGACTCAGATTTAGGGAAATCTGATTGATGTCAAAAGTGACTCATATTTAGGAAATCTGATTGATGTCAAAAGTGACTCAGATTATAGACGGCTTACTCACGTATCTTGAGATAGTATGTGTATAGGTATGTCAAGTCCTAATTGGTTTATCTATGTTTCTTAGGTATATGTTTCTTAGGTTTTCTAGAATTAGGTATAACGTAACACCTTTCGGGCCATCATAATTCAAAGGTCATGTAGTAAACGTTTAAGGAGCCAGTGCACTTTAATTCGTAAACCTAGCAAACTCATCAAAATGAATACCCAAATGAACCCCTCACATGAAGATCCCTAGTATTGTGTTACATTGGTAAATAAAAGATAGTATCTTTGATTTATAATAAAATATCTTATTTAACCCTTAAGTTTGTAAATTGACACAATATACCCTTAGGTTATACACTTTTTCATATCTACTCCTTTATGTATACTAAACTTATATATACTAAACCTTTAACTTCTAAAACTTTCCAAAATAGGTCCTTTTACTTATATATTTTAGAAAAATGACAGAATTTACCCTTACACTTATTAGTTTTCAAAAGTTACAATTCATACCTTAGATTTCTAAACTTTTACAAAGTTAATCTTATATATATATATATATATATATATATATATATATATATACATATATATATACATATATATATATATATAGTAGGATCCAATGAGAAGTAAATTAAAATAAGAAGTGGTGAGAAGTGACCAAAATCATGCATTTAAGATGCAACGACTTGCATTAGATGCATTTCTATTCATATAGATGCAACATCTTGAGTTTCGAAAGTTAATTTGATGTATAGATTGTGCAAATTGATTTTCATGATTTCGGGATGTGTAGAGGAACAAAAAACAAGAGAAATCATGAAATGCATCTAATATACGCATATGCATCTGATTAAAAGCTATAAAACACACTATGGTGTGTTATAATGCATCTAAGATTATAGGGATGCATTTAATTTAGGTCGGTGCATCTCGGATTTGCGGTTATAGTTCTTCTTATTCCTTCTTATTTTAAGTAATCTTCTTATTTGATCCTAAATATATATATATATATATATATATATATATATATATATATATATATATATATATATATATATATATATAGAGAGAGAGAGAGAGAGAGAGAGATTGGATCATTTAAAAAGTTGATCTCAAGAGAAAAGTGAGAGAAGTGATCTCAACCGTTAGATCACCCTCTCTTCCCCTCATTTTTTTCCACAACTCAAGGGGCCTATTTGTTACTTTTTTTATTTTATGTGGTTTGTTTCGTAACTTTTCACAAATTCCCGGATTGATCATATATAATGCCTATTTGTTTCTCATTTTTTTTCTTCTTTCTCTCTTCTATCAGTCCAAACCTTCACATACACCAGCTTTCACCACCATGCCATCGTTCACCATCATCTCCCCATCTCTCACCACTGTTCCCCATCATCTCACCATCGTTCCCCACCGTTCACCATCATCTCGTTGTAATTCTTATATTGTTGAACAAAGTAAGTTTCTTAACTTATTTTGATTATATATTTGTTAGTTTTGTTCTCTAAGATCAAATATAAAGATGATATACGTGTCTGTTATGAGTTATGGTTTTTTCTACGAGTTTTGATTCGGTAATCATAATGTTTGTTCATATATGTATCGATTTTAAGAGTTTGTGACATGATGCACTATATAGATGAGTTAATTGAAACCAATTTGAGAAAAAAAAAGACTTGGAAACGTGTTTACAAAACTTGAACACAAGGTGTTTGATAAAATGCCTAAATGAAATTTCATAACTGTGATGCACTGATTTTACATTGTGTTTTATGCTTCTGATTTTCAGGTGATTACTATCTATATGGATCTACTTGTTGTTGGCACAAAGTACCGTGGAGAGTTCGAGGAAAAATGGCAACTCAAAATTTGTTTTAGAGGAATTGCATGATTCAATTCATGCTTAACATATCTTAATATAATTTGATTATTCATTCTTGAACTTAACCAGTGTCAACTCGCTTAGTTTTCATTGCTCTTTTTTATTCACTTTAAATGTCATTCTTAGAGAAAGGCAAGATCAACGCGGTTCATCTTGTTGATGTTCCTGGCCACTCACGTCTTCGCCTTAAACTTGATGAGTACCTACCTCAACCAGCTGGCATTATATTTTTTGTGGATGTTGTGGAATTTTTTCCAAAGTGTCATGAGGCTTCAGAGTAAGATATGTTTAATTATGGTTTTATCTTCAAGGCTGCATGTGGTTATTTACGTTGCACCAAGTGGATTTAAAACCTGGTTCTTTTCTTTGTTTGTAAAAGGTATCTGTATGACATATGTAAAAGGTATCCGTATGACATATGGTTCTTTGCTTTCTTTTGCAAAATTTACCGACTTTCTTATAATTATATGTTATTCGTTATTAAATGTATATAAACTTATCCAAGCAAACGTTTTTAAATGTCGCCTGAACTACAAAAATCAATTGGACCAAAGCTCAATTTGATACATTAACGCCATATTAGCCAAAAAGACAGTCTAACGACTAAGTGTATAGCTTAGAATAGCTCAAGATTCTGCATATAAATGTAAAATTTAAAGTAGGCCAACATTTATTCCAGAGTTTCTTAAACAATTATACTTTGGAGGACTTCGCCATTTTGGCTACATTTACTTTGACTCGCAGACAACAACAGCCACCATGACAAAATTATTGTTGTTTAAATGTATGAAGCATTTTATAACATTGTCGACCTACGCCGAAGTTACACGACCAGACAAGTCCTCCCTCCTTGATAAATAACTTAGAAAATTGTCCTTTTTCATTTGAACAAAGAGCTTGAACTCCTACCATAGTTCTCCAGTAAAAGACTGATCATGGGACCCACCAACAGTAGATGTCGAGCCCTCGCGTGAAGAATCTGAATTTACCTCAGAATCTTTCATGTTGGAGTATTATGGCATATTCGTTATGACGCATCCACATGACTGGAAGGACTTTTGTAGTTGACTGTTGATGTAGTACTTGACTTCATAATTCCCTCTAATATATCGATATAGTGATCTGGAGGATTGACCCGCTAGGGTAGATGGATACCGATGCCTGAAAAAGTACTCCTCAATGTTCTTTACTGGTCTAAGATAAGCTACGAGACCACCTTTTGCTAGAAGTATCAAATCATCAAACATCCTGAATAAGCTATAACTGAAAAAACGAAAATATATATTAATTCACTTAATATGAGGATCATATTAGGTCAATCATCTGAAAAGTGCTTATAGGTAACAACATGCTTATTTACTATAGTATAAAGTAAGCAAATAAACAGTATCATCCAAATGCTCAAAACTATCGACTGCTTGAAGAAAATTACCTTTGCTGGTGAACAACCATGCACACATTTACTGCTTCGTGTGCTTCATGTCAAAGTGCTTTAAGTAGTAACTGAGAAGAAGAAATTTTGAGACCAGAAGTTGGTTCATCTAAGATTAATAAAGAAGGTTCCATAACCAATTCCAGCCCAACATTTACTTGCTTTCTTTGTCCACCAGATTATGATGATCAGGTTGAACATGAACTCATTCTTTCATATATTAAAGGCCCTAATTACATGAAACAAATGGATGCACTAAACATACATGTTGATGCACTAAACATACATGCTGATGCACTAAACAAATGGACACATAATTATTGTACTTAAGTTCCTAAAACCTTTTGAATCATTTTATTCAAAATACGCCATTTAGCATAAGTTAGTTAACAAAAAAAATGTAATATTTATAATCATATTTCGCCCACTTATTTTTTTTTTAAATTAAAAATGGTGACCAAAAAGTCTTCCAGCCAACCCGTACGCAAAATGGTGACCAAAAAGTCTTCCAGCCCACCATACCTTCTCATTTTGCCATGTCTAACACATAAGGTCAACAAAATACAAATACACCGATACAAAGTTATAACTATAATTATCTGCGAATGGCACATCATTCCATACAAATGCACTAAAGTGCGTCAAACGGATGCACTAAATCATTCCATATAGATGCCTTATTATTTCAATACAATATTCAATACATATGCATTAAACAAAACAAACAAAATGATGCTCTATTCAGTTTTAAGACAGATGCTATGTTTCATGATACCGTTATAGGCAAGAAATCATCCAAAGATAATAGGTCAGGTGATTCTTTCTCAAAATTGCAAGACAAGTAGATCCCATATATCAGAGTCATATAGGTTACATGATATTGACTAGGCATTAATGTATAATACACTCGAACTTTCGAAGATTAACATGAGATGGAACGTTGGTAGCATCGCATCATAGTTACATGGATCTTTCCTGTGTCCAACAACAATTTTTAGTTCTTTGCTCCAATGGGAGCCACAATTATACTATTAACAAAAGAAAAGGGTTGACCGACTTTCAAGGGGCCAATCATCTTCAAAAAATTAGCGAGTTTTGATAGTTAGGTTCTCTCCCAGTGATCCCTAGTCTAACTCTAGATAATCATTATTTAGATAAGCATGGAAACGATAATCACTAATCTCCCATGTATATATACTAATTAGTTATTAAAACACCATCGTTGACACTTATTTGTCCCATACTGCCAATAGACTAGACTTTTACTTGAGATTTTATAAATGCCTCTTCCCCTAGAAAATGGACAAACATGTCATTCTCATAAACTTCATTCCATATAACTACACTCACTTATGGGAATGTAACTCCAAAGAATCCAATTTGGAAATTTTGTGTGGCTTAAAAGTACATTGGACTTGGACTAAATCTAACTAGTATAACAAGCAGGATTCCTTTTTAGTATGCTAAGGCTTTGTCATTGTTGATTATAACCTTGTGATATTGGCATTTATTGGGCATCTAACAGCTTATGAAGTTGAAAGAGAAGAACAACATGTATGATTTGTTATACAAAGATATAATGTGAAGAACAAACCTTGTTGGATTGTAGAATCTCAATGAAAGCCTTGCGTTAGACGTCTTGATCAGTAGAAGGGATAGTTAAATCAAAAGGATTGTCACGGCAAGTGGCAGTTGTATATGGTGTATCCTCTCCGATCTTAGCGAGATATCTGGTCAACATATTAGCCCCGTAAGCAAATCCAATAACCATTAGAATTGTCCAGGGTCTGAGAATGAGTCAACTAACAGAAGAAATTACAAAAACCAGTAGCAGCTTGCATCTTTACTCCAAGTAACCTGACCGAAGGAGAGATACCAATACTGGAACTTCCTGAGAATGAGTCAACTAGAAAAAGACATTACAAAAATGCAAAGAGATTATGATTCATTATATATTAAAGAGTGGCAAAATGGGAGTCTTGGGTAATGGGTAAAAATGAGAAACGGATGCACTAAAGTACCTCAAAGGATGCACTAAAGGTCCTAAAACGTATGCTCTAAAGTACCTCAAACAGATGCAATTAAATTAGTTCGTTTCAAAAATCTTTATACCTTTAATGACGAGTTCATTTGGCAAGGAAACAATTCATCAACTCCAAAACTATTAGAACTCAATATATTTGTTTCATCAAAACATGGTAAAGCACATACTTCTCGTAAAGGTCCTTCAGTTTTTCTTCTCCTGCATCATCAATAACAAGTGGCTTCAATCGTTTACGCGCTCTCTTAGGATGTTCACTGCAAACTCGAGCTAATAGTCAAAAAAGAAGACTAAAAATATAAAATTTTAAAAGTAAACATACAAGGTAGGCAATTTGTACTTGGCGAATTCTTCTACTGTGTCGGTTCCTACTTCAATGCTTTATGTCCATTCTCCAACATCTTAATTTCTTTTTTTTGAGGTTTTTTGAATCTGGACTTCCCCGAGATTTTCCTCACTAAGCAGCATTGAAAAGTAAATTATCCCAGAAAATTGGACGATCAAAAAAATTGTTAAGCATATAAGACCATATAAAAGAACCGATACTTCCTGCCTCTCATCTTGGAAATATTATAAAGCTGAAAAAAATTCTTTCTGGTGTAAGTGTTAGCAGGCACTACCTCGATAAGTCCAGGTGGCAAAATGGGCAACTCGCCATGTTCGTTAACCGCTCAAAATATATAACTTTCATACAGGCCAGATTGGGTTAACTCAAAGACTTTTTGTCCAAAATATCTATAAAGTTTACTAAAGATTATCTAGCAAGTATGATTTCAAAGCTTATATTATTTCAACAATGATCAAACTTTTTAAATAAATAATTTTTGAAGGTTTACCCATTTGCGATAAAAACATAACCCGATTCAACCTTTTTTTTGAAAGAATATTGATAAATTTGTCAAACAACCAGGGACTTGTGCTTACTTGTCGCCATTACCAGAACCTGATAAAAGCATAAGTTCGACATGGAAATGCTGAAATCTTTTCAATCTCGCCAAATAGGGCAAAGGAGTTCCATAGACTGTCTTCATCTACCCTTAAGGATTGTGGAAACCCGACCCATAAGACATCACTGGGTTGTTCTTCTGTGTTTTTACTGTTTGTTTTAGGATTTTCGTTTTGATAAAATGGGTCAGCATTGATGTACCGGGGTCTTGAGTCGCGTTGAGGGAATGGAGATCCCCTTACTGAAGACCGAGGTTCTTCTCAAGAGCGCAAGTAGCCTTCACCATGTGATGATGCTACTGACTTTTCCTGATATATCAGATTGCACGAGATTTATTAATTTTGTAGAAAGATGCAAAATACAAGCAGGGTCATGATATTTTATTCATGTTTTTGACTTTGCATATCCTTGCTGCTGATTCCAACAATCACTGGCTAACAATCATGAAAAAATTTATATCCTGTGCAGGACTGCATGATTCTTAGTTTCCTTTTAGAACACTTAACAGATTCATAACAACTTAGTTGGATGTTTGGACACTTAGTTGTAGTTTATTGAAGTAATTTTATGATATCAGTCTGTTATAAGATTTAAATGATTATAATAAACTTTATGTTTTGCAACTTGATACGTTTATAGCTATGGAGTTGCATGATTCACGTATTTTGTTCTTACTTTTGACTTGCATCAAGTTGTGATTGAACGAAACTTTATGTGATTGTATCTCTTGCTTAGGACTTAAGGTATGGACACTCTGTAGGTAGCAGGTCAAAACAAGCTTATTAGGACACATTCAAAACAACTTATGAGTCATAATAACTTATGTAACAGGTGAGTATTACTTTGGTATCAAACTTCCTAGTATGATAATTATTTACAACGATGCATTAAATATACCAAATGGATGCCCTAATATGTACAACAATGCACTAAACATATTTTGATGCACTAATCACACAAACAGATGCTGTAACAATTCATTTGATGCCCTAATCATACTAACAGATGCTGTAACAACTATTCCTGATGCAATAATCATACAAGCATATGATAATTCATGAAAACTTGATGAATTAATAAAAAAAAACAAATGCTCTAATCATACTCAATGGATGCCTTAATGTATCACACGATACTTTAATCATACACACTAGATGCGCTAACGTTTCATGAGATGCCCTAATCAAAAACTCTCGATGCCCTTACTTTTTCATTTTATGCCCTCAATTTGTCATTCATTTATGCCCTAAATTTGTCATTTATGAACTAACCATACACTTCCGATACCTTAATTTTGTAAAGTGACGCTCTAATTCTTCTAACAGATTCAATAACATTAATTGCTAATGCATTAATCAAACAAAAATGATGAAACATGTCACGCGACGCTCTAATAATATACAATGGATGCATTAATCTATCTCGCGATGCTCTAATACTACACAATGGATGCATTAATCTATCTCGCGATGCTCTAATCTAACAAAAATATGCACCAAATTAAATTACTTATAATCTAATCGTCTACAATTATTTACATAATGTTTATACTGATGCACTTATTCATACAAACAAATGCTATAACATATTATTTACTGAGATGCACTAAAATGTAATTTTATACATACAAATTCATTAAGTTTCATTCCATTCCACAATAACACTAATTATTTTATAATTTTCACAATGATGCACTAAAATAACATAAAAAATTAAAAGTCTGTAATTGAAAACTTACAGTTTTTGGATATCTCTGGTTTGATTTCAATTTTAGTCTGGTGATCGACGGATGTACAACGGCAATGATGGAGTGGTGGAGATGATGACGGAAATGATGAAGGTGGAGTAGTGGAGATGATGACAGAAATGATGACAGTGGAGATGATGACGGTGGAGATGATGACGGGAATGATGATGGTAGCAATGGAGATGGTGAGAAGTGACTGATGATGTATCTATCAAGTGAGTGTTTTGTATATGATGTATCGGAGTAGGTGGTGGTGTGGCGGTGATGGCGGCGACGGTGGTGGTGACGGCGGCAACGGTGGTGGTGACGGTTAGTGTTTGTGTTTGAATCGCTATGTGTGTATGTGTTTGAATAAATTTGTAATTAGAAAAGAGTGTTCCTTCTTTTTTTTGTTTTTCATTTTTCACCCTAAACTTTTGATTGTTTACATAATCTACCCTGTAACTTTTTTTCTCACTTTTCTTTCTAATTACACTTTTCTCTAGAACCGGACTATATATATATATAGAGAGAGAGAGAGAGAGTCCGGTTCTAGAGAAAAGTGTAATTAGAGAGAAAAGTGAGAAAAAAAGTTTCAGGGTAGATTATGTAAAAAGATGAAACTTGAAGGTCAAATGTACAAAATATATACAATCATGCCTTATGCGTGTGTTGTACACTTTTTCACCACACAAAAAAACATACATAAACACACACTCACACCATCTACTCACACAGATCAAAATCCGTCAACAACATCATCTACTCCACCGTCGCCACCAGCTCCAACGCCGCCACCAGCTCTACCGTCGCCACCAGCTTCTGATCAACAAAATAACTCCGATCAAAATAAAAATGAAGAAACAAACATTTCGGAATCGTAAGTGCCCTAATTTTCAGTGTTTATTCTGATCAAAATCAGTATTTACAATTTTGTTTGATTTTTTCAATTTCAGCTACTCGTGTGAGTCCACGAACTATCGAGAAGGAAATAACAAGCGCACAACATCGATCAGAATGTAAGTGCCCTATTTTTACGTATTTATATTTTTATTGTATAATTGTTGCATCTGTGGTAGTAATTTTTTATGTGATTAAGGTATAGTTTTAGTGCATCTGTGATATTAATTTTAGTTAGTAATATGTAACAAGTAATTATAGATATGATTAAGGTATAATTTTAGTGCATCTGTGTTAATAATTAATGCTTATTATACCTAGCGCACCTGAATATTTGAGTAGTACATCAAACTAGTTGATCACAGCATCATATTGTATGATTAGTGCATCAATATGATGGTTAACAGTGTATATAAATTGTCGAATCTTCTACATGCAAAAATAGGGCATCAAATTGATAGTTAAAGCATCTAAATATATGATTAATGCAACAAAATGTTATTATTAGGGCATCAAACTGATGGTTAAAGCGTGCAAAAATAAGTTATCATTATTAGTGCATCAAAAAATGGTTGATTGAAATGTTTATAGCATCTAAATGTTTAGTCAATCCAAATTTAAATTTATGGCATCTAAACTTAAGTCAATCTAAATTTAAGTTTAAGGCATCCAAATTTAAAGTTCAGGGCATCTAAATTTAAGTTCAATGCAAAATTATATGATTAATGCATCAAATGGTATGATTAGTGCATCAAACTGATATGTTTGCATTATTAGTGCATCAAAAAATGGTTAGTTGAAATGATTGAAGCATCTAAATGTATAATTAGTGCATCTAAACTTAAGTTTAAGGCATCTAATGTTGATTTTAAAGTTGAATGCATATGAATATACTTCTTTATTTAAACACAATATAAATATCAGTATTATGACACCTACTTTCAATTTAAATTTCAGCAAACGAAGAAGAAGAAGGCAATGGCGGGCGTAATTCTCAGAATGAAACAGATAAATCTCAAAATAGTAAGTCAGAGGAAGACATTCGAGAATTCATGGGGATTTTACAAATCATATTATTTCAATATCAGTTTTTTTTATTTGATATGTATACGTATAATATTTATGTGTATACTGAATACTTCATGTATAAATATTTATTTATTTATTTATTTATTTATTTATTACATACTACACAATATTCATTGCAGCATATGTTTCATGTGATTAACGCATCAAATATACTTAAATGTTTACTGTACGTATATTTACATTGCTCAGTATACATATATTTCATTGCGACATAAATTGAATTGTTCATTACGGCGTATATACAACATTAATTTAATCATAAGTTTCATGTTAAGAATAATTTTAATTATGGAGCATCAGTTTGTATATTTTAGTAGCATTAATGGTTAATATTACAGCATCTGTTGCTATACTCAAAAGTGCATCTATATGTAAATATTGAATTTTTGGTGCATCTGGATGAGCATTAGTATAGTTATATGTAGTCTCTGTCATTTGCGAAATTGAGTTGTATGCTTGTTAATTTATCTGATGCACTAGAAGTTGAACTAAGATGTAATAGGTTTTAATTTATGGCGTTTAAGCATGAGTGAGGTTTGATGTAGTCTATGTCATGTGCGAAACTGATTTTATATGCGGGATTATTTATCTGAATGCAAAATGCAATGATTTAAAAGAATATATGAAGTACTTTATGATTTAAAAATGAATGATGTTATTTTAAGATTAGTTAATGAAGGGGTTGTACATGATACAGAAACTGGAATTCGTGGACGTAATAAGAGGAAACAAACTAAAAATATGCCTGTAAAGAAACGTCTTGGGGGTAGTCTGGAAGGGGATGTGTTTTTAGCTTCACTTGTTGGGGAATGTGATATAGACATGAAGGGTAAGCGTCGCTTGTTTGATGTGTGTAAAATTCTTTGTACATTTTGTATATTTTAGGAGCTTCAGTTTTTTATATTTTAGGAGCATCAATGGTTAATATTACAGCATCTGTATACAATGTATTATTTATTATGCATCAGTTGGTATACTCAAAGGTGCATCTGTATCTAATATTGAATTTTTGGTGCATCTGTATGTAATATTGATTTTTTGGTGCATCACTTGTTACATTTCAGGTGCATCAATATGATTATATTTGCAACATATGTAATATTTATATTTGTAGCATACTTTTAATGCGTCCACTAACTCTGAATGTGTTTCATTATGTAGGCAACGACAATCTCAGTAACGACACAAATAAAAGCCAGATTAGGAAGAAGAAAATAGCTAGAAAAAAAAAAGGAAATCAAGTGAAGTAACACAAATTAAACGTGGCCATGACAAAAAGAAACAGAAGGTCGCGGAAGAAAATACAATTCTTGTTTCAAAAAAGACGTTCCCAACTACTAAATCTAGGTCGTCGCCAAGGGATTTATTAGAAATTTTAACAAGGTTGTCAGATGTCCAGAAAGAGAACATTGTTGACATGGGATTTGGATCATTTTTGGAAGGGAACTTCAACATAAAGACAACACCAACAAAACTGGGAAAGTGGGTGGTAGACCAGTTTGATCCCGAAACATCGACAATCAAGATGGGAGACGGTAGATCAATCCTGATCACTGCAAATATGATACAAGAACTTCTTGGAATCCCGATGGGAGATATCACTGTCACAGAAGTTCGTGCTGCAACAACAGAATTCCCGTTAATAGTTGAATGGAGGCACACACATGATTACCCAGATGATAGATTCTACTTGAAAAATGTGGTTGAAAAACTGATTGTAGAACATCACACTGGACGGGAGTTCAAGCTAAATTTCCTTGTTGCATTCATATCGATTATCGGAAAATGCACAAAAAATGGGACAGTAAACCAAAAGTTTTTGCAGTGTATCGAAAAGGAAGAAGATATCAAGAATATGGATTGGTGTTCATACTTATTGCAAACAATGAAAAAATCCAAAAGAGAGTATAACAGTTCATCTGGGTTCGGCGGTCCACTTCTGTTAATGGTGGTAAGTATTGTACAAACATTTAAGTGCATCATCATCCAACAAAATAATGCATCTGCATGGTATATTTATGCTAATTTCCTTGTATTATTATCTTTGCAGCTTTTGTATCTAAACTCAACCATCTCAGAAGAGGTTGAAGTTTATCTGGAAAACCCAGCTATCAAAGCATGGGACACGCAAAAACTGAAGATCAGAGAAAAACAGGAAGTGAAAATCAGAGCTTTTGGAAAGTTACCGATTAAGGAAGGGCGCGAGTACATTGCACCGAAAAGAAAGAGAGGTCTTACAAAGTCGGCAATCAGGAATTCTAAAAAATCACCAGGTAATATGTACAAGTTAGCATATATTACAAATTGTCATGTATTACAATAATTTCGTGATATTTAATAATAATCACTAAATCAATTTGCAGCGAAACAATTGGAGTATGCACAAGAAGACATCATACACCATTTATATACACCAAGAATTGATATTGGGGACGGAATATGTGGGATAGGTGAACCCTAAAATAAGGCTGAAGCATTCAAAATATTCAAAAGTAAAACATCAGAGGTGTGTATGTGCATACATATGTATATTTAGTACATCAGGGTTGCAAAAAAAATGTTAAAGCACTTGCTATGTGCATTTATACGAATCTGTTATGTATATTTAGTACATATGCTATGTAAATTATATGATTGATGCAACAAATAAATAATTTTACACGCGTATGATATGTATATTTAGTACATCAGGATTGCACAAAAGTCTCTTAAAGCACATATATGTCTTTTTTTAAAAAGATTATGTGGAATATGTGTCAAAAATATGTAAATAATATATATTGATTAGTTATGTTTACATTTAGAGCATCTGTATGACAGTTTAAAGCATCTTAACCATATTATTGGTGCATCAAATAAATAAAATTAAGTGCATCTGATTTGTATATTTACAACATCAGGACTGCACAAAATATGTTAAAGCATATCAATTGTTATTATTATTATTATTATTATTATTATTATTATTTAATTACTATTTTTTTAACGCATATTATTTATATAATTAAGGAAATGAAAATGCAAATAATGAAGACATTGTCCATATCATAAGGTGTACAAGGTCTGGTCGATGAATTGCTCGAATTGGCTTCGATTTCTTACCCTGAGGACGAGGATTTAAAAGCACTTGTTCAAACCAGAAACGAGAAACTCATGAAAGCTTTCAAACCAGGGAAGATCACATTGGTGTGCGGATCCGAAAAAGTCGTGGTTAAATCGGACGAAGATGAAAACAACGCACATATATCACAAGAAGACAACAACATAAGCACGGATGACTTTTTTGGAGGCGGTCCACAAATAGACATTGACGTCGATAATATTGAAGAAGACACGCTTATGGCTGTAAATGATGGGGTACAAGTGGACACTGATAGGGTACGTGAAGGAGGAAACGGAGATAAAGATGAAAATGAGAACCAATCGACTGAAGACATGGATGTAAATGATGGGGCAAATGACGGAACACAAGTAAATGTTGGGGTAAATGATGCTGCAAATGTGATAAATGATGGGGTAAATGATGCTGTAAATGATGGGGTAAATGATCAGGCTGTGGTTCAATATGGGGTAAAAGATGGGGTAAGTGATGCTGTAAATGAGGTAAATAATTCGGGAAATGCAGCTGAAGAAAATGATGGTATGAATGTGGACTTAGATATAACAGATAATAGTCAGGTTGTGGTTAAAGAGAAAAATACAGGGTTGGTAAAGGAGAAAAATACAAATGTTGTATCAACGGGAGATGTAAATATAAATGAGGAAGAAAACGTCAACAAAGAAAAAGAGAAAACGTTGGGTGAAGGGCTGCAAGAAAAACGAGACATTGAACCTACAAGGACTGTTTCACAGATTATGAGAAACATGAGAAGCAAAGGTCAATTAAAACGTTTCCCAAATGATACAAACGCAGTGAAAGAGCAGTTCAGCAATGAAAAAACGTTGAAAGTCTCGAAAACTGGTAAAGATGCAACAAAGAAAAATTTGGATTCCACACCACCAAGCTTCGATTTGTTTTCACAGAGTGACGACATGTTTGGATTGTACAAAGTCTTGAAGCTACCAATTGCTCAAGTAACAGATGCTGAGAAAGATGATGAAACCATTCAGAAAAATGATGTTGAAAAAGGTAAAAAGGACTTGGAAAAAGTTCAGAAGAACGCAGAAGAACCTAGAACTGAAACTGTAAATACCAAAAGCCCGAAGGTTACAATAAAAGTAGTTCAAGGGCAACCTTCACCAACCACAAGGAGTAAAGCGAAACAGTTGGTAACCACTGAAGATGGAAGTATCACACCAGCTGACGCAATTAGTGCAGTTCCTATAAGATTCATGAAACCAGGAAACACAAATGATAATCAGGTTGAATCGGAAAAGGAAGTAAGACAAAAAAGGGATAGGGTATTATCATGTGTATTGCTATCTCCATACGTCAAGAGGAAGGTCAGCATCACAAACAATTTGCAGGCTGATGAGAAACCTATCGTCGAGTTCATATTCAGCGGAACGTTACCGGCTAAGTAAGTAAATGTAAATTTGACAAATATATAGAGTATTATTTATTTTTAGTGCATCACAGTTGAATTATTATTGCATCCCTTTTATTAAACTGACGTGTTTACATATGAACAGCGATATTGTTTTCAAAACAATGAACATGGAGGTCCCAAGGGTGGTATTTGAGAGCATGCGTGAAAGTTTACCGGTGACAAGTGCAACTATAGACGTATGGAGTATAATTCAAAACAATGACGAGAAGCTGAAAAACAGGGTATCTTCACGCTTTTTGTTTTGCAAAACATGAATGATGGTAAGTGAATTCAATAATATTCATGCAAATTTTCCTATACAAAAAAAACAATTGATAAAATTCTGAATCAAATTTATGACATATTGTATAATGCATTTTCTTTTACAGATGTCACGCAAACCTGAGGACTTTAAAAGAAAAATGGATGAGGTGCTCGAGTATTCTACAAAAAATAACCTTGACAAAGTTGAGCTGGTAAGATTTAAAACAAAAACACAATACATTGTTTATTCAAACTGTTGTTTAACGTAAATATGTATACGAAACAAGTATTTTTCCCAATAACCATGCCAACAGACGAAATCAATCGATACTACCTTATTGTCTACAATTTGAAGACAATGGAAGTAGATATTATCGATAACAAGCATGATGACAGTCAAGACATACATAAAAGATACGTGGATATTCCAAAGGCACTGGTAAGAAACTTTTATTCGCACGAAAATGAATGTGTATGAATATGAATGTTTGATGTTAAGATAATAGCAGATAGTTTGATTTACGATTGTCTTGATACTGTTTTTGATCTCGTTTCGTTGCCGGTATGATTTAAATGAGAATATATATACCATAACATGTATGATGCTATTTTGACATAGTAAATGCGAATACGATATATGTTGTAAATATGACGTGATTCATAATTTATATATAAACTTAGTAATTCAGATTTAAATATCATAAGGAAATTAGTTTGTTTATTGATGTATCATACATAACAAAGTTATAGGTTAGTATGGAGTTAGTGATAAGTTTATTAGTATGGATGATGTATTAATAGTGCATCTGGGTTCAGATTTTATATTACTTAGTACTATGGTTTGAGTTGGTGGTGCAAATGAAACTATTATTAATTGTATGGATAATATATATGTACTGAACGATGCAATGCATGAAATATTTTAGGTTTATTATGCAGTTTACGTTGTCAATATTATATATATATATATATATATATATATATATATATATATATATATATATATATATATATATATATATATATATATATATATATATATATAGTGTAGGGTTATTTTCAGAACCAAGAAAAGGTCGAGAACTGCGAGAACCGATCTGATTCATTCATTTTTTGATCAATGGCTAAAAACATTAGTGGCATAATTGTAATAAATTTAAATATCAAGTTACATTTTATAAATGATGGAAGGGCATTTATGTAATCTTGTATCACCCTAAAAAACTGCATAATTAATCTACATCTCTTCCATTTTTTAACCTAGTAACTCCCTCCTGTCATTAACCAAAATTTCAGCCGCCATCCATAACATCCCATCTATTAGTTTTCTCCTGTGATTCTTCCATACTCAAAATGACGAGCAAAAAACCCGGATGGTGTTATCCCTAATCTTTTCGAATCAGATCCATCACATGCTTACTTTCTTCATATTTTCCCATCTTTTAACCTACGACAGCCCACTACCATCCACAGATCCAAAAATCGTCCTCCCTTAAACATCATATTTGAATTTTTCCTTGATTTATTGGCTGGAATGAACTGCCCTACTTTTTCACCCTTCTCGTTCTTTTTTTCAAGATCGAACTTCTGAAGAAATAAATGTTTTTCATTTGACTTTTGTTTATAAAATTACAGCTGATAAATCTAATGAAAACTACTCAATAGATGAAAAAGATGGAGGCCCGTGGTAGTTTTTATTTTCTCGAGGTATGATATTCCATTCTGAGGCAATTTGTTATTTTATCTTCAAAATTGATAGTGTTCTTAGGCAAATATGTATGATAAAAAAATGGATATGTACAATTTGAATGTGGCCATTAAGCATGTTTAAAGAAAAAAATAGGTACGGTTACTAAATACATGTGAAGATGCACCTATTACTAAATACATGTGCAACAATGAAAATCTATTGTTCGTGAAATAAATAGGTACGGTTATTAGTTGTGTTTTCAGTAAACAAAGATCTAGTTTTTAATCGGGTAGGAATTTTCATATTGATTTGCGGATTATGATTTATTATTTTGTAAAACTATTAGTCGAAAGATGTGTGCATATATGTTTTATGGTTGATATAAAATTAATAGAAGTGTGTTTTAATATAAAATAAATGAAATGATGCATATGTGTTTTGTATTGAGATAATTAACTTTTTCGTTACTAGGAGGTTCTATGGTTTCATCATGTAGATAACTATCATTAGGTATTGTTATACTTTTTTATTCTAGTTCGATTAGGTGCATGGCTCTAGAATGGATATTATTTGCACGAAGCAAAATAGCTTCGAAAACAGAAAAAATTGCTATGTGAAATTGTATCATTTACCTTTATTTTTTTAATTGTACCTTGTCTTGTGTGAAGTTGCTTTCTTTGTGTGCTGATTGCCTCAAATGCTTTGCGAATCTTGTATGTATCAATATCGTGCCTATTCCAAGTACGGAATGTTTACCAAGAGTAGCTTATGTGTAATTGTGCATACGTGTTTTGTTAAATTATTACAGGTACAAGTATGATGAGCAATATGAAGAGTGCACATGTGTTTTTAAAGAAAGGATTGTGCATATGTATTTCGTTTGCATCATTTGATATAAGAAAGGACTGTGCATATGTATTTTGTTAGTTGTTATGACTAAATAATTCATTTATTAATTGGTTGTGGTTACAGGTACAAGTAAGATGAGCGATATGAAGAGTGCACATGTGTTTTTTACATACTATCTAGGACAAGATATTTATGCTAAAGATTTAAAGAGTAAAGACACAAGTGCATGCCGTAGATACAAGTGCAAATATACATACAAGAATCCAAAGTGTCCAAGGAGGGAAAATACATGTGCATATACGGCAACATATTTTTTGCTTTTAGAAATTTGTTTTTGAATTGTATATCACATGATTTTAAATTTTGTATTTAATGTTTTTGCTTTAAATTGTATACACTACATGTTAAATACCTTTGTTTGCCATTCCATGCACTACAAACACATGTAAATTTACATTATCTAAAAAACATATATGCACCTTACTAAATACACGTAAATTGAACACTACAAACACACGTAAATTTATTATCTAAAAAAAATACATGTGCACCTTACTAAAAATGCAAAAAAAAAAAAAAAAAAAAAAAAAAAAAAAAAAAAAAAAAAAAAAAAAAATCCGAATATATAGGAAAAAGACGGTTTTTATTAAATGAAAATTCAAAAAGAAAATAAAAATGCACTTTTACTATTATACCCTTTTGAATTAAATAATAAAAGTAAATATCCAAAAAAATCTAATTGGTTGATGGTAGTTCTCGCAGTTCTCGACCTTTTTATGGTTCTGAAAAGAACCCTTCGCTATATATATATATATATATATATATATATATATATATATATATATATATATATATATATATATATATATATATTTGTTTTTTTTTTTTTTTTTTTTTAAATTAGTGCATCAAAGATTATAAATAAGGTGCATCTAAATGTATTTAACATATACTGATTAACACATTCAATTACAGACAAAATCATTTGCGTTATATCTGCACTCAGTGGAACACCCATCTGCAGCTAAAATAGCAACATCAAAACATAAAATCATGAAGCTGGACTGGGAGACAGGATTGAACCGCATTGATTCTGGGATTTTTCTAATGAGACACATGGAGACATTCTTTGGAAGGAAAAAAGAGTTCAATTCTGGTCTGAAAAAAGAGAGTGTCCAGCAACTAAACCAGCTAATCGGGCTTCGAAAGAAGTGCGTGGTGAAGATGTTGATGACAACTATCAACGAAAAAAGACAGATGCTAGAGCAAGAGTCGAAAAGGTACAGCAATTTCAACGAAGCTCAAAAGTCGAATTTACATAAGACTCAATTTCAACGTCTTCAGCCAAGGGTTCAAAAGTATTATGATGAGCACGAAGATAAACTCAAGAAAAAATGGAGCTTTCTGAACAAATTTACACCAGCAAACAATATGATGTGATAAATTTGAATTCTGAACTAGATCTACGTACTTTACCGTATTATGATGGTCTCGTAATAATATACGACATAAAACAATGTTATGTAGCAGGTCAAAACTTATGTCTTTGACTCTATGAATGGCATGTTACATATATGGGTTATAATGAATGATGTTGAAATGTGTTTAAACATATATGCGTTATAATGGTGCATCAATATGATATAAAAAAGGTGAATCAAATTGATAATTACTGATACACATGTGAATGATGAGAAACTTACATTAAATAATGTTTTTCATAACTTTCACATATGATTCTACGAATGACAAGTTACATTACCTTATAAGTGGAAATGTGTTTAAACATACATGGGTTAGAATGGTGCATCAATATGATAAAAAAATGTGAATTCAAATGATAATTACTGATACATATGTGAATGATGTAAAAAATTACATTAAGTGATGTAAAAAATAATTGAATATAGTAAAATCAGTAAAATAAATTTTCATATAGTAAAAATTACATTAAATGATGGAAATGTGTTTAAACATACATGGGTTAGAATGGTGCATCAATATGATAAAAAAAAGGTGAATCCAAATGATAATTACTGATACATATGTGAATGATGTAAAAATAATTGAATATAGGAAAAGTTAATATTGAAAATTATGGCATCGATATTTTAAAAAAGTGTAAAATATACTGCATCAAATATACTGCATCAATATAAAAACTTAATAACTAACAATACAATATAGTAAAATCAGCGCATCAATATTTTAAATATACTGCATCAAGCAACAAATTTTAGAAAGATGCAATTACATAAAATCAACTGTATAATCAACTGTATAATCAAATTTATGCCAATTACAAAAAATCAAAATATCATAAAACCTGAATCCAATACAGATGCAATTCCATAAAATTCCAGGATCCAATACAGACGACAATTCCGTAAAAAATCAACAATCCATATACATGCATCAGACAAGCATGACATTATTCTGCATATTATGCTTATTTAGAAAAATCCTAAAAAAAAAACAAAAACAAATAAGACAAATTGCAATTGAAAGTGTATATAGGTGCATATCATAATCAGCAAAACGTTAATCACTCCTCGTAATTAACATCCATGGCACGAGTAGAACAGCATGCTCCTTTGTTACCAGCCCTGATCGTGTCTTTATAAGGGCATGTCCTGGAATTATGTCCTTCAGCCTTCCCACAAGTGAAACAAACTCGTCTCTTCTTTCCTGCTTCAGATTCCTTGCGAATTATCTCATCAATATTCTTCCATCGAGTATGAACACCAGTCCCTTTGTTCTTTGATTGTATCGGAACCTTTATAACAACACCTTCAGGTTCACTAACACCAAGCATTGAACAAAATGTATCCGATTTACTCTTCTTTAACCCAACAGGAACATCAGATCAGCCCTAGAGAGAAGTTCAGATAACTCCAAATGATACACATCAAGATTTTCTCTACAAGGCATCAACCTGTCAACCGTGTCTTCAACAATACGACGAATTGATCGAATAACAGCATCTGAGCTCGAATCAGCAGCACTAACAAACGCGTCCAAACAAACATCATCAGGAGTCTTACACCACCTATCAAGCACATACTCTCTCGGGAAATCCTCAACACCATTTAACCTCAAAACGTAAAAGATATGGCGGCAAAGTGACCCAAACAGATCAAACCTCTTGCATGAATAGGTAATAGACATATCAGATGAACAAAACAACACCTGTATAATTAAAAAATAATTAAATTATTGCCTTAATTAATGCATCTAAATATATACAATTTACTGCACCTGAATGTAACAATTAAACTGAATATAAACACAGTAATTAGTGCATCTAAACACAACAAAAAAGGGCATCTCAAAAATTAAAAATATACATACAAGTATTTACATACCATACATCCAGAAGCTTAGGCCAGAAGAAATAAGCTACTACAAGGGCATCTAATAAATAAGCTATAAGCTACTACAAGGCTACCAGAAGCTTCCATAACCTAAAACTAAACTTAACCAGCTAAAGTTATCCTACTGCAACTGAATTAGACCCTAAAAGCACAATCTAAAAGCATCTAAGCACAACATCAGGTTTCCTAAAAGCTTATGCCAAGCAGCCCTAAAGCGAGTACTTTGAGCTTAAATTCAACTAATATAGGAAATTCTTAAAAATAAGCTAAAATAATCTAGTGAAAGACAACCAACCAAAGAGCATATTTCCAGATTTTCAGCTAAAAAGACATTATCATGCAGATTTTAAAAATAAAAAAACAACAGTGGATTGGGATAGATGGTAAACTGATGTGCAGATGGGGAAAAAGAAAAGCAGGCCTAATAAGCTAATGCTACAAGCTTCTAAAGGATTCTAAAAGGCATCACATATCAAATCTAAACAATAAGCTATGAGGAATAACAAGAGGATAAGCAGTTTTAAGATAGAATAAGTATGGTGCAGTACTAAAAGGCTACTAAAGCAAACTGTATGAACTAATCTAAGGATAAACTGAATATAAATACAGTAATTAGTGCATCTAAACACAACAAAAAAGGGCATCTAAAAAATTAAAAATATACATACAAGTATTTACATACCTCAAAAACTTCAAACGATGCCTTGTCATTCCACTTTTTAACACCCGTGTCCCGAATGAAATATTTCTCAAAAAGCCCCATCTGTTGAGTGCTAACAGACAAACAATTCGTAACAGAAGCAGAAATTTCTTCTTGTATATCAAAGAACACGTTTAAGGTATAAATCTCAGCAGCATCCTTTTCTAATTTCAACCCAGTACGCATATCCGGTTTTTTATACCTAGATTCATGATCATTTTTTCGCTGAGAATACCTCTGAGAATCCATAGCAGAATCAAAATGACTAATAAACTCAACAAGGGTTAAGTTTGCATTAGTCCATCTCCCAAAAAAATGATTCTCTGATTCAGACCTCGATGTTGTGCGCATCAAACCAGATAAGTCTTCATCGCGCAAAAAAGCAGGAATCCATCTAGACCTCATATCGTAAATATCAGAAAGCCACATATTTTCAGACAGGCCAAACTCATCAATGATCGACTTCCATTCTTCCTAAAAAATACTTGGCGAAATCTGATCATTCCAAACGACAGCACATAACTGTTTCCTAAAGTCAGTGTTATTGCAAACTGAAGAACCAACCTGTAGAAAAATGCATCAGAATGATAAAAATAAGTGAATCAAATACTAAATGTGTCATTATTACAAAACTAAAAAATTCAAATATACCTTAACCGACAATTTCTGCATGATGTGCCACATGCAAAGACGATGCCGCGCGTTAGGGAAAACATCAGCAATGGCTTGTTTCATAGACGGGTCCTGGTCAGTCACAACAACTTGCGGATCAGTTAAAAACGCCTTTTTAAAAGCCCGCAAAAGCCACTTATAAGACGCAATTGTTTCATCAGCAAGCAACCCAGCACCAAAAGTAACAGATCGGTTATGATTATCAATGCCAGTAAAAGGCACAAACACCATTCTGTACCTGTAATTGATTTTCAGTGCATCAGTTTATTATAAAAAGGTGCACCAATATATATATATGAAAAGTTAAACAGTAAATAAATGGAAAAAATGTAAAATTAAGTCACCAAACATACTTGTTCGACCTAAAGGTAGCATCGAACGATATCACGTCTCCAAAACGCCGGTAATTCATCTTGGCACAACTATCAGCCCAAAACAAAGCAGACAAAGAATCTCCTTCACCTTTATAGTAATCGACAAAAAAACCCTCGCAATGCTTCTCAAGGTTCTCTAACTTCTCCACCACCATCTGGGCGTCACGGTCTCCAATAAAGGTACTAACATCCCGTTTAAAATTCTTGCAGTCCACCATAGTTGCACCAACGTTTTCAAACCCTCCGTAAATCTCTTTCATAAGCCTAAACGCTCTAACAGGTCTAACATTGGAATTCGATACTTGCATCAGAAAATGTTGCTTAGAACACCCCATGTCCCTTGAACTCATTAAGAACTGCATGTCTTCTTTTGAAACTAGCGGATGGTTGTGTTCTTCAACAAACACGTACACCTCGTACATAACCCCATCGACTTTCCTAACCCTCAACTGAGCTAAACAACCAGTCTTACACGAAGTATTCTTCCTAAACTTTTTCTTAACAAAAGAATCACCACCCAGTGACAAGTCAATTGCCTTGCCCTTATTGTCAATCGCCCCATCAGCACCTTTACCATTCACCCTACCACGCACAGCAACATCAGAATCTGACCTATGTCTATCATACATAGAATCTCTTTTCTTCCCACCTCTATTACAGCTAAAGTACTTAATACTAGGACAATCGCTACCATCCGGATTGCTCTCAGTACCAAGCTTAATATCAAACCCTCCCATTTTTGAATAATGTCTGTAAAAGTTGTACGCTTGCATCAAGGACACAAACACAGTTCCTTTTGTCGGTTTAAGAGACACATCCACATCAGGAACCCAAACCCTTGACCCATCAATAACCGATGAAACACCAGTAGATCGATCACCAACATTTGATACATCAACAACCGATGAAGAACTAGATGCACTAACAAGCCTCGAACTAGAATCATCACTCACTGAGTCAGAGCTAGATACACGTACACCAATAGAACCTAAGCTAGAACTACCCCCACACACATAACTACAACTGATGCTTTCGCCAACATTGTTTGAAGAAGAAATCGTACCTAAACCTGAAGATATGAAAACACAACTATTAGAACATGTTTGTGTAACTAGTACTTATAACCAAATATAAAAAGTGCATCTGTATATATTCAGTGAATCTGTACACAAAAAAAGGTGCATCAACAAACTTACTCCACTAAAATTCATATCAATCGCATCAACTTATCACTTCACTTCAAGTTATACATTGTGCATATAAACTTAATCAACTTATCCGTATACAGCTATCTAACACGTATCACTTCAAGTTATACATTCAATGCATATAAACATACTTAATCCACTAATTCATATCAATCACATACAAGTGCATCTGGATACAAAAATAAAGGTGCATCAACAAACTTGTCAGTCGCATAAACTTATCACTCCACATACAAGTGCATCTGAATACAAAAATAAAGGTGCATATCAACAAACTTAATCCATAATTCGTATACAAGTGAAACTGAATACAAAAACTTAATAAACTAATTCATATAAATCACATACAAATGCATATGAATACAAAAATAAAGGTGTATCCACAAACTTAATCCACTAATTCATATACAAGTGCATCTGATACAAAAATAAAAGTGCATCAACAACACTTATATCAAATATTGCAGCAACAACAACGTTAATATGAACATAAACAAATATGAAGCATATGTATCACAATATCAACAACACTTATATCAACTATTGCAGCAACAATAACATTAATATGAACATAATTGATAAATTAGTGCATCTGTATTATACAGCAAATCGATTTAATTAATATATATATATATATATATATATATATATATATATATATATATATATATATATATATATATTGTTAGCCTTAATAGTTTTATTAAAAGTGATGGTCATTCACAATTAGGAACTTTGTATCTCGTGTTAGATATCGTGCTAGAATAGTCAACGGGCTCGTGGATTGGACTAAGCTAAATGGGCTTTAGTTTAGTTAAGCTAGCATTGAATAATGGCGTGTAACCCATGTCCAAACCCAAGTCCACGAAAAGCCCAAGCCAAGCCCATAGGAAAGCCTTTTAGGTTTTCATGTATTGTACTATAAATACCCCTCAAATGGTCATTTGAGGGGTGTGCTTGAAAGTGTGTGTGTGTGTGTTTTTCCTTATTGAATATACAACATCTTGTGTTTATCTTATCATCTCACATATACACGAATTTATATCTTCAAGTCACCATCTTTCTCATCTTATTTCTAAGCTTTGTTTGTGTTTGTTTTACGTGGTTATACTTGTATATGTGTTGGGTTCGCTTGGTAAAGTGATAAGGTTGATAAAACTAAGGTCCTACAATTGGTATCAATCGCCTAACAATGGTTTAGGAGTGTTTGTGTTTGTTTTGAAGGTTGATACGCGTAGCTTTGTTATAAACGTTGTCACGCTTAAAGCTTTAATTTTTGCACTTACAAATTCAAGATTCTTGTGGTTTAAGGTATATTTGGTGCTAAAGTTTCAGTTTTTTGCAAAAAGTTTTAAGCTTTACGCGTTTTGGTTAAGTTTTGAGCTCGTTTTTGGTTTATTTGTCATTTCTACTCGTAACTTTTCTAGGCACTTTGGGTGAAAAAGGTCTACATTTTTGGGTTATTCGAGTGTTTTTAAGGATATCTGTGCAAGAGAAATTGGTTGAATCATTGAAAAATTTTTACGAGTAGGTCAAAACCCTAGTTCTACTCGTAAGAAAGTCAACTACGCATAGTTTTCTACTCGTAACTTTTTGGTGAAGAATCTTCGTGCTATAACGGTTACTCAGTGCTTCCCTCACTTGGATAAGTGTGTGGAACACTTCGACTTTTGGATATCTCTTACACTGTGATAGTGTAAAGGATTTTTGGGCAAAACCCTAATCTTACGCATAAGTTTCGACTTACGCGTAGAATACTTTACGCATAAGCATTTTTCTTACGCCTAAGTTTTTCTTACGCATAAGCTAAATCTTACGCATAACTTTTTCTACTCGTAACTTTAAACCTACGCATAAGATCCTACGCCTAAGGAATCCTACGCCTAAGATCCTACGCATAAGATCCTACGCCTAAGTTTCTACTCGTAACTTGTGTTTCTACGCCTAAGCTCTTTCTACGCATAAAGATTTAAAAAAAAAAAAAAAAAAAAAATTCAAATTTTTGAGTAAAAATTAAATTTTTGAGGAGACTAAACGTTCAATTTTTACGCGAAATTCAAATTTTGGTTTAACTGTGAAAATTTTGGTCAAAAATTCAAATTTTTGGGCCTAAATTCAAATTTTTCGGGTCAAAATTTTGCGTCAAAATTGTCATAACTCAAATTTTTCATACGACCTTAGAATTGTGTCACAATTCTCAATTTCCGGTCATTTCTCAAACTCCATATTCATCATTTCATATCAATTTATTCATGATTTTTCATTTCACCTTAAACGCGTGAATTTTATATTAAATAAACGTTATCGCGTGAGTTATTATTTTGAACATTTAATCCGTTACTTCCAAAAATGATCCCGATATATTTTTATACTTACATTTAGTTTATAAAAACTATATTTTGAGTTTACCTAATGTTCTAAATTTATTTTGTATATAAATCATTAAAATTATATTATTACGACACTTTTCTTAAAAACTACACGATAATTATTATATCACTTAAATTATGCAAGAAATATATTTTTAAGATTTTTATGACTCAATATATTTTACTTGACCAATTAAAATTTATTAGCTAAAACTATCCTATTGCACAAATGTATACACAAGTTACAACAAACTTAGACTTAACTACATTTTTCTTACACATTTATACATAATACATTTTATTAAAAAAAATATATATTTGGTTGACAATGTTCCCCCAAAAACCGGCCCTATGGGGAGGTAGCATTAATTATTGGTAAATTTTTCTTCCTTGAATGTATAGATCTACACTTAACTCTTTCATTTCACATCTCATTCATGCACCTTATTATTTCAAGTAGTAAAAACTTTTCTCTCTTTGTTTTCTTCTTCTTCAAACCGGCCTCCAAGGTGTTTAGCAAGGGATCACAAGATTTTTCTCAAACTCAAGTTATCACAATCTAGATCACACTCTTTATAAGGTTTTGAAATAAAAACCTAGAGTGTTTAGGATAAACCTTGTTCTTTGCACCTCATCATATTAACTTGTAAGCATATCATTTATATTTTTCATCTTTCCTTTTCATTTCATAAGTATCTTTTCATTTTTGGAGCAAACATGCAAGACTTATGTTGATTTATACCATTTTTACATGATTTTTAGAGTTATATATATATAAGGTCATCCTATAATTATCCCCTTGGTATACTTTGGTCTTGATGATGTTTAGGAACCCATGACACCCTAAGAAGGTGTATGGTAGGATTAGATTAGCTTTGGAGTTGATTTGAAGGGATTGGAATAGGTTTAGTACGATAAAAACTATTTTCGGTAAGTATAAAAAGTGTTCTGTCCTTGTTTTGTTTTTCTGGAAAATCCGACAGTAGGCACGAAATTTTGGCCTTGATATTTAGAAAATATACTTTAAAACGAAT
>BPTQ01000009.1:289505205-289524464 GCA_019973895.1 Chrysanthemum seticuspe
GTTCTTATATGAAAAAGGGCAATTACGAAAGTTGAGAGTAACCCGGTGTGTTCAGGTACACGTTGTATACGTTGAAACGAAGGCTTGATCCATGTCTAAACCCAAATATACTACGAGAAAACGAAAAAGGAACAAGCGTACTACCTGTATTCACTAGGAACCACATAAACTTGAAACCTTCAGGCAACTGCTACAATAGAAACCGTTAAAACAACTACCACAGCTTTAACTCTACTCTATTGGCAGACACGGTGTTGGTCCTGACACAAGGTCTACGAGCACAGTATTCTGTATAACCACTACTTCTCCGGTAAAACAACTACAGCTATCGTATGTTCAAACATAGGGCTAAGGGTCAATTCTCTAGTCACGGTAGGTTCAAAGATTGCTTCGTTCGGGCAGTTCTGTGATGCAGATTTAGAGGTTGCTTTTAGGAGAAATGCTTGCTTCGTTAGAAACTTGGATGGCACTGATCTCTTAACTGGGAATCGGGATACAAACTTGTATGCTATCGACATCAACAAAATGGCCTCTTCATCACCAATATGTCTTATGACACGAGCATCTGGAACACAGTCCTGGTTGTGGCACAGACGGTTATCTCATCTCAATTTCGACACCATCAACAAAATTGCCAAAGATAACATCGTCAACGGACTTCCAAAGTTCAAATACACCAAGGATCACTTATGTCCATCATGCGAACAAGGAAAAAGCAAAAGAGCATCATATAAACCCAAATCTGTACCTAGTTCGGAAGCAAAGTTGCATATGTTGCACATGGACTTGTGTGGCCCAATGAGAGTTGAAAGCATTAACGGGAAAAAGTATATTCTTGTTATTGTCGATGATTATTCGAGATATACATGGGTTAAGTTTCTGAGGTCAAAAGACGAAGCACCAGGCATCATCATCACCTTTCTGAAACGCATTCAAGTACTTCTTCAAACTCCAGTAAGGGTTGTAAGAACAGACAACGGCACAGAATTCACTAATCAGGAGTTAAGAGCTTATTTTGAAGATGTTGGAATTACTCATCAGACATCAGCTGTTAGAACTCCACAGCAGAATGGGGTAGTTGAAAGAAGAAATAGAACTCTTGTGGAAGCTGCTCGCACGATGCTAATCTATTCTAGTGCATCGTTATTTCTATGGGCTGATGCTGTTGCCACTGCTTGTTTCACTCAGAACCGATCCCTTATCCATCCAAGATTCAATAAAACCCCATATGAGCTTGTGAACAACAGAAAACCAGATATCTCTTACTTACACGTGTTTGGCGCTTTGTGCTATCCTACGAATGACAGAGAAGATCTTGGAAAATTGAAAGCTAAAGGTGATATTGGAATCTTCATTGGATATTCAGATAACTCGAGGGCATTCAGGGTGTATAACAGAAGGCTAAAGAAAATCATGGAGACGATGAATGTGAAGTTTGACGAACTTTCACAAATGGCTTCTGAGAGACTCGCTCTAGAACCCGCACTAAACCGACAGACTTCTGGACACATCAGTTCAGGACTCGTACCTCAAAGAGCTCAATCAACTTCGTTTGACAATCCGAAAGAACAAGAATGGGAGAATTTCTTTGAGTTAATGTTCGATGAGTACTATGGTGGAACTTCGACAAATGCATCAAACCATCATTCCGCTGCACCCGCTCAAAATCATCCTCCACCACCAACAGAAGATGCATCTACAACGGTCGAAACCAATGCACCAACTCCATCAACATCATCTACATCTACTTAAGTTCTTGCACCCGTTCTACCAGCAGTTGATGAGCAAAACCAAAACCGAAACGATGCAACGTTAGATGACGACTTATTTGAAAACCCGTTTGCTACGGAATCAGCTGAATCATCTTCATGCTTACGAGAACCATCTAACTCGCATACGTATAACCAACGGTATCCTTCTACTCTGAAGTGGACAAAAGACCACCCAATTGAACAAGTTATTGGTGAACCGTCAAGGCCAATTCAGACGAGACGTCAACTTGCCACCGATTGCGACTTGTGCATTTACCTTTGCTCAATTAGCAATCTAGAACCAAAGAACATTCGCGAGGCAATGGCAGATCCCGCATGGATAGAAGCGATGCAGGAGGAACTTCTCCAATACCGTCTTCATGACTCTTGGGAAATGGTTCCAAGACCAATTGACGTTCGCGTCATCGATCTCAAATGGTTATGGAAGAACAAAAGGGATGAAGAGATGACTGTAATTCGCAACAAAGCTCGTCTTGTGGCCAAAGGATACAGACAGGAAGAAGGGATAGACTTTGAAGAGTCATTCGCGCCAGTAGCTAGACTAGAAGCAGTAAGGATATTCTTGGCCTATGCAGCTCACAAAAACATCACGGTTTATCAGATGGACATTAAGACCGCGTTCTTGAATGGAACTCTGAAAGAAGAAGTGTACGTGAGTCAGCCAGAAGGCTTCATTGACTTGGAACATCCAGACTACGTCTACAAACTCAAAAAGGCAATCTATGGTTTAAAACAAGCTCCGAGAGCGTGGTATGACGAACTGTCCTCTTTCCTTATCCAAAACAATTTCACCAAGTAGGACCTTAGTTTTATCAACCTTATCACTTTACCAAGCAAACCCAACACGTATACAAGTATACCCACGTGAAACAAACACAAACAAAGCTTAGAAATAAGATGAGAAAGATGGTGACTTGATGTTAAATTCGTGTATGATGTGAGACAAGATAAACACAAGATGTTGTATATTCAATAAAGAAAAACACACACACACACTTTCAAGCACACCCCTCAAATGACCATTTGAGGGGTATTTATAGTACAATACATGAAAACCTAAAAGGCTTTCCTATGGGCTTGGCTTGGGCTTTTCGTGGACTTGGGTTTGGACATGGGTTACACGCCATTATTCAATGCTAGCTTAACTAAACTAAAGCCCATTTAGCTTAGTCCAATCCACGAGCCCGTTGACTATTCTAGCACGATATCTAACACGAGATACAAAGTTCCTAATTGTGAATGACCATCACTTTTAATAAAACTATTAAGGCTAACAATCTCCCCCTAAGGGGTGGTCATTCAAATGATGCTCCACTTGATTAGGTCTTTACTTTTCTCGAGCAAGAACTTTGTGTGTAGATATTGAATAGTCTTGATTCTTTGTTCCTTCATGCTTTGTGATCAGATAATGTGGTTGTCTGCCGTTGTCAACTTCGTTGGTTAGGTGTCTCCACGTCATTCTCCACTTCTTTCTCCACCATGCTCACACTTCTATTTGTCTTTTGGTTACCAATGATGTAGTTCTGGAGTCTTTAAACTTTGTAGATTCTTTGACATTGACAAAGAATCATCTCCTTTGATTATGATGAGAACTTTCATGTGTTGTTGGTATGAGCATGTGGCAAGTCTGCACGATCCATCCGCTCCGGAGCTTCCATAAGAAGAAAACATAAAAACAGGTTAGTATTAAGCGGATTCCGGCACTTACAAGTTTGAATTTAGAGGGTGTTAACAGCATAGTGTGAAAACACGTCTCTAAATCTCACAAGGGCCGTTCCTGAACTGGAGTCCCACAAGTGAGATAACGCGATGTACCGAGGTACACCTACAGTTTAGATGAGTCGCTGAGGTACACCGAAGCATCACCCCACGACTGTAGACCGTTTGAGACACACTAAGCGTAATCCACGGGGAATTACCGAAGTGACCTGCTGTCAGGGCTGCTTGATGTTGACCCTGGCAGGAGTTTCCATTCAATCACTGAAGATCACAGATGTGAAACTTCTCATAAATGTTCTGGCAGATTGCTAAGACCTGCGTAGGACTCTAGAATATATCACTTGTGTCCTTATTGATGAACAACAAGCGATGTCATGTCATGTGTTCCTGTGAGATCTTTTGATGAATCTCGTGGCTCTAGACTCAATAGTGCATTTTGTTTTCCTGAGCGGAGACTAGGGAGAGGGTCTCCTTCTTCAATACCAACGATCTCTAAGAGAAAGTCGATAGATTATGCAGGGTTCCCAGTGAGAATGAAACAAATCCTTTTAAGAGGAATTGAGTGGCTAGAAGTTTTAGTGCAGTGCGTCACTGGGTCCATGACGTCTTTGTCTTCAATACCAGTGTCATCTAGTGACAACCAGTAGCATATGTATTGAACCCGGTTTCTGCCCTAAGGTTGAATAATCTGGAGGGCTATTTCTTTTCACCCTTTCTCATTACTTTTCTTTTTAATTCTTCAACCCCTTCTTTCTCCTTTCTCACATTACTCCTTTTTTCAATCATTCCTAAGGACTTCTAATACTAACTATTTGTGATGTCCTTGGGTAGATCCCTCCGGCTCTGGCGGATCATAGGACGAATTTCCTATCCTTAGTCACCTTATAACTCCATGACTGTCCTATTATTGCCATAAAACCATTTTTCATGAAAAATCTCTCAGAGTGTTTATGATAGAAAACATGTTTGCAACACTCCGTGAGTTTTGTATTTTTAGAAACACTCCCCCTTCACATGTGCTTATATGTTTCGACAGAAATTTGCACATAGAGGGTAGAGTTCGCACTTTTTGAATTGATCGACTTTAAATGAACAAGACCGATTCGAGACACGTTTACATAACTAGAGAACTAGCTTGAAATTATTACCCGTCCTGGTCAAGTCCATAGAAAGTTTCTCGAGATGGTACATAATTGCTCGTCAATTCATTGGTTCCGTCTGAGTCGAGCTCATTTGAGATTTAAACAACGATTTTGATCACATTTTAATCACGTCTCTTCCCCCTCAAAAATAGCATATATGTGATATTTTTGATATCAACGGATTAAAAAACATTTTAGAATCTTTTGGGGAGACAAACGGATTTGATTTAAGCATGAATTTGGAATATTTTTGTTTTTATACTCCCCCTTTAATAAAGCATAATCAATTAAAGGGTTTTAGAGGGAGTTATCTTGAGCACAAACTATTTGAAAGATTTTGAAAATCTTTTTGAACAATCTTGAAAAGGTGCTCAAGATGATGATGATTTCTCACCATTTTTAAATGTAGTGCACTGAAGCGTACACCTCATTTTTCGATCAAAGCACGAGTTTTGATTTGAAAATAATCAAAAGTCATCATTTCAGTCCGGGTTTCGTACTGATGTATACGAAAGCCATTATTGAAGAAATTTGAGAAACGACATGTTTTGAAAAACATTAAAGAACTCTCGCTCAAGCATCTGTACATGCCCGTATCATTGTTGAATGACATTTCTAGAAACGTACAGAATATCGATTATACAAGAGACATGTCGTAGAAGAATATTTTTGGATTTTTGATTTTCTATTGTTTTTGTATTTTTGAAAGTTTTATATTTTTATATTTTGCTTTTGTTGGTTTTTCAAATTTTGTATTTTGTTTTTCAAAAATATTTACAGCGAAGCTTTTTGGAAAATCATTTTCAAGAAGAATCGAGAAGACGTTCTAACTCCTCAGGGGTTAGGCTTCGCATTCCAATTCGTCGAACTAAATACTCAAACCTTTCTTTTGGAAGGGCTTTTGTTAATAGATCGGCGAGTTGGTAATCAGTCTTCACGAAGAATAATTCAACAGTACCATTTTCGACGTACTCTTTGATGAAGTGATAGCGGACTCTGATATGCTTAGTCTTTGAGTGATGAACAGGATTGCATGATATGGCTATGGCACTTTTCGAGTCACAATACATAGGTATTTTATCGAAAGTAAAGCCATAATCTGTGAGTTGTGTTCTCATCCATAGAACTTGAGCACAACACGCAGATAGAGACACATACTCAGCTTCAGCGGTTGAAAGTGCAGTGCAATCTTGTTTCTTTGAAGACCAGCTGACTAACTTTTCACCCAAAAATTGTGCTCCTCCAGATGTACTTTTTGCTGTAACTTGATCACCTGCGTGGTCCGCATCAGAAAAGGCAATTAGATCAAATCCGGATTCCTTCGGATACCAAAGTCCCATGTGAATGGATGTCTTCAGGTACCGTAAGATCATTTTAACCTCTTTGAGGTGTAGTTCGGTAGGCTTTGCCTGAAACCGTGCTAATAAGCAAACAGCAAAATGAATATCTGGTCGACTAGCAGTAAGATACATGAGAGAACCAATCATGCTCCGATATTTCTTCGGATCAATAGATTTCCCATACAAATCGGCTCCAATTTTTGGTGAAGTTACCATTGGTGTTCCGACCGAATCACAATTGTCCATACCATGATTTTTCAAAATCTCAGTTGTGTATTTAGCTTGATTTATAAAAATTCCACGAGGGGACTGATGTTGATGGAGTTGGTGCATTGGTTTCGACCGTTGTAGATGCATCTTCTGTTGGTGGTGGAGGATGATTTTGAGCGGGTGCAGCGGAATGATGGTTTGATGCATTTGTCGAAGTTCCACCATAGTACTCATCGAACATTAACTCAAAGAAATTCTCCCATTCTTGTTCTTTCGGATTGTCAAACGAAGTTGATTGAGCTCTTTGAGGTACGAGTCCTGAACTGATGTGTCCAGAAGTCTGTCGGTTTAGTGCGGGTTCTAGAGCGAGTCTCTCAGAAGCCATTTGTGTAAGTTCGTCAAACTTCACATTCATCGTCTCCATGATTTTCTTTAGCCTTCTGTTATACACCCTGAATGCCCTCGAGTTATCTGAATATCCAATGAAGATTCCAATATCACCTTTTGCTTTCAGTTTTCCAAGATCTTCTCTGTCATTCGTAGGATAGCACAGAGCGCCAAACACGTGAAAGTAAGAGATATCTGGTTTTCTGTTGTTCACTATTTCATGCTTAAATCAAATCCGTTTGTCTCCCCAAAAGATTCTAAAATGTTTTTTAATCCGTTGATATCAAAAATATCACATATATGCTATTTTTGAGGGGGAAGAGACGTGATTAAAATGTGATCAAAATAGTTGTTTGAATCTCAAAATGAGCTCGACTCAGACGGAACCAATGAATTGACGAGCAATTATGTACCATCTCGAGAAACTTTCTATGGACTTGACCAGGACGGGTAATAATTTCAAGCTAGTTCTCTAGTGATGTAAACGTGTCTCGAATCGGTCTTGTTCATTTAAAGTCGATCAATTCAAAAAGTGCGAACTCTACCCTCTATGTGCAAATTTCTGTCGAAACATATAAGCACATGTGAAGGGGGAGTGTTTCTAAAAATACAAAACTCACGGAGTGTTGCAAACATGTTTTCTATCATAAACACTCTGAGAGATTTTTCATGAAAAATGGTTTTATGGCAACAATAGGACAGTCATGGAGTTATAAGGTGACTAAGGATAGGAAATTCGTCCTATGATCCACCAGAGCCGGAGGGATCTACCCAAGGACATCACAAATAGTTAGTATTAGAAGTCCTTAGGAATGATTGAAAAAAGGAGTAATGTGAGAAAGGAGAAAGAAGGGGTTGAAGAATTAAAAAGAAAAGTAATGAGAAAGGGTGAAAAGAAATAGCCCTCCAGATTATTCAACCTTAGGGCAGAAACCGGGTTCAATACATATGCTACTGGTTGTCACTAGATGACACTGGTATTGAAGACAAAGACGTCATGGACCCAGTGACGCACTGCACTAAACCTTCTAGCCACTCAATTCCTCTTAAAAGGATTTGTTTCATTCTCACTGGGAACCCTGCATAATCTATCGACTTTCTCTTAGAGATCGTTGGTATTGAAGAAGGAGACCCTCTCCCTAGTCTCCGCTCAGGAAAACAAAATGCACTATTGAGTCTAGAGCCACGAGATTCATCAAAAGATCTCACAGGAACACATGACATGACATCACTTGTTGTTCATCAATAAGGACACAAGTGATATATTCTAGAGTCCTACGCAGGTCTTAGCAATCTGCCAGAACATTTATGAGAAGTTTCACATCTGTGATCTTCAGTGATTGAATGGAAACTCCTGCCAGGGTCAACATCAAGCAGCCCTGACAGCAGGTCACTTCGGTAATTCCCCGTGGATTACGCTTAGTGTGTCTCAAACGGTCTACAGTCGTGAAGTGATGCTTCGGTGTACTTCAGCGACTCATCTGAACTGTAGATGTACTTCGGTATATCGCGCTATCTCACTTGTGGGACTCCAGTTCAGGAACGGCCTCTGTGAGAATTAGAGACGTGTTTTCACACTATGCTGTTAACACCCTCTAAATTCAAACTTGTAAGTGCCGGAATCCGCTTAATACTAACCTGTTTTTATGTTTTCTTCTTATGGAAGCTCCGGAGCGGATGGATCGTGCAGACTTGCCACATGCTCATACCAACAACACATGAAAGTTCTCATCATAATCAAAGGAGATGATTCTTCGTCAATGTCAAAGAATCTACAAAGTTTAAAGACTCCAGAACTACATCATTGGTAACCAAAAGACAAATAGAAGTGTGAGCATGGTGGAGAAAGAAGTGGAGAATGACGTGGAGACACCTAACCAACGAAGTTGACAACGGCAGACAACCACATTATCTGATCACAAAGCATGAAGGAACAAAGAATCAAGACTATTCAATATCTACACACAAAGTTCTTGCTCGAGAAAAGTAAAGACCTAATCAAGTGGAGCATCATTTGAATGACCACCCCTTAGGGGGAGATTGTTAGCCTTAATAGTTTTATTAAAAGTGATGGTCATTCACAATTAGGAACTTTGTATCTCGTGTTAGATATCGTGCTAGAATAGTCAACGGGCTCGTGGATTGGACTAAGCTAAATGGGCTTTAGTTTAGTTAAGCTAGCATTGAATAATGGCGTGTAACCCATGTCCAAACCCAAGTCCACGAAAAGCCCAAGCCAAGCCCATAGGAAAGCCTTTTAGGTTTTCATGTATTGTACTATAAATACCCCTCAAATGGTCATTTGAGGGGTGTGCTTGAAAGTGTGTGTGTGTGTGTGTTTTTCCTTATTGAATATACAACATCTTGTGTTTATCTTATCATCTCACATATACACGAATTTATATCTTCAAGTAACCATCTTTCTCATCTTATTTCTAAGCTTTGTTTGTGTTTGTTTCACGTGGTTATACTTGTATATGTGTTGGGTTCGCTTGGTAAAGTGATAAGGTTGATAAAACTAAGGTCCTACATATATATATATATATATATATATATATATATATATATATATATATATATATATATATATATATATATATATATATATATATAAATAAATAACACAACTGCTAAAACATAACAAACAGCAATTAAAAAAAATTAGTGCATCTGTATAAAAAAAAATCAGATTAAGCTAACAACACAACTGCTAAAACATAATCATTAACGTATATGATAAAAATAACAAAAAAATAAAATAAAAATAGACTAAAAAAACAAACAAATCGTCACATAACACACACATTAGGTCAATATCAATAAAATCAACATATAACATAATTAGTTATGAAGATTAACATCGAAAGTAAAGGGGAAAACGTGTTACATCACATAATCATACAATTAACGCAAAAAAAATAACGATTATAGTTACGATTAACATACAGTTGATGTCGGAATGTGTCATTATGATTGACGGAATCAGTGCATCAACGAGCTCTTTGATTTGTGACAGAAAAAATGAGTGAATCAAGTTTTCGTTTTATAGAGAAAAAAGGAGAGAATTTTGGAAAGGATAATATCAAATAATGATTTTGATTTAACATTATATACGGTATTGTAAAAAATTACGGAATTTACCTCCAAAAAAATAAAATGTTGCATTTAGGCCCCTGTAGTTTGGTGAAAAAAAAAGGAGGGAAAGGGGGGATGATCTAACGGTTGAGATCACTTCTCCCACTTTTCTCTTGAGATCAAGTTTTTAAATGATCTCATCCATATATATATATATATATATATATATATATATATATATATATATATATATATATATATATATATATATATATATATATGCGTTCTTGTGGTGACCAACCTTAATGTAAAAACAATAGGAACCAATCAGATTTTGACAAGTGTCTTTTCCAATCAAAAGAAAATAAAAACTAATAATAATTTGATTAAGGGTAGTATAGTCATATTACCATTTTCATTTATCTGATTTTGTCAAATACTATCCCACGTTTTCTTCCATCAATCCCTTGAAAATCAGTTATGTCAGTTACTTTTGGAGCAAATATGAATCACCTCTCAGAAATCACCCAAATTATTCCACAAGAACGCCCCCCATTAATCACAATTACCTCTCAGAAATCACCCAAATTATTCCACAAGAACGCCCCCCATTAATCACAATTAATTTAAGTAATCGTGATTCAAATTGTTATTTCTACAACAAGTTTGAATGATTCAGTGGAATTAGGTAAGCCATCGATTGCTATGAAAAGCCATTAATACTGATTTTTGTTTGCGTTTTTTTTTGGTGTGTTCTTCATAATTTAACTTATATGCCATTGAAATTGATATTCCATTAACAATGATTTTTGTTTGTGTGGTTCTTCATAAAAGATGCAATGTAAAATTGATACACCATTTTTACTTTTATGATTTTCATTTTTACTGATATGCCATGTAAAACTGATATCCCATTGTATGATTTTCATTTTTACCTTTATAGTTGGTTGTATGTAGTTTATGTATGTTTGGTTCAGTAATTGTATGTGAGCCGTCATTTTCTATGTGTTTGGTTCAGTAATTGGTTCAGTTTATGTGTGTTTGGTTCAGTGATTTTCATTTGTTACATTTTCTATTAATTCATACCTTTTTATAGTAGTTGAGCCGTCAACTCCACAATCAACAAACACTGTCCAAGACAATGTTGACGTTGATGCTCAAACTGATCCGCAAGTCGGGAGTTACCAACCAACACCGCCGGGCAGTAAATTTTGGATTCCCGAAGCTAAGAAAAAACCTGTGGAGGGAACTAGGTTTGATACACTTGATATAGCTTTACAGTTTTATAAAGAGTATGCTAGGGAAGCTGGTTTTGAGGTTAGGATTGGTGGGCAGAAAAATAGGGAAAAGAATGGTTATCCTAGTGTGAAATACTTTTATTGTTCTAGAGAAGGTTTGAAACCACCCCCCAAGACTGATAAGTTACAAACAGACAAGTCAAAACCCGATAACATAGAAGTTGTAAGCAAGGTAATTAAAAGAATGAAACGAGCATCACAACGTTGTGGATGTAAAGCCCAACTACGTCTTAGGCGGACAGAAGATAACAAGTATTATGTTCACACATTTTTTGAGAAACATAACCACAGTTTGGTTCATGATGATGATTACAAGTATCTTCGTGCTGCAAGGAAACTTACTTTCCCTAAACAATAGTTGTTACATCAGCTCTCGAATGCTAATATTGGTCCAACAAGAGCTTGGAAAGTTCTGATACAAATGGGTGGCGGGTTTGAAAATATTGGGTTTACTGATGTTGAGTGCAGAAACTATAGGCGTGGTTTAAATGAGTTTATTGGTCAGCGCGATGCGCAGATGGTTGTCGAGAAACTTTTGAGTAGACAAGAGTATTGCACCAACTTTTCGGTTGAATACAAGCAACACAAGAAGGATAAAACTTTGATAGGTTTGTTCTGGGTAGACGAACAAGCAAAGCTTAACTACGATGCATTTGGTGATGTCGTCTCGTTTGATGCAACCTTTAGGTCAAACAGGTACGTGTGTTTGTGTAAAGTTTGTTTTATCATCTATTTATGCACCTATTTTTTAAGTTGGATTCCATTTTATTCTATTTTGTTCAATGGGTAAAAACCAACATCTTCAATTTTTTATCAGCCTTGTATAATTAAGTCATTTGGCTATGTTTTAGTCAATAAAACTAGTGCTCAAGCTAACGGGTTCATATGTGTATAGTTTTGTTTTCAATGTTACATATGTGTAGATGGTTGATCATAATTAATTCAGTGCGGATATGTTTATAACCTGTCAATGGGTCAAAAAACAACGTTCTAAGCTTTTGTATCAGACTTTTTATAATTACAACGTGTTACATATGTGTTTATAGTTTTTGTTTAGACTATAACTAGCTTTTTTTTTACCCTTTTTTTGTTTTTTGCTATTAAACTAATATACGTTTTCATGTAGGTACAACATGGTCTTGGTTCCTTTTACGGGCATAGATAATCACAATCGCTGCATTCTTTTTGGTGCTGCATTACTAGCAAGTGAAGCAGCCAAGAGGTATACTTGGTTGTTGAAAAGGTTTAAGAAAATATTTGGTTCTGCGCCTAAGGTTGTTGTTACAGACCAAGACCCTTCGATGAAAATTGCAATAGAAAAAATATTTCCTGAATCAAGGCATCGCCTTTGCATGTGGCACATAATGCAAAAACTAACCGGCAAGGTATTATTACAATAAAAGATCTATCACTTTATTTTAATGACTTATAAACATTCATATGACTTATGTTTATTGCTATTTGTTGTAGGTCGGCCCAACTTTATGTAGCAACACCAATTTCAAGCAACGCTTGTGTGATATAGTTTGGACAGACCAAATCGACCCAGATATGTTTGAGTCCGAATGGAAATCTATCATGGATGACTTCGGACTGAATGAAAACAAATGGTTGAGCGATATGTTTAAAATGCGGACTAAATGGATACCTGCATACTTCCGTCATGAACCCATGTCTGGACTTATGCGCACAACATCTAGGTCCGAGAGTGAAAACCATTTTCTTGGCCAAATTACTAACCCGTACTTGAGTTTGATTGAATTTCTAAGCCATTATGATACTGCAATCGATTCACAAAGATTCATATATGGCAAGAATACACACAATTCAAACTACAAGACTCCTGATTTTAGAACTGATCTGCAAGTTGAAAAAGAAGCCGTTGAGTTGTACACCATCACAATTTTTTATGATGTTCAAGATGAGATTTGGTCATCTTTGTACCATTGTTATTCACTGAGTGTACAGGAGTCTGATACGTATTCTACGTTCGTGATTCGTGACACAGAAGCTGATTCGTTTTCTTTACCACTATATTATTAAATTTATATTTTAACTAATTCATTAAACTTTTTCTTACCTTTTTTTATCAGGTTAAGTATGTGCCTTCTGAGTGTTTGGTTCAATGCAGTTGCTTAAGGTACGAGTGTTATGGCTTATTGTGTCGACACATTTTTTACGTTCTGCGTATGTCTAAGGTCTTCCACTTTCCAAAACACTACATGCATACTAGATGGTCAGAAAATGCTATGTCTCACAGATGTGTGTCTAAGACGAAAGATTTTTCACCTTCGTCAAATTCAGCCCGTGTGGTTGATGAAGCACTTAGACACATTTATAGCGATGTTGATGAGTCTATCAATCATTTGGTCGGTGACATTGAAAAGCTTCACATTTATATGGACAACCAAACAGCCCTTATGAAAAAAGCCAAATTAGAAGTTCCTAACCCTCCTAAGATGAACACCAATGAGGCTTATGCAAGAGCTCTAGGAGTAACCGAACCTAAAGAACTGGATTCTTCCCCCTACGGATATCAACAATAAAGGTCATGTGATTCGCACGAGGCACAAGGCAAAGAGCAAAATTGCAATGCAGTTAGGCGACAAGCCTAAGAGAATGTGCAAGAGTTGCGGCAAGTACGTTAGGCATGATTCTAGGAATTGTCCCAAAAAAAGAAAGGGCTAAAAGACCAGGACGTGGATCAGGACTTCGACGATGCCATGGATATATACGATAGCGAGTAGTTTTTTTTTTTGTCTTTTACTTATTTTTCTGCAAATTATGAACAATTTAATGCATACTTGTTATGTAAAACTTAAGTACCTTCAGTTAATAAATTTGCAGTCTGTTTTTTATTTATATATTTTAACATACTTACATCAGGTCCGTTTGTGTCATCATTTTGTATGCATATCAGTATTTGGATTTCATTAAGTGTCATATCTGTAAGCATTTTATGGGTATTTGCCTTTGTGTATGAGATTCTTGTTATATCAGGTTTTGTATTTCTGTGCGCCGGTGCAAATTATGTTAGTTTTGACAACAAGTATGGGTGTTTGGGTTAGTGTATACTGTTAGTGTTGGATTTATGTGCAACGATTTTGGGTTCAGTGTGTCATGCTGCATTTGTCTTATGCAGATTTATCTTTACATTTGCTGTTGCGTTAAATTAGTGGCTGGTTACCATACTTTGTATGCAGATTTGGTTGGTGATTCTTGTAATATTATTCATTATGGTGATATATTGTTTTTAATACATATCAAGTTCTATTCAAAAAAAATCCCACTTTAATTGCTAATATCCCTATTTATTCTCCTATATCACTTGCAACTAGCATATATCCCTAACTTATCACCACAGAATTTTAAAATAAACAAAAAATAAGCTTCACACTAGCAATCATATCAGCATGAGTGTATCATTCAATAATGCGTTCGTTCAAGGTAATATTATTTGTTTGATTCATAGTGTGTTTTTGATATTTGTCTATTGTCAATTCTGATATTTTGTGTTCATATATATGTATTGTGGCATTTGCAGATGAGAATATCCAGTTACCTAAAGATAAAGCCATTGAAGATGAGAATATACGTATCACAGCCGGGAAACCAATGAGGATGTGCCGTTATTGTGGAAGATATGCATACCATGATGCAAGAAACTGCCCATTCAGGAAGAATGGACTAGGAAATGTCGTGTTGCATACCAAAGGCATGGAAAGCTACTTTACTTATTAGTTTTTCTTTTTGGTTACGTATCGCGTATCAAATGTTTACTATTTCGTCTTATTTTCCCCTGTTTTTTCAAACAATTCCAGTAATTTTTAAATAATGTTTTCCTAGTTTTTGGATTCATGTTTTGACTTATGCTGCTTTTATCTTTTATGTTAGTTGAATAAATTTGAATCTTATTTTCAATCATGTGTTGTTATTTTATGACCTTTTAGCCTTAGTTGATGATTTCACATTCAACAATCATAAGTACAAGATGCATAAGTCGTTAAAAGTATAACCTTCCAGTACTTATGAAATGATGTTTTCCTAGTTTTACAAAACCTACCAACCATGTCAAAATTTTATAAACTGTCTGATGCACATGCAACGTAAGTCAGTGCGTCTACTATCGTGCGAAATAACCAAAGCAAAATAACATTATAGAAAAAATGACCAACACTGATAACTACAATTTCTTATTCATAACCATAATCAAAGTTCAAAGTATCACAAGTCTTAACATAAACTAACCAACAATAAACTAGAAGGTATCTCGTTAATCATAAACGAGCCTTTTTCCATATTAAGTATCTTACAAACCAAAAGCATTTTAGAAACCACCTACTTGCTGCTTATTCATATTATGAAGCAACATATAACTACGTCAGTGCATCATTTGCCCATCATCTCCACCACCCTCTTTTTGATGTTTTTAAATGCATCAACCTGCAATCGATCTTTTTCTTCTTCTGGTAAACTTCTGAATGCTTCTGCCTCGATTTCAAATACTTTTTTCATCTTTTTGCAGTCTGCTAGAAGAATTTTTGCTGCATACTTAATACGAAGTCCCTTTAGTTCTTTTAACTGTTGTTTACCCTCTTTACTTAGCATACAACAGTCCACAAATTGCTCTCCCTTGTAGGTTTCCATGTGGCGCATCACAAACAAACCACAATCTACATAGTTGTTGCGAGTCCTGCATCCCAGATTCATTATCTTTATATCAGCATCAAGCAATGTGTTATGCTTAGGATGATTCTCGTGCAACAAGTAATCATTAAAAAATAGGACCTGTTAACAAAACCCACCATACAAATAGTCAAAAAACAGTATAAACCAAATACTATGGGATACAAGGTTAAATACTATCGGATAATGCATCAGTAACAAACACTTATTAGTATGCAAATACTCTATAAAAAAACGTACCATTGGCAGGTAGTGTACCATATCTTTCGCGGACATCTTCAACCGGTGAGAATATGTTATCAAAAATCTGAACAAGATTATCCTTCATATTCATGCATATAAGAAAAAAATGCCGCCCTTTAATGATTGGGAAAAAAACCTGTTACGATTAAAACCAGTTCCAGAAATTAACACATTACATTGTAAAATTGTGTTTAAACTACATAAATAAATAAACAAATAATAATTAAACTTATAACAGTCATACTTACCATATCTACGACATCTAGCGTCGAAAATACACTACGCATCAATATACTCTTCATGTTCTCACTAAACTTCTCTGATGCCTTATCATACTCCCATCCACTCATTTCACTTGTCTGTGTTCATGTTACATTCCTTATTATACGCCATGCCACAAACTATACTGAGTAACACAAATTATACTAAAAAAGCCATACTTACCAGCACATCCGTGTGACAGAAAAGTCTTGCCGGTGAGTACTTATTCCGGGAATCCTCTGCATAGTTTAGAACTTCTGCGAACATGTCTATAGCTCCACTTCCTATGTCTATTCCTGGGTACAAGCTTTCCAGGACACACCTCGGTCCGTCAACATAGCTTGTCTTAAACACAACATCACTGTCATGATACACTTGTTAAATAAACAGCAAATACATTTTATTATTAAATTTAGTATGCATATAAAGGTAACGATAAAAGAGAACTTACGTTTCCGGAAACCTGGCAGAGAACAAGCAATCTGTTGCTCTTCTCTCGTGTGGCATTACCGGACATACCAACGACACTGGCCTTATAACATATGGAGACCTTAAAACTTCAGGACGTATTTTGCGTCGTTTTGTCATGTAACTGAGACCGTTTGCATGCAACACATTAAGCGGTGTAGCTTCTACATATGCTTCTACTATTTCCTTGCTTTCATTTTTGATGCTCTCTCTTCCAAACCTTGACATGTTTGATATGTTGCAGTCCTCTTCACCCACCCCTATTTTATCAACCGGTGTTCTAAACTCATCCTTATCAGCCGGTTGTTGTGACTGATAATTTCGCAGATTATCCAGCATATCTTCAACTTCTTCCATAGGTGTGTCATCATCTGCCCCACCAACCATTTTACCTTGTGTAGCGGGTGGTTGCGTCACATTCAGATCTATATCTTCACCCTCATCAAAATCTAGTCTTGTTGGAATTTGCTTATTGCTCTTATGCCATTCATCCCACACTAAATTGATAGTTCTCCATATCCTGTAGGCGTCCCATACACTTGCGTAAATGGGAATGGTTTTTCACCATTTTCCGGTGTATGGAAGCTATAGCTTGCATAATCATTTTCTTCTTTTTCATCTGCTGGTTGCTTAGAAAAATTACGCACCGCAAACAATGCATCCCTCATTTCCTTCAACTCTAAAAAACCTGGATCATCAGGGTTATTTCCCAACCCTTCATCTAGAACCTCATCAGCCAGTTCAACAAGTTTAGCCGCTTTTTTTAGATACGCTGATACATACTTTTTCCTTCCCTACATAACCAAGTTATGAATGCGTCATTTATTACTAGCCTAAGACGATGCATCAGTATTAAACCAAATAGCAAAACGTTAGCATCCTAAACTAACCAACTACTAATATAATGAACTGTTAGGAATTAGAAATTCCCGGTATTAAAGAGTCGGTCACCTCAAGTATATGTAATCGTTAGAAAGCTCGTAGTCGTAGTTCTTTTAAGTTAAGTAGTTATTTAGTTAAGTAACACCGTGGAGGACGGACGGGTCTTTACCCACTGTATGCCTGATCCACAGCCCGTAGTGTGGCGAATTATGTAAGACTATAAATACTCTCTACCTTCCAAGGTAGAGAGTTGGAGCTCATAATAATAATTTTCACTTTCTCTCACTAAGTTCCCTAAACCTCTAACTTTCTCTCTCTAGAATTCCATCTTATTCGCCACCTTGTGTTATGGTTTGATGTGTATGTGAAAAGTTATATCTTACAATTGGTATCAAGAGCCATGGTTAGATCACATCTTGCACATCTTTGGATTTATAGTGGTTTTTAGGTGGTTTTTGAGTTTGAAAAAGTTTAGTGGTTTTTGCATCATTTGGTTGATTTCTTGTGTTAAAGTTTGAATTTTGTTGGTACTTTTATGTTTAGAATCATCAAAAGTGTTTAGGTTTTCATTTGGTAAGCTTGAATCATCTTGGTTGGGTTGTTTTTGGATTGAAAAGTGAAGTTTATTTGGTTTTTCAACCTGGCGAATTAGCTCTCGGACTTGTTTTCTTGGTAGCGACTTACAGTTATAAAATCTAGCGAGTTAGAGCTAGCGAGTTACAGTACAAGTAGTGGAATCTCCACTACGGTTAGCGACTTGTGGTAGCGAATTAGTCTGTAGCGAGTTGCTCTTTAGCGACTTGCATATCTAGCGACTTGTGTAGCGAATTACTGCACAAATTTGGCTAGCGACTTAGTCTGTAGCGAGTTACTACTTAGCGAATTGCTCTTCTGTTGGCGACTTGGGATTCTAGCGAATTAGACGTGTAGCGAGTTAAGGGTTAGCGACTTAGTGCACTAATTTCTAGCGACTTAGTGCATTATTTGGTAGCGAGTTAGCACTTTATCATCTAGCAACTTGAGTGATTGTTTACGGTTTTCTCTTGATTTAGTAAAATCCCGTGAAAGAATCTATTTCCCGGTTTAATCATAGAGTCATAAAATCCCGTATAATCTGTTAACATGTCTACCAACATTCCCACTGTTTCCACTGTCATCTCCACTGTTGCCGAGGATGTTCAAGCAGCTGGCTCAGATACTCGTCCACCAATGCTTGACAGAACTGACTACGATTCTTGGGCTCAACGAATCAGATTGTATTGCCTTGGAAAGGAAAATGGTGTCAACATTCTCAAATCCATTGATGAAGGACCATATCGGGTTGAGACGACTAGAGACATACTTGATACTAATGAAGATGGTACTCCTGTCTACGGAATGGACAGACCTAAGATGTACAATGAGCTTGATAATGAGGAGAAAAAGAGATTCGATGCAGATATCAGGGCTTCAAACATTGTTCTTCAAGGTCTTCCTAAAGACATCTACAAGCTGATCAATCATAACACTGATGCAAAGGCTGTTTGGGATAACGTTAAGATGCTTCTCTCAGGTTCAGAATTAACTATGGAAGACAGAGAATCCCAACTCTATGATGAATTTGAGCACTTCAAGATGAAACCAGATGAGAGTGTCTATGAGTACTATGTGAGATTTCATAAGTTAGTGAATGACATGAGGAACATCAAGATGACTATGCCTAACATTCAGTTGAACTCAAAGTTTGTGAACAACATGAATCCCGAATGGCACAAGTTTGTCACATCTGTGAAACTC
>BPTQ01000009.1:289532268-289589347 GCA_019973895.1 Chrysanthemum seticuspe
AAAATATCGGTAAATGGAAAAAAAAATCAAAAATCAAAAATATTTTTGGGAGAAAGAGAATTGGTTTATTGTCATCTTCAGGCAATAACCCGGTTTTAAAGAAAGAACAGAGCCATATCTTACCAAGTTTTCAAATCTTATGCTCTGATTCTATAAACTCCTATCTGCTGAAAACTAAATGCCTTGAAAAATAACTCAATCTCTATTTTTGATAATCATCAGGAATTATTTGTCAAAATCTCTATCTCTCAATCAACAACCTACGTCATTGATTGAGGGGGAGAATGATTTCAATTAAATTAAAAAGTTATTTGGCATTAAAATTGTTTTCAAAAGATATACATGCATGTTTTATTAATGGAGTTTAAAGTCTTAAAATCTGATCCATATCAGTTAAAACACTTTCACAATCAAGTCACAATTCTCCTTAAAAGTTTTCGAAATCAATTTAAATCTATACGAGATCACAAATCTCAAATGATTTGATAATTGTGATCGGGGGAGAATGTGTGATTTAAATTGGATTTAAACTGATAATCAGGTAAATGGCTATAAAAGATTGTACATGCTGTCCTTCTCACATGTGACAAACGATTTCAATTTTTCAATGCACATGTTGAGGGGGAGCATCTATCTTAAACCTTTGATTTGAAACGTGATCATTTATCCCAATGTGCAGGTTCCCTCTAGTATGTGCAAAACTCTTTTCAAACCTCGAGGCACATATTGAGGGGGAGCAAATTTATGGAAACCTCATCCTTCCCGGAAATGCTATATCTACTTGATTTGTTGAGGGAAGTGATGTTGATATCTTTTAGAAAATTGTAATCAAAGAAGTTAATTCTCTCTCTTGCCTCCATGTGCTTAACATTTCTCAAATACTTGATGCACATGTTGAGGGGGAGTTCTCGTTCTAAAAATATCAAAAACAATTCAGGTACAAAATGCTTTGATAATATATCACAAGTATCTGAATTGATTTTCAAATGGTTTTCAATTGGATCCAATGGCAGATGAACAATACCAAATTGACCGACCAACTTTACTTTATGTACGGTGATATAAGGATGATAAGGTTAGGTATTGGTTCCCATGATCCGCCAGAACCGGAGGGATCTACCCAGGGACAATCCACTAGTTAGTGTAGAAGTCCTTAGGTATGATGATAAAAGGAGAAAAGTGAGATATGGGAAGAGTGCAGACTAAGACTGAGCTACTACTGGAATAAACCCAACAAGGTAATAGCTATGAAGTCTCGGTAAGCACTGAAGGGGTTGAAGAATTAAAAAGAATTGAATGAAAATAGGGTGAAAACAAATAGCCCTCCATTAATTCAACCTTAGGGCAGAAACCGGGTTCACTTCATATGCTACTGATGGTAACATCGGTATTGAAGACAAGACGTCATGGACCCAGTGACGCACTGCACTTCAACTTTCCAAACCACTCAAGTTCCTCTTAAAAGGGCTTGTTTCATTCTCACGGGGAACCGACATTATCTATCGACTTTCTCTTAGAGATGGCTGATATTGAAGAAGGAGACCCTCTCCCTAGTCTCCGTTATAGGATCCAAATATGCACAAATTAAGTCTAGAGCCACGAGATTATCAATTAATCTCACTAGGACACTTTCAATGAAGACTCTCTGTTTCACACAATGTGGAAAGAGAGATTATATCTTGAGTCCTACGCATTATCCTTGTGGTATTGCCAGAACATCTGAGTGAAGTGTTTACACGTTCACAATGAAGATGGAAAGCCTTCTGGAGCCAACATCAAACAAGCTCCTGGTAGGTGGCATGTGAGATCTATTATATGGATCAACCATGTGACAACTGAACAGAAACAATGGGGCGATTCATTTTCTTGAATCAATCCTGGTTCAGGTTAGGGATTGACGGATACCTTTGAAAAACCGGTCTTTGTGCTTATAAACTCTTTTCTTTAGCACATCGACCGTGTACTCATTCTTCAAACCAAAAGGTATTTCTATGATTGACAATTGATTTTCAATAAAACCTTCGTTGTATTGCAAAAATTTCTATTGAGCAATACACGATTGTTTTTCAAATCTCGTTTCATCAATCAGTGAACTTAAAAGTCGCTGGTTCACTCACTCCGTGTTGTCTTCTTTGAGACGTTCCGGTTTGAGAACAGCTAGAACAGCTGCGAAACCCTGTCAAGGAGATTCTTAGGAATCCTACCTGATCACAGGCAGTACTTGTACTGATCAACGGGGAACCGTGGGCCGTGTACCTCAATTCAACGAAAGTGATCAAAGACACTTTCGTGCGATTTGTTGCTAACTGTTGTATGCAGGTACGCCCGACGTTTGCAGCTGATCAGAATGAAGCGGTCAATCCACAGCCGCATGCTCACTTAACACATTCAACTCAAATGAAATCATGATTAGTGCATCAATGACTCTGATATTTTCACTCCATGCTTCTGCTACGCTGCTGCCAATATCATGATTCAACAAATGCTTCTGCTACTCTGATGAGAAGATATCATGATCCAGAATGTGAGCATGTCGGTCCCAAAGTCACAACACCACAATGGATGTCTCAGAGATTTTTGATAGCTGATGATCTCCAAAGATGGCTCAAACTTATCATCACGTGGATCAGTAAAAGACCTCCACTTGGAATAATCAAACATGCATTGTGAAGAATCAATGACTACGAGCTTAGGAGCAAAGGACTACATCAAGAATGCAAGATCAATTGTTAAATGTCATATCTATTTGTATTCAATGTAATTTTTGGTATATTATTGAGGTGACCTCCCTTAGGGGGAGATTGTTAGGAATTAGAAATTCCCGGTATTAAAGAGTCGGTCACCTCAAGTATATGTAATCGTTAGAAAGCTCGTAGTCGTAGTTCTTTTAAGTTAAGTAGTTATTTAGTTAAGTAACACCGTGGAGGACGGACGGGTCTTTACCCACTGTATGCCTGATCCACAGCCCGTAGTGTGGCGAATTATGTAAGACTATAAATACTCTCTACCTTCCAAGGTAGAGAGTTGGAGCTCATAATAATAATTTTCACTTTCTCTCACTAAGTTCCCTAAACCTCTAACTTTCTCTCTCTAGAATTCCATCTTATTCGCCACCTTGTGTTATGGTTTGATGTGTATGTGAAAAGTTATATCTTACATGAACAAGTACTAAAACGATTAAACACGACACACTTTCAAATCACATATGTGCTACATTCCATATACACAAAACCATATCAGTATGCATTTTACTAGGCTAAGTCGATGGCTCGATGCATCAGTATTAACAAACCATTAACAAACCAACTACTAAAACGATTAAACACGACACACTTTCAAATCACATATGTGCTACATTCCATATACACAAAACCATATCAGTATTCATTTTACTAGGCTAAGTCGATGGCTCGATGCATCAGTATTAAACCAAATACCAAAACGTTTTCATCCTAAAGCTAACCAACTACTAATATCATGAACAGGTAACACACCATATCAGATTTTGCAAACCAAAAACTATATATTATTAAACACCGTTACAATTCTTAGTCATACATCATTAAAAAAACAACTACTAAAACGATTAAACACGATACACTTTCAAACCAACTATGTGCTACATTCCAGTATATATACAAAACCATATCAGTATGCACTTTACTAGGCTAAGCCGATGGCTCGTTGCATCAGTATTAAACCGAATACCAAAACGTTTGCATCCTAAAACTAACCAACTACTAATATCATGAACAAGTAACACACCATATCAGATTTTGCAAACCAAAAACTATATATTATTAAACACCGTTACCATTCTTAGTCATACATCATTAACAAAACAACTACTAAAACGATTAAACACGATACACTTTCAAACCAAATATGTGCTACATTCCAGTATATATACAAAACCATTTAAATTGTACCTCGTCATCTGTTGGTACACTCTCAACCCCATGATCCTGAAACATATCATCTTCACAGGACTCCTCCTCAAACTCTACAAAATCACACGGATTTACTTCATAAACACATCGTTGTATTGTAACTATTATAATAAATATATACATAAATACAGATTAATTACCGTCCTTATCTGATTCTTCGCTTACATCCGCACCACCCAAGTCATCATTCAAGAACATATCCGCTTCTAATTTGTTAAGTGTCTCTGAAGTCCAGACCTTTATGGGCGTTATTGAATGCGCATACAGAATCTGTCATAAAATTTTATATGTCAATTACAGAACTCACACATTCTAATTAGTTACACTAGAAATTTATGACTACTACAGACAAGTGTCATACCAGTAACAGAATCACGGGACCATTATAATGCCGTTTCCTATTCCAAGATTTCTTTGTTTTTATCAGGCACTCAATTATATAAGTGCACCAATCTAACTTCAAGATGTCCGCTTCACTATTCAACAGATGTATGAATTTTAAGTTTACTGTATTACTTTTATTCAACTCTCCCACAGTTGAAAAGAATAATACCAAAAAATTCACTTTAAACATCCAACCTCCATTCCTATCTGCCAACATAATCTTTGCAAGACTGGTAAGGTAGTGTCTTTTCACACTCCTATCAAACTGGGCTTTCCATCTTCTTGCTAACGGGTTCCTAAAATCTGTACCATCTCGTGCATCTAAATGAATTTCGCCCATTGGTACACCTAAGACATCCCTTACCACATCTCGACTTATTTCTATCCTCTTTCCATTTACATCTACACTGCATGTTTCTTCATCAAATTTGTCTACCAACCAATACGCCAACCTGGTTGGTACATCCTTTATCTTATACTCGATTAGATCCCCAAACCCTATTTCTCGTAATGCTTGTTTTTGTCTATTTGATAGTTGTCTTACAACTTCAAACAAGTTCCTGGGCGGATTCCGTTGTTTAATCCTTTCTAAAGGTGCTTTACACGTACCTATTTTAACTGTTGCATTTACATCATCTGTCAAAAAAAAAAAAAAAAAAAAAAAAAAAAAAAAAAAAAAACAGGCCCGTTAACACAAAATAAAATTTATCCGACATCTTTTGATTGCTTCATTTAATTCATATAAAATACTTATATTCATAACCTGTGCTATGTGTTTCTGCTTCTTTTTCCCGCCCTTTATCAGTTTCATCTACATTTTTTCCCGTATCATCTACAATTAGATTAAGCTATGCATCAGTACAAAACCGCATATGCTATATATGAATCACTAAAAAACCATATCAGTAAGCTAATACTTTACCTATCACTTTTTTGGCGTGTGCAATAGCTTTTTTTCCCATATTCACCATTCCTTTACTCATCTTTGATTTTTTCTTAGAAACAAAATCATCGTTTGTCGCCTCTCCAGCCTCATTTGCTTCATTCATATATGTTTACACACAATCAAAAAAGTATCATTAATACAGAATAAACTAACCGGAAAAGCTCCATTTATCTTAGGATGTAATAAAAAATCAAATTACCTCCAATATCTCCATGTCTAACATCATCTATTTTTCTCCTTCCTTCATCTGCTTCTATGGCCTTTTTTCCTTTACCCGCTACACGTTTTCAGCACACCCATAAAAATTTTGATTTTACATTGTTTACCCACATATTAAAAATGAATTAAAACATTTTTTTACCTTTTCCATCTTTTTGAAGTTTTTTCTTGTCACCTAATTTCAACAATATCCTCTTATGTGATGCCCGCTCACCTGATGGTTCACGTACTTGTAAATTAGACTACATACTAATTACTTACAAGCATTAACCACATTCAGAGAATACTTAAACAAGCTTTCACCTTTTTCAACTTGTCTTTCCTTTCTTTTTTCAACAAGTGCCGCCAATTTCTTTTGAAGTTTTTTACGTTTATCTGCCACATTGATTAATCATTAGTTACAATCCTTCATACTTAACTACATATTACAGTCATCATAACTTTTATCTAATGCAAATTATTTTTTACCTTTCCGAATTACCGCTGCATCAGCATCCAGTTCATCATTTCCCCTGACTTTTTCCAAATTGTCTAATTTTATTCCAACATTTTCTTCCAAATTTTCCGTTATATGTTGTCCAACATTTACATTTTCAATTGCTTCATCCTTCACAGATTCTGATAACAAATACCATAAAAAGGCAAGCATTACAATAAAATTAAACACATATCGGCAATAATTATACACATTATCTGATACGTATTAACCACATACGTAACCAATCTCACAAATAACGCAATAACACCTAATGACACATAGTCTTTTCCAACATTCTGCCCATAATAACATAACAAAGCTAGTGTACATTTTGCTCTAATCTTTATACCTTAATCAAATAAGCTCATTTTTTTTAATATTGCTGCACATTCAACCATTTTGTATTCCATTAACACATACCAACTTTTATCAGTAAGATATTTGTTCATAAAATAAATACTTTTATAATTGCTACATACCTTCTCCTACATGCGCCCATTCTGGAGTAGTCAAATCTATCACTTCCTCCTCTTCATTCCCATGATTTAGAGGGGTTCTTAGATCTATAATTTCCACATCACCACTCCCCTGAAATCGCCTCATTCGATTAGACAACCTCCAACTTCGCCGGACTAATAATAAGAGAACAAAAAACAACAATTGATGTTAAAAGACTTATTTATTTGATAAGAAACACAAAAAAAACACAATGCATCACTTACCATTCAACATCTTCTTGATTTTGAGTTCTCGGATCAGCAAAAAAAATTGACCTAGAATTGATACTTCACTTCCGTCAATAATAAGCCTATATTTATATACAATTACGGGATAATGTATCAAGGAACCTAATTAATTTGAATCAGCTGCAAATCCGGTGGAGCTAGGGAGAGTATCGCGGGTAGAATGATTTTTGGGTTTAAAATGAATTATTGACCGGTGCTAATTAATTATATTTTGCTAAATGTAATATTAAATTGGTACATAATGCCCTTTGTTTTGTTATTTACAATAAAGCCACTCATCTCAATAAATTTGATCTTGCTACATAATGCATGATCTAACGGTTCACAATGGTTCTTATTGTTTTTACATTAAGCTTGGTCACCACAAGAACGCCCCCTATATATATATATATATATATATATATATATATATATATATATATATATATGTATATATATATATATATATATATATATATATATATATATATATATGTATATATATATATATATATATATGTATATATATATATATATATGTATATATATATATATATATGTATATATATATATATGTATATATATATATATATATATATATATATATATATATATATATATATATATATATATATATATATGCTAACCCTTAAGTTCTAAAACTTTACAAAATAGATCCTTATAGTTATATTTTTAGAAAAATGACATTTTCAGTCCCTCTAGTTATCATTTTTAGAAAGTTACCAAATATACCCCTATGCATGGAAAGCGTTACGAAACTAGTCCAAAAACCATGCAAAGTGTATTTTTATGACACGAAAGAGTTTTATAGCTTAATGCTTCTTATTATAAGCTTATATCTAAACTAGCTTATAGCTTATGGAAAGGGCTTATTACCTAGAAACATGAATTCGACACTATTTAGGGTTTTAAAAGGAAAACGAGCAAGTTCTAGTGATCAAGGCTTGGGCAAGGGTTCTAATGTGATGGAATAAATCTAATAAATCTAATAACTATCCTAGTACAAAAGTAAAGCTTATAGAACTAGTTTAGAAGCTTACGTGACTAGAAATGGAGCTAGTGAGGGTTTAGGGTTTTCTCGGCAAGGTTTCACTTCGACAAGGCTTCAAGGCTTAGCTATCTCGACTCCTAGGGTTCTTATACTACTGCTAGGTCTTAGAGAATTGAGGTAGAGAAGTGGGATGAGATGGTTTAGAAGAAATGAGGGTGTCGAGCTATTTATGGGGTACGTTTGGATTATTGGCTAAGTTTGGGGTGGTGTGGTGTCACGAGGGGGGAGGTGACTAAGCCAAGCTAGTTGTGATTAATGGTAGCTATGGTGTAGGTCTAGGGGCTAGCTAGGGGGCTTGCGGTGGTGGAGAGGTCGAGGTGGAGAAATGGGTCAAAGGTGGTGATGATGGTAGTTGGGTGGTTGGTTGGTGGTGACAAGGAGGAGGGTAATCAGCTAGGGTGCTAGCTTGAGGTAGGGGTGCAAACAAGCCGAGATTTTATCAAGCAACTCGAGCTAGAGCTTGGATCGATCGATTCGAGCTTTTATCGAGCTCAAGCCCAATATATTGGCTCGAAACATATAATGAGTCGAGCTCGAGCTTTTGATAGCTTGGCTCGAGCTTTTTCAAGCTTTAAGTAAATAAGGTTTAATTTAAATATAAACCTAATTATAAGGACTTACTCCATAAAAAAATAATTAACTATATACGCTTCAAACCCTTGTTACTCCTACGTAACGTTTTATATTCTACAATCTACATAGTACACACTTCTTGGCCATCACTTCCTCTTTATATGGTTTTCTTCATTGGGTACTGTATTGTATCAGTTCTTCTTTTCGAGTCTCAAGTCTCAAATCCTTAATCAACTTGTTTAGGAGTTAGAATAGGGGTGTAAATGTGTAATCATGTATTCTTATACATATATTCAAGCTTTTCAAGCAAAGCTCGAGCATTGCTCGAAACTAAATCGAGCCGAGCTCAAGCCTAGATGGTTAAAGCTTGACGAGCTATCGAGCCGAGCCTGAGCCTAGTTTTTTTTTCGAGCCGAGTTCGAGCGTTGTCAAGCTCAGGCTTGGCTCGGCTCGGTTACACCCCTAGCTTGAGGTGCTTAGGGTGCTTAAAGTTTAGGTTAGAACTAGTTTAGGCTTAGTTTAGGGCCCTTAATCTAGCTTAGGGTGTGATTAGGGTTTAGTGCCTAGATTAGGGTTCCTAGGGTGATTAGTGACTAATTTTAGGGTTTAGGAGTCATGTAATAAGTGGTGGTAACTTGTGCTAAAGAAACGGGAAGGTTTAGACCTAGTTTAGGGGCCTAAATGACCTAATTAGGGTTTTGTGCTTAAAGGACTTGTACCTAAGTTCTAAAGAGTTGTACTAGGGTTTAGGGGGACTAAGATACTCTAAAGTTGCTAAGTTAACTTATACATAAGCCTTGAATACAATTAAACTAGTTTCGTTTTGAAATTATGGTTTTAGAAATAACCGTAACCGGATAGGGCTTGTTTATGTGTTATGATAGATATAGTATAATAGATTGATAAATTACTTAGTGAAATGATTTTTAGAACTTAGACTTGACATGCCAGGGGTTTACATGATGTAAATATAAGGATATTTGGCATTGGTGGATACGTGAGCATGTCTAGGGGGTTATAAGCAGTTGAAATGAAATAAAGCAAAATTTTACCTCTGAAAATACCTTATATAGATATTGTATTGAAAGTAACATTGATGAAAATTACGGGTTGTTATACTTATGCATAATCGATTTATAAAACACTAGACTATTATTATTGGTTCTATAGGTCGAAATAATTATCTTTGATAATATGTTATCCAAACTAAACATCCTAACATTCTTGTGATCATTTGTCGAAACATGTACGTTTTTTTGTGCTTAAATCATGCTTTCATAATTGCTTTTCTTGGTGGTTTGATCCGTGACAATCATAACCACTACCTTTATTAATTGCTTAGACAATCAAACAACACTTGAGTGCAACCAAGTCTTTTAGGATGACCTTGACTTACCAATCCCTAACTATACACGACAAGGGCATATTTGCCCGTGTGTTCCTAGTTAACCGGTAATTCTTGTTTATAAATTCAAAGCTTGTTGGAGCACATCATGTACATACTTAACAATTAATGCATAATAGACAATAATCCATGACAAAACTAGCATGTTTTTCATCATGGATATCACATAACAATTATTGGTAGTCCCAAATACAATTAATGACATAACATATACTCATTAATTTTAAACACATAAATATAGCATGCAAACCTAGGGTTTTTAATCCAATTAATTAACAAAACAAACCCTATTTTTTTTGTTAAAACAAATAAAGGGCCACGGCCCCTAAAAAATGATTAGCACGCAAACCACAATACAATGTTTGATTTTTATGTGTTTCGGTAATTAATTACACATTATAACGGCTCGTGATGCCACTGTTGGAATTTTAATAACATGTCATACATAAATTAAACAAGAATACATCATAGCACGCAACGGAAGACTTAACATATAATTGTAAATTAATTAACCGAATTCAAAATGTGTGCGTACTTTTTAGCAATTCCTAGCAATCACGAACAAGAACCCTAATTAGGGTTTATATGGTTTAACGAATTGACCCTTACCGTTTTTCAATTCAAACCTAGATGTAAACAATAATGTGTTTACAACACATTATTGTACATACGTACTAATACCGATTTAATAAGAATGCTAGTTCTTAAAATACAAAATCAAAACCAAAACGTTTTTGTTTGAAAGCAAAAATCCGAACACCCCTATAGGGTTTCGGTCGGGTTTCACAAAAGAAAAGGGAAAACAAGTTTAGGGTATTGTGTGTGTACAAAAGATTTTCAAACAATGAACCCTTGACTTTGTATTTATAGGATGGAAAACTTAGAGGACAAGTTAGAAGAGGATTAGGAACCCTAATCCCCTATACGACCGGTTATACATCCCAAAGGGGATTCCGGAACCTTCCCGACCTCTAATTTTCACTTTAGTCATTCTCCTTAATACTTAACAACGTTAGTCAATTATAATTAATTACTTAACGCTCGTTAGTCGTTATTGTGCATTTAATAATTAAACGTAACATTTTACATTAATTATTCGAACATTAAATCTCATACGTAATATATGATTGTGGCCAAACATCAAAAAGGGCATCATATGTTTCTTTTCCAGAACTCGTTTTCATTCTTCTCATCCTAGGATTCTCCATATCTCCTTCCAACTTACGCTTTTTACTACCACTCTCGGCACAATCACCAGCCTGAGCTCGTTGCCACCTAAATATACGCACTTGATCCTATGTTCTTCTTCAGAATTTTAAGGGCCATAAGCTGAAGCATTATGGAAGAAGCCGTAAGCTTAAAAAGACTAAACTCATCAATGAATTAAGCTTATAGCCCTTTTTCTTAAATGATTTAAAAAATTTAATCCCTCTACAATATATTACAAATCAACAGTTTGTTAACTAATATACAAGTTCAAACACAACAAAATTCCATTAGCCCTATGAAAATCATACCTTACAGAAATTACTACGCATAGTTTCTTCAGTGAAAACTTGGCCGGAAGAGTGATCCCAAGTAACACCGGCCAGTGGTATTAATCAATTCACCAAATTTGGTATATATAGACTTCAAACGTTGATATTTCCAAGGTTGTCAAGATCGGGATCCTACCCAGGATCGTTTTCGTCTTTGCAAGATCGTGATCGTAAGATCGGATCGGGATCTTAAGATCCTACTCTAATGTTATTTCTTAATACTTTATGTAATTTTATACAAATCTACAAATTCTAATACATTATAACCATAAAATACTATGAATACTTCATATAAATGTTGTCCTAAATTATGATTATAAAATGTTTAAAAAGATTAACATGTTGTTTTTTGAATTCTACAAACAAACAACCATAAATTTGTAGTTTTTTAGTTTGTAATCCGAGAAAAGTAAGATCGGATCGGATTAGATCGTAAGATCGTATGGTCAAGATCGGGATCCTATAAGATCTTAAGCTTGCAAAGATCCTATGTAGGATCCGGATCGTTTTTGCTTTGCAGTATCATAAAATCGTAAGATCCTAAGATCAGGATCGGGATTCTCACAACCTTGGATATTTCCCTTTAACCTATGAGATCCATATCTCTATGCAAATTTCAAAAATATCTTTTCATCTATTTCAATCCAGTCAATTCCTTTCAAGATTGGCGTCCCATTAGGTTCCTTCAATTCTGAACCTTTTCTTATAGAATCTCTAAGAAATACTTCTCACAATCTTCACTAGCTGCAGTCCATAGTATCCCCCATGATTCCCGTCGTGACCAGCCATCTATGTAACCCAAATCTGAACATGATCACATTCTTTTAACTATCCAAAAATAAATACCATGTACACAAATTCATATAAAAATACAGATTACAATGCTCATTGGTGTGGTGTCGCTACTGTCATTGACAGAAATTGCCGAAGTTTTAGGAGATACGGTACAGCTTCGGGTCATTAAACAATTATTTTAACAACGATACAGAAATCGTTGCTAAATTATGCATTTAGCATCTAATTTTAGCAACAAAATTGTTAACAAAGTTGCTATTTTTTAGCAACAAAAAAATTAGTTCGGATTTTTAACAAATGACCATAAATATTTGTTGCTAATTTAGCAACGACTAAGCATTTTCGTTGCATTTTAAAATTAGCACTGGTCGAATTAGCAACTAGCATCAATTGATGCTAATTCGGCCGGTGCTAATTTGAGAATGCAACAAAATTGCTTAGTGGTTGCTAAATTAGCAACAAATATTTATGATCTTTTGTAGAAGTACCAACTAATTTTTTTTATTGCTAAAAAAATTGCAACCTTGTTAACAATTTTGTTGCTAAAATTAGATGTTAAATGCACAATTTAGCAATGATTTCTCTATTGTTGTTAAAATAATTATTGCTAATGGCATTTTTTCTATTAATCCAGTATTGAGGGAACCACATAAGGCCTGAGATACACAGACGATTAATAAGTTTATGATCAATATTCTTGTATAATGTCTTACAACTTCCAAATAAACAAACCTACTCGACGTACAACAAAACAATTGTTACTTATAAGACCATGTGCCACAGTAATTGTTCTTGAAGATTAATAATAAGACTCCGCGATGTTCAGTAATAAAGCAATCTATTAAGACAGGGTTCCAATATGAATTATCCCAAACAGACATACTTATGAACCAGCTCTGTCAAACTCCTCCCTAACATCTGCAAAGAAATGACAACAATCATAAGAACTCTTTGGTTGAGGCTTTGTGCATAGCACACACACTAATTTGTGGATTCAAAGCTGGACTTAAACGGTCTTCAATATGTTAATCAAATTACAAAGAGAGCATAGTCTAAAAATGTTACCAGAAGTGTCGAAAAAATTCCTAGTCGACAAGCTACCTACAGTTTATAAGATGATTAATAAGACCCAAATTAACGCAATCGAGCTCTTTATTTTTATATATTACAAGTATATGTAGAACGCACCAGTAAATATAGGTGATAAGACCGTCGGCTTTATCATCTCCCTCAGAGATGCACAGACAAAAATCGCAACACATCTCCCGAAATCATGTTATCCTTGTATCCCTATGAGAAATGTAACAGAAAATCTTCATGTACGACAATAACAAAGCGAAGTCATGACCGTGAAGAAATATATCGATCGATAATCAGGAATTATTTATCGCTTTCAGACATCAAAATGGATATACGCAGCTTCTGGTATTAGTGATAAATGAGGTATAAGCAAATGTTGCTACCTCATCTAGATACGTACTGAACAAAGGAAAAGTTGCAGGTGCAGCAGATCCGATGGCAAACCCCATGGTGGTGGCTTTTGTGGTGTTCCCATTTGCATTCAGGCTGCCGAACTATAACGGTTGTTTATGTTGGAAATGTATATATTTACAAACATGTGAATGTCCGGATTCGAACTCGTGACCACGGGATTGCACACATTAGCGAATGAGAATTAAAGTTAATAATTAATGTTTATGTTTACGATTAATTATTACACATTAAGTCCGGTTAACGATCGTTAAGTATTTAACGGAAAAATGACTAACGACCGTTAAATGGAAAAGAGAAGGACTAGAATTGGAAACTTGGAAAAGTTAAGGATTGGGCTTTGGGCTTTCATGGTGGCCGGCCATGGGGGTCTCTCCAAGGCCTAGTTCCCCTAACTTGTCCTCTAAGTTTACCTACTAGTATATATATAGAGGGATAGGTTTTAGGGTTTCACACACTTGTGCATTGAATTAACCCTAGATCTCTCCTCTCCTCTCTCTTGTCCTACATTCGGCCGAACACCCCAAAGTAAGGGAGTTTGGTTTCGTTTTTCTTAAACGAGGACTTGTGTTAGATCTAGCAATCGCTTGATTCGTTTGGTTAATTCGTGTGTACAAGAACGTGGTTGTAAGACATTATTCTTACACCAATAAGTACTTCTTTGGTTTGCTTTGCTCGAGGGTTGTTTTACTTTGCTCGAGGGATTTGATATTCGCAAGAGGTACGTTACGCATACTTTCAGTTAATTAATTTATTTGTTATGATCTTAAGTCTTCCGCTGTGTACTCTTGATGTCTTTATGTTTTATTATATTTTATATATCATAAACTCAACAGTGGCATCACGAGCCTTGTATAACAAGTAATTAATTACTGAAACACATAATTAAAATAAACATGAATGTGTTATTATTTGTATGCTTAGATCTAGGGTTTGCAAAACCTAAACCCTAATTTTGAGGGGGGCGTTTTTTTTTTGGTGCCCTAATTAGGGTTTTGTAAACTATTGTTTTAATTGGATTAGAAACCCTAAGATGCATGCAACTTTATGTGTATATGCGTAACTCTGTTTAATTGCATTAATTGTTAAGTGTAATTTATATCCATGATAATTATCTGCATGTTTTATCATGGATCTGTTTATTGTATGTCTTTCATGTTTTAAGTGATATACATTAAATAATGATAGATCTTAAATTGGGGAAGACCTCAATTATTATTAATTTAATCAATTATGTGCTATGTGGTATATATTTAGTTTTGACTTACGCAATCGATGAATCGATGCATGTGGTTCACCTTGTACATAGATGAAAACGGGTGGAAGTCTTAATTAAATATATGCATATTGACAGATCTAGAATTGGTTATTAATAAGATTTATCAAAACCGTTTGCATGTGGCTATTTGATATGCATGACTTTTATTTGTTATGTATTCATTGTTTATTTGTTTATTTTTTCAAATACTTGCTTGTTTGTGTTTTGTAACAAGGGTATTTTTACAAGAAAAATAAACTGATCTAAACAATGGTGAAACATGTATTTTTAAGAATAGTAATCATAATCGTTTAATTGATTGATGACTTTGGTACAAATGACTGAACGGCTCACCCATGAGAATGAACTAATAAAAGGGGTTTAAAGAAGTGCGCACAGACACACTGAATGGATGTCTAAGGTTGTGCTTTAGCGCGTACCTGGTCCTCTGCCCCCTGTAAGTTCGAGTGGAGCTACTTAGTAAGTCATTAAATGTGCAAGCTCATCTTAAGGGCGAATTCGTGTTGATTCCATGCGCCACTTAGGTGGTAATTATCCGAAACACTAAGTGTTTACACTTATGCAAAAGTACGGTATAATGGATGATAATTAACACTAATTCCTTGATTGGTGATCCCAATACCTCAATTAAAGTTTGATGATGAAAAGCTTATACATTAAAACAAGATATAAATGTTTTAATAAAAACTATGCTACAAAGATGAATGCATGACATCTTTGTACATATTTGATTTAACATCAAAACTATTACCCTTTAAATTTAAGTTATATGCCATCCAACGAAACGGAAACACCTAAGATTACTTTCTATTTGCGTGAGAACGTGACTTAGATCTTAATCAAAGGGTAAAATGTCCACGTGTCGTGAGAACGGGCATGGACGATTTTGCAGTTTCTTAAGTTGGACAACTTAATTGAGTTAGGCAGTGAGAACTGGCAACTCAAGGCATAAGATGGGATAAAACATGTTTACATGGCGATTGATATTGGCTATATGTAAATCCCATAAATCTAGGAATTGCAATTGAAATTGGCAATTGAGCAAATGCTCTACCATTCTGTATAAGGTTCATCACTAACAGATCAACTGATGTGATGAGATTATGACAATTTGGATCCTAGTTTTCAATAAATATTAATTGGTTATATGAATATGAACCTTGGGTATTTAATTGTTTATTGAAAAGGAAAATTATCAAAATACTAATGATGGTTTTTTGAACTTTTTCTGTAGATGGCTCAATCTGATAACAATATGAGCTTACTGAGTGCCGCTTTCAAAGATATGATTGGAAGGGACAAGCTGACTGGCCCTAATTTCAATGATTGGCATCGTTCACTTAGGATCATCCTTCGTGTTGCCAAAAGGGTTGAAATTTTGACTACACCTCTGCCTGAAGCTCCTCCCAACACGGCAACTGCTCTTGAATTAGAGGCATATCGTGTTAAATATGAGAAGCACAATGATGTGGCGTGTCTAATGCTTTCGGGGATGTCTGCTCAATTGCAAAAACAATTTGAGCACTATCCGCCTATGAGCATGCTAGATGAACTCAAACGAATGTTTGAGAAGCCACCAGCAGCTGAACTGTATGAACTTATTGAAAAGGTTCACAGCTGCAAGCAGGAGGTTGGCAAATCTGTCTCCGACCACGTCCTTGAGATGAAACATCACTTGGACCAATTGGAGAAGCTCGGCTGTGGTTACTCGAACGATGTATGTGTCGGACTCATCAATCATTCCCTTAATCAGGAACGATTTGCTGATTTTGTCCGCAATTTTAACATGCATTGCACGGGGAAGACAGTGAATGAGTTACATGCAATGCTTGTAGACTACGAGAAGAGATTGCCAAAGAAGGCTCCTACACCTGCTGTACTCGCAATACAGGGTGGTAGGGTAAATAAGCCTAAGCCGCAAGCAGATAAGAAAGGGAAAGGAAAAGGAAAGGGGAAGCAAGTTGTCATCCCACCAGCTCCTAAGAAGAACCCTGGAAAGAAAAAGGAGAATCCTAAGAAGGATTTGTCTTGCCACCACTGCAACTCACCAGGTCACTGGAAGCGGAACTGTCCAGTTTATCTGAATGAGTGCCTTCAGAATAAAAATAAGATGGTGCCTAGCTCATCAGGTATTTTTATGTTTGAATTGTTTTCTTTTCCTCATAAGTTAAATTCCTGGATATATGATACAGGATGTGGTACTCACATCTGTAATACATCGCAGGGACTTAGAGGGGCGAAGAAGCTGACCTGTGGAGAGAGATACTTGTACGTTGGAAATGGAAAGCGTGCAGCTGTCGAAGCCATAGGGACTTTTGATTTAGTGTTGCCTTCGGGCTTAATTTTAGAACTAAATAATTGTCATTTCAGTTTCTTTGTTAAAAGATATTGGTTTTGTGCACACTTTTACAAGTTATGGAATTTCAGTTTCTTTAAATAATGTTTTTTACTTTAATGCAATTCCTATGCTTGGTGTGTTTGAAATTGATATGGATGGTTGTATATCCAATGAAAATAATTCGTTGTATAGCATTAGCAATAAGAAGATCAAGTCGAACTGTGACTCTTCTTATCTTTGGCATTGTCGCCTTGCCCATATAGGCAAGAAACGCATGGAAAAGCTGCAACACGATGGGCTTTTACAAACGGTCAATGATGAATCATTTGACAAATGCGAATCTTGCATTGCTGGGAAGATGACAAGGAAACCTTTTTCACCACAAGTGGAAAGGGCTTCTGATCTACTTGGATTGATACACACTGATGTGTGTGGTCCACTTAGACATGTGTCAAAACGTGGTGTTGTCTACTTCTTAACCTTTACGGATGATTTCAGTCATTATGGTTATGTTTATTTACTTAAACATAAACATGAAGTCTTTGAAACATTTAAGGTTTTCAAAAGTGAAGTAGAATTACAACTTGGAAAGAAGATTAAAGCTCTTCGATCCGATAGAGGTGGTGAGTATATAAGTCAAGAGTTCAAAGATTACTTAGCTGAGTGTGGAATTATCCAGCAGCTCACATCTCCTTATACTCCACAGCAAAATGGTGTATCTGAAAGGAGAAATCGTACCTTACTTGACATGGTACGATCAATGTTTGAACTTACGACTTTACCTTTTACTTTTTGGGATTATGCCCTTGAAACTGCTATTCGCATTTTGAATATGGTTCCAACTAAGAAGGTTGTTAAAACTCCATATGAAATATGGACTGGAAAAGCTCCCAACTTTTCTTACTTAAAGGTCTGGGGATGTGAAGCGTTTGTTAAACGTGACACACCTGATAAGCTCCAAGCCAGATCTGTTAAGTGTATCTTTGTAGGATACCCTAAGGAAACTATGGGTTACTATTTTTACTACCCAGCTGAGAACAAAGTCATCGTGGCTAGGTATGGAGATTTCCTTGAAAGGAATCTCATATCTCAAGAACTCAGTGGGAGAGTATATGATCTGGAATATGATCAAGAAGATACAACACCTTCTGAAACCACTAGCCAACTTCAAGAAGAACCTGAAAGCTTAGGTGCTCCTCCTGAAGTTGTTCCCATTCGTAGGTCTGAAAGGACTATACGTGCACCTGACCGTCTATGTCTTAATGTAGAGGTGGAGGAAAATATGGTTGGGGATCTTAATGAACCTGCCAACTATAAGGCTGCCATGGCTGATCCTGAAAAGGATAAATGGCAGATTGCTATGAATGGGGAAATGCAATCCATGAAAGATAATGATGTCTGGATTGAAGTTGACCTTCCTCCCAAGGCTAAGGTCGTTGGGAGTAAGTGGATCTTCAAAAAGAAAACTGACATGGATGGCAATGTACACACCTACAAGGCTCGTCTGGTGGCCAAAGGTTTTACTCAAACCTATGGCATTGACTACGAGGAGACATTCTCTCCTGTAGCGGACATAAGAGCTATTAGGATTCTCATAGCTATAGCTGCACACTATGACTATGAGATTTGGCAAATGGATGTCAAAACCGCTTTTCTAAATGGCCGTCTAGATGAAGACATCTATATGGCGTAGCCGGAAGGGTTTGTGAATCCATTATTTCCTAACCGTGTATGCAAGCTTAAGAGGTCCATTTATGGACTAAAGCAAGCATCAAGGCAATGGAATAAAAGATTCGATGGAGAAATCAAAAGTTTTGGATTTACTCAGAATCTTGATGAGCCATGTATATATCACAAAGCTAGTGGGAGTCATGTTACTTTCCTTGTTCTGTATGTCGATGACATATTAATCATGGGAAATCATATACCAAGTCTGAATGAGGTGAAAGCCTATCTTGGTAAATGTTTTTCGATGAAAGACTTAGGGGAAGTAGCATATATACTCGGAATCAAGATCTACCGGGATAGATCAAGGCGGCTAATTGGTTTAAGCCAAAGTGCTTACATTGACAAAATATTGAAGAGATTCAATATGCAAAATTCCAAGAAGGGATTTTTGCCAATGCAAGTAAATCATGGTTTGAGCAGCCAAGGCTGTGCTTCAACACCTGCTGAGGTGGCGCGTATGAAGAAAGTTCCTTATGCTTCGGCTGTAGGATCTATCATGTATGCGGTACGATGCACAAGGCCTGATGTGGCGTTTGCTCAAAACTTGACCAGTCGGTATCAACAGAATCCGGGTGAAATTCACTGGACTGCTGTTAAGCATATTCTCAAGTACCTTAGGGCTACAAGAGATATGTTCATAGTGTATGGAGGAAATCCAGAAGCAGAACTGTCTGTTACAGGTTACTGCGATGCATCCTGGAAGTGTGACAAAGATGATACGAAGACTCAAACGGGTTACATTTTTGTCATCAATGGAGGTGCTGTGGTGATGAGTGTCTAAATACTCATCATTTTTGTACAATTTAAACTGCCAAAACATACAAAAACAATCAAAAAGATATCAAAATACTTAAAATATCCCAGGGATTGTGTTTTATGTGTTTTAAATGCAAAATGTGCAAAAACAAAGGAAAATCGATCAAAGTTTGCAATATTGGCAGTTTCAGTCCCCCAAGTTTCAAAACTTGTAAAAATTAGTCCCTATGCATTTATTTTGAAAGGAAAAGCCAACCCAAGGTTTTGAAAGTCAATTTCACAAAATATTACATTTGGGTTACAAGTTTTTCAAAATTACATGTTTAGTCCCTGAAAATCCAAAAATGGCAAAATAGATCCCTGGGAATTTTGAAAAATCAAAAATGAAAAAATTGGTTCTTGGTTTATTAATGGTTGGCAATATTGGTCCTTGAAAGCACTTTGGGAAATACACTACTTCAGCCCCTCAACTTTGGAGGATTTGCAAAATTGGTCCTTGTGTGCTAATATATCAAACCGGACCCTTATTATTATTTAACCCAAAACCTACCCAAGCCCAACTATTAACCCAGTCCAATCCCAACTTACCCGACCCACGTTTATTAATAAACCAAACCACCCACTACGCGCCCTTTTTCCTCTTCTTTTCCAACCTTCTCTGCAAACACACCATCTCCCACACCTCCACCTCAACCCCCCTCATCTCCATGTCCCCTCCACCTCAACACAAAACAAGAAACAATTAATGACCTCAAACCGCCTCAAGCTGTCAAAGATGACTTTGGCGCCAAAAGCATATTTAAACGGATGAGATGAATTTTAATAAATCAAGGGTCAAGATTGAAGTTATGACTTATGAGTGGCGTCCAAGGGTTCAGAGACTATATAAGAAGAAGAAAAGCAGAGGAACAACTACCTTGGGCTAGCCTTGGTCACGTAGTGTAACAATTTAAATGCTTTCTTTAAATTCAATGTCTTTTAATGTTTTAATGTTGTAATTTTCCTTTAAGTAGTGTAATAAACCTTTAAATTCCAGTTTAATTTCAAGTAATCTTTCAGTTTCAACTTTTTGCTTGATTACCTTTAAATTTCAAATCATTTTAATTCTTGTTAAGTAGTTGTTTGATGGACTCTATAAGCCACATAAGCTCTTGACAAAGCTCATGAAGCTTTTAGATTCATTAAATCTGTTATAGTCTTTAAATTCAGAAAAGTACTAAAAAATCAAGATAAGTCAATGAAAGTCAACTGTGGTCAAATAAGCAGTTCTGGGGATGATTAGAAGCTAAGCTGGATGGTTTTTCTGGTTTCTAGCTTATTGACACTAAGTTAGGAGTAGTTTCTGAACCTTAGTACTCAATTTTCACCTTGATCACTTGTGAGTTCCATTTTTACTATTTTTTACCATGTACTGTTTCTTTACTTTTCATGCTTTGATTTTTAAGTTTTCATGTTCCTGTGTGATTGTTTAGTGTTATTATAGCTTAATATAAGCAGTTTGTTCATTAAGTTTCACTTGTGCCTAGAATTGAAATAACTCAGTTGAAAGTGCAAATCTGACAAGTTTGTGTTTCTTGCTTGAGTTCTTGAAGTTTTATGCTCAATTGATCTACTTATGTGATAATTAAATGTTTGGAATAAGGTTTATGTTCAGATTCATTGAAACCTTTGATGTTCATGTGACAAGTGAAAATCATAGGATTGTTTGGATTTGCTGATAAAAAAGAATGCCAGTGTATTTCTGTTGTTGTTTGTCATTGTTATATGTCACTTAAGTTCCTAGTAGCTCAGTCAAGTCATTAAATATAGTCTTTGTTTGATAAAAGTCAAAATTCCAAATCCTATGCCTTAAAAGTTCACTGTTTGGATTTTGAGTTGCCAAATTCATATTATTAGCTTAAAAGTTGTTAGTCTAGCTCTAGATCATCTTATTATAGCTTAATACATCATAGTTAATCAGTAGTTTAAGTTTTAAATTCATTTTGGTCAACTTATTTGTTTTTCATTAAAAGTCAAATTTCAGCTTGGTCGTTTTTGAATAAAACTTAGAATTTTATATAGAACTTAATTTTGAATTTCTTGCTTTGTGCTTTTAGGAGTATAAAATATAGCTGCTCTTCTTAATTAGAAAAATAATAGCTTACTTTTAATCAGCTTTTAAAGTGCTTATTTTTTGCTTTCTTTTTAGTCCTTGTCTATAAACATGCCCTGTGCACAGCTTATGCTGTCAAGTTTATAAGCTTGCAAAAGCTTGTGGATTTGACCCTAGCTTATGCACTTTACAGTTTTGTGTAGCCCTTGTGGTCTTTTCATTATTTGTATGCTTGTCTTTACATTTTCAGCTTATCTAGATAGCTTAATCGCCTAATCTTTTTTGTCCCACCAAGCTCACTTCACTGAAGCAAACAGTGAAGTTGAGTAGTTTTCCATAGCTAATGAAAAGTTCCCCACTAAGCTTGAGCTTGTGATTTTTAGTTTCATGTTATGCTAACTAGTCATACTCAATGTCCCAGTGTTGGTTGAGCTCTCATGAGCTTATTTGATAAGTATATAGGAGTTGTTGTTTGCCCACTCACAACAGTTCAATTCTATTGAGCTTACACCATTTCCTTCAGCTCCTAATAAGCTTATTAGTAATCTAGAGCTTGTGTGTTTTAGTTTTATGTTAAGCTCATCCACCAAACTCTAAGTTCCAGTGCTTAATCTCCAAGTTGCAGCTTATTAAGTAGGGCTGCAACTAGCTTTTTATTTGTCCCATAATTGAGTATGCTAAGAACTCAGTTATTCATAGCTACTTCATAAGCTCTTTATAAGCTCATCTGTGATCCCCACAGGGAGAGCTTTGGCATTTTAGAGAGCTATCCAACTCAGCTTGCTACTCCAATTCCTATTTTGCCATTTTTAAGCCTATACTTTTAGCTTAATTTGTCATTCAAAAGGTATGCAAGTCTGTTTGGTACTGTGGTAATATGGATTTGCTTATTAGCTTATTACAAGCTTGTTTGTTGAATCCAGTGCACCAACTTGTTTATACTTGTCCATATTATTGTATACATACTATTTCTTTGTTATTTTCCAGTGTGGAGCTTATTACAGGCTTTAGAGGCCTCAATTCCATCCAAGTTAAGCCAAAAGCTTAACTGTCTAAACCATAAGCTCACTCTATTTCTGTCCAATTTTCTTGTTTATAATGATCCATTGGACTTGTATATATCTTATTTTACCTTTTTTTTCCTTTGTATAGCTTATTTCAAGCTTATTTATAGCTTGAGCTCCAACAGTCAAGCCAAAAGCTTAACTGTTGGACTCATAAGCTCATAATTTGCTTATTTTTATGTTTGCACAGTTTTATTTTCATCAATTATGTATAATATCAGTATTTAGTTAGTTTCAGAAAAGAAAAACCTAAAAAGCTCCTTTTTAAGCTAAGTGATAGCTTTTCCTTAAAAGCTTATTTGCTTATTAGCTTATTTTTGTTAAGTACATATAGTTTTTATATTTTTCCTAGCTTCTTTTATTTATTTTAGAATTTTGTAAAAAGTTTCAGATTTTTCTTTAATCATTTATTATTTTTAATAAATCTATAATAGTTTTTAGTAATTAATAATAGTAAATAATTAATAATAAATAGAATAATTGTGTAATAAATACATTTTTAATTTTAAAATTCATTTTAATATATTTTAGATTTTTCAGATTCTTTATTTTATTTATTTAAGTTAATTTTAGGTTTTCTTATTATTTAATTCATTATTAAATACATTTAATTCATTTTTAATTTATATTAATTAATTTAATAGTGTAAAAATTTATTTTAATTTTCTAATAATTTTATTATCTTTTTAGAATTCTAAAAATATAATTTTCACATTTGTGGGAGTTGTATTGGACTGAATTCACGTTTTTATTTTGTACGTTTACATAAAATTTAGTAAACGTAAGTTTTTAGATTTTAATCGTTAAACAATTGTAAATATAGAATTAAAATGACTTCAAAATTTTGATATGTTTTAATTTCTTAAGTATAATCAATTATTATCCTTTTCCTGTTTTATTTTGTTTCATTTGTGTAATTATTACATACATGTATATGTTTTAGTTTTCTTTAGATTTTCTTAACTTTTATATAAATTTGTAAATTATAGTTAAATATTTTAATTTTATTTAATTTGCATTTAAGTCGCTTAGACATGCAAATCCCTACTATAGTTATAATTGTTTTGTTTTTATACGTTTACGTTTTAGTTAAACGTACGTTTGTATATCTTTTACATTTTTAGGTTTCTGATTGCACGTTTTTAACGACGTAGCTGTGACAGAGCTATTACTATTCACCTTCTTAGTGTTAGTCAATCAGATTCATGTTTTCCTATACTAATATTATTTTCAACAATTCACAAGTCATTGTACCAGAATGTCACGCCTCACCAGGACATAAACGATCCAATGATATTTTAATCCTTGGTAAACTTGCATTCCTCTTCCAGGCTGTCTGACTTTTAGTATCAGCCATTCACAAGCGGCTGGGAAATAAAGTTAGTTAGTTTGGAATGAACCATGTGGATTGGAAGAGTAAGAAACAGACAACACTTGCGATGTCTGCTACAGAAAGTGAGTACATAGCGGCGTCTGAGGCTGCCATGGAAGCTGTTTGGATAAGGAAATTTGTTTCGGGGCTTGGTGTTATGCCGTCGATTGAAAATCCTATTAAAGTATATTGTGACAATTCAGCTGCAATTAATTTTGCCCATGAACCTGGAGTCATGAAGGGCACCAGACACTATCCTAGACAATATCACTATGTTCGAGAGCAAGTCGAGATAGGTGAAATTGAGTTGCTCAAAGTTCACACAGATGATAACCTAGCAGATCCGTTAACGAAGGCCTTACCTGGTGAAAAACTTAATCATTTGTCTGATAAGTTTGGACTTCGTTTAGCTAGTAGTTTCATGCCCATCTGTGACTAAGTATTTTAGATAAAAGGATATTGTAAACATTATTATTGAAATGAAATAAAGTATTTTTGTTATGTTTATTATTCATTTATTATGATGTTGTCTTATATTTACATGTTTAAATCCTTGAATAACTTAAGTTATTCTAAATAGTCCGTTGTCAATCAATAGCATGGGAATGATATTGAATTAAGACAAATCTGAGTATTAGTTAGAATATACTTGAAAGTATATTGATGCGTAGCATGACTAATTTCAGATGATATTCAATGAATTGAATATAGGATTTATCCCACTCACATGATGATACTTTATGGATCTTTGTCATTAAGTATATCATGGATATTTATCCTCTGACTTGAGATACAAGAGATATGTCATGGATGTAGTGCATTTTTGTGAAGCAATCTAACGCTACACGTAACTGGTAGTTATAAGGGTTGTTTTCAGAAGTGTTGCGAAATTTATGAATCCTGCTTGTAGTCAAAATGGGATTTGTTTCCTTCAAATTCATTTTGAAGTTTAATACTACTGGGCCCCTCGTAGGATTGTTAAGATGTTTGTATGGCCATACCCAAGGTCTTCTGTTCAGAAGAATTGGTAATCTTACTCAATCATATAAAGCGAGAAACAGAATAGTTAATTAAGAAATGAGTAAGATCCATATTCTTATTAACATGGTATTAGAAATAAAAGGATGAATATGATGATGAATCATCAAACTTGGTTTTTCTCCAGAAAACCATACACGAGTTGTACTGGGGGCATTGACGTGTTGCTAGACGCTAACCAATGTCATTTCACGTTTTGTAAACATATCCAAGTGGGGGCATTGACGTGTTGAAAATGTATATATTTACAAACATGTGAATGTCCGGATTCGAACTCGTGACCACGGGATTGCACACATTAGCGAATGAGAATTAAAGTTAATAATTAATGTTTATGTTTACGATTAATTATTACACATTAAGTCCGGTTAACGATCGTTAAGTATTTAACGGAAAAATGACTAACGACCGTTAAATGGAAAAGAGAAGGACTAGAATTGGAAACTTGGAAAAGTTAAGGATTGGGCTTTGGGCTTTCATGGTGGCCGGCCATGGGGGTCTCTCCAAGGCCTAGTTCCCCTAACTTGTCCTCTAAGTTTACCTACTAGTATATATATAGAGGGATAGGTTCTAGGGTTTCACACACTTGTGCATTGAATTAACCCTAGATCTCTCCTCTCCTCTCTCTTGTCCTACATTCGGCCGAACACCCCAAAGTAAGGGAGTTTGGTTTCGTTTTTCTTAAACGAGGACTTGTGTTAGATCTAGCAATCGCTTGATTCGTTTGGTTAATTCGTGTGTACAAGAACGTGGTTGTAAGACATTATTCTTACACCAATAAGTACTTCTTTGGTTTGCTTTGCTCGAGGGTTGTTTTACTTTGCTCGAGGGATTTGATATTCGCAAGAGGTACGTTACGCATACTTTCAGTTAATTAATTTATTTGTTATGATCTTAAGTCTTCCGCTGTGTACTCTTGATGTCTTTATGTTTTATTATATTTTATATATCATAAACTCAACAGTTTAGTGATCTATCATCACTAGAATACTCTCTATTTACTACCACCTCAACGTCAAACCATTCCTTTTCTTCTCACTCATCACCTTTATCCTCATAATGGATTCACCATAAAACTACATCTCAGTACCCTCTAACACACTTACACTCACGCAAAACTTTCATCTCCAGTAGCGAACACCCTCACCTTAACCCACAAAACCACCTCTCATATCCTCTCTCCTTTACTCACGTAATAGCCTACCTCCCTACAACTCCTTCTCACCCCTCCCATTACACAAAGCCTAGAATAGATTCACTTCAACAAAGCAACACAGCACTTTTTCCTCTCTTTTTTTTTCACGTACTAATTGGGTACGTCTTTATACTGATACTTTTGTTTGTACGTAGTACGTAACAGAATATTGCCATGTTCATCACAAGGAAGTACTTTTGTTTGTTGTACGTTTATAATAGGATTTTTTTAAGAAGTTGGTTATTGCAAAAACACAATAATTGTTAATATTGATACTTAAAAAGCTTTAGAGCATCTGGTGCTTTATTGCCGACCTTTCCTACCACTGTCGATGCTAATCAGACCCAGTGTGGTGACACTAGACTGCGTCGTACCCAACATGTGCTCCATATATAATGCTCTTTTATTATGAAGTTGGTTAATGAACTATTAAGTACAGTAATTTTCTTATGGCTTTCATACTCATCAACTCAACACTCACTTGCTATAATTAAAAAAACAATTCAAAAACAAATCGTAGCTCAATTTCCATAAGTCAACATTATTAGCAAAAAATGTTTCAAACACATAGTAGGTCAAACAATTTCCCGCCCATTATCCCACTCATATTTTCCCCCAAATTCATTAACTCTTGAAGTCAACTACTGGTACATTATCCATCATCTAAATATAACATTTAAAAAAAATATTAAGTATAGAAGACAAGAACAAGATATTTAACTGTTACCCACATGATTTTCCGCAACTTATATCCATTGACTAATCCAAACAAGATAACAACCCCAGTTAGTTAGGGTGTACTTTAACACATCTTATAGGGTAAGATACATTCTTTTGATCCGTTACAAAAAACAGTCGACAAGTATAGTGACTATGTGCTATCGGAGGAGGTACAGCATATTTATCTTTGTCCCTCAGGTCCCAACTGTAGTCTATATATAATAATAGCCACGAGATACGTTGCTCAGCTAAGATTTGTTTGAACAACCATAGATCTTCCCGAGGGAGTATAGTTTCAAATGGATCAAATACAACTGAAACCGATTTACCATTAGTTTCAGATATTGAATATGTTGATTGACCAAATGTACTAATTGGGTGACCCTCTGTGACGATAGCGGTCAGGTTGTAAGTTGCTTTAACGGGGGATGGTTTAACATTCCCCGTTATATGAAAACGTGTTTTCAATGTCGAATTTGCACTCATTCTTATCGCAGTAGAGTTGATGAATTTGTACTCGACGTACAAATTCTCAGCATCTACTTGGTGGACTTTCATGCTACCAATATCGGTTGCTAAATTGACCGCTAATTGGTATATTAAAACTATAAAAAAAGCGATAGAGAATATTATTAAAAGAATTTTCCAGATAGTGCAACGGAAGCGAGGTGGTGGTGATGGAGGTGGTGGAGGAGGAGGTGGTGGTGCTGCTGTCTCAGGTGGTGGTGGTGGTATTCGGAGTGATGTCATCTGTATTGCTCTGTCGGACCTCATATTTTCTGGTCGATATTGTGATGGTGCGTGGCTGTCTTGTTAACTGCGTTCCTAGAGATGATGAGCGAATATAACACGATGGGTTATTGTGTTTGAGTGGTGCTATGTCTAGTTAATTGTGAGTTTGTGACCATATATATAACACAATGGGTTTGAGTGGTTTGATTCAGTTGTCTACTCACGTTTCATTTCTTAGTTTCATAAATGGTTTGACATATTAAAAAGTTTCCTTGCTATTGATCTTGTATGTGGGGACGTAAAATCAATACTCCGTAGTAAACTAATAAGAATGACTTTAATTTTCATTATCTACATCTCTGTGAAGTCTCTTCATTGCTTTCTCTTTCTCTCTGTTTTTGTTTCTCGGAATCATTGAACACAAAGTAAAGGTAATCATAATGTGATCTTTTCTTCTTTCATTCTTAAAGTATTTTAGTTGATTGCATTATTTTGCCTAATTTTGTGATTGATTGCATGCTTTGTCTCTGTTTCTTCATTCATTCTAATTACGTGATTGATTTTATTTTTATCACACCTAATTTTGACTACTTTATGAGTCACTGGAATACAAAAATTGGTGCTTTTCTTATTAGTTGTTTTGGGTCACTTGGATTTCATGGGTCACTGTTTTGGGTCACTTGACTTTCGAGCATATCAACAAACAATTAGATAAGTTGCTAAAGAAAATAGTTTAGTAAACATAGCATTCCTTTGATGTAAACTTTGTTTAATAAGGTGAGAGTAGCCTGAGAAGATTGTTTCGAATATTGGGTTTGAAAAAGTTCAAAGTGAAGGTACGGACGTGATCAATACGAATGTATAGAACAGGGCAAAATAAGTACATCATCGTTATGTCTAAAATCCAATTTGACGAGGCCGACCTTTTAGGATAACATTGTCAAAAATGTTTTGATATAAAGGGTTCTGATATAATTTGCTTTGTTAAAAATGTTATGATATAATTTGCTTTGTTACTATTACAGGAACAGTATCAAACAATATTAGGCTAGCCCCAGTAATGTCGATCGAGGCCTCCTCGATCGATTAGAGGATCGATTCCCATTGTTGTGTAGCCATTCAATCGCCAAGATAAGAATCCAAATCAGTCGCCTGCACGATCGGTAGAAACAACAAGCAAAACACATTTAATACACTTTCAAAACACAATCAAGTGGGTATTTCCTTACTGGGGCACCCAATCACCTGAAGGTCGCTGGAGAGAGAAAGCTGACGTGGCAGGGAAAATAAGGGGGATTGAGTGCCCTTACTGGGGGCAGCCTTACACTTCATGTTTGAAGTGACCCATAAAATTATCAAACAATATAACACTTCATGTATTGTAGTTGCGCTAACATCTTGACTCATTTTGTTTTCTATTGTTGAAAGTGGTGAGTTGAATATAAAAGATGGATGACTTTGTTGATATTACAATTGAAGACTCATCGAGACCAACATCAGAGAACATGGTTAATTTGCCAATAGTCGAGTATTTATTAACTTGTCTATTTAAATTTTGTAGGCAAGTGCCATCCAAATACAAGCTAAAATTGAGATATAAAGGCTTCTTTAAGTTAGTGAAGAACTCATTCTTGATAAGAATTGTTTCGGCTCTCAAAAATGTATTTATATGGACGTATTCTCATACAACTTGAACCAAAAAATGTATTTATATGGACGTATTCTCATACAACGTGAACCAACTAAATGAAGAAGTCTTAAAGCATTATCAATCAAAGCGCGATTTAGATTTGTCAATTCTTTTTCTTGGAAAGCACGCAGCAGAGCAATCTTTTATTGAGCTTAATTCCGATGAAAACTTCGTGGTTATGCTTAGAGCACTGGGTACAGTGGTGCCAAAGTGTGGTGCCAAGCTCGTGCCAAACTGCCACGTCAGCAGTTTTTGAGTTTGGCACCAGAAACTGTTTGGCACCACATTTCTGGGGTATCCGTTGGCACCAGAATTTCTGGTGCCAAACTCACTTTCCGGTAAGCATGTTCTTGGTACGAGTTACAAACTTTTGTTTTTTTGCTTCCTTGTTGTAAGCTTCCAAAACTTTATACCAAAACGTTTCATTACCTTGATCCGCACCGACTTTTGGATCCTCGGATACTTCAATGTAAGTTTGCGCCAAAAGTAGTTCTTCTTGGTCGGTCCATGCGTTACGCGATCGTTGCTGGGTCTCGGCTTCCTCTTCGGTTGTTGGTTGCTTTTTTTTCGTTTTCTTTGCCTTCGCCGGTTCCTTCATTTTTGTTTTTTTGGACGTGGGGGTCGGGATGACCGCTTCCTCTTCGGATTCGGATTCGTCAACAAGGTGGAACGATTGGTGGGACGATCTTGGTTGTGATTCGTTTTGTTGTTGTTGTTGTTGCATTTTCCCTTGAGAAAACAAAGCGTATTCGTCGGGATTGACGCATGAGTTTTGTTGAGAAAACGAAGGAAAGTATTGTTGTTGGGTGTTCGGATTCGGATTCGAAGACGAACCGATCATTTGGTTCGATGGATCGTTAAGCATTCGATTGATCCAAGGGGTGTTGTTGGGATTCATTTTCTTGAAAAAATATTGAAGTTGAGATGTATTTGAAGTGTGTGTGAAGTGGTATAAGTGATAAGGTTTATATAGGATTTGAAAGTGGGTAAAAGTGGTAAAAAAGAGGTCAAAATTTCAAAAAACCAAAAACTAGCCGTTTGGTTTAAATTCCAACGGCTATTTTTTTTTTTTAAAAAAAAAAAAAAAAAAAAAAAAAAAAAAAACTTGGCTGTTAGTTTTGGCGCGAGGGACTTTGGCGCGACAGGGGTATCGGTGCGCCAAGCTTGGCGTCGAGCCAAACTCGTTGGCACCAAGTTTGGCACCACCGTACCTCCTGCTCTTAGTATGCATGAGTAAGAAAAAGAGATCACCATTTTTGTGACGACAAACAATAACCTTGGAAAAAATACAACACAACAAAGGTAAAATCATTTTCTTAATGTATTGTACTTCCCCCATATATTCATGTTATTAATCATGTAAAGTTTTGGTACAGTGATGAAGATAAATTAATTGTAGAACCACATGGTAATGATGATTCAGACTACTGCCCGAGTGACGAAAGCTATTATAGCCATATTAATAGTGACGATGATGATTATGAGCAATTACGTAAGACTTCTTTACATGACAAGAAAAGTCTAGTGATGAAATAAATATGAGATTCTCAAATGTAAACTGATTTTAGAAGAGCTATGAATCACTATACAGTCACAAATGAGTTTGACTACTTTATTGAGAAAGGTGATTGATCGGTCCTAAACTAGTCATCTTTATAATAGTCAACCACTTGTGAATGGTCAACCATAAAAGTCAAACTAATCTAGGACCAAAGACAATTAAAATCCATGGGAGTATAGAATTATATCCCCGGGTCGTTAAATGCCAACGAGGTGTGTAAACTGTAATACAACGACTGTGTTTGCTGAAATGATATTGAATATACAAAAACAGGAATCTGATTGACTAATACTAGGAATGTGAATAGTAATAGCTCTGTCACAGCTATGTCTTTAAAACGTGCAATCAGAAACCTAAAAACGTAAGAGATATTATTGGAAAATAAATTTTTACACTATTAAATTAATTAATATAAATTAAAAATGAATTAAATGTATTTAATAATGAATTAAATAATAATAAAATCTAAAATTAACTTAAGTAAATGAAATAAAGAATCTGAAAAATCTAAAATATTATAAAATAATTTTGAAACTGAAAATGTATTGATATTATACATGTTTAATGAAAACAAATACTTACAAACCTAAAAATAAGCAAATTGTGGGCTTATGAGTCCAACAGTTAAGCTTTTGGCTTCACAGTGGAGTTTAAGCTTGAAATAAGATTGGAAAAAGCTTTACAAAGGAAATAAAAGAAAAAGCAAGATGTGTACAAGTCCAATAGATAAATATAAACAAGAAAATGTACTGTGTAGTGTGAGCTTATGGTTTAGACAGTTAAGCTTTTTGAGCTTAACTTGGATGGAGTGAAGGCTTGAATAAGCCTGGTATAAGCTCCACACTGGAAAGCAAAAGAAAAATAATATGAATACAAGTGATATTGACAAGTATGAACAAGCATGTGTACTGGATTTCATCAAATAAGCTTGTAAGTATTTCAGCAGAATCCAGAATACTGCTGAACCATCGCAAGGTACTGCTGATAAGTATAAGCTACTTGCAGCCCTAGTAAATAGGCTACAAAGTGAAATTAGAGCACAAGATCCTTAAGTTGGGCAGATAAGCTCCACAGGGAACTAAATCTCACAAGCTTATGATCACAAATGAGCTTCTTAGGAGCTGTTGGTAATGGTGTAAGTTTACTGAGTTCTCAGTGAACTGTTATGAGTGGGCAAACAACAAGCTCTAAATGACTTATCTAATTAGCTCATGAGAGCTCAACAAACACTGGAACATTGAGTATGATTGGTTAGCCTCACAGGAAACTAAAGATCACAAGCTCAAGTTCAATGAGGAACTTTTCATAAGCTTAAGAAAATCACTCAACCTCCACTGTTTGCTTCAGTGGAAGGAGTTTAGTTGGAACAAAATAAGGGGTGAAAAAACTATCTAATTTAAGCTACAAACTGAAAAATAAAACATACACATAATAAAAAGGCCACAAGGGCTACACAAAGAAGCCAAGTGTGCAAGCTAGGGCTAAGTCATAAAGCATCTGCAAGCTTATGAACTTGACAGCTAGACTTGTGCACAGGGCAAAAACAGGCTAAAATAAGCAGATAAATAAGCTATTAAACATGAAATATAAAAATTAACAAAAGTACAATAAGCAAGATAAGCAACAAAGCTACAATACCCTAAAAGCACAGATTATGAAATTAAATAACAAAGACACAGGAAAAATAAACAATCAAATCAAAAACAAGAAAACTAAAAATTTGACTTTTTTAGTTTATGATCAAAGTTGAATAAGGTGAACTTTGATCTGATTCTAATGACAAAATATGGTATACTAAACAACATAAACATGAAATAAAAAAAACTAAACAACATTAAAACAGATATGCAAGATTATTAGATCTAACAACCTCAAAGTTCTCATATCTAGATTGTCAAGTGTCAATTTGACTTTCTAACATGCTAAACCCTTTGGTTAGTATTTCACTGAGTCAAATAGGTTCCATATAGTGTAAATCAAACAGGAACAACACCATTCACAACCATTTTCACAGTTTCATTATTAAATCCAAACAACCTTTTAATGGACTGTTTTGAGGTTTTTCAAAGCAAAAGATTATGTAAACCAATTTCATCAAATCCAGGGGTCACAATGTGTCAAATCAGACCCTTTTAAGCATAAACAAGTAGTCACAAATGTTCAAACCTAGAATTATCAAAAACAAGCATAGTGACAGTCCAAATGCAATATCAACCCACAATCAAATCCAAAGCATAACAACCTAAGATTAAGCTATAACATCATTAACAAACAGCAAAGAAACACAGAAACATGAAAATTATAGCATATAAAAGACTAGAACAATAAAATGCAAAAATGGTAAAAATGAGCTTACAAGTGATATCCTGCTTAAAACTGAGAACCATGGTCACAGAACACATCCTAAGGCTTTCCACAAAGCTTCTAAACCCAAGGCAATCCACAATTAACCTTGCTCCATGCAGTTTCACCAAGATCACTTCATTATTTTTGGATTTTCATTGTTTTTCTTGATTTTATATGTTATTTTGAATTTTAAAGTCTAGACTTGTTTTAAGGTCTCTAAAAGCTTTAAAGCTTTGTCAGGAGCTTATGTGAGCTTATTGAGTCCTTTAAACAACTACTTAACAAGAATTTAAAGAACATGAAATTTAAAGGTAATTAAGCAAAAGCTTGAAACTGAAAGGTACTTGAAATTAAACTGAAAATAAAGTTTCATTACACTACTTTTAAAGAAAATTACAACATTAAAGCATTAAAAATGACTTGAAATTAAAGAAAGCAGTAAACTACATTAACTATGTGACCTAGGCTAATCCAAAGGTAGTCTTCTTGTAGGACCGATGAACATAAGATTCATGTGGTTCGGGGGGTCGGGGAAGCTCAAAGAATGAATAAGACATGGTATTATTTAGATTGAAAAGGGGAAGATGTGTGTGTTTCTAGAGAGAAGAAGAAGAAACCACACACACTTCTTTACAAAATGTGAACTTCCTACCCTCCTAGTTGGGACTAGGAGGGGTATATATACTTAGACAAGTCTAACTTAGCACTATTGACTAAACTAGTCCTTGTGAATGAGTAAAAGAAGAAACTAATGCAATTCCCGTAATGACTTCACTTTAGCGAGGCTAACAATCTCTCCCCAAGTGATGTCATACGGGAGTTGCTTACAATGTTCCCTACAAGCAAAATTAAATACAACAGATAAGCGCAACAGCTCCAAGAGTGTCTTCACAGTCTTCAAACTTCATGAATCTTCTCAGCTGCCATCTCTTTACTTGCAGAAGAACAATGTGAGCAAATCTAATTAGGGATTAAATCTGACCTTTTTGCTCTCCCCTAATTAGTGCTCTCCCCCAAACTGACAACCTTTCTGATGAATTTCCTGAATTCGAAGAAGTCTTTTGATAATTAAATTAGAACTGTCTTTAGTCTTCTAACACGCAGCGGAAAATGTAGAAAAGACTGTCGACTCGACCTTCTTCACGATTGTCCATTCGGGGGAATAAGATATCAACATCTTCATCTCACCAAATGCATTCCAGTTATCTTTCATATATCAAATCAGCCCATAATGTACACATTTCTCTCCCCTGATGGTTATGATTTATCGGAATCAGCATACAATAGTGTACATGAAGCAGTAACTGGAAGCATTCTGTCATAAATCAAATCAGCCCGTGAGAAGATGTCGATGAACAATACCATTTAAAGTTGTCTAACTCATTTCAACCCCCTGTATCAAAATTCAACGGCTGTTTGTAGTAACCACATTTGAGGATAACCCAATATGACGAACTTGAGAATGAAGTAAAATCTCCCAGACTGGTTACTTAAGCTTGTACTATCCTTGTGAAAAAGAACGGTGTACCCAATGTACAAAACCTCTTGACGTATCCTCAACTGCGTGAGACACCGAAAGTGATAGCTACTTTGTGGGTTAAGAGAGAAAGAATCACAAAAGTAACTAGATAGCAAGTCTTTATCACACTCAACATATTTGCCCAGACAAGTCATCTTCGCGGAAGGGAAGAAAGAAAGAAGATGAAATAAGTACACGCGCCCGTCAAACGTCACTTCACACCCAAATAAATAATAAAGAGTCATCTCCGTGGTCACGCTTCAAATTCATCGAAACCTTTAGCCGTGAACATGTATCCTCCGTGAAAATATACCATACCAAAATTACTACTATAATCAAAATTGTATCCAAAATATTTAAAAAAATTCGGATGACAATTGTTGAAGAAATACTTGCGTTTGCAACCCAACGACAAATCCCAGTCCATTTGATCCATCATCCTAATTAACGAGATGCATTTCAGCCCAAGTCTAGCCCAACGTGAAAAGATGAAATACCAGATCCACATATAACATTCGGTTAAGAGTAAGACGTTAAACCTAAACCTAAAACAAACTCACAATATCATCCGCCTACCACATAACTTTTCTCTCACCAAACACAGAGCTGAGAAAAAAAGTATACGCTCCTTCATCCTCTTCTCACTTATCTCAGAATCATCAATCAATCACGAATCATTCACTCCTTCCTTCATCAAAATACTAGACAACAAAAACCAATCAAGACCCGTATCATATTCAAGTTGTTCGCAGCATCAAGATCCTTTAAAAAGGGTCTCGGGTAGGCAGTTTGAATGAGTTTTTGTTATTTAATTTCTTTTTGGTTGTCGTAAAACGAAACATAGAGAAAAGTTTCTAGCATCCAAGTTAGAAAACTCTATTTCGGATATAGTCACAAGTTGTGGTCGATGATGAGGATGGTTTGGAAGAAAATCTTGTAAAGATTGAAACCGAACCAATTCTGAGATCAGTCAAATATTTTTCATTTTGAGTTTTGATTGAGATTGGGTTGATGGAGTTAGGATAGACATGATTGTGGTTTGATTTGTTTCGGATGTTAAATGTGTTGGACTGAAGTTGTTTGAGTCTTTGGTATATATGGTATAGTGGTCGATGTGGTCAAGGTCTGGTTTACGCATAACTGCCTTTTCCATATTTACTTGTAAAAAATTTCTTACGCGTAGTCTTTCTTAGCTCGAAACCTTATGCGTAACATCATGGTCTTAACCTTATGCGTAGCTTCTTAAGCGTAGACCTGGTCATGGTTATGCGTAAGCCAAGGCTTATGCGTAAAGAACCTTACGCGTAACCTGGTCTTAGGCGTAAACATACGCGTAAACCATTTCTTACGCGTAACTTCACAGCTACGCGTAACTTTCACTGTAGATATTCTTAAGCGTAGAAAACTAGGGTTTTGACCCAGTTGACTTTTTCCGGCGAGTTTTTCGACCATGTTTTTTCGACCATCTTCATACAAAAACCCAGAAAAGCATATAAACTGCTTCTATTTTGACCAGTTAACCAAGAAGATGACGGTTTGACCAAGGTTTGACCACAATATGTTCCACGGATTTGGTACAAAAACAAGTCACAATACAAAAGTTAACAAGAAACTGATTCTTGGACTGTTGGGACACAAGAAAGAGTAACTGAAAAACTGCATATAAAAAGTGTTGACCTTTTTGACCAAAATGATACAAATCATTTGTATAAACTGTTAGCAATAAGTTGGAAAAAAAATTCCGAGACATAAAAATAGGTTAAAAAACAGTTTAAACAAACATTCGAAACCACACAAATCGATAAAAACAACAACCTGGCTCGTTATACCAATTGTAGGATCGATAAAACTAGTGATTCATGTGGTTCGGGGGGTCGGGGAAGCTCAAAGAATGAATAAGACATGGTATTATTTAGGTTAAAGTAAAGGGAAGATGTGTGTGTTTCTAGAGAGAAGAAGAAGAAACCACACACACTTCTTTACAAAAAATGAACTTCCTTCCCTCCTAGTTGGGACTAGGAGGTGTATTTATACATAGCAAAGCCTAACTTAGCACTATTGACTAAACTAGTCCTTGTGAATGAGTAAAGAAAGAAACTGATGCAATTCCCGTAATGACTTCACTTTAGCGAGGCTAACAATTTTAGGAACACCTTTATCTCTTCAGGAAAGGCTGTGGATACTAAGTTTGCAAAACCATTGACTGAGGAGAATACAAATGTTCCAAAATCGGTTTTCAAACCAAAAATGTCTATTTCTCAGTCTCCTCCAAAAGTCAATGAGAAAAATGATTTGTCAAAAACAGTCACTCCACAGACTTTGCCTATTAAAAAGAGAATTATCAAAGCTTTTGAAAAACCAGTTTTTGATAAAGAAAAAGTGATTACACATGGCACTTCTAAGAAAAGTACACGGAATGTGACCGCAAATCCAGTCAAAGAATCTGTTGGTTCTAACAACATGGTCAACAATCACTATCTAGAAGAAGCTAGGAAAAAGGCACAGACTCGAAAAGACGGAATTCTAGGTGCAACATCTAGGGTGATGAATTCTACAAGATCTCAAGGCACTGCTAGTAGTAGTAAACCATTACCTAGGAACACTCTACAAAAGACTAGGGATTGGCTTGCATCTAAGAGTAGTTGCGCAAAAGAAAATGCTATGCCCTTAGATAACAACACTAGGAATTCTAAGTCTTTTTCGAACCAGAATCAATTTCCAAAAGACTGTAGTGACAAAGTTAAAGCTGCTGTTTTAAACAAGAATATTGAATTTGTCTGTACTACATGTAAAAAATGTATCTTTTCAGCTAATCATGAGGCATGTGCCTTACAATATCTCAAGAAAGATAATTCTCGTGCCAAGGCACAATCCACTAAGACACCAAATAGAAACAAGCCCGTTGATAAAAAGACAAACAAAAAGACACCCAATAGGACGATCTCTTCAGGACGTAGTTTTTCTAAAAATGAGTCTTCCGCTGCATCTGATAAGAAAACAACTCCTAGATCTTACCTTAGGTGGATTCCCACGGGCAAAGTTTTCAACACAATAGGTCTTAGATGGATTCCTACAGGAAAGATTTTTGATACTTGCTCCAACACAGATAATAGTGAAACTCATCAAGATAAGGAAGTCAAAACCACTACAACCGTTGATAGTGATCTCCCTCGCCGTGAGGAATCTTGTACTTCTAACACTGTTATTTGTAAGAACTCTTCTTCTTTGGTTGCAGGTGAATCAAATATCTCAGAACCCAGCTCATCAGAGGGTTCTAATTCTGTAAAATCTTCTTCTTCATTTTCTCTATCTTCTATTTTTGATTTTCCATTTCTTTTATAAAAACAACAAAAGCAAAATATAAAAATATAAAATCTTTCAAAAAAATACAAAAACAATATAAAATCAAAAATCCAAAAATATTCTTCTTACGACATGTCTCTCGTATAATCGATATTCTGTACGTTTCTAGAAATGTCATTCAACAATGATACGGGCATGTACAGATGCTTGAGCGAGAGTTCTTTAATATGTTTTCTAAAACATGTCGTTTCTCAAAATTTCTAAAAAAATAATGGCTTTCGTATACTTCAGTACGAAACCCGGACTTCAAAATAATGGCTTCTGAACACATCAGTTCAGGACCCGCGCTTCAAAGAAAGGAAAGTGCTTATCAAAATCAAAGGTTTTAAATATTTTTTCAAGCGCTATTCCTAAAATCATAATGGCTTGTAAGTATTTCTGCTTGCAACCCGATCTTTAAAGAAAGGAAAGTGCTACGCAAAATCGATTTTCATAAATATCGAGCACTTATCCTAAAACAAATGAAGATAATTCTTCTTCAATATCTTCAAAAGATTTTTTAAAAATCTTCATCTTGCGTACCATTGATTCGAAATTTTTCAAAAAGATTTTTCAAAATCTCTCAAATTTGGTACCAAGATAACTCCCTCTAAACCCTTAATTGATTCCAAATTTTCTGTAAGAAAAATATGCTTTCTTTAAGGGGGAGTATAAAATCAGAATTGTTCCAAAATTCATGCTAAATCAGTCTCTCTCCAAATGTTTTTCGAAAAACATATCTTTTAATCATTTTGTTTCAAAAACATCATCGATATGCTATTTTTGAGGGGGAGAAATGTGATTAAAATGTGATCAAAAAGGTTTAATGATCGGTGTTTGAATCTCAAAAGAGCTCGACTCAGTTGAAACCAATGAATTGACGAGGAATAATGTACCATCTCGAGAAACTTTCTATGGACTTGACCAGGACGGGTAATAATTTCAAGCTAGTTCTCTAGTGATGTAAACGTGTCTCGAATCGGTCTTGTTCATTTAAAGTCGATCAATTCAAAAAGTGCGAACTCTACCCTCTATGTGCAGATTTCTGTCAAAACATTATAAGCACATGTGAAGGGGGAGTGTTTCTGAAAATACAAAACTCACGCAGTGTTGCAAACATGTTTTCTATCATAAACACTCTGAGAGATTTTCATGAAAAACGGTTTTATGGCAACAATAGGACAGTCATGGAGTTATAAGTTGACTAAGGATAGGAAATCCGTCCTATGATCCGCCAGAGCCGGAGGGATCTACCCAAGGACATCACAAATAGTTTAGAACTAGAAGACCTTAGGAATGATTGAAAAAAGGAGTAATGTGAGAAAGGAGAAAGAAGGGGTTGAAGAATTAAAAAGAAAAGTAAAAGAAAGGGTGAAAAGAAATAGCCCTCCATATTCAACCTTAGGGCAGAAACCGGGTTCAATACATATGCTACTGGTTGTCACTAGATGACACTGGTATTGAAGACAAAGACGTCATAGACCCAGTGACGCACTGCACTAAACCTTCTAGCCACTCAATTCCTCTCAAAAGGGATTTGTTTCATTCTCATTGGGAACCCTACATAATCTATCGACTTTCTCTTAGAGATCGTTGGTATTAAAGAAGGAGACCCTCTCCCTAGTCTCTGCTCAGGAAAACCATAATGCACAATTGAGTCTAGAGCCACGAGATTCATCAAAAGATCTCATAGGAACACATGACATGACATCTCTTGTTGTTCATCAATAAGGACACAAGTGATATATTATAGAGTCCTACGCAGATCTTAGCAATCTGCCAGAACATTTATGAGGAGTTACAACTGTAATCTTCAATGATTGAATGGAAATTCCTGCCAGGGTCAACATCAAACAGCCCTGACAGCAGGTCACTTCGGTAATTCTCCGTGGATTACGCTTAGTGTGTCTCAAACGGTCTACAGTCGTGAGGTGATGCTTCGGTGTACCTCAGCGACTCATCTGAACTGTAGATGTATTTTGGTACATCGCGTTATCTCACTTGTGGGACTCCAGTTCAGGAACGGCCTCTGTGAGAATTAGAGACGTGTTTTCACACTATGCTGTTAACACCCTCGAAATTCAAACTTGTAAGTGCCGGAATCCGCTTATTACTAACTTGTTTTATGTTTTCTTCTTATGGAAGCTCCGGAGCGGATGGATCGTGCAGACTCGCCACATGCTCATACCAACAACACATGAAAGTTCTCATCATAATCAAAGGCCACTCAAAGTTAAAGATGATTCTTCGTCTATGTCAAAGAATCTACAAAGTTGAAAGACTCGAGAACTTCATCATTGGAAACTCAAAGTCAAATAGAAGTGTGAGCATGGTGGAGAAAGGCGTGGAGACACCTAACCAACGAAGTTGACAACGGCAGACAACCACATTAACTGATCACAAAGCCTGAAGGAACAAAGAATTAAGACTATTCTATATCTACTCACAAAGTTCAAGCTCAAAAAGATTAAAGACCTATTCAAGTGGAGCATCTTTTGAATGACCACCCCTTAGGGGGAGATTGTTAGCCTTGATTATTTTTATTAGAAGTGATGGTCATTCACGATTAGGAACTTTGTAATGTGTGTTAGATATCATGATAGAATAGTCAACGGGCTCGTGGATTGGGCTAAGCTAATTGGGCATTAGTTAAGTTAAGCTAGCCTTGTCTAGTTCGTGTAACCCAAGCCCAATCCAAGTCCATCTCAAGGCCCATGGCCAAGCCTTAGGGCATCATCCTCTCTTACTATAACTACCCCTCAAGTATGTCATTTGAGGGGTGTGCTTGTGTGTGTGTGTGTGTGTTTTCCTTTGAAGCAATATAACATCTTATTGTTTCATCTTTCTTCTCTCTACCTCTCTAAACATATACATACGAATTCTATACATCAAGTCACCAAGTTCTTTTCTTCATCTTTCATCTCTACGCATAACATATGTTTGTGTTTAACGTGGTATTCTTGTGTTCATAACGTGGGTATTTGATAAGGTTGGTATATCTTTGGTCCTAACACTTCTCCTCTTCCTTATCTTCTCTTTTATAACATTCTGAATTCCCACTAGCATTCCAGTCAAATCCCACTTGCAATCTTGACCATTGATTGAGCAGAGATGATCCTAGCCTTTGAATTCACTTTTGGCGCCAAAAGTGGTACTAGTTGATTGAGGCAGTTCTGCTGCAATTAATGCTTCTTGTTCACATGTAGAGGTGTAGGAGACATGTTTGGTAGGTTTAGAGGTCAAGTGGTGGAGTTGATAGCAAAAGCAGGGTATGTGATGGTACAGGGGAAGGTAAAGTTGTGGGAATGCATTAAATGTAGTTGTGGGCTGGTATAGGTGGAAAGAATGAGAGGGGAGAGTGGGTGAGCAAGTGGAGGTGGAATACCAGGGAGGTGGAAGGGTGGTATCTGGTTTTGAGCAGTGGTAAGTTTCAGTGTGTGAGGGAGAGGGAAAACATGAAATTTGGTTTGACTGGTATTGACCAGATATTATTTAAGGACCAGATATTATTTAGTGGAAGTATCTGCTGAAACGTATGCCTTCAGCAGAAACCATCAGCGCATTATTACTTCAGCAGAAACCATTGATTCAGCAGAATCAAAATAGGCTTCAGCAGAAACCATCATCATCAGCAGAATCAAACTGTTTCAGCTCTTTTTATACCTGATTCATATAAAAACACATTTTCATGATATTTGTAACATTTATATGGTCATTTATGTGTTTTTGGTCGTTTTGTGGGTTTAAACAATATAAAATATATGTGTATTTAGACACATATCAAATCCCCCACACTAAACTATTGCTAGTCCCTAGCAATATTTATGAAGTTTTAATGGATTTTAAAGAACTCTTTACCAAAAGCCATCACTTCTGGAGTAGCCAAAATGTTTCAGTTCAAGTAAGAACCTTGGTACAATGATAACGAAGTGATTTTGAGCAAATCACCAGCTTTCAACGGATTTGATTAGTCTTTACCAGAAGCCGTTTGCTTCTGGACTAGCCAACTCTTAGATAAATTATCAATATTATCTTTGGTGAGTCGATTACCAATTATGGTTTTCCAACTGCCTTTACCACAAGCCATAAACTTGCGGGCTAGCCAACTTTTCACTACTTAAATATATGGTGAGCTGAACACCATACAATTTTGGGCAAATTGCAAGCCATAAACGGATTTGAGATATCTTTACCAAGAGCCGTTTGCTCCTGGATTAGCCAATCCTTATGTGGGTTAGACATGGTGGACTGATTACCATTTGTTGTGTTTAGTACATAGTACTTCCACTAAAAAAAAATTTTAAAATTTGACCATTTTGGGGGAAAAAGGGACTAAAAGGGTACATTTATAATCAAATTCGCCAGAATTTCCCCCCCACACTTAGAAATGAATATTGTCCTCAATATTCAAAGTCCCGGCTATTATGCCGAATCCTTGAACGTAAAAAGATAACATTACTAGCCAAGTGTAGAAACACAACAATTATTCTCTTTTTTAATATTTACAATTTTCATTCATTTTTTAAGATCTATATACAACATGTGGGGCATCTCCCCCACACTAAGGTGGTACACACGGGTGAAAACCCATGTTTAACTACTGTTTTTGATTACCGAGTAGCTAGCTTGACTCGGCCCCGAATTAAATAGTTCATGGGGAAATGACTGGATGAGAAATTGGAGTGGGGTCACCACTCACAGAATTATGAATAGTAAGGTAAGGAGAATATTTTTGGTTTTTGACTTTATAATATAAACAGAAAAGTGAAAATGTTTTTGTATTTTATATTGTTTTTGGAAGTGAAATATGATATATAATATATATACAAGTACGTTATACGCAGCACACCTCCCCGGCAGCGGCGCCAAAATTTGATCGGTCCTAAACTAGTCATCTTTATAATAGTCAACCACTTGTGAATGGTCAACCATAAAAGTCAAACTAATCTAGGACCAAAGACAATTAAAATCCATGGGAGTATAGAATTATATCCCCGGGTCGTTAAGTCCCAACGAGGTGTGTAAACTGTAATACAACGACAGTGTTTGCTGAAATGATATTGAATATACAAAAACAGGAATCTGATTGACTAACACTAGGAATGTGAATAGTAATAGCTCTGTCACAGCTATGTCTTTAAAAACGTGCAATCAGAAACCTAAAACCGTAAGAGATATTATTGGAAAATAAAATTTTACACTATTAAATTAATTAATATAAATTAAAAATGAATTAAATGTATTTAATAATGAATTAAATAATAATAAAATCTAAAATTAACTTAAGTAAATGAAATAAAGAATCTGAAAAATCTAAAATATTATAAAATAACTTTGAAACTGAAAATGTATTGATATTATACAAGTTTAATGAAAACAAATACTTACAAACCTAAAAATAAGCAAATTGTGGGCTTATGAGTCCAACAGTTAAGCTTTTGGCTTCACAGTGGAGTTTAAGCTTGAAATAAGATTGGAAAAAGCTTTACAAAGGAAATAAAAGAAAAAGCAAGATGTGTACAAGTCCAATAGATAAATATAAACAAGAAAATGTACTGTGTAGTGTGAGCTTATGGTTTAGACAGTTAAGCTTTTTGAGCTTAACTTGGATGGAGTGAAGGCTTGAATAAGCCTGGTATAAGCTCCACACTGGAAAGCAAAAGAAAAATAATATGAATACAAGTGATATTGACAAGTATGAACAAGCATGTGTACTGGATTTCATCAAATAAGCTTGTAAGTATTTCAGCAGAATCCAGAATACTGCTGAACCATCGCAAGGTACTGCTGATAAGTATAAGCTACTTGCAGCCCTAGTAAATAGGCTACAAAGTGAAATTAGAGCACAAGATCCTTAAGTTGGGCAGATAAGCTCCACAGGGAACTAAATCTCACAAGCTTATGATCACAAATGAGCTTCTTAGGAGCTGTTGGTAATGGTGTAAGTTTACTGAGTTCTCAGTGAACTGTTATGAGTGGGCAAACAACAAGCTCTAAATGACTTATCTAATTAGCTCATGAGAGCTCAACAAACACTGGAACATTGAGTATGATTGGTTAGCCTCACAGGAAACTAAAGATCACAAGCTCAAGTTCAATGAGGAACTTTCATAAGCTTAAGAAAATCACTCAACCTCCACTGTTTGCTTCAGTGGAAGGAGTTTAGTTGGAACAAAATAAGGGGTGAAAAAACTATCTAATTTAAGCTACAAACTGAAAAATAAAACATACACATAATAAAAAGGCCACAAGGGCTACACAAAGAAGCCAAGTGTGCAAGCTAGGGCTAAGTCATAAAGCTTCTGCAAGCTTATGAACTTGACATCTAGACTTGTGCACAGGGCAAAAACAGGCTAAAATAAGCAGATAAATAAGCTATTAAACATGAAATATAAAAATTAACAAAAGTACAATAAGCAAGATAAGCAACAAAGCTACAATACCCTAAAAGCACAGATTATGAAATTAAATAACAAAGACACAGGAAAAATAAACAATCAAATCAAAAACAGGAAAACTAAAAATTTGACTTTTTTAGTTTATGATCAAAGTTGACTAAGGTGAACTTTGATCTGATTCTAATGACAAAATATGGTATACTAAACAACATAAACATGAAATAAAACAAACTAAACAACATTAAAACAGATATGCAAGATTATTAGATCTAACAACCTCAAAGTTCTCATATCTAGATTGTCAAGTGTCAATTTGACTTTCTAACATGCTAAACCCTTTGGTTAGTATTTCACTGAGTCAAATAGGTTCCATATAGTGTAAATCAAACAGGAACAACACCATTCACAACCACTTTCACAGTTTCATTATTAAATCCAAACAACCTTTTAATGGACTGTTTTGAGGTTTTTCAAAGCAAAAGATTATGTAAACCAATTTCATCAAATCCAGGGGTCACAATGTGTCAAATCAGACCCTTTTAAGCATAAACAAGTAGTCACAAATGTTCAAACCTAGAATTATCAAAAACAAGCATAGTGACAGTCCAAATGCAATATCAACCCACAATCAAATCCAAAGCATAACAACCTAAGATTAAGCTATAACATCATTAACAAACAGCAAAGAAACACAGAAACATGAAAATTATAGCATATGAAAGACTAGAACAATAAAATGCAAAAATGGTAAAAATGAGCTTACAAGTGAATTCCTGCTTAAAACTGAGAACCATGGTCACAGAACACATCCTAAGGCTTTCCACAAAGCTTCTAAACCCAAGGAAATCCACAATTAACCTTGCTCCATGCAGTTTCACCAAGATCACTTCATTATTTTTGGATTTTCATTGTTTTTCTTGATTTTATATGTTATTCTGAATTTTAAAGTCTAGACTTGTTTTAAGGTCTCTAAAAGCTTTAAAGCTTTGTCAGGAGCTTATGTGAGCTTATTGAGTCCTTTAAACAACTACTTAACAAGAATTTAAAGAACATGAAATTTAAAGGTAATTAAGCAAAAGCTTGAAACTGAAAGGTACTTGAAATTAAACTGAAAATAAAGTTTCATTACACTACTTTTAAAGAAAATTACAACATTAAAGCATTAAAATGACTTGAAATTAAAGAAAGCAGTAAACTACATTAACTATGTGACCTAGGCTAATCCAAAGGTAGTCTTCTCCTCTTCCTTATCTTCTCTTTTATAACATTCTGAATTCCCACTAGCATTCCAGTCAAATCCCACTTGCAATCTTGACCATTGATTGAGCAGAGATGATCCTAGCCTTTGAATTCACTTTTGGCGCCAAAAGTGGTACTAGTTGATTGAGGCAGTTCTGCTGCAATTAATGCTTCTTGTTCACATGTAGAGGTGGAGGAGACATGTTTGGTAGGTTTAGAGGTCAAGTGGTGGAGTTGATAGCAAAAGCAGGGTATGTGATGGTACAGGGGAAGGTAAAGTTGTGGGAATGCATTAAATGTAGTTGTGGGCTGGTATAGGTGGAAAGAATGAGAGGGGAGAGTGGGTGAGCAAGTGGAGGTGGAATACCAGGGAGGTGGAAGGGTGGTATCTGGTTTTGAGCAGTGGTAAGTTTCAGTGTGTGAGGGAGAGGGAAAACAGGAAATTTGGTTTGACTGGTATTGACCAGATATTATTTAAGGACCAGATATTATTTAGTGGAAGTATCTGCTGAAACGTATGCCTTCAGCAGAAACCATCAGCGCATTATAACTTCAGCAGAAACCATTGATTCAGCAGAATCAAAATAGGCTTCAGCAGAAACCATCATCATCAGCAGAATCAAACTGTTTCAGCTCTTTTTATACCTGATTCATATAAAAACACATTTTCATGATATTTGTAACATTTATATGGTCATTTATGTGTTTTTGGTCGTTTTGTGGGTTTAAACAATATAAAATATATATGTATTTAGACACATATCAGTGATCTAACTCGATTCATGGCAAGGTGTGCAAAGTGCAAAGAGGAAGGATGCCAATGGAGAATTCATGCTTCCGTCTTGGAAGATAAGGTTACCTTTAAAGTAAGTATCTAACTTTAAAAATATCATAGTACTTAATATGTTTGTATTTTTAACATAATTTTGTGATTATGTTACAATCGTGTAGGTCAAGAGCATGATAGAAACACACACATGTACTCGAAGCAACAAGGAGGGTAATATGCGTGCAACTCAAGGTTGGATAGCAGATATAGTTAAAGACAAGTTGAAATCAAGCTTAGGGCGTGGCTGATGAAACACTACAATGTAGACGTACAGTGGCGGAGCCAAAAAATTTAACAATATGGGGAAACAGCCATAAGACGAGTTAAATTACGCCATTATATAATTCTTTTTTGTCTACCTCAAAACAAGTCGGGTCGGGTTCGGTAAAACACCAACGCTTGTAAAAGTAGTTGGTGTTTATATACAAAATTCATTAAGGTTCGTAATGTTTTGAGCATTTGTGACAAAATTAATCTTCATAGCCAATAACTAAACATTCGATCCAAAAAAACCTATTAAACACATCTCGTTATATACTAAACCGGTTTAAAACAATAAGATAGCTAAATAATAAAGAGTAAATTGCAAAAATCGTCCTTAAAGTTTGGCCAAATTGCAAGTTTCGTCCCAAACGTTTAGAAAGTGCAAGGATCGTCCCTGTGGGAAACTTTTGGGGCAAAAATCGTCCCTGGCCAACAACAAATGACTAAAATGCCATTTCTAAACGTTTGGGACGAAACTTACAATTTGGCCTAACTTTAAGGACGATTTTTGCAATTTACTCTTTTCTATATTATTTTCAGTTTTCTTACATAAATGATCCATGTGTTGTACAAAGTTTTACAATGTTAGTCCCGATTTTTTTTAACCATCGCCACCCACCGCCACCACCACCATCTCCACCCCACCACCGTCACCAGTACCACCACCCCCATCCACCACCACTCATAGCCACCACCGTCACCCACTACCACAACCCCATCCACCACCACCCACAACCACCACTGCCACCCACTACCACTACCACAACCCCACCCACCACCACTCACAGCCACCACCGCCACTGACCACCACCACCATCGCCACCCCACTACCGCCATCCACTACCACCACCACTCACAGCCACCACCGCCACTAACCACCCCACCATCGCCACCTCACCACCGCCACCCAATACCACAACCCTATCCACCACCACTCACATCCACCACCGCCACCACCACCTACCAACGCAACGGTGAGTGGCGCTGGTGGTTGTGCATGGTGGTGGATGAGGTTGTGGTAGTTGGTGGTGGTGGGTGCTGGTAGTGGGTCGCGGTGGGTGGCGGTGGTGGGGTGGCGATGGTGGTGGTGGTCAATGGCGGTGGGTGGCGGTGGTGGTTGTGAGTGGTGGTGGATGGGGTTGTGGTAGTGGGTGACAGTGGTGGCTATAAGTGTTGGTGGATGGGGTGGTGGTAGTGGGTGGCGGTGGTGGTTGTGAGTGGTGGTGGATGGGGTTGTGGTAGTTGGTGACGGTGGTGGCTATGAGTGGTGGTGGATGGGGGTGGTGGTAGTGGGTGGAGTTGGTGGTGGTGGCGGGTGGCGGTGGTAGTGGGTCGCGGTGGGTGGCGATGGTTAAAAAAAAGCGGGACTAACATTGTAAAACTTTGTACAACACAGGGATCATTTATGTAAGCATTTCATTATTGAGTTGTACATGCAATTTATACGGTTGTACTTGTACTTTATAGCTTATAAAAGAAAAATATTAATTTAATGTACTATTAAAAGGCCTTAAAAATATTAATTTAATGAATGTACCATAAGGTATTATCTTTATCTCCCACTTTCCCGGTTCCCAAGTCTCATTTCAATCTCATTTCCACTATACTCTTTCAACGGAATAAAACCGGTCGACGGGCTATATTAATTTTTGAGCACTTGACTTGTTGAAGTCACTAACTTGAGGGGGCACTCGGATTTCAAAAGTGAGGGCACTGGACATTATCTCTACTAAATTGACTTTTTTTTCATACTAAATTAGCCTTTCTGCTAGAACTTCGTTGAGGGCATCGCCCCCCGGTCCTTCCCATGTGGCTCCGCCTCTGTAGACGTACAAAACGAGAGAGTTTTTAGAGGAAAATAACAAGCTCACACCTTTCATTAAAATACCACTTTTATACAAACATACCCCTTACAAAATATCACACACACTCATAAACCAAATATTTTAATTATATAAACACCCACTTTGCATGCAAATCAATTAGGTGACAGGCTCGCCTATCTTCTTCTATTTTTTCTTTTATTTTTTTTTATTTTCACTGTTCACACGTGACAAGAGGAGCAGCCAATGGAATTGGTGTGTGACTTTGGTGTTAACAGTGTGAGGTAAAAAATGTTGCCACCTCTCATAACACAAATAACATCACTTTTTTTACCCACCATTTTTATTTTCTTTCCTTTTTTTCAAACAAACTAATTTTGCATTCATTAAAAATTAATTATATATTATAAATTCAATATTTATAAAACTCAAAATATAAAAACACACAAATAAATAGGGGTGTTCAAAATTCGGGTAATACTAATAGGAACCGAACCGAATTCGGGTAATATATATATATATATATATATATATATATATATATATATATATATATATATATATATATATATATATATATATATATATATATATATATATATATATAGGACAAAGATCAAATAAAAAGACAAATATCCGTAAAAAGATAAAAAGATTTTTTTTTCAAAAAGATTTCTCGAAAAATTCCCAAAAAATTCCACAAGATAGGGTATGATGGTGCATGAAAAAGTTGTGAAAAACGTTTTTTTAAAAGCGGATATTTTTTCCGAAAAAAAGTTATGAAAAAATACGTTTGCGCATTAAATCGTTTTTTTTTGCATCAAAAATCGGTATTTGCACCCAACTTCTTTAGACTTTTTTCATCAAAATAACATTGCGTATCTAACTAAAACAAGTTGAAAATTTTGTGCATCAAAATTTTTTTGTGCATCAAAATTCGGTTTTTGTGCATTAAAAAAAACGTATCAAAACTCAAAATTATAAAAAATAAAAAATAAAAAGTTTTCACAAACGTTTTATGCACCAACATACCCGATCTTGTGGAATTTTTTTGGAATTTTTGGAAAATTTTAAAAAAAAATCTTTTTATTCTTTTTACGGATATTTGTCTTTTTATTTTAACTTTACCCTATATATATATATATATATATATATATATATATATATATATATATATATATATATATATATATATATATATATATATATATATATATATATATATATATATATATATATATATATATATATATATATATATAGTTAGGATCAAATAAGAAGATTACTTAAAATAAGAAGGAATAAGAAGAACTATAATCGCAAATCCGAGATGCACCGACCTAAATTAAATGCATCCCTATAATATTAGATGCATTATAACACACCATAGTGTGTTTTCTAGCTTTTAATCAGATGCATATACGTATGTTAGATGTATTTCATTATTTCTCTTATTTTTTGTTCCTCTGCACGTGCCAAAATCATGAAAATTAATTTGCACCATCTATACATCAAATTAACTTTCGAAACTCAAGATGTCGCATCTATATGAATATAAATGCATCTAATGCAAGTCGTTGCATCTCAAATGCGTAGTTTTGGTCACTTCTCACCACTTCTTATTTTAATTTACTTTTCACTGGATCCCTACTCTATATTATATATACATATACACACACACACATATATATATACATAAAATGACCATTAAAACTCTCTCATAGTATAAATATACATTTTTTAAGTTTGAAAAAAATATTGTTGCTAAAAATCTATTTAAATAAATAAATAAAATTAAGTAATTTTGGTTATTCAGGTTATTTGCTTCGGTTTTCGGTTTTACCCAGAAAACAAATTAACCGAACTAACCGAACCAAATAATCCGACCAACCCGATAACTGAACCGATGAACACCCCTACATATAAAAAGCCTGGTTTTTTCCAATTAAGCCCATTTATGTAAAACCTATCACACTTTTGTAAAACCCATATAAAAAAGCACACAAAGAGTTTTCTTCTTCACTGCAACACACACAAACACTGCAATACACACACAAACACCCATTTAAATAAAAAAAATAGAGAAACAAATCCAACGCAAGTTGGTGCGTTAACGCTCAAACCAACACCATTAATTTCTCAAGGGGGTGTAGTAACGCCGGCAACGCAAGTGCCACATCGGCATAATGCCGACTCCTGCGTTACCACACCTAGAACTCTAAGACTAGAAGTAGTGATCATCACTCGCTCACTTTTCACCCCAGCGCTACATCACCATTGAACTCTCCTCACATACATATATTACTTGACTCGTTTGAATATATGAGTTGTCCTTAGTAATCTAAAGTCCAAGTATTTATGAAACATATCATGTATACGTACCTCGTATGTACTGATTATCAAACTACATGACAAATCAAACTATTCTAAGAGTCATGGGTACCGTGGCCTAGTTTTCACGCCAGCCCTAAGTGGCAAGCAAACTGGCATCACCCGTGTCGAGCCACCATACCCTCCCCCCTCCTGCGGAAGTGACTAAGTGAGTATACTAGCTTGTGTGAGTTTGTGGAAGAAGAGGAAAAGGGGGGGGGGGAGGATACCGCCATTTAATAACGGCTGGTTTTTCAAACTTTTTTTAATTTCCAAATTAAAATTTTTAAACACTATAAATAATACCTCATTTTAATCAATTTTCACATAACTTTATCTACCAAAACACATACTCTCTACCAAAATGTCTAATGATAATTCTTTTTCAATTCTTTTTCTGATGAAGATGATTTGAGTGACATTTTGTTGATTACGCAAGTTGTTCAGTATCATACATCGTTTCAACAACAAGCTGAAAGTTCACCCACCTGTAATCTGATACACCACGATCATGAGACTGCCGAAGAACGTTTGTTAGATGACTATTTTCGTGATGAACCCGAATATTGGGAGTACTCTTTTAGACATTGCTTTCGATTGAGCCATAAACTATTTTTTTAGAAATAGTCAAAGGTATTGAAACTTATACTTTCAATCCACTTCACGAGCATTTTAAGGTCTATAAAGTCCAACTCGATGCTATGGGTCACATGAGTATTAGTGTTGTTATGAAATGCATGTCCACCATACGCCAATAAGCATACGACACAACTCCCGATGCATCTGATGAATATTTACAAATAAGTGAACGTTGTGCATGAGATTTGTTTACATAATGTTTGTATGTGGATTATTGATTTGTATATGCACGGGTTTTAAAGAAAACCCGCATTAAATGATATTTAAAATTTATATGCAACGCATAGGAGGGTTCATGGGTTTCGGTAATGCTAGGAAGTATTGATTGTATGCACATAGAATCGATTAACTTCCCGAAAGCATGACATGGCCAATTTGGTACAAGCGACAAAAAAAATCCAACTATAATGCTTGAAGTTGTGGCATCTTACGATAATAACGATCTTACGACCTTATATAATTCTCCTTAATTCGAAAACCTTCTTGATGACATCGCTCTGGTGGCTCCGTTTGAAGTAAATGGAGTTACATTTCAAAATGGGTATTACTTTGTAACATATTGGATTTCACAAACACATCATATCAATGATCAAAGAGGCGTATAACATAAGGTTTAGAGAGAGAAAGAGTTAGAGGTTTGGGAACTTAGTGAGAGAAAATGAAAGATATTATTATGAGCTCCAACTCCCTACCTTGGGAGGTAGAGAGTATTTATAGTCTTACACAAATCGCCACCTACGGGCTGTGGATCAGGCATACAGTGGGTAAAGACCCGTCCGTCCTTCACGGTGTTACTTAACTAAATACTACTTAACATTTAAATAACTACGACTACGAGCTTTCTAACGATTACATATACTTGAGGTGACCGACACTTTAATAACTGGATTTACTAAATCCTAACAATCTCCCCCTAAGGGAGGTCACCTCAAATTACAATGAATACAAACTGATATTACATAAAGATTGTTCTTGGATTCTTGTTCATGATCTTTGTTCTTTAGCTCGTAGTCTTTGATTCTTCATTTTTGCATGTTAGATTATTCCAAGTGGAGGTCTTTAACTGATCCACGTGATGATGAGTTTTGAGCCAGCATTGAGATCATCAGCTAACATAAATCTCTGACTCTTCCATTTTGGTGTTGGTATTATGTGATGTTGTGACATTTGGACCGACATGCTCACATTCTGGATCATGATTTCTTCTTATCAGAGTAGCGGAAGCTTTTGTTGATTCATGATATTGGCAGCAGCGTAGCAGAAGCATGAAGTGATAAATATCAGAGTCATTGATACACTTATCATGATTTCTTTAGAAATGAATGTGTTGTGTGAGTATGCGGCTATGGATTGACCTCTCCATTCTGATCAGCTGCAAACGTCGGGTGTTCCTGCATAAAACAGTTAGCAATAAAGCGCACAAGAGTGTCTTTGATCACTTTTGTTGAATTGAGGTACACGGCCCACGGTTCCCCGTTGATCAGTACAAGTACTGCCTGTGATCAGGTATAATTCCGAAGAATTTCCTTGACAGGGTTTCGCAGCTGCTCTAGCCGTTCTCAAACCGGAACGTCTCAAAGAAGACAGCACGGAGTGAGTGAACCAGCGAATTGAGATTCACTGATTGATAAAAATGATTTGAAAGCAATCGTGTATTTAGTATAAAGTGTTTTGTAATACAACGAAGGTTTTATGGAAAATCAATTTATCAATCATAAATATCTTTTTGATTTTGAAATCACAATACACAGTCGACGTGCTGAAGAAAAGAACTTTTGAGCACACCGACCGTTTTTTTTTTTTTTTTTTTTTTCAAAGATATCCGTCAATCCATTTTCCTGGACAAGGAACGATTCACTAATGAAACCCTCCATTGATGAAGTCCAGATGACACAACAAGTCTTAGCAATACCACAAGGATAGTGCGTAGGACTCTCAAAATATATTCTCACATTCCACATTGTGTGAAATTGTGAGACTTCAAGAATTAAGTGTCCTAATGAGATTTATTGATGATCTCGTGGCTCTAGACTCAATTAGTGCACATTTGGTTTCCTATATCGGAGACTAGGGAGAGGGTCTCCTTCTTCAATATCAACAATCTCTAAGAGAAAGTCGATAGATTATGTAGGTTCCCCGTGAGAATGAAACAAGTCCTTTTAAGAGGAACTTGAGTAGTTGGGAAGTTAAGTGCAGTGCGTCACTGGGTCCATGACGTCTTGTCTTTAATACCAGTGTTACCTTAGTAACCACCAGTAGCATATGAATTGAACCCGGTTTCTGCCCTAAGGTTGAATTATTGGAGGGCTATTTATTTTCACCCTTTTCACATTCCAATTCTTTTTCATTCTTCAACCCCTTCAGTGCTTACCGAGACTTCATTACTAGAACCTTGTTGGGTTTATTCCAGTACTAGCTCAGTCTCAGTGCGCACTCTTCCCATTTCTCATTTTTCTCTTTTTTCGATATTCCTAAGGACTCTACACTATCTAGTGGATTGTCCTTGGGAAGATCCCTCCGGTTCTGGCGGATCATGGGTACTAATACCTAACCTTATCATCCTTATACCACCATGCATAAAGTAAAGTTGGTCGGTCTTTTGGTATTGTTCTTCCGCCTTGAAACCAATTGAAAACCATTTGAAAATCAATCAAGATACTTGTGATATAAGATCAAGCATTTTCTTAATTGTTTTGATATTTTAGAAATGCTCCCCCTCAACATGTGCATATAATTCCAAAATTGTTTAGCACGTGAAGGCAAGAGATCTTTTAAATCTTTAGATTAAGAATGAAAGGTCCAATCTTTTGATTAACATTTTCTAAAATGATCATCATCACTTCCCAATCAATTAAAGTAGATAAAACATTTTGAGGAAGGATGAGGTTTTCAAAAGTTTGCTCCCCCTCAATATGTGCCTCGAAGTTTGAAAGAGTTTTGCACATATTAGAAGGAACCTGCACTTAGAGACAATTCAATCACGTTTCAATAATTTTGAGGTTTAAAATAGATGCTCCCCCTCAACATGTGCATGAAAAATTTGAAATCGTTTGTCACATGTGGGGAGGAAAGCTTGCTAAACACTTATGAAACCATTTATCGAATTATCAGTTTAAATCCAATTTAAATCACAAATTCTCCCTCGATCACAATTTTCAAATCATTTGAGATTTGTGATCTCTGTAGATTTAAATTGATTTTGAAAGCTTTTGAGGAGAATTGTGACTTGATTATGAAAACCATTTAACCGATAAGGATCAAGTTTGAGACTTTAGACTCCAAAGATTAAACATGCTTGAGTATCTTTTGAAAACATAATAATAACCAAGGTATAGAACCCATTGTATAAAATTTTGTAAAACATTTAGAGTAGACCTTGCTCATTGTTTGAAAAATACACTTTTTTTGATTTAATTGAAAAATCATTCTCCCCCTCAATCAATGACGAAAGTTATTGATTGATGGATTGAGATTTTGACATCTGTTAAGCTCTAATGATTTTCAAAAATAGATTCCGAAGTGTTTTTAAAACAATTTTTTGTTTTCATTAGATGACAAATATTTTTCAGAAGAATTTTTAGAAGGAAAAATATTTGAAAGAAACATTTGTCTTTTTAATGACAAACATTTGTTTTAAGAATCAGAGCATGAGGTTTGAAGATTTAAGATAAAGCATGGCTCTGTTCTTTCTTTGAAAAGCGGGTTACTGCCTGAAATGACAATAAACCATCAGTTTCATTTTCTCCCATTTTTTTTTTTTTTTTTTTTTTTTTTTTTTTGATTTTTTTTAAGTGATATATGTACATTCGAACAACATCTAAAGACCCGTGTCACTCTTTGACTGACAGCTAAAAGACCGTAGATATATATCGAATCGAGAAGAAACATGCCAAAAAGACAGTATTTTTGAGATTTTTTCGAATTTTTCATATTTTTATGGATTTTTGAAAGTTTTATATTTTTCTCTTTGCTTTTTATTGGTTTTATACTTTTGTATTTTGATTTTTGAATAAATATATACAAAGAAAAGATAGAGTCAATAACCTTTACTCCTCGTCTTCCTCCTGAAGACGTTTGAGTGTTTCTGGTTGAAGGCTTTTCAAGCCAAGTCGTGGAAGAATGAACTCAAAATGTTCTCTTGGAAGAGCTTTAGTGAAGATGTCTGCTAACTGATATTCTGACTTCACAAAATAGAGTTCCACCACACCGTTTTCCACTTGCTCCCTGATGAAATGGTGTCGAATTTCGATATGCTTTGCTCTTGAGTGTTGAACGTTGTTGCATGAGAGAGCAATAGCACTTTTATTATCACAGTACAGAGGGATTTTGTTGAATTCAAAGCCATAGTCAGATAATTGGGATCTCATCCATAGGATTTGAGCACAACAAGATGACATGGCTATGTATTCAACCTCTGTAGAGGAAATAGAAGTACTCATTTGCTTCTTTGAAGACCAGCTCACAAGCTTATCACCCAAAAACTGAGCACCTCCTGACGTACTTCGACGTGTATCTTGACATCCTGCATGATCAGCATCTGCATAGGCTGTTAGTGACATACCGGTGTCCTTCGGGTACCAAAGTCCCATATTGATGGTTCCTTGGAGATACCGAAAGACCCGTTTAACCGCTTCAAGGTGCTTTTTGGTAGGCTTACCTTGGTATCTAGCACACATGCAAACAGCGAACAGAATATCTGGTCTACTGGCTGTGAGGTACATCAGGGATCCAATCATACTACGATATTTAGTTTGCTCTACCATGATCCCTGAGTGGTCCTCATCCAGTTTAGTACGTTCAATCATGGGAGTGTCAAAAGTGTCACAAGAAACAAATCCAAATTTCTTTAAAATCTCATTTGCATATTTAGATTGATTAATAAAAATGCCTCCGGGACTTTGTGAAATTTGTAATCCCAAGAAAAATGACATTTGTCCCATCATAGACATTTGAAATTTTGAACCCATTTCATTAGAAAAACGATCACATTCCATTGGGTCGGTCGAGGCAAAAATAATATCATCAACATAAATTTGAACGTGAATTAAATGTTTGCCTGACTTTCTGGTGAACAATGTTGGATCGACTGCTCCTTTGCTGAATCCAGTTGATAGAAGAAACTTTGATAACGTGTCATACCATGCTCTAGGAGCTTGCTTCAAACCGTAA
>BPTQ01000009.1:290189447-290540046 GCA_019973895.1 Chrysanthemum seticuspe
ATACAAGCTGGTGTACGGAAAGGCATGTCATCTTCCGATTGAGCTAGAGCACAAGGCTTACTGGGCCTTAAAACATGCAAACTTCGATATACAGACAGCTGGTGATCACAGAAAAGTTCAAATGAATGAACTAAATGAACTTCGTGATCAAGCATACGAGAACTCTTTGATCTATAAACAAAAGACAAAGAAGATTCATGACTCAAAAATCAAGAACCGCGTTTTCAACGTTGGTGATCGAGTCCTTCTTTTCAATTCAAGATTGAAGATTTTCTCGGGAAAGCTCAAGTCCCGCTGGTCTGGTCCATTTACTATTGCTAAGGTTTATCCTTATGGTACCGTTGAGTTATCTCAACCCGATGGTCCAAATTTTAAAGTAAATGGTCATCGATTAAAGCATTACTTTGGAGAGGACATTCCACCCGTGATTGTCCCGGATCTACAAACATTCCCCATGAACCAATGAATGCGGGGATCGAGTCAAGCTAGTGACTCGGGAATCAAAAACAGTAGCACACACCATATGGGTTTTCACCCATATTTCTGTCTTCTTACCCCTTTCTACCACCCTAGTGTAGGGGAGTTTTTCCACGCTGTTGTATATATCAACCTATTAAAAAAAAAAAATGTGTATATATTAAAAACAAAATAATGGCCGTAATATTTCCCTTTTATGTTCTATGTTTCGGCATAACCGCCGGTACTTTGAATATTGAGGGCAATATTCATTTCTAAGTGTGGGGGGAATTCTCACGAATTTTATCATGTAATTATTCCACCCAATTCCCCCGTTTTTGGCCAAAATGTTTTTTTGGAGTAAGTGTTTTTCACTTACTCAGCAAATGGTAATCAGTCCGCCATGTCTAACCCACATAAGGATTGGCTAATCCAGGAGCAAACGGCTCTTGGTAAAGATATCTCAAATCCGTTTATGGCTTGCAATTTGCCCAAAATTGTATGGTGTTCAACTCACCATATCTTTAAACTAGTGAAAAGTTGGCTAGCCCGCAAGTTTATGGCTTGTGGTAAAGGCAGTTGAAAATCCATAATGGTAATCGGCTCACCAAAGATAATATTGATAATTTATCTAAGAATTGGCTAGTCCAGAAGCAAACGGCTTCTGGTAAAGACAAATCAAATCCGTTCACAGCTTATGATTTGCTCAAAATCATTTGGTTATCATTGTACCAAGGTTCTTACTTGAACTAAAACAATTGGCTACTCCAGAAGTGATGGCTTTTGGTAAAGAGATGAAATCCATTAAATTTTCTCAAATCATTGCTAGGGACTAGCAATATCTTAGTGTGGGGGATTGATGAGTGTCTAAATACTCATCATTTTTGTACTGTTTAGTATGCCAAAAACATCTGAAAACACTCAGAAATGCATCAAAATGATTAAAATATCACAAACAAGTGTTTTATATGTTTTAAATGCAAAAACATCAAAATCTGGTGAAAAACGTATCAAGTTTGCATAATTGGCAGTTTTAGTCCCCCAAGTTACAAAAGTTGTCAAAATTAGTCCCTGGTAATTAAAAAACTTGTAAAATGTCATTTAAGGTCCATGAGATTCAAAAGTTGTCAAAACAAACCCTTTAAAGTTCAAAAATCACAATTTACAACTTTAGTCCCTCAACTTTACAAAAATGTCAAAAATAGTCCCTGGGTGTTCAAAAATAGAAATTATTCAAACAACACCCTTGTATTATTTATATATGACAAAATTGGTCCTTTATGATAAGTTTAGAGAGAAATTACAAGTTTGGTCCCTGGAGTTTGAAAATTGTCAAAAATGGTCCTTGGACATTTTAAAAATGGAAAATAATCATTATTGGTCCTTGAACTATTTATTTATGGCAGGTTTGGTCCTTGTATGATCTTTGGAAGATTGGCAGTTCAACCCTTAACTTTGTTGGAATTACATAAATGGTCCTTGTGTAGTTACTAAACCAAGCCGGACCCTATATATTATCCAAACCCAATCCAACCCAGCCCAAATACATAACCCGGCCCAATATTTTAAAAGAGAAAAACCGCCTCCACTGTACATCGTCTCCTCCATCTCTGTAATCTCAAAACCAGGGTGGTTTTTACCACCTGTTACTTCCACCTCACCTCACTACCCACTCTCTCCACCTCATCCCCCCTCCTAGACACAAGCCCACAACCAATTAATGCTTCCCCACCATGAACCTTTACTGTAGCACTCACAAACCTCTGTTTTTACTTTCCAAATCACTCCTACTCCATGACTACTTCACATATTGTCCCCTCCACCTCACATAACATCCCAAACTTCTTTAATTACTCTGAAACTGTCTCAAGCAACCATTTTGCACTTTTGGCGCCAAAAGTAAGTTTAAAGGCTAGGATGAGTTTGACTCAATCAATGGCCAAGATTGTTGATGGGATATGATCAGAATCAAGTGGAGAGTCTCAAAAGTCTATAAAGAAAGAGAAAGAAGCAATGGAGAAGATATCTAGTTTTAATTATAATTTAGCTTATGTCGTTTTTATTAAATTTCAAATTTCAGTGTATATTTTAATTTCCAAGCTTTGTATTTCATGTTTTCAGGGTGCAATAAAACTTTTGTAATCATCAATTTCAGTATCAAGTAATATTTCTGTTTATGCAAAAATTTACTCTTGATCAAAAATCTCAATATGGTTAAATATCATTAGCAGTTGTTATTCTGGACTCATAAGCCCACATAAGCTCCCTATAAAGCTTATTCAAGCTTTTAGATACCTAAAAAAAACAGTTTAGTATCAAAAACACAAAAATTCACAAAAATACCAAATAATTAGTTAAAAATAAAAAATCACATGGAGATGAAGAAGAAAGCTGGAGCAGGGTAGATTTTGGATTGCCCTTGGGATTAGTGCTTCTTGGGAAGCTATAGGCTGTGTTTGTATGACTCAGTTCTCAACTTTACTTGGAATCCCATTTGTAAGCAGTTTGATCCATTTTGGCATTTCAACATTAGAGTTGCTCATTAGTTTAAATTTCTGTTTGTTAATGTTTATTAGTTATATTTAAACATAATTAAACCATAAAACCAGTCACTTGTTCTTTTTAATTTGTAGTTTACAAAAATCTTGTTTTAACAGTTAAAATAGCATGAGGATCATTATTGAGCTTTATGTTGTTATGGCTATTGTTTCATGCTTATTTAACCTTAATGTATGATAATACAAGGTCTGTACTCAGTTTAATGGTTTTAATCTTTGCTTTGCTTTAAAAAAATTCCAAAACAGCCTCATAAAGGCTTGTTTGGATCAGTTTGTCTAGCAGTGTTATAGTGTGTTCAATCCAGTGTTATTGCTTGTTTTGTGTCACAATAGATCTTATTAGCTCAAAGAAACCAAGAAACACTGTACTTATTAGAGTAAAAGTCAAAATAGCATTTGATCTCATCTTGTTTCTTAACTGTTTGATTTTCATAATCCATGATCTTGTTTCCATGTTCATAAGTTGTTACCATTGATCAAACAAGTCTTAATATACCTTAATTCATCATAATCAGTGTGTAGATTTGATCACAAGTTCATAAAGGTCAAACTTTCATTTTGTTCAAAAAGTCAAAGAGTGCCCTGTGCACAGTTGTGGTACCCCATTTCACAAGCTCTTAGAGAGCTTATTAATGGCCTCTAGCTTATGTGTTTTAGCTTTTTGAGAAGCTCATCTAGCTGACTCAAGGCTCCAAGTTTTATTTTTCCATTTATAGCTTATTAGGTAGGGCTGCACTCAGCTTATTGTTTTGTCCATTTTGACTCAGTACACTGAGTTATACTCAGTGGTTTTTCCAATTTTTTAAAAGCTCACCAAAAGTTCTCTAGTGGACCCCACTGTGAAAGCATCGGCTTTTTGGATAGCTTATCTGGTCATCTTGATAATCCAAGTCTTTGTTTTCATTTTATAGCTTATCTAAGTGCTTAAAAATAAGCCTAAAGGTGCCTAGTGAATAAAAAAGTGTCCTGTGCTTATCAGTTAATCAGTGCTTATTTCTGCTTAACCAGTGCTTATTTTCAAGTATGTAAGCTTGTTCAGTTGTCATTTCAGCTTATTATCAGTATTTAACTTATTTCCAATTCTCATTTTGCTTATTTAGTAGCTTATAAGCCATTTGGCTTGAATTTTTGGTCTTATTTCCATTTTATAGCCACTGTTGAGATTATAAGCTCAAAACTGAGCTTATTAATCAGTTTCATAAAAAGTTGTAGTTGAAAAAAGTGCTTATAATCTTTAGCTTAACAAGTTTGTGAAGAAAAATTCCAAAAAAAAAATAGTTGCAAAAAAATTGCCACTGCTGGGATTTGATCTCTGGCCAGCCAGCTCACCACACACACACACTACCACTCGCCCTTGGGACTTGTCTCGGTTATGTTTTGCAATATTTAATATATAACACCTATTAGTCCATTTAGCTTATACGTAGCTTTTAGCTTATTACCAGCTTATTTAAACAAGTTTTTTCATGATTTGTATTTTTCTTATCTTTGTAATAGTATAAAGTATTTTATAAAAAAGTTTCAGATTTTTCTCATTAGTTTTAGTATTTTTAAACATTTAATTAGTGTAAAATCTTAATTAATTCATAATAAAAAATATAAAAGTCTAAAAAATATAAATCTTTTTTCTAAAAATTTCTTTTATCATATAGTACGTAAAAAAATTGTTTTTACACTTGTAGGACTTTTATTTCATAAATTTTACGTTTTTGCTTGCGCACTAGTGTAATTTTTATAAATAACGTACGTTTTCATTTTAAATCTAGTTTTTAGATAATTTGAGTTTACGTTTTAGTTAAAATAGTTTATTTAAGTTATTTTATTTTATAAAATCACAAAAACATCATTGTAAAAATAGTGATAGCGTTTATTTAATATATTTTATCTTTTATTTCTTTTAATTTGCATTTAAGTCGCTGTAATTTGTAGATCTTTTCTTTAGGTAATTTTCCATCAATATCCTTACTGATCACTATCCTTAGTGATCATTCTATCATCTGATCAAGTGTTTATACACCAATTCATCCTCCGTGGGACTTAACGACCCAGGAATCCACTATATTCCTCTGATCTTAATTACATTAGTGTTTGAGCTGTTTTAAGTTTGTTACGGTTGACCATTCACAAGTGGTTAGCTTGTGCAATTAAACTTGATGGTTTTGCACCAATCAGACATCTGTCTCTCCCAAAGAAAATACTGTCTTGAACTCCTCAAAGAATTTGGTCTTTTTGGGTGCAAACCTGTGTCAACTCCTATGGAACCCAACTCTGTCCTTCCATACATTCCCACTGCTGATGATCCCCTACTTGTCAACATCACTGGTTATCAGAAGTTACTTGGGAAACTTATCTATCCCACCCATACAAGACCTGACATCTCATACTCAGTTCATTGTCTGGCACAATATATGCATTCTCCATTAAAATCTCATCTAGAATGTGCCCTCAATGTTCTGAGATATCTAAAAGGAGCTCCAGGAAAAGGTCTAAGGTACAATTTCAGCAACTCTGAAAATCATCTTGAAGGATATAGTGATGCAGATTGGGCCAAATGTAAGAAAACCAGAAAATCTGTCACAGGCTATTGTGTTTTCTTTAATGATTGTTTGATCTCATGAAAAAGTAAAAAACAAAACACTCTTTCAAAATCTTCCACAGAAGCAGAGTATAGATCTATGTCTACTGCTGCCTGTGAAATCCTTTGGATTCAAAAAATCTTAAAGGATCTAAAAGTTGATATCAATCTTCCTGTTAATCTTTTTTGTGATAACAAATCTGCTTTACAACTTGCTGTCAATCCTGTTTTCCATGAAAGATCAAAACACTTTGAAATTGATGTCCATTTCATCAGGGAAAAATTGCAAGAGGTGTTATAAGTGCCAAAAAGATTGGCTCTTCAAACCAAACTGCACACATACTTACTAAAAACCTCCCTGTTTATCAGCATAAATTCTTGTGTGAAAAATTGATATTGTTTGATATGTTTGCCCATCATATTAAGGGGGAATGTTAAATTTTGGGGTATTAATCCGTGGCAAACATATCATTCTATCAATTGCTAATGGCTTTTAAGTTATGTTCAGTGCAGGATTATTACAGGGGTTAATCATGGACAAAGAATAAAAGGTTTAAAGTTTCAAGATGCTCGTTTCTGTTGAAGCTCTTCTCATTTCTGCTGATGAGTCATTTATAGCCGTTAGAGGGGTCTTAGTGTAACTTAATCTCCTATTTAATAAGTCCCTTAATCTAGGGTTAAACACACTTGAGTGTGCAGTCATTGTATCACATTCTTCTCTTCTTTCTGATCATTTCATTGATCTTGTCTTGTCTTTGTACTTACATGATTATTGTCTCATTGACATTAATCTAATCTTGTAATATTTTGGATACTATTGCAAACTTAATCTAAGCCGACTATTGTAGCTTAGGTTTGAATAAAGGTTATATTGTTCATCTTGTGTTGCTTATACTTTCGTACAAGATTGGTTAGTTATTTGTTAATATTATAACAAATGATTTAATACTACTGAAGTACTGATAATCAAATGAATAAAACTGTATAAACCAAGTGCTACAATTATTAAAGAAAAAATAACACATGTTAATCAATCCAAAAAAGCAAGAAAGATAGACAACTCTGTGTGTGTTAAAATCATTTAGTTAACTATATTTACACATATAAAAAGAAAAATAATCGATATAAAATCATTACAATTAAGTGTATTTACCTGCCTATTAAATGATTATCTTCACATTTACATTTCATATCATATCATACAACAATTTCTTTTCCCGTGTGTCCTATTGAGTAAAACTACTGATCCTGTGAAGAAATTAACTAGACGAAGAACGAAATATCCTTTTTACTATAGAAAGTTTGTTAGCGGGATTTTTGTAGTTTTCAATCTGTCGAAGCTTGTTTTCTCGTATTTGGGAAACTCTTGGATGTTTTCGAGTCAAGGTAATTGTTACTTTTTTCTCCATCAAGCTGATCTCCACCGAGTCCGCCTCACCTGCGATTTGGAAAAAGTATGCTTGTCATCTAGATTGCCCATAAGAAACATTCTTTTCAGGTTTAAGTACAAGAATCAAGAATGTAAGATACGAATAAAAAATAGGTAACATATTTATCAACTATATCCAAATATGAAATCATAGGATTAGAAAATTACAAATGGGACCAACATAAATCATTTCAAAGGTATCCAATGTAGAAATTTTACACAAAAACAATAATGTCAGTATTTAGTTTTTCTTTTTATTAAAAAAAATAAATAAAAAAAAATGATGGTATACGAAGTTACGGAGTATAATATTTTTTTCAAGATATCCTAAAGGTTTTAATAACAAAAACACATATGAATATATGATGTGTCTATAGCTCAAGCATTTATGTACTTTCTAGGCCCACTAGCTAGACTTTAGACACCATTGGATGACGAGTTTACAACGGTTACCTGTCTCTATTAGACACGATGGCCGGAGACTAGTCAAGTCACTTTTAACGGACATATCAAGCCATCGGACAATCAACAAATAGGACCCAACCTTTTTGACACATGGCCTTAAGTCTATAGTAAAGCGACTCGGTTACAAGTTTACAACAGAAAAACATACCTCACAAAATTAATTAAAAAAAAATAAGATTATCTCAAATTCATATGAACATAACCAGTAATGACTCCTCACAAACACAACAATAGGGCCTACCGAACGACCCAGTTTTTTTTATTGTGAGAAAACATTACCGGTTATTTTCATATAAACTCTAGAGGATCTTGGGTCCGGTCGCCACTACGAGCGGTCTGAGGCATCTATCTTAAAAAAAATACCATCATACTGAAAAGACTACAATTAGTATTTTACCATTAAGGACCAGACTAGGCAACTAGAATAACATCAAGAGAAGTTGAAAGACTATATCAGCAAGCAACTCTATCTTGACCAAATGTTCCGGTCAACATAGGCTGCCAGAAAATCAAAGAAATCTTTGAAAAGGTGGATGATGGGTTGAAGAACTATAAGAATTTGGAACATACCATTTAATCTTGAGACTATATCAGCAACTCTATCTTGACATCTTTTGCATTGAAAATCAGCTAAAAGAACCACTTCTTGAACCTGTTTTAACAAACAAACAAAAACATACAAATTAGCTCTTTAAACATAAAAAAAAAAAAAAAAAAAAAAAAAAGAAAAAAAAAAAAAGTTATGATCATGAAACTAATGAGAAGAATTTGATTACTAGTGGAAAAGTCAAGGATTCAAAGCTTGCAAGTGTTGTTGGAACAATGGCCATCTTTTCGCATGCGAATTCGTCATCTTTTTGGTCTTCATTTTGATCAATAACAGCCATAGTTTCTGTAGATATTATTTCTGAAAAGGGTGTTATGAAAACTTTGGTTAAAATGACTCGAAACTAAAAGGAGACCTTTGTGATGCTTTTATGTGTATTGGGGAACCCCACATAATATATTGTGTGTGTGAGATAAAAAAACACAAGTTGCAAAAAAATAAATATTGGAAAGTTGACAAATATGCTTCTAAAGGATTGGCAGACTCCTACCCACTACATTTTTGGTATAAGTTAATAGTATAATACATTCTTTGTCCATAGCTATAAGAATGTTAGATCACGTTTCATATATAAATAGCAAGTTCAACTATGTATGCCCATAATTGTTGTTTTTGTAGCACGTCTTATAGGAACCTTATTAGTTTAATGAAGTCATTTGAACGAGAAAATTAATCTATTAGGCTGGACGCAATCGAGTCTTGAAAATCGGTTGGGCACGCTTTTTTTTTCAACCTCGACCGACTTGGACATCGGTTGGCATGGTTGTGGTGGCCGGTTGCCACATCGGTCGTGGTCCCAAGATTTCGAATATCGGTTCGATTTTCACTCGATGTTCATGCTATGTTTTCTCCCATTTTACCAACGTATACATTTAACATTTAATACAAATTTAAAAAAATGACAGTTTGGTCATACAATTAAAAATGTTTGAATTAAAAATATATATATATATATATATATATATATATATATATATATATATATCTTTAGGTTGTCGACTGAGACATCCGGGTTGTCTCAGGTCGCTGGAGAGAGAAAGCTGACGTGGCGCTGGATGACTCAGGTCACGACTGGGACTAGCCTTAGGGTGTGGTGTAATAATAACTTGAAGAAACATATATCGTGTGTTAGTATCATTAATCCACAATGTTACCACTTACCACCACCTTCTAACTCTCAAACTAATTATGATTAACGTCACTAGCTACTAAAAGTCTAGAAATGCTCCCTTTAACCACTTTTATCACTGAAATTTTGGTGTAATTATATGTATATGGCTCCACATAAATCATTATTTTGAGAAGTGGCCAATATCATTAACCTTAAAATTTTCATGCCGTTTGATTCTTGTTCTATCTTCCTCTTATATATACACACACATGAAATTAAACATCTCTTTAACAATTCTATACATACCATTTCGATTAACAATTCATTAACTTTGTGCTCCTAGAAATCATTTCCATTTTTCAGTTAGTTATGGAGTTGTTACCTTAACTGAAGTTCGGGATAAAAGTTGTTTAGGTCATGTTTTTGCTTTACTGAAATTGATCATACAATTACAAGTTACTCAACTCTATTCTATTGCGTGACTTACACTAGTTTTTATGGTATGTGATGGCCGCACCTTATGGTGACCATCACGCGCCACCACCATAAAAACTTATTTGAGTCACATGCGTGCAAGAAAAAAAAATGATAAAGCTGATGGCAGTATTTTTTTAGTGTGCATGAGATATTTTATGAGGTATGTTTGTATAAAGTGGTATTTTTAATGGTGATGAGTGATGACTATAAAAAGGTAAAATATGATGATAATGGTGGTAAGTTGAATGTTAGGGCCCGTTTGGTTGGTACCTATAGGAATGAGATTATGACTTTCAAAGTTATAGTGGGTGTTTGGTTTGTGAGTCCGGTAATGAAATGGGTATATCATAGTCATAGATTCATTACACAACAATTTGGTGTCTATGAAATCCATTCCCGCGGGCTCCTCTTTTTTCCACTACAAAATTCAAATATCTATACATTTTTTCATATCATATTTTATCAACCAAACATAAACAATCGTAATGATATACTTTTTCATATCTATTGTCATTCTACCCCATACCAAATCCGATACTCATTGTCATTCCTAACAACAAAACAAACGGGCCCTATGTGGCACAAATGTGAAAATAATGGTAATGGTACCTCTAAAAACCAACCTTAAAAGACGTGAGCATTAATATTTTATATTGTATGTAGATGGTAGCACCCACACGTAGGGATGGCAAAAAAATTCGTACCTGATGGGGACCCGATCTCCAAACCCGATTTTGACTGGGGAATCCCCGAGTTGACCGGGGATGGGGACGGGGATGGCGAATCCCCAAAATATGAAACCGGGGGTGGGGCGAGGATGGGGATAACATAAATCCCCGAACCCGACCCCGACTCCGATCTTTCTAGTGTATAAGTATTTAGAATTTATATGATATATCCATACTCGATTAACTTGTATATGTATATGTATATATGTTTATGAGTATCGACACGTATATTTATATGCATATGTGATATTTATAGAATCAAGTACCTTTAGAATTAGAAGCATAAGCACCAACTACATATTACTTACTATTTTGTCTGAATAGACACATGATACATATTGTTTTTATATTATATGTGATGCTACAATGTTGAGGGTGCTTTAAAGTTGAATTGAAATCGTAATGAATCCAACTATGTGTGATGTACGCACGTTTCTTGAAACACTTTTGAGTTAAAATTCTTTATATTTTCGATGAGTTGGTGGAAAATTTATGTAAGTTCATAAGGATTGAAAATCCCCGAATCCCCATGGGGATCCCCGATCCCCATTGGGAGCGGAGATGGGGATGTAAAGCAATTCCCCGATGATGATGGGGACGGGGATGTGGATGGAGAGTGAAAACGGGGATATGGATGGTAAATACAATCCCCGACATTCCCCACCCGGTTGTCATCCCTACCCACATGTCTCATTTTTTTTTCTTTTTTTTTTCGAACAACAACTTTTATAACCAAGCTCTAACAAGGAGCTAGAGCCACAATACAAAGAATTACAAAGAGTTTAACACCAACATAGGGCTTTGTAAGAAGCCTATCCAATTACATCTCAACTTGTGATGATCTACTAATCTTCTAATTAGTTTTAGTTGTTAGATTGATAAAACCCTCATGGGTTAAACTTTATTAATGATAAACTATTTATAGAGTACGGATACAAAACCATAATAAAACTCTAATGGACCTTAAGCCCACAAGCCGGTCTTGGGGTAAATATCTTCATCAGTAATAAAAGTTTTATTGAGGAAGACGTTCGACAGCAAGTAGAGACAAATCTTCACCGGTAGCATTGAAAGAAAAATAAAGCGGTAACAAAGCAAAAGCAAATAATTAATTTTGATAACGACATTCGACAGTAAGCGGAGATTAATATTTATCATACAACAACAACAAAAGCAAAGAAACAAAAATAAAAACAAAACATAATCTTTTTTACAACAATCGAATTTCGGCGGCGCGTCCGGCAGCCACGGTGATGATTCGAGTTGGGTTTTGTGCAGACTTGAAAAGCGAAGAAAATGACGTTAACAGTGTCAGTTAACTTTAAGCAGTTAAGAAGTTATGGCGCGAAAATTGCAAATAAAAAAATAAATTATGGAGGAAAAATGTTGTTTGTGTAGTTTCTCACTGATTGGGAACGTCCAATTAGTTGTATTTCCATTTAAATTGTTTGTAATATGTTTGTGATGATCATATTTCACCATTTGCGCCAAAAAGAAACGGTCATTGGTAATGAACTATATCAGCTTATATAATCGTAACTTCATAAGCTAATATAAACATCTTGTCACCATGACCTCCATTAAATATGTGTAACATATAATAATTCAACGATAATGGCATATTATTAGTATACGCTACATATTTACTCATGTTGCTTGACTTTAGTGGTGGTGTGGTGTAAATGTGGTAGCTATTCGTTTATACGCGTCAATTTTGATGATTGTAGTTAAATCTAGAGAAAGCAAGTCACAATGGTACATCCAAAATTTCAACATGGCATTTATTATTACTATAAGTTATTTCATATGAACTATCGATCTTACTTAAAGATGTTAATTTAGAATTAGTAAGTAGTTAATAAAATAATGACCAAATGGAATGATTGATTGTACGTAACTTGTAAGACCGATTCTCTTCGGCCCGGTCCATTTTTTTTATTAAGTAAGCCGGTGGGCCCACCCCTCGCAAGTACAGTTGTACAAGGTTGAACACTAGAACAAAAAGAATAGACCGTATCCAATGAAACATAAATCTGTTAATGGTCACATACCCTAAAGTATTAAATTTTATTATGTTTAGTCCTTCAGCTTTTCAATAAGCAGTTGGGTTTAGTTGAGTTCTGACCCGAACCACAAACTCTACTTTTTTTTTCCTTTGAAGATTATTGGAATGGTTTAGAAAGTAGATTGAAACCTTTAATGTCTTGGCTAACTTTTAGGTAATTTTTTGGTATTTGTACAAATCTTTGATAAGCTTGACCTAAACATAAATTTAATACTAAGATTCTACTTTGATATTCTGATTTGCTTATAGTTTAATGAGCACAGAGAACATGACAAAGTTATGTCTACTTGTCTCAAAACCTAACCACACAAAAAGAGTTAACATTGTTTAGATGTTTAGCATATCAATGAGCACTTATGTCGAAGAAGATCTTTTTAGTATAATTGTGAAACATTTACTTTGTAGCAAAAACCCTTTAAGAGTTTCAGAAATGAAAATTTAATTCGCTAGAACTTGTAATATACGTCGATCATTTAAGAAAATAAAATGAAGACATTTCTAGACTGTTATACCTACAAGCCTACAAACTAATATTATAGTTAAGGAAAATGATTTGGAGACCTATGAATGTGGCTAAATAGACGTGTCAATAAGTTATTGATTCGTAAAGAATTGAGTCTCCTGCTGTTATCAACAAAATGCTGACATAGAATGTAGACATATAATTAAGTTAGAGTAAAATACACGGTTGGTCACTAATCTTGTACACAAGCATCACCCTGAGACAAACCTTGCCTTTTTCATCGTGGGGAGTCCAAAACAAGGTTTTTATAGTATATATCAGTCCCTTGACCCATTTTCCGTTAGTCAACGTCTGTTATCTTTTGCCAAATCCCTTAAATGACTATTTTGCCTCATATATAATATGCTTCTCTCTCATTTTACCCTAGCAACCATGCACACACTTTCACTCACCCACCTCTCTTCCACTTCCAGCCGCCATCACCACCCTCGCCCACCGCCACCATTGGTCACCACAGCCGCTGCCTACATCAAGAGATCGAGAAGACCAAGGGTTTTTTGATTCAGGCAAGTCTGTTTTTGCTCTATTTTATTATTCGATGCATGTAAGTTTGGTTATTGGGCAAATGATTTTAGAACCTTTGTGACAAGATCCAATCATGTGTCTTTTAAGAGATTAGTTATATGATGTGATGGACATTTTAATAAATCAATTTGTATATGACTTCCAGTATGTTGAATGGGGAAAGATTAACATGATTTTGATACATGAAATTGATGTTCTTGATTTCCAGTAACCTCTAGTGGATTTGGGTCCATAACGCTTCTGTTTATATTGAAGCTTCAGTAGTTTTTAGCTACGTTGATAAATAAGCTGAAACCAGATCAAATTAATATTTCTCCCACTGTTGCTACATTTTAAAGTTTTGAGTTTGAGTTTTAAATACGAAAACACTCGAGCTCCACTTGTTCAAGTACATCCTCCTAGCTCTACAATTACATTGCTTCCCGATGGTAGAAACATGTCATATCACGAGCAAGGGGTTTCTGACGACATAGCTAAATATTCACTAATTGCTCCTCATAGCTTTCTGTCTTCTAGGCTTGCAGGTAAAAATGGCCACTAAATACTATTTCATATAGTGAGTTACAGTAATAAAAAACATTCCTTAATTTTGTGCATTCTAAAGGTAACTTTCATTTTGCAGGAATGCCAGGCATTAAATTATCAATGCTGGAAAATTTGGTGTTCGATTGGTCAGTTATGATCTTCCTGGTTTTGGGGAAAGTGATCCACACCCAAATAGGACTCTTCACTCATCAGCGATGGATCTCTTATGCTTAGCAGAAGCTTTAGAAATTAACAAATTCTGGGTGCTCGGATATTCAAGTGGGGCTATGCATGCTTGGGCTGCCCTAAAGTACATACTTGATAAAATTGCAGGTCAGATTGCAGCTTTTTAGTCATGGAATGCATGTACTAGTATTATAAAACTCTATATAAATTGGTTAGAAGAAATAATTTAATTGCATCTTATAAATCCCAACTATGAATTGGTTGCTAATTTGGGTGAACAGGTATGCTTTACACTCTAGTGGTGATAGTTGGTTGCCATTAGATGGAATTAACCTTGCAGAGAATGAGCCTAAATCTGGTGGATCATACAGGTGCAGCGATGATTGCTCCATTGGTGAATCCACTTGACCCAGGGATGACAAAGGAAGAGAAATTGGGAACTTGGGATAAGTGGACAAGAAGAACGAAACTGTTGTAGTATTCAGCTCGACGATTTCCTAGGTTTCTCAGATTCTTCTACCGCCGAACAATCCTTTCAGGAAAACACGGGCCTAATGATAAATGGCTGTCTTTATCTCTTGCAAAGCAGGTGAGTTCATTCAACCTTAAATCTTACTCCCTCCATCCGAAAATTATTGTCCACGAACAAAAACCGCTCACTTTAAGTTATATCTTAGTGTCACTTGATAATGCATACATAGTTCATTATTGTGTTTCTATCATTTAGTAATTCAAGTTTGTGTTATGTGCAGCTGCGACATCAAATGGAGAAAGAAGAATTTGAATATGAGGCATCAGTATGGTCGGTAGAGGAGATCCAGAACATTGTCCAAAATAGAGCATAGTGGCCTGTGTTTATTTCGATGTTAATTTAGACGCAGTAGTACTCAAAATCTTTGTAAGCCAAGGGACATGTTACTGTTGCCCGTTTTAGTGAATTAACATATATTCAAATCATCATATGTCGCGCTTATCTCCTTTGTTGTCTTGATGTTTCTGGAGCTGTTTTTCATATGTGCTAAAAACGATTTTATTCCAGAATGATTCCAAGAAGTAACTTTTTTTATGTGACAAAAATTCCAATTGGTGTTTGATGTAGTTTGTTTTGTTTTTTTTTTTCCTTTTTTTTGGGAGTGTATGGATGAGATTTGAGAATGGTTTTTGTGTAAATTTTAGAGAGAGAAGCAGAAATTTAGAAAGAGAAGCAGGAAAAGAGATAACATGAGGGTGGTGGTAGTGATGATATAACTTTTTTTATTAAGTGCACCGTTCGTCCCTAAGGTTGTACCATCAAAATAATCAACCAAAACGATTAAATGACCATTTTGCCCTCTTGTGCAAGGCACATAGGAGAAGATAACAGACGTTGACTAACAGAAAATGGGTCAAGGGACTTATTTAGACTATAAAAACCATGTTTTGGACTCCCCACGATGAAAAAGGCAAAGTTTATCCCAGGGTGATGCTTGTGTACAAGATTAGGGACCAACCGTTTATCTTACTCATCTATATCTATACTACTTATAATGCACGAATGCACCTCACTCTTAATTTTAAGACGTACAAGAAATTAAGCATTGTTTACAACACTTTAATGCACACAATTTTCAGAATTACAACAAAGTAAGCATATTGTACAACAAAATAAAGCGTGGTGTCATTTTAAGACCAAAATTATATCAAACAACATTAATGCTATTAAAAACACCCCTTCACCAAAAATTACAACCATTTAAGCACAATGTACAATAGCTGCAACCAATTTTCAGATTTACAACAAAATAAGCATAGTGTACAACAAAATAAGCATGATGTAATTTTCAGACTTACAACATTAATGCTATTAAAGTGGTCAATGTTATTAATGACTATAATGACTACTACTTACAAGAAAATAAACATAATGTACAACACTTTAATGCACATAATTTTCAGACATACAAGACAAGAAGCATAGTGTACAACAAAACACCACATTAATGCTATTTAATATAGTCAATTATTTAACTGGTCAATAAATACAATTAATACAATTATTAAAACACCTTTTACATAAGAAATACAAATTATCAAGCATATTGTACAACCAAATTAAACACAATTCATGCATTAAATTTCACTACTACAAATAATAAAGCACGTTATACAAATATTCAAGCCCGAACAGGGCAACGGGCCAAATGGGCTTGAGCCCGAACGGGCGCGGACCAAACGGGCTCGAGCCCGAGCAGACACGGGCCAACGGGTTCGAGCCCGAACGGGCACGGGCTATACGAAATTCTTGATATTCGTAAATTTATTGTTAAAAAGAACATAATAAACTAAAATACATTATTCATCGAAAAAATTTATTTCAGGGTACCCGCCGCTGCAACGCGCGGGTACCCATATTAATGGCGAAGGTAAGTTTTGTGTCAAAGATATTCGGTTACTCCTTGATGATATTTATCTCCCTTCCTTGGGTGTAGAAACGAGGTGGGTCAAGCATGTTCCAATTAAAGTTAACGTGTTTGCTTGGCGGGCTCGCCTTGATCGTCTTCCTACTCGCCTTAATCTGAGTAAAAGGGGTATTTTGACGAATTCCATTGCTTGCCCGATTTGTGACTCGGCCCACGAAGATGTTAATCATTTATTTTTTGGTTGCTCGATGGCTTAGGATCTTTTGTCTTTGATTTGTCGTTGGTGGAATCTCCCATGGATAATGTTGGGTTCTTTTTCGGATTGGGATACTTGGCTTATTTCTACTCGTCTTTCGTCTAAGCTGAAATCTTTACTGGAGGGTGTTTTCCTTACAGCTTGGTGGTCTATTTGGTCATTTCGGAATAGGTTGTTATTCGATGATGTCCCTCCAAGGCGTTCAAGGATTTTTGACGACATAGTCTCTTGTTCTTTTAATTGGTGTTCCAACCGATGTTCTAGTTTTATTTCTAAGGAGTTTTGGTATAAGAATCCTTATTTAATTTCTATGTAATATTTATAGCGCCTTGCTAGTTTTTTAATAAAAGTTGCCGTTCAAAAAAAATAAAATAAATAACTTAACATTTATATGGCAAGCATCCCCAATATGTCATACGTCATTTCATGAAATTAAAAAATAAAAATAAAAAAATGAGGAAAACAAGGAGTCAAGGACTTACCATAATGTCATTTTTTTTTTTTGATAAATTTTATTCAACCACAAATGCCACAGACGGTCCTCAAAGCAAGGATCCCCGAGACAAACGACATTACATCAAGTCTAAAGGATATTTACACCATCTATTCCAATCAATTCCTTTTAGTCTTGATCTATGACGAATCCAAAAAAACGACGACAACTTAATATTTTCCACCACTTCAATCGCTCTCCGGGACTTGTTGTTGAAGACTCTAGCATTCCTTTCATTCCATATAGACCAGATAGCTGTATAAATGATACCTCGAAGGACTTGGATCTCTTTTTTAGTCTTTGTCTGATTATCGGCTAACATCAAAAGCTCGCTAATGTCAAACGCGAACACCGGACTTAGGTGTCGTTTGTTTTTTCAGAGCTTTTACCTCTTCATCTGCAAACCATGTCTGCAGAAGAAGAGGTAGATCTTAAGTCTTCATCTGCATGGATGAAGACCGTTTGTTTTTGTGCTATTAAAGTACTTCTTTTATTTTCTATTTTTTTTTTCTTTTTTTGCGCTATAAATCCTTTTGCAATATGGTTCAAATGGGTTAATCGTTTTATAAAAACGTAAAATAATAGACGAAAACGTAAAAAAACGAACGAAAACGTAAAAAACGGACGAAAAATTACCAAAACGGATTAAAACGTAAAAAAAGACAAAAATTAAAAAAAATGGACGAAAATTTAAAAAAATGGACGAAAACTTAAAAAACGGTGGAAAACGTAAATAAAAGGACCGAAACGTAAAAAAAGGGACTAAGACGTAAAAAACGGACGTAAACATAAAAAAACAGACGAAACGTAAAAGAGATGTAAGGTTTGTGAAAGAAGAGGCAAGGAGTGAAAGAAGAGGTAAGAAGTGAAAGATAATGTCTGAAATTTAGAAGAGGATAGAAGTGAAAAGAAGCACTTATGTCTGTGAAAAAACAAACAAAAAACCTCTGCCCTCCTGCAGACAAAAGAAGTGAAAAGAGGAAAAAAGTACTTATTGGGAAAAAAACAAACGACACCTTAGTCTACACCATGCTCCCACTCTAGACCAGATTTCGGATGTAAACAAGCATCCTGTGAACAGATGTGTAGAAGTTTCCGGATCAGCATCACAAAGAGGACACAAATCGTTGTCTAGCTGAATCCCACGTTTAACCAATTCCACCCTTGTAGGTAACCTGTTTAGATCCGTTCGCCAAACCATAATTTTGCACTTAAGAGGCGCCAAACCATAATGTCATATTTAACTTTAACAAATATTCATAAGATACCATTCACTTTTACAATAGTTAATGGTAATAAACAGTCATAAATGATAGAACCACAAGTAATAACGTAAGTAACTGCCAAATATGACTTCTTTAAAGAACAACTAATGTGTAAATAAATAGCCATAAAGTGCTCCAGCTATCGCACAACCTTAACATGGTCAGTGGTCACAATGGAGGGTGTACGATCACCCTCACCTTCATTGTCACGCGTTACCCTCATCATTATTATTATTTTCGCTTGTAAGTGTGTGGGATAATTTGTGTAATATGTTTGTATATAGTGAGTATTTTTTATGATGGTAACCATTAAAAGTGAAAGATGATGATAGTGGTAATGTGTTGAATGTTAATGTGCTGCTGACGTGAATAAGTGACCATTGTGTCTAATCTAAAGCATGTCATACACTAATAAGTGATTTCATGAAAATTTCTGATAATCCTAAACAAGCTTCTTTGAATCTGAACTATATTACATATGGCAAATTGTCTATTTTCAGTAAAGTTACAAACGAGCCAATAATGTGAAGTTAAACTCGACTGGTTTAGATTAATTCAAGCTAGATTCAAGAGTTTAAGTGACATAAGATACATGAGAATCACAATTGACGAATGAAGCTCCAGTTGATGCATAAAACTCTATAAATTCTACAAGTATTCTTATGACTAAAACTTAATCATCTTATATATACGAAATGTGTAGCAAACACCACTTTATAAACATGGTCAGAACTCAAAGCAACAAATATATATATTTTTTTTACATGGGTTTCCGACTCGACATTGCGTGCCGACTAAGCCCAAGACGATTTACCTTTTTGGATAGCTCCGAGTCAGCGCAGATGAACCTCTGCGACCATAAAGGGATTAATTTTCTCCAGGATTACAAAATATAACTTTGTAGTCCTCATAATGCATCAAAAGAGAACTAATAATTTACAACAAAAGTCATGGTGTCTGGAATATAAAACAGTGTTGTGATTGATACGAAATACTAGTTTAAGACTTGGATGACAATTATTTTTGTTCCTATGCAAAGAAAAATGAACAATGTAAGTAAAATATTCAATCTAGTTTAGTTTGATCTTATTAAGAAACAGATAACTTGTTTACCATTTAACACGCACACACAAAGAAAACAACATTAAATCGTTCGAAAAACTACTATAACGAAAATCATAGTTAACCGTCCTCTAACTTTTTTTTATTTATGTTACCTTAAGCATATTTTTCGTTGTTGGCCCAGCAGCCATGTCATGATAATCCTATAACGAAGAAACAAAGTTCCATTTTTTTTTTCTTTGTTTTCTTACAAAATTAAACAAACTATTAGATTGTAATGCCGACATACAACCTAATGGCCATCAAACAACTTTGTCTACCTTATTTGGTTCAATTCTATTTCGGGTTATTAAACTATCGGAGGTTGCGGTGTACATGAAGCACTTCGAGAAATAGGAGGACATTATTAGACGTTATACCTACATATCATTTTCATTTGATTAACTCATGGCTTGGCAATTAGTCATAGTATAAACTATAAAATGACAGAGAAAAATTAGTTTTGATATATATCTACATCAATCCAAGAATGCCCAAACGTATTACTAATTACTAATGTACTATATACGCTTTGTTATAAAGCTGATATTATAGTCATTAGAGTGTCATTTTCTAAATTAGATGAACTATAGTATTATGCCATGAAGTCATGAACTCGCAAGAATTAGGAACTACACATTTATAACTGTCTTAAACAAGTACGGTTGTATCAGTTGGAAAAATCTCCTCCTTTGAAGATAGGGGTGAAGGTTCGATCCTTGCCCCTTGCAAAAATGGCCGGAGGTCCTCTGGAAGCATACTCTATACCTTCGGGTCGGGGTAAGACTGTCTACATTTACCTCATCCATACCCTGTGGAAAACGATATTGGTCCCGTTAATTTTTTGATTTTTTTCATTTATAAGTGTCTTTGATCAACCCATAAATATAGAACATGGCCTATTAGGTCCAGTGACTTGCGTGAGGCCTTTAAACCACTAACTGCACAAGCCCAAAATCGTGATAGATTTGGCCCAAGTAAAAGAATGAAAATTAAACATTCATGGTTGCATACTCGAATGTTTTTGTTAACACCTGAATATATGTTTTTTCAAAAACAAATTTTGATTCGATCATGTTTTATTTTTGGTCTTCAAAGTAAAGATCATCATGTTAAAAATAAATGTTCATTATTTAACTTTCTAATTTATTCGAAAAACTGAAACCGACATTAACATTCGTAGTCGAATCTACACTTATGTGACACTCCCATATGGGTATGTTTGGCAAAAACTCTGCATGCTGTAAGCTGTTAACTGTAAGCTGTAAGCTGTAAACTGCAAGGCTGTTAACATGAGCTACAAGCTGTATCTTTTTTTCAATAAAAATGTTTGGTAAATTAGCTGTTAACGGTAATTATAAGCTGTTAACAGTAATTTTATGTTTTAACAGCTCTGAAATATTTTAAAAGCTTCATGAATCAGCTTTTCATTTTGGAGCTACTTGTTTAAAATAAAAGCTTGAAGTTGATGTATCCAAACGGAGCTACTTGTTTTGAAAGAGATTATTTTTGTAACAAAAAGCTTATAGCTCCAAAAAAGCTCTAAATATTAGCCTACCAAACAGGCCCTATCTAACTCTAGACTTTGACATTATGAGCGAAAAAATTGGTTTGGTTAATCTGCTTGGTTGAAAAGAATCTGTGACACCATAGCAGCTAACGTTCAAACCTTATAGTGTTGCAAAAACTTTTGTAATTAGTTGTTTCAAGAAATTTGGTTAAATTATATATGGTATATATTCTCGTGGCTGTTACCACTTACGATAGATTTACTTGTGTGGTTTTGCAGGTTCAACACAGTTTTCTTCAACGCATATTCTGATAGGCAATGGTTGTATAGATCGATAAAGCAAGCAACTGCTTCTTCATCACGTGGACAGTGGACTTGCCCAACGTCTTTATAGAAAGGTATTCAGTCATATAATCTACTCGTAATGGTTCTAGTTTGTTATATGATTATTACCATAGTATAATTACTTCAGTCTACTAATTGATACAAGTCATATAACATTTCATGTTTTTACTTGAATCGACCAACTACCTCTTGTTCCATTTCTAAGCTTTTATGGTTACCATACTCGACTTAAAATAAAAAACCTAATTTTAATTGATCGAGTAGCATACTTTTAGAATACAAGAGATAAACACGCACATAAATATATCCATGAATTCTAAGTGCAACATAGATTAGGAAATCACTCCAAGTTATTCGAACAACTATAAACCATTAGAGACTGTTAAGCAACTTTTATATAAAGACATTCTAAAAAAAACCCAAACCTTGACTTAGATATGTTGAAGCCATCAGATTAACCAGATTCACACAAAACTACCATATAGAAATTGGGTTCAATAGTTGAGAAACCCGCAGAGGTCTATTTCGGCTACTGGGGAAGCTTGATGAAACTTCAACAACTTCATAGCCAACTCCCAATTGATCTTTAGTTGTTCAGTATCGACACGTTTGTAACTCATTAAATAGTAGGCTCTAATGACAAACTTCTTTAACAAAGGGGACTGTGCAAGTATAAACTTTATTAAACATACTTCATTACCCTGATATCTGCAAATACCACGCTCTGAAGCTGCAGCTGCCCCTTTGTCTTGCAGTCTAATTCTAAAGAATGAAATGCTGGAGGATGGCCGACCTCAGTTCGACCCTGCAATATTAAATAGTATTCAGATACACAACAATAAGATTTTAAGATAATTAATTTGATGCATATGCATTCCACTCACTTTGATCTTAAGTGTCTGCAAATTTGGAGAGCCACAAATCATTTCAAAGATAGATGATACCAGAATATTATTGTCAAAGTTTATCTCGGATAAGTTAAGAGTCTTAATGCATAGAAAGGCGGCAGAGACTTCCTTCTTGACGCCCTCTGCTGCCAAAAACTAAAATAAGCCACTTGTTAATATGTTAAAGATTTCATAAACCCTTGCTGAAATATTCAAAAAATGCGAATTTCATACACCCAACTTAGGCTTACTTTGCAATAACAAAAATTCAAATTAAGCTCCTGAAGTTTTGGAAGACTTGAAAGCAGAAAGATACTTGAAAGTGAGATCTCGCTCCATCGAAACCAATTATCCCATTGCACAGATAATATTTTAAGATTTTTAAATTCTGCAATTTCGACGAGTTTCACTTGTGTTGCGGTTCCGTGACCAGTGATTGTCAGATTCTCAAGTAAGGGACACCAAGCGATAAACTCCACAAATGTACAACCTTCGAATGTTACATTAGACAAATCTAGGCTCAACAGATTTGGTAAACCATGAAAACTAGACGGAGATTGTAAATGGCAGCCAGGAAGCTTCAAATGTTTCAACTCCATACAAGAGTAAATCTGGGATGGTAACTTAAGTAGGTGTGAACACCAATTTTCAAGAGTGAGGGCCCTTATTCCTTTTCTAGACAAGTACAAAACCCAATGATTAACATCCTCTAAATCCAATATTTGGCAATACGTTATATAACTATTTATATAGAGGACAAACTTTGTTATGGGGCCTCTAATAAGAAAGGGAAGTCCAGAAATATTTCTCTTATGGTGTTCAACTGGTAAGTGCTGACAGGACTTTCTATTAAAGAGGATGTCGGCGATATTTTTCCATTTAAACCTCGATTTTTTTCTCAACTTTCTTGACATATAAGTATCCCTTTCACGTTTACGTACTAAAGACGGAAGAAGTTCTTATCAAGTACGAGTTGAGTGAGCATAGTCCACTTAAACCTCCAGTTTCTTGCCAAGATACTAGTCCTCACCGCTTCGTCAGTTGGCAAGCGATTCAAAATATTAGTTATGACGTCTTCTGGCATGATGCTAATTAAATCTTGTGGTTCCATTATACTACAGTGAGATCAAGACAATTAGTCAATTATAATGACATGACATTCAAATACCATATTTCTTAGTTATACACATAAGAGGTGTTTGGTAGTGTTTATTTACTCTGCTTATCTTTTCATGATCTTTTTGTATTATCCACTTATCTGCTTATTCAGTTCCAGATACATTCGTATTTTTATAGTGTTTAGTTGTTTACATAAGATGAAATCTAAATTACAAGTTAGCAAATCCAAACACTATATCTTGACACACAAGAGCTTGTTTACTAAAGGGGAGTGTAAGAGTGTGTTTAGTTGTATAATTTTTTTCTTAATTCTCTTTCTTTAGTTTTTCTTGATAACGGAGTAACTCTTCTTTCTCTAGGAACCTTTTCAACACGGAGAACTCTAAATTCAAGTTTCCTAACTCATAGTTATAATAGTAGAAAATTGGTTTTCTGTTTTCAATTGAGAAATTTCAGAAAATACTCATTTTGAACATGTTTTCTATTTTCCGCGTGTTTCAACAACTAAACACACCCTAAGGCTTTGGTATGTCTCGCAATTAATAGAGACTACAAGGGGTGTTTTTTTTCCTTCTTAAATGGAAAGGAAATGTCGGCTCAAACCTTTAACGTCTTTTAATTGGGAGAAACATTAAAACTTTTCTCTTCTTAATAAGAGGCTAATTAAAAGATTTATATGAAATCACTTAATTTGTTAAACACCCATAAATGTTTTGGGCTCACATTTTTCCCCACTAAGACGAAAAAAGCAGCTTATAAACAAAAAATAGCAATCCCTATAAGCAACTTATAGGGTTTTATGACAGTTAGGTTACCCAACTTTGCGACTTTGTTCGCCTAAGTTACCCAACTATTTTTTTGTTCAATTGGGTTACTGGAGTTTACGGGTTTGACATTTAGGTTACTCGAAACCAGAAACGTGTTCATTCAGGTTACCCAAAAAACAGGCAACCGGATATCCACTTAAGATGGTGTCCACGTAAGCTTTTTGTACAAATAAGTTACTAAACTTTGCGAATTTGTTCAATTAGGTTACTGAACTATGCAACTTTGTTAATTTAGGTTATCTTTATCGGTCACCTGAAAACATCCTCACTCACTAAACACATCGACGCCACATCATAAATTAAAAATGTTACATAAATAATTAAAAACGTAAACGTATGAAATTAAAAACTAAACATTCATAAACTATAAACCGTATTCATTCATTTAAATAAAAATGAGAATTCAGCCACTAAAACCATAAGTCATGTATCCTTTATTTTTAATAAGAGTGAATTACATAATTGGTCCTTGTGGTTTGTTGAAAATTGCAGAAAATGTCCCAGTGCTTTTTTTTCAGTGCGTTTCGTCCCTGTGGTTTACAAATCTTACGGATTTTGTCCCTCGTCCAAAAATGTCCGTTAAGTGTCTTGCCCTGTTAGTCCTTCGTTAGTGCAGTCCGTTAAGTGTTTTGCACTTTTAGTCCTTCGTTAATAAATTTTGCACCGTTAGTCCTTATTTTCTAAAATATAGTTTTCCCCAATTAGTCCCTCCGTTAATAACCGTTTTTGTCCGTTTTTATCCGTTTTCGTTCGTTTTTTATCCGTTTCCCCCCGTTTTTTTTACGTTTTTCGTCCGTTTTCTTTCGTTTTATATAGTTTTTCTCCATTTTTCTTACGTTTTTATCGGTTTTCATCCATTTTCTCCGTTTTTCTTACGTTTTTCTTAATTTTTTGTCCGTTTTTCTTATGTTTTGTCTGTTTTCTTTCGTTTTGTCCGTTGTTCTTACGTTGTGTCCGTTGTTCTTACGTTTTTAAAAAAATATATATATTTTGAAAAATATTTTTTTTATTCAAATTTTTTTTTTGAAATTTTTTATTCAATTTTTTTTTAAAACGGACAAAAACGTAAGAAAAACCGATAAAAACGTACGAAAAACGGACAAAAACGGATGAAAACCGATAAAAACGTAAGAAAAATGGACAAAAACTATAAAAAAACGAAAGAAAAACGTAAAAAAACGGGGGAAACGGATAAAAAAACGAACGAAAACGGATAAAAACGGACAAAAACGGGTGAAAACTATTATTAACGGAGGGACTAATTGGGGAAAACTATATTTTAAAAAATAAGGACTAACGGTGCAAAATTTATTAACGAAGGACTAACAGTGCAAAACACTTAACGGACTGCACTAACGAAGGACTAACAGCGCAAGACACTTAACGGACATTTTTGGACGAGGGACAAAATCCGTAAGATTTGTAAACCACAGGGACGAAACGCACTGAAAAAAAAGCACAGGGACATTTTCTGCAATTTTCAACAAACCACAAGGACCAATTATGTAATTCACTCTTATTAAAAATAAAGGATACATGACTTATGGTTTTAGTGGCTGAATTCTCATTTTTATTTAAATGAATGAATACGGTTTATAGTTTATGAATGTTTAGTTTTTAATTTCATACGTTTACGTTTTTAATTATTTATGTAACATTTTTAATTTATGATGTGGCGTCGATGTGTTTAGTGAGTGAGGATGTTTTCAGGTGACCGATAAAGCTAACCTAAATTAACAAAGTTGCATAGTTCAGTAACCTAATTGAACAAATTCGCAAAGTTTAGTAACTTATTTGTATAAAAACTTTAGTAACGTCAGCTGCCAGCGTGGCTAGCAACCGGGTATCAAAGGTTAAAAATAGATCGGTCCCTAATTTGTCCGGTAACGATAGTCCAGTAACCCAATTGAACAAAAAAATAGTTGGGTAACTTAGGCGAACAAAGTCGCAAAGTTGGGTAACCTAACTGTCATAAAACCCCAACTTATACTCTTAAGCAACCTATATGTTATTTATAAGCATAAGCATATAGAAAAAAGCAATCCCAAACAGGCGAATAGCCTTATAAACAAAAATAATTCCTTCAAATACATTCATTTAACAACAAATTCTATTTGGGCCAAACTAGTTGTTTAACTAGTTATACTAAACAAATTACTAACTTATAAAATTAAACAACCAAGAGTGGGATCAGGGTAACCTTTTATTAATTAAACAAGTTACTAACATATAAAATTAAACAAACAGTAATTATATCAACATTTCATATATTAAAATTGAAAGAAATCGTAACCTTAAAAGTTAAAAAACTGTCTCGTGTGATTGTGTGAATGACTGCAATTTAAGATTTTAAGTTAAATATCTATCAGTTTAATAAGAAGAAAGCATGGCAAGTAGTATATCTATCTCTACACTCAAACTCCTTGAAATGAAAACCCACATTTCTTTTGGGATCACTTTATCACGTAACCTTGCGGTACTAGCTAGGTTCATAGACTACTCATTTAGAGTATATGTTAAGCTGGAATCCCATATTGGCTGATTTCTATTAAAGCATCATGTGTCACCTGGACGGACCTACATTGGTGCCGGGTGTGGCACATGCTATACCCAATTTTAAGTCACGAAGTGCAAAAGTTATCAAAAAGTCTCGATTTTTTGTATGGGCAACCCCCAAATATTTTCATTTTGCTACTTACGTTTTTTTTTTTTATGTAATTTAGTTAACCCAAAGGCAACAGTGCAACACCCTTTCAAAAAACCTGGGTCCGTCCCTGTGTGTCACTCAGCATTTTAGTGTCGGACCAAAATTGAGAGCGGGTTGCGAAAAAAAAAATAAAAAAATAAAAAATAAATAAAATTGTGCACAAAAGAACTGTTGGGTTAGCCTATAAAAAACAGAAGTAGTAAAAGAAAATTGTCGGGGGTTGCACGTACCACTAAACGGCAGTTTTTGAAAAATTTGCACTTCGAAAACAAAATTCAAGTGTAACCCGTGCCACATCCGGCACCAATGTAGGTCCATCCCTACATTTCCCTCATTCACTTCTCTTATCACTAACATACCCAAAAGCCCTTCCCTCGTCACTTAAGCCAAAAACCCATTTTTAAGACGCACCATTTTATTTTATTTTTCATTTTTTTCATACCAACAAATTTTCATTCATTAAAACAAAAATAAAACTATAATATGATAATCCAAAAAAAAATGCATGAAGAAAACAATACCGTAAACGATTACACATCACGCCTATATTTTTGTACGATTTCTTCTTTTTGCATGTTGATGATGAAGGTGTCCTCATCTGATAACCCTGTGGTGCTAGTGTTGAGAAAACTTATTTCTTCCGACCTCATTATTGTCGTGTCCTTCACTTTAGTCATCAAGTACATCTCTTGAGCGGCCTCCCATTTGAGTCTTAATTCATTTTGTATAGTCTCCCCAAAATCTTGCGGGCTACTTCCCGTGGTGCCCGACGTGGTCTCCAATTTAGTTTTTTCCACTGAACGTGGTTTTTCGAGGGACGTGGTCTCGGATCATATATGAATAGCTTGAAAAATCCGATGTCATCAACCGGATCAACGGGTCCGGCCGCATCCCACTTGGGGTGTTTTCTCAAGATTCCCAATAGCCCTTCTTGAGTAAACATTTTTTTTTTCTTTTGTCTCTTCACGAAATGTAGTCCTACAACAGATCAAAAGATCAACCTCGTTTTCCTCATTTCTACTCAAATTTTTAAAACATTTGTAGATAGAGTTGAACTTTTGGCAATTATCGTTCAATGTTGCGCACTTCCCCGTCAACTTATCCTTAGTGCGTTTGTGTTGAGAAGTTTTGTTGAACTCACTAAGAACCTGGAACCAAAATGATAGCTCATCTTGGTCATTTTCGATTGGGTTATCCTCGGAAACAGCTACATAAGACGCGGCTAATAACAATTCCTCTTGGGGCGGGGCGTCCAACGAGTGTTTATCTTTTAGGATCCATCAGTTGTGATGATGGTGGTTGTTTTTTTGGCGGGTATCCTTCTCTTCGCGTTTTTTTGGTTGGTGTTTGTTCGGGTTGTGTTGGTGGTGGTGGTGGTGCTTGTGGTTGTGTTTGTTATAGTGGACAGAATTGTGGTGGATGTTGTTGAAGAGATTGAAATTTTTGTTTAAGTAGTTGTTGTTGAAGATAATATTGCTCGGGTGTGTATGTTGGCATAGTATATCGACTACCAAACGGAGCAAATTGGGGTTGTGAAGATATTGAGTTTTTGAATGAATGTGTAGCGGGATTTGACGAAGATGATGAGTTTGGATGTTGCGACATCCCGAAAAGGTTGTTGATAAAAGCATCATTTGGATGACTCATTTTTATGATATAGAAGAAATGAAAGCGAAAAAATGGAAGTGAAATATTAGTTTTTGTGTAAAAGTATTTGTGTGGAGAGTTGGTTGGTTAATAAAGTTGGTTGGTTAATAAAGGTTTAACAATTGATTGAGAGAGTTGTTTTTGTTAATGAAGGTTTAACAATTGATGGGTTGTTGGATGTTGGAACTAGGATATAAATGTTTAGTCTTAGTCTTTACTTACACTTATTGAGTTTTAGGGTTTGTTTGTTTTGTGGTATTCGGTTTCAATTAATGAATCGAAAGTAAAAGTAAATGTTTGTTTCTTGGTATTTTGAATTAGATTTGGGTTTGACACTGTGACAACTGATACATATATCTACCCGGTAAGTTTCTTAGGTGCATTTGTTTTGTATGCGGGTTTAGATTTAGATTTGGTTTAGAATTTGGTGTTGGTTTAGAATTTGATATTTGGAGTATATGATTATTAATAAGGTGTTTGTTTTCTATACAAGTATATAAATTTGGATCTTGATCTATTGTTAGTTTAAGATAAAAATCAGTGGAAGATTGTTAAAAAAGTAAGGATGTCATCTGATATCTGATCTATCCTAAGGGACTAACTTTGTTTGTTTTATATTTCAGATTTAGTCCTTTGGACATCTTTGTGATAGTTGGGTTGATTGTGATCATCAGTAAGAAGATTTATGGTCAAGATAATAATGTGGAAACACGGAAGGACTTAAAGATGCAATATTCTAAGAGTTGGTGTGTGGAGTATATAAGTTGCTTTTCTCAGCTTATCATTCATAATTGATATCAGATTTTCTCTCTCAAGCATTAAACGCTCTCATTCCTCTCTCTCTCTCTCTCTCTCTCTCATAAAAACCCTAATTGTATCTTGATCATCGTGATCAATACATTTGTTGCTGCTGTTATTTGTTATACTTGATTGAGATCAAGTTTAGTATTGTTTAAGTCGTAATTGTTTGAGAATAGTTTTGGGTTGTAAAAGTGTTTTTGAGTAATAAATCACTTAATCTTTATCAGTTTCAGTTTTTCTACATTGTATCAAAGCGGATATGATCTATCTTGATCTAAAAACTGATTTTAAAAAACTTAGGGTTTCGTTATTTTTGGGGGTTTCTTTTATTACTTGTTGATTTGTTGTTAGATTGTTTAGATCTAAAAGTTTTTTGAAAACCTTAATTTTCGAAAAAATTAGGGTTTGGGTACTTTGGGTTTTTTTACTATTAAAGGCTTATGTGATCGATTAAGGTTGTTTAATCGATAGATCTGGTGTTCTTGGTTCGATTGGAGGTGGTTCTGGTTATTTCCCCTAATTTTAACAAATTAGGGTTTGCTGATCTTGGATCTGGTTGTTGGCTATTGGTGTCTGATATATTTCTTGACTAAGTGAATCAAGAGTATAGTAGAGCTGGTATTCTGCTGCTGTCTTTTGCATGCAATATAACACCTCTCACACTCTTTTATTTTATGTTCTTTATTTTCTTGCAATAGATTGCGGGATGATAGGATTGGGAAATATTGGAAGTTGAGGATTATTGATTGTGGTGTTTTGTGCTTTGTTTATTTCATTTATTGTTTGTTTATTGTCTGATTACCTGTGTGCGCCCTTGACCTACCACTTCAGTGGAAAGGAAAGCCTGAGAACTATTTTCTCTTCCTTTTTTGTGTGCTTGATTTGTGTTTTTTATTTGCAATCATGTCTGTTCATGGTGGGAGCAATCCTCCTTCTGTTCATAATAATTCTGATGAAGAAGATTATATTGAACCTGTCACCTTAATAAGTAAACTGGATTTGAGTCATCCATTGCATTTACATCCTAATGACTTTGCTACTCCCACTGTGATATCTGTTAAACTTAAAGAAACTGAAAATTATAATGTTTGGTCTTGTGCAATGCTTCTGGATTTAGAAGGCAAAAACAAAAACTGGTTTTATTGATGGCACTTGCATAAGATCTAATACTAATGATGTTTTGGCCAGACAATGGGATAGGGTAAATGTTTTGGTTCTTGGGTGGATCTTAAACTCTATCTTTGAAGAGCTTTTTCTGGGTCAATTTTTTTTCTAAAAAAGCTTCAGATGTCTGGGATGAGCTTAAAGAAACTTTTGATAAATTTGATGGTTCATGTGACCTGTAACTTGCATCATAAAATTAACTCATTAACTCAAATTGGAACCACTATTTCTTAATAATTTAATAGGTTTTCTACCTTATGGAAACAATTTGATGCTTTAATTTAGTTGCCTAGATGTACTTGTCATGCTGCTAGTGCTTTTAAAAAGCATAACCAACTTATGAAATTAATGCAATTCTTAATGGGTTTGGATGATACTTACATGCAAATAATAAGTAATATCTTATCTAGAGATCCATTACCTGATGTTAAAGGTGCTTATGCTATCATTAGTAGTGAGGAGTCACATAGGAAAGTTGTTTCTGAAAGTTCTAGTAGAAATCATAATTCTGCTTTTGCTACTAAAGTTGTTAATCAACCTGTTGACAGACCTATTAATTAGTCTAATAATCTTAATGCTAATTTTAATAAAGTTACTGATAATAAGAGAAACACTGGTACTGGTCCTATTGTTGTCTGTTAAAACTATGGTTTTAATGGTCACACTCAAGAAAGATGTTTTAAATTGATTGGTTATCCTCCTAATTTTGGGAAAAGGCTAACAATACCATATTTCAAAACAGCAATAAAAAGTTTTCCAACAATAACTCTGTTGGGTCCAGTTCTTCTTATGGTTTTACAAATGAACAATTATCTACTCTCATTTCTTTCATCAAAGATAATTCTATATCTGGAAAGAATGTGCAGGCCAATATGGCAGGTACTATTTTCAATAACAGTAAAGTTTTTAATCAAAACTTTAGCAAGTTTTTTTTCCAACAATAAAATTCAGTCTAAAATGGTTTTCAGTGGTAAAGTTGTTGATTCTGGTGCTAACCAACATATGACATACATTGATAAAGAATTGATCAATATTATTGGTATTTCACATCTTAAGATAAAGGTTGAACATCCCAATGGGACTAAAGCCTTTATTACTAAGATTGGAAATCACGAATTGACAGATTCTTTAACCTTGTATGATGTTTTGGTTATTCCAGAATATTGTGTCACTTTGATTTCTGTTCATAAACTTGCTAAAGATAATCAGGTTTTAGTAGCCTTTAATGAGAGTAAATGTTATTTTTTGAATCAGGATTTGAATCAGCTAAAAGTTATGGGGACTGGTAACCAGTGTGGTGGTTTATACTATTTCAATAATCAAGGTATTCAAAGTAACTTTGTGAATTCAGGTTTTAAAAATTGTTTATCTCTACATGATTGGCACTGCAGACTTGGTCATCCTGTGGAGCCAGCCTTAAATGTTTTAAAACCTTCATTGAAGTTTAATACTAAACAAAATCTTGTGGTTTGTGAAATTTTTCAAAGAGCTAAACAAACTAGAGAGCCTTTTCCATTAAGTATCATGCCACTACTGCCTTAGGTGATCTTGTGCATTTAGATTTATGAGCGCCTTATAGAGTACTAAAGGGTATAAATATTTTTTGACTATTGTGGATGATTCACAAGAGCTGTTTGGGTTTATCTTATAAAAACAAAGGATGTAGTTCCTTATTATATTATTGTTTTTTACAACTTGATTGGAACTCAGTTTAATAAAAGAATTAAACTTTTAGAAGTGATAATGGTACTGAATCTATCAATTAAATTGTAAATAAGTTTTGTGTTGATAAAGGCATAACTCATCATACTTCTTGTGATTATACTCCACAGCAAAATGGTATTGCTGAGAGGAAACAGAGGCATCTCTTAAATGTTGCTAGATCCCTTCATTTTCAGGGGGAATTCCTTTAAAAATGTGTAATGAATGTATTCTTACTGCTACTTATCTTATTAACAGATTGCCTTCTTCTGTGCTTAATGGTAAATCTCCTTATGAGTTGCTCACTTAAGAGTGTTTGATTGTCTTTGTTTTGCTACTATCTTGAATAACTCTGGTAAAATGAGTAGCAGATCTAAAAAATGTGTTATGATAGGATATTCTAATGTTAAACTATAGTATTGATGAGCATCAGTTCATCTTTTCTAGGGATGTTCAATTTTATGAAACCATTTTTCCTTTTAAAACAGTTGATACTGATAAGGCTGATACTGCTTCTAAAAATATTTTTCAAGACTTAAACCATTTAAACTCTTTTGATGTTGAATATCCTGAGATGCCCAATGATGATGAGAGTAGCCTGAATAGTGAAAATAGTTCACAACGTGAAGGTAGCTACTCTCCTCATCCTGGTAGCAATGTAAACACTGTTGATTTCCCAATTAATAATGAGCATGATACTGATAACAGTGAAAACGTAGTTACTGATGAGGATGAGATGGTTGCTACACTTTATGAAAATCAAAACATTTCTGAGAGTATATTGGATCAAGGTCCAAGCACATCTTCTCAGGATGTTCAAATTCCAAGAAGGTCTTCTAGAACTTCACTTTTTCCAAAAAAATATAATGATTTTGTTGTTGATTCCAAGGTTAGATATGGTCTTGAAAAGTATGTTAATTACTCTAATCTAGATTCTGAAAATCTTTGTTTTACCACACAGCTTAATAAAAACAGTGAACCAAAAACTTTTCTTGAAGCTTCTAAACATTCCTATTGGATTGATGCTATGAATGATGAAATGGAAGCTTTAAATAAGAATGATACATATGAAATCACTAAGTTGCCTGCTGGTAGAAAGGAAATTGGTAACAAATGGGTGTGGAAAATTAAGTATAAATCTAGTGGTGAAGTTGATAGATATAAGGCTAAACTAGTTGCTAAAGGGTTTAACCAAAAGGAAGGTGTTGATTTTTAAGAAACCTTTTCACCTGTTGTTAAAATGGTCACTATTATGTGCTTACTTAATATTGTTGTTCAAAGTAGTTGGCTTATTTTTCAACTTGATATTAATAATGCTCTTTTATATGGTGACTTGGATGAAACTGTTTACATGAAATTACCTGAAGGATATTTCCCTAAGGATGATACCAGAGTCTGCAGACTTAAGAAATCTTTATATGGATTAAAACAAGCTCCTAGGCAATGGAATGCTAAACTCATTGTTGCTTTATTTAAGAATGGTTTCATGTTGTTTCCTATTCACTATAGTATAAAAACAGTTTAAGTAAAGTAAACAAGACTAATAGTGAATCAATGACTGAAAAGATATAAATAAAACACAAGAGTAATTTTCAACATCATATTCTTATTAGAAATGAATCAGAAGAATACGTTACCCTAGTACTTGCGGAACAGTACTAGGGATTGAAATGACAAAGTGTTTGCAACTCCTCTCTAAGCTCAGGCTAAGTCTGAGCACAACTGCAAGTACCCACTTAGCTATCTCAGGGATTAAGTTGTATTTGGAGGAGTGAAAGATGGCTTGCGTGTATGTGTGTTTTTACAATTCACAAGCTTAACCTTTCACTGCATCTCTTATGCTATTTATACAAGTATGAGTTTTAACTCTTTCCTAAGTGACAAACTGACAATTTGCAGAAGACAAAATACTGATGTATTTTGTCTCTGTTTACAAAGACTATATTAGGTAAGGGGACCAAGTCACTTTCTTCATGTCAGTACTGATGCTGATACTAAAAGGGAAACTTTCAGGATAAGTACTCTGTCTTATTCGTTTCCAACGTAACCGTTTTATCCCGCCCATTCTTCAGTCTTCATGTTCTTCAGTCTTGTTAGGATTTAGTAAATCCAGTTATTAAAGTGTCGGTCACCTTAAGTATATGTAATCGTTAGAAAGCTCGTAGTCGCAGTTATTTAATGTTAGTTAGTATTTAGTTTAGTAACACCATGGAGGATGGACGGGTCTTTACCCACTGTATGCCTGATTCACAGCCCGTAGGTGGCGTTTATGTAAGATACTATAAATACCCTCTACCTCCAAAGGTAGAGGGTTGGAGCTCATAATAATACTTTTACTTTCTCTCACTAAGTTCCCAAACCTCTAAACTTTCTCTCTCTGAAAGATCAAGTTATATGCCCCACTTGATCATGGTTTGATGTGTTTGTGAAATCCAATATGTTACAAATGGTATCAAGAGCCATGGTTTGATCATATCTCTTACATGTTCTTGGATTTCTAGTGGTTTTATATGGTTTTTGGGTTTGAAAAGGTTTAGTGGTTTTTGCATCATTTGGATCATTTCTTGTGTTAAAGTTTGAATTTTGAGTATACTTTTGTGTTTAGAATCATTCTAAGTGCTTGGGTTTTGATTTGGAAAGCTTGAATCACTATGGTTGGGTTAGTTTTGGATTGAAAAGTGTTGTGTTTGAACTTTTCTTGGTAGCGACTTGAGTCTCGGATTAGTTTTCTTGGTAGCGACTTGCTTCTATAATTATTAGCGACTTGTAGTTGTGGTGGTAGCGACTTGAGCTCTAGCGACTTGTCTATTGAGACAAGGCGACAAATAGTACAAAGTAGTGGATGTACCACTTCGGCTAGCGACTTGTTCAACGTAGCGACTTGTCTCTACTATTCTCAGCGACTTGACTTTGTTGTGACTAGCGAGTTGCTCTTTAGCGACTTGGCCTCTTAGCGAGTTTTTCCTTAGCGACTTGCCCACTTAGCGAGTTTTTCTTTAGCGACTTGTCAGCTTAGCGAGTTGTTGCTTTAGCGACTTGTGTCTAGCAACTTGTTTCATAGCGACTTGTGTTTTTAGCGAGTTGTTACTTAATGACTTGTCTAGTTAGCGAGTTGGTACTATTAGCGAGTTGTTCTTTAGCGACTTGTCTACTTAGCGAGTTGGTACTATTAGCGAGTTGTTCTTTAGCGACTTGTATACTTAGCGACTTGGTTACTTAGCGACTTGTCTTCAAGGTTTATAGCGACTTGGTTGATTATTGGTTTTGATACGGTTTTCTCTTGATTTAGTAAAATCCCTTGAAAGAATCTATTTTCCGGTTTAATCATAGAGTTATAAAATCCCGTGAAATCTGTAATTATGTCTACCAACGTGCCTGCAATCATCTCTTCTGTAGCTGAGGACGTTCAAGCAGCTGGATCAGATACTCATCCACCCATGCTTGACAGAACTGATTATGACTCATGGGCTCAATGAATTAGGTTGTACTGTTTGGGAAAGGAAAATGGGGTCAACATTCTCAAGTCAATTGATGAAGGACCTTATCAGATTGAGACTACAAGAGACACACTTGAAACAGCTGCAGCTGGAACAGTGATCTTAGGTTTGGACAGACCAAAGACGTATGATGAGCTCAGTGATAAGGAGAAAAAGAGATATGATGCTGATATCAGAGCTTCAAACATTATACTTCAGGGTCTTCTAAAAGATATCTACAAGCTTATCAATCACAACACTGAAGCCAAGGCTGTTTGGGATAATGTCAAGATGCTTCTCTCGGGTTCTGAATTAACTAAGGAAGACATAGAATCACAACTGTATGATGAATTTGAGCACTTTAAGATGAAACCAGAAGAAAGTGTATGAATATTACGTGAGATTCCACAAGCTTGTGAATGACATGAGGAATATCAAAATGACCATGCCAAATATTCAGCTGAACTCAAAGTTTGTGAACAACATGAATCCTGAATGGCACAAATTTGTCACCTCTGTGAAGCTAACCAAAGGATTAAAGAACACCAACTATGAGCAACTGTATGCCTTCCTGCTTCAGAATGAGAGACATGCTATGTTTGAACGAATGATCCTTGAGCAGTTCAAATCCAAACAGGGAGAATCAAGCTCATCAAATGATTCAACAACATTCTACACCAATGTAGGGATTACTACCAAAGCTTCACAAGTCATACCTATTGGAAACGGTAATCACAAACTCATTCCCGATCCGAGGTTCAAGCAACCTGATGCTGATGCAGTCATGGAACACTTCATCAATCAACTGGCTCTTATGGTTAAACAAAACTTGACCCTTACTCCACATACTAACAGTCTTCACACTAACAACGAAATCAGAACTGCATCTAATCTACACAATCATGCTATTGTCTGAGATGGAAAGGTTATGGTGCAACCAGTTCAAGGAAGGCAGTATGAACAAGGAAGAGGCAGAGTTGGTGGAGGGTATGTGGCAAATCAAAATCGTGAAAGGAATGCAAATCAAGGACAAGCAAAGCCAATCAAATGCTACAACTGTGGTGGTGAGGGACATATTGCAAGGAACTGTACATCTCCAAAACGTCCACAGAATGTAGAATACTTCAGAGACAAGATGTTGCTTGTGCAAGCTCAGGATAATGGAGCGGCTTTGGATGAAGAAGAGTTGTTGTTTCTTGCTGAGGGAAATGCCAAAACCTATGATGCTGATGTGGATGAGCAGCCAATTCAGGAAATAGGTCACAATCATCAAAATGCCTTTCAACTAGCTGATTGTGATGCATTTGAATCTGATGTCGATGATGAACCTACTGCCCATACAATTTTCATGGCTAGCATTTCACCAATGGTCTCTCCAAAGGTCTCGTCACCACAACAGGCTGGTCCATCCAAAGAATCAATCATCTTAGAGGTATTAAAACTATACGATGAGGTGGATGAGAAAAAGATACATAACGAAGTACAATCTCTTGAAACTTATGAATCAGATATTGATAATGAGGGTAATAGTAATATTGTCCCATATGATCAATATGTGACACAAAGTGAAAGTGAGATTGTACCAAGCGATGTATCTTCTGCAGTCAATGATGACTATGTTTTTTATGAATACACTGCATGTGCCCCTGATGATTATGTTATCTCTGAACTGAATGCCTATAAAGAACAAGTTGCTATTTATGAACAACGTGCTAAGTTTGAGTTAACTACCCGTGAGCAGGAAATGGATGACCAAATGCGTACAATTATTAGAAAAAGTAATTTTAGAGAAGAAGTGTTAAAACAAGAGTTAAACTCCTTACAAGAAAAGCTTTCTAAAACTGTTAAGCAAAAGCAAGAACTTCAAGATAATGTTAAAGTTCTTAAACAAGAATTTAAGGCTAAGGAATCAAAACTTTTGAATGATTTTTCCAAACTAAAAACTTTGAAAAACAAGCTTGAAAATAAGTTGTACGTACAAGGGAATACCATTCAGACCGCTCACATGATCACTAAGCACAGAATTTTAAGCGATAAGCATAGTATTCCCCTCGTTGAGAAACCCAATCCTAAGAATGGTAAAATAGCTAGAGAGGCTCAGAAGGTAATCTATGATGGTATAGAAATCCTTAAACCTAGGTAGAAACCTAGTTGCGTTGAGTGCACTGAGGAAGATATGCAATTAGAAGAAGCCTCTAGGGAGAAAATGGATAAGAAGCTAAAAGATCCTGAGTGTAAAAGGAAAAACATAACGATCAAACCTCATGATTATACTAAAGAAAATTGGATCTCCCTGAACATGTTTAAGCCTCAAACTCAATTAACCCCAGAACAAATTTTTTGGAAGAAAGATATGGATAAGCAAAAAGGTAAAGAACTTGTTGAAACAAACACTCCCCTTAGGAAAATGCCTGCAGCTACTGTGTATCCTCCGAATACACCAATGCATTTAGTTCCTAGAACTATTTCCACTAATAGTAAGACCTTAATCAGCATGTATGTTGTTTATCAACTATTTGTTGATTTTGAGAAGACATGTAAGAAGAGAATCACACCTACAGGGATAACTGAAGGGGAAAGAGGTTTTGAGCAAACTAAAGAATGTTATTTAACTGAGGTCATGCCTTCTTTAAACAATTAAAAGGTCAATTTGAGAGTCTTCAAAAAGGGATTAACTCAGATATCGAAGAAATGGAAAAGGAATTTGATGCAATGATAGTTGAGGTAAATGATTATGAACGGGAACTCAAATATAATAAAATTGAAAGGAAGGATTTGCATATCTTAAATGAGAACTTAGTATTAAGTTGTGTGGCTCAAGATGTGTTTTATACTGTTACTAAGCATTCTATTACTGCTTCTCAATTTCATGAATTAACTGTTGCCTTGAAAGTTTCCCATGATCGTGTCATTGAGCTTGAAAACAAAAACTCAGAACTAAATGAGAAAATTGATCAGGATGATCACGATAATTTGGTAAAACAGTTTTCTAAGCTAGAAGTTGAACATTTTGATTTGCAACTAAAATATCAACATCTCAAAGAAAATGTCAAAACCTCAAACATCAAGACATCCTCAAATGTTCCAGAGTTTGATGCACTTTTTGAAATAAACAAACGAGACGAACAGATTCAAGCTCATTGTAACACGATCAGAAAGTTGAAAGCCCAAATTTCACAATTAAAGGGTGAAAAGAACAACGTGACTGGCTCCCAAATGCCTCCTCCTTTAGATTCTTAGTGTCCTCAAACTTTTCATCTTCAAAACTTGGTCAATGTTTTACAAAAGGAAAATGAGAGTTTTCTAGAAGAAAATGAAAAAGTTAAACGACACTTTAAAGAGTTATATGATTCAATGAAAGTCACTCGTGACAAGAATAAAGAAAAAATAACATCTTTACAAAAGGAAATTGAGAATCTGAGGAGTCAGGAAAAAGGGAAAATGCCACTTGTCTTTAATGAGAATGTTGCATCAAAGTCATCTGCAGACTCTAAATATACTGTGACTGTTAAATACATTCCTCCTCATCTTAGGAATAACGAACTTGTATTTCATAACTATTTTGCTCGCCTTAAGGATAGTCTTTAATGTCTCCATGAGATTGTAGAAGAGGATTTCATAAATAAGCCACTTGATAGTGAAATTAGGTTTGCTTGCATTTAGGCCAAACGATCTCAGGAGCTGTTAGAATATTTAATAGCAACATGTCCTAAATCCTTAGGTGCGAAAGATAAAGCTGTGATGCCTTGCTCTATGCCTAGTACTAAGTATGCAACCCATTCTATGCCCAGTATTAAGAAAGTGAACTCTAGAGTGCCCTCAAGTAGTTCAGATCCCAGCACTTCTAGTTCAGGAATGCAAAAAGTAGCCCAACCAACTAATCTTCCCATAATTCCCTCTACAGGAGTAATCAGTGACATAAAAGCAAGCGGGTCAAAGCCTCCAGGCAATACAAAGCAAGATAGGACCTCGCAAGCTAAGAATGTGCATTGGAAGAGAGTAGAAGACCACCCTAGGAACACTAAGTTTGAGTTGAATAAAACGAATCGTGTTGATTCTAGTATTAGCTATAAGCGTACTGTAATTAATTCGAATTCTGCTACTATCTGCAAACCATGTAATGATGATTGCTTGATTTCTGTTACTAATCATGAATGTGGTGTGATTGATTTGATTAATGCTGTTAAATGCCCAGTTAAAATTGTTAATGTCAAAAATCAAGCTAAGAAGGCTAAAAGGCAAAGGCGAAAGAAAGTTAGAAAACATTGGAAACCCACAGGAAGAAAATTTAGTAATATAGGTTGTCAATGGATACCTACTAGCCGCAAGTTTAATCTTAATGAGTTGTGCCCTAAATTTTCTAAGTCAATGCCCATTAGAAAATGGATGCCTACTGGTAGAACTATTCCTTTTAGAAGTGAACATACTTTGAATAGGTCAAATACAGACACTACGCATCTATCCCTGATGATTCCATTGTTTCCACTTCCGATGTGGGTGTTCCAATCACTGTTACTAACGAAATGGAACCCATTCTTGCATGGGGATCCCAATTATCCAGTTATCCATTCTTGTCTGTGTTCAACTGCAGATCGTTCAAATCGTTCTGTGGTACCTGGACTCAGGCTGTTCCAAGCATATGTCTGGAGACCGGTCGAGGCTCATGAACTTCGTGAGTAAATTCATCGAAATTGTTAGATTCAAAAACGACCATTTTGTTGCTATTATAGGTTATGGAGATTATGTTGTTGGTGATAGTGTAATCTCCCGGGTATATTATGTTGAAGGTCTTGGTCATAATTTATTCTCTGTCGGGCAATTTTGTGACTCCGATTTAGAAGTGGCCTTCAGAAAACATATTTGCTTTGTTAGAGAACTTGATGGTGTTGAACTTCTCATAGGAACATGCGGTTCAAACCTATACACCATCTCTATCGAAGATATGATGAAATCTTCTCCTATCTGCTTGTTGTCAAAGGCTTCGAAAACAAAGTCATGGCTATGGCATCGTCGTCTCAATCACTTGAACTTCAGTACCATAAATGATCTTTCCAGAAAGGACTTATTAAGAGGCCTACCTAGACTAAAGTATGAAAAAGATCATCTTTGTTCAGCATGCCAATTGGAAAAAAGCAAGAAGTATGTCCACAAAGCCAAACCTACAAATTCAGTTATGGAAGTTCTACATACCATTCACATGGATTTATGTGGACCCATGAGAGTGCAAACTATTAATGGGAAGAAATATGTGTTAGTTGTGGTTGATGATTACTCTCGATTCACTTGGGTTAAGTTCTTGAGGACAAAGGATGAAACTCCAGATGTCATCATTAAACTTATCAAACAACTGCAGGTTCGACTTAACAAGACTGTTAGAATCGTCCGAACTGACAATGGAACTGAGTTTGTTAATAGAGAACTCAATGAGTTTTATGAAAGTGTTGGAATCAGTCCTCAAAGAAGTGTTCCACGAACTCCTCAACAGAAAGGTGTAGTTGAAAGACGAAATCGAACTCTTGTAGAAGCCGCAAGAACAATGCTGATTTACTCAAAGGTTCCAATGTTTCTCTGGGCTGAAGCCATTGCCACTGCTTGCTACACCCAAAATCGTTCCCTCATACACACATCTCATGGAAAAACTCCATACGAATTTGTCCGTAAACGAAAACCTGATCTCTCCTACCTTCGTGTGTTTGGTGTTTTGTGCTATCCAACGAATGACGGTCACGATTTAGGTAAATTAAGAGCTAAGGCGGACATTGGAGTTTTTGTAGGTTATGCATCAAACAAGAAGGGTTACCGAATCTACAACAAAAGAACTCGAGATATCATGGAAACTATTCACGTCACGTTCGATGAGTTGTCCGGGAAAATGGCTCCAGGACAATCAAGTTCTGGACCCGCATCACAACCTTCATTAAGTAGTCCCATTAGTTCTTCTCTTGTACAAAATCTCTCACCAGCAACTCCTTATATACCTCCTTCAGAAGATGATTTGAAGAAATTGTTTGATCCAATGTTTGATGAACACTATGAGCCAATTGCTAATGATCTGTCAAATCCATCAACAGAGGCTGCTCCTATCCCTGTCAATGAAGTTAACCCTTCAGTTTCTATGTCATTAAGTCAAGAAGCGTCTGCTGATGATCACTTTGTCTCAACATCAAATCCTCAATCAACGAGTGTACATCATGGAATTGTGTCTGGAACCTATGATGGAGATAATCCCTTTGCTACTCCTGAAGATGCTCCCTTTGAGAACATATTTTCTCCTGAACCATCATCAGAACCATCTTCATCAGGAGAAAACAACTCTGCTATTTCAGTTCCTCAACAACAACCACATGAACACTTTAGAAAATGGACACATGACCATCCATTGAACAACATCATTGGAAACCCCTCTCGTCCTGTATCCACTCGTAAACAACTTGCAACTGATGCCTTATGGTGCTTCTTCAACTCCGTACTGTCTAAGATCGAACCAAAAGACGTTAAAACTGCCATGAATGAAGACAGCTGGTTCAATGCCATGCAAGAAGAAATTCATGAGTTTGATCGACTAGATGTATGGGAATTAGTACATGCTCCAGACTGTGCTATGATCATTGCTCTAAATTGGATCTTCAAAGTAAAACTTGATGAGCATGGAGATGTATTAAAGAACAAGGCTCGATTGGTTGCAAAAGGATACCGTCAAGAGGAGGGTATTGACTTTGAGGAATCATTTGCTCCAGTTGCACGCATCGAGGCAATCAGAATCTTCCTGGCTAATGCTGCAAGTAAGAACATGGTAGTCTATCAAATGGATGTAAAGACGGCTTTTCTTAAAAGAGATCTTAAAGAAGTCGTATACGTCAGCCAACCTGAAGGTTTTTTGAATTCAGAGCATCCTACTCATGTCTATCGCTTGAAGAAGGCTCTTTACGGTTTGAAGCAAGCTCCAAGGGCATGGTATGATACACTATCAAAGTTTCTTCTATCTACTGGATTCAGCAAAGGAGCAGTTGATCCAACATTGTTCACCAGAAAGTCAGGCAAACATTTAATTCACGTTCAAATTTATGTTGATGATATTATTTTTGCCTCGACTGACCCCAATGAATGTGACAATTTTTCTATGGAGATGGGCTCCAAATTTCAAATGTCAATGATGGGACAAATGTCATTTTTCTTGGGATTACAAATTTCACAAAGTCCCGGAGGCATTTTTATAAATCAATCTAAATATGCAAATGAGATTCTAAAGAAATTTGGATTTGATTCTTGTGACCCTGTTGACACTCCCATGATAGAGCGTACCAAACTGGATGAGGACCTGATAACGCTCAAATTGTGCATGTTTTTAGTAGCGTTATCTATGCATTTATGTGTGTTATTTGGTTATAATCATATCCTTTTAATGCTTAATCGTAAAAAAGTGTGTTTGCTAGTTCATTTGTAGCCAAGTACAAGAAAGTAGAGAAAAAGACGGAAAAAGAAGTAAAATACGAAGATTTCTCCATGTACGAAGAATTCCTGACAAAAGCATGACTTGTGGAGTGTACTTGATTCGCTCCCAGACGGTCAAGTTTTGTCACACAAGCTGCCCACTTGTGAATAGTCAACCGTAACAAACTTCAAACAGTCTGGAACCAAATGCAATGAAGTCCAGGAGAGTATAGTGTTTCCCCAGGTCGTTATGTCCCAACGAGCTGTGCGAGAATAGTCAAACGAATAGTGATCGAGAGAATTTGAACGGAAAAAGAGATATGATTGATTATACCTAAGGAAAAAGTTTATAAATTACAGGGGCTTAAATGCAAATTAAAGAAAATTAAAAAGATAAATTATATTAAATAAACGCTATCACTATATTTAAACTGATGTTTTTGATTTATCTTTTACAATTTTAACTTAAAAACTACGTGACGTACAAAAGAAAATGTGAAACTGAAGCAATATTAATCCTAAAAATACAAAAATGACATTTTTACAAACCTAATGATAAGAGAAAATTTTGAGAAAAAGAAAATTATTTTTATGACTATTTATCTAATTATTATTAATTAAAAACTATTTTTAACTATTTAATAATACCCTAAAATACAAGAAAATATGAAATAAAGCTAGAAAAATGAAATTATGACTTGGAAAAATCTAAAATAACTAAAGAGAATTTTCAAAACTAATTTTGTATTTTTCTGATTATTTTTCTATTTTCTATGAATTAAAAACTATTCAAAGCTAATTAAATTACTAAAAATTACAAATTAAACTATGAAAAATCTGGAAAAATATTTTTTTGACTTTTTATATTTATCTTAACCTAGGAAAAATGAAAACTTATTTTTTTGAAGTTTTTCTGATTTAATTGTATTAAAAGCTAATTAAAAATACCTAAAAACTGTTTTAAATGAAGAAAAATAGCAAACAGTGCTAGAAAATTATGAAATCTTCAGGAAAAGTCTAAATTAATGTTCTGAATCTAAGAAAAATAAAAAACAGTAGCTTATGTGTAGGATTATGAAACTGCAGTTACAAGTGCTTATAAATAAGCACTTGGAATAAGCAAATGAGCACAAAAGACCACCAAATGATTACAGAAGCTATAATAAGCTAAAACTACTCAAAAGCAACTAGATACAGCTGCTCTTAACCTCTATTGTGCTTAATGAACAAATTTGATGATTTAAAACTTAAGTACCAAAACAGATTCTATGCCTACTTTGAAGCTTGAGAATAAGCTAATCAGATAAGCTAAACTCAAAACCAGAAGTTGGGGCCTAAAGTAGACCTGGTTAGCTACTTGTAAACCAAAGTTGAGACCAAGATAAGCTCAATTGAGCTTTTGACAAGCTCTGCAAGAACCTGTGCAGACTCAGTATTCACTGAGTCAGTGCACAGGGCAGATAAGCCCTAATTGATAAGCTGTTTTGAAGCTTTTAAAAAATTACAAAAATTATACAAAAATCATTTTAAGAAACTAGACCAGTTGAAGTATATAAACCCAAAGTTTTAATGAATTTGACCCAGAAATGAATCAATTAAAAATCAACTTAGGTTGGGTGAAAACTGGTTTTTTCAACTATTTTTGACTTTTTGAGCAGTTATGAAACTTTGACTATTTTGAGATTTGATTCCAATTTGCCAACTGAAAATGATGTTAAATGATGAAATGAAACTGAATCAAGCTACTCTAATGATTTCTAAACATGAATCAAGCTTTTGATTTTCAAATATTCTAACAGACTTGAAATTAAGACAGTCTAAACATGATTTTGACTTTTAAGGTTCTAAGGTGCACTTGAATAACCAAAGTGACTCTTTTTCACCTCAGTAAGACTAGAACAACTAATGCTAACCACTGTACTAGCCTTAATCTCAGTTTAACCCTATGATCCAAACACAACTTTCACAACTGTTTTGCAATTTAAACTAAGCACACTACTGATTTAGCTCATATTCTCACTTAAACTGAGATTACTTATCCTAGTTACCACTAATTAAACAGGTCTAAACTATTTAATGACCACAGATTCAAACACAAACACAATATGCAAACTGAATTAAAAATGAAAATAAGACAAACACTCACAAGTGTCCAGCTTATTTTGCAGCTTAAACCAGAACCCAATACCACTATTCTAAGCCATTTCCAATCCATTCCAAGCTCTGCAACACCCAATATCCATTTCTATCATTGCTTGAACCAAAATCTCTGCACAGGTTGACTTTTTTTGACCAATTTCCATTATGCTTGAATCTGTTTCTTAAGCTTACTAAAAGCTATAATAAGCTTAAGTAAGCTTATTTGAATGATAATGAAGCTTATTGAAGCTTGGTTTTTAGCACATTTATACTGATCTTATAACAGGGGGTACAAAACATGAAACTATAATAAAACCTTTGAATTGATACTTGAAAAACAGATTATATTGATAAAACAGATTATATTGATAAAACAGATTGAGTTTAGTACATGAAAGCTTTAAGTTACAAATTTAGAGACTAGCTAAGACAATTTTAATAAAAACGACATACATGAATGTTAAAACTAAAAGACTACTCTCTTCTCTCCTTCTCTTGCTTCTTTTTATACACCAATATGCTCCCACGTGTCCTCTGAGCAAATCCTACCTTTCATCTCAACCATTGGATGACTTGAGTCATTTTTGGCCGTTTGATCAAAATTTGGCGCCAAAAATGGTTTTGACCTTTGTGGACTGTGATATTGCAACTGGGGTGGTGGAGTGTAGGTGTGATGATGAGGGGGGGGGGGTGAGAAATGTTGCAGGGATAAGGTGTGGGGTGATGGGAGAGGTGTTGCAGGGCAAGTGGAGAAGGAGAAGAAGATAAGGTGGAGGGCGGGAGTTGACTTTATTTGACCGGGGAGTTATTTTGGACAGGGGTCAAAAAGGTTTTGGCAGGGGGTCATAAGGGATTATGGCAGGGGTCCAAAAAGAGTTTTGACAAGGGCCAAGGCTTTGTATTAAATAACAAGGACTTGTTTTGCAATTTATGATATTTGGAGGGTCACTTTTGACAAGTTTCAATAGTACAAGGACCATTTTGACATTTTCAAACTTTCAAAGGACCATTTGTGACAATTTTCAAAGTTTAGGGACCTAAATTGTAATTTTGCAATTTTAAATCTCAAGGACCAATTTTGACAACTCATGAATCCCTAGGGACTTGAAATGATATTTTTCTTTATTTTGATTTACCAGGGACTGTTTTTGACAACTTTTGTAACTTGGGGGACTAAAACTGCCAATTATGCAAACTTGATACGTTTTTCACCAGATTTTGATATTTTTGCATTTAAAACTCATAAAACACTTATTTGTGATATTTTTATCATTTTGATGCATTTCTGAGTGTTTTCAGATGTTTTTGCAGTTTAATTGGTACAAAAATGATGAGTATTTAGACACTCATCAATCCCCCACACTAAGATATTGCTAGTCTCTAGCAATGTTTTGAGAAAAATTAATGGATTTTATCTCTTTACCAAAAGCCATTACTTCTGGAGTAGTCAATTGTTTCAGTTCAAGTAAGAACCTTGGTACAACGATAACCAAATGATTTTGAGCAAACCACCAGCTTTCAACGGATTTGATTTGTCTTTACCAGAAGCCGTTTGCTTCTGGACTAGCCAACTCTTAGATAATATATACTATCTTTGGTGAGTCGATTACCAATTATGGTTTTCCACTTGCCTTTACCACAAGCCATAAACTTGCGGGCTAGCCAACTCTTCACTTTTAAGGATATGGTGAGCTGAATACCATACAATTTTGGGCAAATTGCAAGCCGTCAACGGATTTGATATATCTTTACCAAGAGCCGTTTGCTCCTGGATTAGCCAATCCTTTTGTTTATTAGACATGGCGGACTGATAATCGTAATCTGAGTAAGTGCAAAACACTTACTCCAAAAAAAATTTTTGCCAAAAATGGGGGAATTGGGCGGTACAATTACATGATAAAATTCGTGAGAATTCCCCCCCACACTTAGAAATGAATATTGCCCTCAATATTAAAAGTACCGGCTGTTATGCCGAAACATAGAACGTAAAAGGGAAATACTACGGCCATTATTTTGAATTTTTTTTTTTTTTTTTTTTTTTTTTTCATGAAACTTTATATACAATAGCGGGGGGCAATTCCCCCACACTAGGGTGGTAGAAAGTAGAAAGAAGTCAGAAATATGGATGAAAACCCATATGGCATGCTACTGTTTTTGATTCCCGAGTCGCTAGCTTGACTCGATCCCCGCATTCATTGGTTCATGGGGAAAGTTTGTAGATCCGGGACAATCACAGGAGGAATGTCCTCTCCAAAATAGTGCTTCAATCGATGACCATTCACTTTAAAATTTGGACCATCGGGTTGAGATAACTCAATGGTTCCATATGGAAATACTTTAGTGATGGTGAATGGTCCAGACCAGCGGGATTTTAGTTTTCCCGAGAAAATCTTCAATCTTGAATTGAAAAGAAGGACTCGATCACCGACGTTGAAAACGCGGTTTTTGATTTTTGAGTCATGAATCTTCTTTGTCTTTTCTTTATAGATCAAAGAGTTCTCGTATGCTTGATCACGGAGTTCATTTAATTCACTCATTTAAACTTTCCGGTGATCACCAGCTGTCTGAATATCGAAGTTGGCATGTTTCAAGGCCCAGTATGCCTTGTGCTCAAGCTCAACCGGCAGATGACATGCCTTCCCGTACACTAGCTTGTATGGAGTACACCCGATGGGTGTTTTATAAGCTGTACGGAAGGCCCAGAGTGCGTCATCTAGCTTATCCGACCAAGAAGCACGGTTTTCGCCTACTGTCCTTTCAAGAATTCTTTTAATCCCTCGGTTGGAGACTTCCACTTGCCCACTTGTTTGGGGGTGGTACGCAGTAGAGAGACGGTGAGTTACACCATACTTTTGCATGACTCTATCAAACTGGTCATTGCAGAAATGCGTACCACGATCACTGATTATAGCTCGTGGAGTTCCAAACCTAGCAAAAAGAGATTTTAAGAATTTCACAACAACTCGGGCATCGTTGGTAGGCAAAGCTTTCGCTTCAACCCATTTTGACAAATAGTCAACGGCCACGAGTATGTATTTGTTTTCGCGAGACGAAGGAAATGGCCCCATAAAGTCAATGCCCCAGATGTCAAAAATCTCACACACTTGAATGGCGTTTTGCGGCATTTCATTTCTTTGTGAGATATTCCCGTGACGTTGACAAGCGTCACAGGTTTTGACAAATTCGTGGGCATCCTTGTAAATCGTGGGCCAATAGAATCCGGAATCAAACACCTTCTTGGCGGTGTAGTTAGGGCTATGATGTCCCCCAGTAGGTCCAGAATGGCAAGCCTTGAGAATGTCAATGGCTTCCTGACCATACACACATCGCCGGATGACTTGATCCGCGCAAATTTTGAATAAGTAGGGGTCGTCCCAGAAGTAATGTTTCACATCTTTAAAGAATTTGTTTTTCTGTTGGGACGACATCCCTTTCACCACAAAGTTACCCGCATGGTAATTTGCAAAGTCAGCAAACCATGGGGTAGAAGAGTCTCCACGAAAAGAAACCACATTGAGTGTTTCGAGAGGAAATGTTTCATTTATTTCCTTTTTCTCGAACACATCTTGGTGAGGGTTTTCTAGACGGGACAGATGATCAGTAGCCAGGTTCTCAGCTCCTTTTTTATCACGTATAATGATATCAAATTCTTGTAGGAGGAGAACCCATCGGAGTAATCTCGGCTTTGCATCTTGTTTTGCAAAGAGATATTTGAGAGCCGAGTGATCCTTATACACCACGCATTCGGTCAGGATAAGGTATGGCCGAAACTTTTCAAACACATACACCACAGCTAATCATTCTTTTTCTGTAGTGGTGTAATGGGTTTGAGCTTCAGTCATAGTCTTACTTGCGTAGTGGATAGGCTGAAAATGCTTGGTTTTACGTTGCCCCAAGACTGCACCGATAGCAAAATCACTTGCATCGCACATGAGCTCAAAGGGTAAATCCCAGTCGGGGGCAACTAGAATGGGTGCTTCCGTAAGCTTTTTCTTTAATGTTTCAAAAGCTTCGATGCACTCAGGAGAGAAGATAAAAGGAGCATCTTTTTCAAGAAGATGGGTCATAGGCCGAGCGATTTTAGAAAAATCTTGTATGAATCTGCGATAAAACCCGGCATGACCTAGAAAACTCCTAATACCTTTGACGGTAGTAAGATGAGGCAGTTTAGCAATAACATCGACTTTTGCTCTATCAACCTCAATCCCATTTTTGGAAATCTTATGGCCAAGGACTATGCCTTCTTTGACCATAAAGTGGCTCTTCTCCCAATTTAGACAAAGATTGGTGTCTTCACACCATTTTAGCATTTTATCTAAATGGGAGAGACATGTTTGAAATGAGTCCCCAATGACCGAGAAGTCATCCATAAACACCTCCATTGTTTCCCCGATCATGTCGTGGAAAATTGCCATCATACATCGTTGGAACGTGCCAGGAGCGTTACATAGGCCAAAAGGCATACGTCTGTAGGCAAATGTTCCGTATGGGCAGGTGAATGTGGTCTTTTCTTGATCCATCAGATCAATGGGGATCTGAAAATAACCCGAGAAACCATCTAGGAAACAATAGTATTCGTTCCCTGCTAATCTCTCAAGCATCTGATCCATGAAGGGTAGAGGAAAATGGTCTTTACGGGTGTCTTCGTTTAACTTGCGATAGTCAATACTCACACGCCATCCCGTAACCAATCGAGTTGGAATTAACTCGTTTTCTTCATTTGTGACAACAGTTATGCCACCCTTTTTAGGAACACAGTGAATGGGACTGACCCAAGGACTATCAGAGATCGGGTAAATTAGACCGGCATCAAGAAGTTTGAGAACCTCTTGTTTGATAACCTCATGAATCTTAGGATTCACCCTTCTCTGATGTTGGACTGCTGGTTTGAAGTCATCCTCTATTAAGATTTTGTGAGTACAATACTCAGGGTTGATACCCTTAATGTCAGAGAGTTTCCAAGCAATTGCTTGCTTGTGTGACTTCAAGACCTTTATGAGAGCAGTCTTTTCCTCCTCAGTTAAGTCTTTAGCAATTATGACGGGTAATTTATCATCACCCTCCAAGAATGCATACTCGAGATGAGGAGGTAGGTCCTTAAGTTCAACCTCGGGAAATTCTTCAGTAGATGTTTGTACTGATTTGATTTCCTCAATCGTGATCTCTTTCGGAGGGAGTGAAGGTAATGGATCTTCATTTAACAATTGCTCAAGATAAAGTATATCTCCCTCCGAATCATAAACACCATCAATTCCCGGCGGAATTGATTCATTACTAGCAAGAAACTCATCGATCTCTTCGAGAAAGAAGTCACCTCCCTCAAATGGAGTGAGAGAGGGGGAAGAGTCGGCAATGATTGGTTGAGAAGATGTGGTGGAATCCCCACTCACAGAATTATGAAGATAACCAAGAAACTCTTGAGAGTACTCCTCTGAAGCAATATCAATTAAATCGATTCGATTAACCGATTCAGCATCATAATTTGAGGAGTACCTCGAAGTTTGATCAAGGTTAAAGGTAACAGCTTCATTACCCACACGTAACGTGATTTCTTGCTCAAATACATCAATGAGAGCACGGCCCGTTCTCAGGAATCCTCGCCCAACAATGAGGGGAACCCGAGGATCGGCATCGAAATCAACAACCACAAAGTTAGCTGGAAAATGGAACTTTCCTACTTTCACGAATACATCCTCGGCGATGCCAAGAGGACGCGATATAGAACGATCTGCAAGCTCAAGAGTCATGCAGGTAGGAATAAGTTCTGGAAGAGAAAGTTTCTTCCATACTGAATAAGGCATCAGATTGATGCTTGCACCAAGATCGGCAAGGGCAAAGCATTCAATCATTCCTGGAAAAACACAAGGAAGAAGAAATTTTCCAGGATCTCCCAGCTTCTCGGGAAGCTTCTTTAACAGAACTGCTGAGCAGTTCTCGTTCAAAGGAGTTTTAGCTATTTCAAACAGTTTTTCCTTATTGCTTAACATGTGTTTGAGAGTTGATGCAAACTTGGGCATCAGCATGATAGCATCCGCAAAGCTTATGTCAAAATGAAGTTCTTGGAAAATTTGAAAGAATTTTTCCATTTGATGACTGGCTTTTTCGCGGAGCTTTTGCTCATTTAAACGTGATGGGTAAGGAATAGAAGTTTTGGATTTGGGGTTTTCAACTGGAGGTTCAAAAACAACTCCAGGTTTGGTTTTGGGTTTCGGGACAACCTGAGGATGGACATTGCTGTTACCTCCGTTATTAGTAGGAAGTTCCTTGTCCTTTGTCGCCTCAGGTTCACTTTCCACTACCTTCGGGAGAGAAGAAGAAGAGGTAGTAGGAATAGCGGGTCCATCATACGAAGCACCACTTCTGGTTGTGATCGCCTTTGCATCACCCCTCGGATTAGCGATCGTGTTGCTAGGTAAAGTACCTGAGCCCGAGGGTCGATCATTTAAAGACTTCTTAATGTCAGAAATCTGGCTAACCAACAACATATTTATTTCCTCTTGGGATTTCATGAATTGCTTCAACAACTCATCAGATGATGGTCCAGTTGGAACAATGGCTTGATTTTGCACAGGAAAATTCTGGCTTCTATTGTTTGGATTAGGGCCTTGATTTTGAAAATTTCCTTGATTATTGCCATGAAAGTACCCAGGGTTGAAATTTCCCTGACCTTGGTTTCTATTAAAATTTCCTTGGTGTTGGAAGTTTTGACTTTGATTTTGAAAACCGTTATTTTGACTAAAATTACCTTGGTTTTGAAAACCTTGGTTTGGTCTATTCTGATTTTGATTACGGTTTTGGTTTTGGTTGAAACCGGGTGGTCCAGGGTAGTGGTTAGGACGGTGGTTCTGGTCCATAGGAGCACGATATTGGTTGCCTCCTGAATTGGAAATCCCTCCCACAGTGTTTGCTTCAAAAGGGTTACCATCGGTGGCCATACAGTCGTAATAGGCATGGGGGCCACCGCAAGTAACACAGACTTCCACTTTCTTAACTTCAGCAGGAGGTGAAGTGTGTGGAAAAGAAACTTTCTTTTGGTTGGAGAGAACCAAAGCTTGAATTGCTTCCGTGAGTTTGTCAATCTTAGCATCGGTGCTAGATTGACTCACGGGCGATGAAGTAGAAGGACCAACACTGACTTGGGAAACAACCGGCTTGCTTCGTGCAGTGCGGACTTTAGACTTGTTTTCAATTATTGCTAAAGCTTCTTTTACAGTTTTGCTTAAGAAATTTCCTCCAGCGGAGGAATTGAGAGAATCTTGATCAGATTGACTCACTCCATTATAGAAAGTATCGAGTTGCATTAACTCGGAGAAACCGTGGTGAGGACATTTGCGGAGCAATTCCTTAAAACGATCCCACGATTCACTGAAGGGTTCATCAAACTTTTGTGTAAACTTGATGATTTCATTTTTAAGACTCGTGGTTTTGGAAGGTGGATAAAACTCGTTCACAAATTTCTTTACCAGGTCTTCCCATGTTTCTATTGATTTAGGGGGTTGTTTTTCAAGCCAAATCCGGGCTTGCCCCTCAAGGGAAAATGGGAACAGAAGAAGCTTCACAGCATCTGTAGGGATATTCTTGTATTTGATGGTAGATGCAATCTTGTTAAACCATCGAATATGAGCATGAGGATCATCCCGCTCAAAACCATAGAATTGACTTGAGGTTACAAGATTCAATAACCCGGTTTTGAGTTCAAAATTTTCAGCCACAATGGCTGGGATAACAATAGCATCTCCATACCCGTCGATGGGTGCCTGGAGAAGCTCACACATAGGACGTTCTTCCGCCATGATGACGGAAGTAGTGTGAGCAGTCCGGATCTCAGATCCGACTAAGGGGCAGAAAGTCTACGGACACGCCTTCTTGGAATCCTGATAAGCTCACGAAATGGGCTTACAGATCTAGAAGAGCGAGTGCGTATACACTAGAATTAACTCTAAGGAATCTCAGAGTAAAGGAAGGGAATTATGAAAGGAATTATGAAAATGGGGTAAGAAGAATCTTTTTGAGTTTTCTGGTTTTGAAAAGTATATATAACAACAAATCCAATTAAAACAATATCGAGGCAAAACGACAGTGAACTTAAACCAATAATCACAAGATGAATGGCTTCTTTGAAAAAGGTACACCACTCACAAGGACACAAAGGCAAGTTTTAATCTTTGGTTCGGGAACTTATTATGGTCCTACCCCCAGTTAGATAGTACACTGCCTTGGTTTGCGGTGGTAATTTTTTATGTTGTTATTATTAAACAAAGAAAACGACAAATCTTTTTGTATTTTTATCTTTTATATATATATATAGAAACAAAAGGAAAATATTTTTGTGTTTTATACGTGTTTGGATGTTTTTGGGTTTTTTGGATTTTTTATAAGAAAATATAGATATATATATAGATGGTATGAACAAAGAGTGAATATTCAAATCACTAATCTGCTAAGCGTAGGATAATTAGCACAGCTCCCCGGCAGCGGCGCCAAAATTTGATTCGCTCCTAGACGGTCAAGTTTTGTCACACAAGCTGCCCACTTGTGAATGGTCAACCGTAACAAACTTCAAACAGTCTGGAACCAAATGCAATGAAGTCCAGGAGAGTATAGTGTTTCCCCAGGTTGTTATGTCCCAACGAGCTGTGCGAGAATAGTCAAACGAATAGTGATCGAGAGAATTTGAACGGAAAAAGAGATATGATTGATTATACCTAAGGAAAAAGTTTATAAATTACAGGGGCTTAAATGCAAATTAAGGAAAATTAAAAAGATAAATTATATTAAATAAACGCTATCACTATATTTAAACTGATGTTTTTGATTTATCTTTTACAATTTTAACTTAAAAACTACGTGACGTACAAAAGAAAATGTGAAACTAAAGCAATATTAATCCTAAAAATACAAAAATGACATTTTTACAAACCTAATGATAAGAGAAAATTTTGAGAAAAATAAAATTATTTTTATGACTATTTATCTAATTATTATTAATTAAAAACTATTTTTAACTATTTAATAATACCCTAAAATACAAGAAAATATGAAATAAAGCTAGAAAAATGAAATTATGACTTGGAAAAATCTAAAATAACTAAAGAGAATTTTCAAAACTAATTTTGTATTTTTCTGATTATTTTTCTATTTTCTATGAATTAAAAACTATTCAAAGCTAATTAAATTACTAAAAATTACAAATTAAACTATGAAAAATCTGGAAAAATATTTTTTTGACTTTTTATATTTATCTTAACCTAGGAAAAATGAAAACTTATTTTTTTGAAGTTTTTCTGATTTAATTGTATTAAAAGCTAATTAAAAATACCTAAAAACTGTTTTAAATGAAGAAAAATAGCAAACAGTGCTAGAAAATTATGAAAATTTCAGGAAAAGTCTAAATTAATGTTATGAATCTAAGAAAAATAAAAAACAGTAGCTTATGTGTAGGATTATGAAACTGCAGTTACAAGTGCTTATAAATAAGCACTTGGAATAAGCAAATGAGCACAAAAGACCACCAAATGATTACAGAAGCTATAATAAGCTAAAACTACTCAAACGCAACTAGCTACAACTGCTCTTAACCTCTATTGTGCTTAATGAACAGATTTGATGATTTAAAACTTAAGTACCAAAACAGATTCTATGCCTACTTTGAAGCTTGAGAATAAGCTAATCAGATAAGCTAAACTCAAAACCAGAAGTTAGGGCCTAAAGTAGACCTAGTTAACTACCTGTAAACCAAAGTTGAGACCAAGATAAGCTCAATTGAGCTTTTGACAAGCTCTGCAAGAACCTGTGCAGACTCAGTATTCACTGAGTCAGTGCACAGGGCAGATAAGCCCTAATTGATAAGCTGTTTTGAAGCTTTTAAAAAATTACAAAAATTATACAAAAATCATTTTAAGAAACTAGACCAGTTGAAGTATATAAACCCAAAGTTTTAATGAATTTGACCCAGAAATGAATCAATTAAAAATCAACTTAGGTTGGGTGAAAACTGGTTTTTTCAACTATTTTTGACTTTTTGAGCAGTTATGAAACTTTGACTATTTTGAGATTTGATTCCAATTTGCCAACTGAAAATGATGTTAAATGATGAAATGAAACTGAATCAAGCTACTCTAATGATTTCTAAACATGAATCAAGCTTTTGATTTTCAAATATTCTAACAGACTTGAAATTAAGACAGTTTAAACATGATTTTGACTTTTAAGGTTCTAAGGTGCACTTGAATAACCAAAGTGACTCTTTTTCACCTCAGTAAGACTAGAACAACTAATGCTAACCACTGTACTAGCCTTAATCTCAGTTTAACCCTATGATCCAAACTCAACTTTCACAACTGTTTTGCAATTTAAACTAAGCACACTACTGATTTAGCTCATATTCTCACTTAAACTGAGATTACTTATCCTAGTTACCACTAATTAAACAGGTCTAAACTATTTAATGACCACAGATTCAAACACAAACACAATATGCAAACTGAATTAAAAATGAAAATAAGACACACTCACAAGTGTCCAGCTTATTTTGCAGCTTAAACCAGAACCCAATACCACTATTCTAAGCCATTTCCAACCCATTCCAAGCTCTGCAACACCCAATATCCATTTCTATCACTGCTTGAACCAAAATCTCTGCACAGGTTGACTTTTGTTGACCAATTTCCATTATGCTTGAATCTGTTTCTTAAGCTTATTAAAAGCTATAATAAGCTTAAGTAAGCTTATTTGAATGATAATGAAGCTTATTGAAGCTTGGTTTTTAGCACATTTATACTGATCTTATAACAGGGGGTACAAAACATGAAACTATAATAAAACCTTTGAATTGATACTTGAAAAACAGATTATATTGATAAAACAGATTGAGTTTAGTACATGAAAGCTTTAAGTTACAAATTTAGAGACTAGCTAAGACAATTTTAATAAAAACGACATACATGAATGTTAAAACTAAAAGACTACTCTCTTCTCTCCTTCTCTTGCTTCTTTTTATACACCAATATGCTCCCACGTGTCCTCTAAGCAAATCCCACCTTTCATCTCAACCATTGGATGACTTGAGTCATTTTTGGCCGTTTGATCAAAATTTGGCGCCAAAAATGGTTTTGACCTTTGTGGACTGTGATATTGCAACTGGGGTGGTGGAGTGTAGGTGTGATGATGAGGGGGGGGGGTGAGAAATGTTGCAGGGATAAGGTGTGGGGTGATGGGAGAGGTGTTGCAGGGCAAGTGGAGAAGGAGAAGAAGATAAGGTGGAGGGCGGGAGTTGACTTTATTTTACCGGGGAGTTATTTTGGACAGGGGTCAAAAAGGTTTTGGCAGGGGGTCATAAGGGATTATGGCAGGGGTCCAAAAAGAGTTTTGACAAGGGCCAAGGCTTTGTATTAAATAACAAGGACTTGTTTTGCAATTTCTGATATTTGGAGGACCAAAACTGCCAATTTCTCAAAGTTGTTTCAAGGGTCACTTTTGACAAGTTTCAATAGTACAAGGACCATTTTTAACATTTTCAAACTTTCAAAGGACCATTTGTGACAATTTTCAAAGTTTAGGGACCTAAATTGTAATTTTGCAATTTTAAATCTTAAGGACCAATTTTGACAACTCATGAATCCCTAGGGACTTGAAATGATATTTTTCTTTATTTTGATTTACCAGGGACTGTTTTTGACAACTTTTGAAACTTGGGGGACTAAAACTGCCAATTATGCAAACTTGATACGTTTTTCACCAGATTTTAATATCTTTGCATTTAAAACTCATAAAACACTTATTTGTGATATTTTTATCATTTTGATGCATTTCTGAGTGTTTTCAGATGTTTTTCCAGTTTAATTGGTACAAAAATAATGAGTATTTAGACACTCATCAGTACTCGAGAAGATAAAGTCATCAAGTTAGTGGTCCAAAGACTCAAGAATAAAGTTCAAGAAGGAAAACGAGAAAGAAATGAAGAAAAGAAGCTAAACCGAAGACATATTGGAAGACTCGTTGTTCCCGACACACCTTCACCATTTTGGCCATAACTTTTGCATACGGACTCCGTTTGACCCCCGGTTCACGGCCACGGAAAGCTAAGAGAAAGATATACAACTTTGGAGTTTACCATTTTCTGCCAACTTGCTCCAACCGTTCGGTCGGGCCCCGCAGCCGGATCCGGTTAGAGAATGGTCAAGAACACCAACCGAAACGGTTGGAGCTTAACCGAATCGGTTGGAAGGCCTGTTTCTGCCATTTCTTCATTATTAAGACTCTAAACTTGTCCTAAATGATTCTAGGTCCTTCCCACTAAGTTTCTAGTCCATTCCAAGCTCCTTGGAGGCTAAGTTGAGCATTGAATACCCCTAGGCTTGGAAGTAGTATAAATAGAGGCCTTTGCAACCTCATTTCATCATCCCTTCTCCATCCTTCTCATCCCTTTCACCCACCACTCCATATCTAGGTGTGAAATTCGAGCCTCCACCCTTAAGGACGAATTTCCACCTATTACAACATCCCTCTCTCAACTTACCTTCACCAAAGGTGTGAAATTCAAGCCTCCACCCTTAAAGAAGAATTTCCACCAACTATCCTATCCCAACTTGTGTGAAATTCAAGCCTCCACCCTTAAGGACGAATTTCCACCTACTTATCTTCCCCAAAAGACCACAAACCTCTGCCAAATTCGTGTAGTGTGCTCAAGGGTTGTTGAAGGCGTTTGGACATCATTTTTCGGCTTGGTAGAACTATTGTAGTTGATTGGAGGCTTGAAGGTTGCTATAATCCTTCATCTTTGCCTATTGTAATTCATACTTTGGGTAAACCTTGTTACTTTCATATTTAAAGATGTTTGTTATTGATATGATTATTGATATTTTGTGTTTGATTGGAATAATGATGAATGTCTTGATACTTGATTGTTCTTATATTGCTCTTCTTGTTGGTTTGATACGTGACAATCATAACCATCAACTTGTTACTTGTTACTTGCTTAAACAAACAAACGACACTTGTAGTGCAACCAAGTCTCTTGGGACGACCTTGATTTACCAAAACCTATACTACAACTTGACTAGGGTATACTTGCTCGAATGTGTTCCTAGTTAACCGGTAATTCTTGTTTACAAATTTAAAACCCCGATGGAACCCATCAAGTTTTTGGCGCCGCTGCCGGGGATTTGTTTTGCACTTGTTTGTTCGTTTGATTTTTTTCTTGTTTGATAGATTGTTTGTTTGCTTTCATGATAATTCCGGCATCGTCACCATCAAGTTTTTGGCGCCGCTGCCGGGGACTTGCGTTTGTATTCTTGTGTTTGTTTGTTTGTTGAATTGTTTGCTTGAATTGATTGCTTGTTTGCTAGTTTTTTCGAATGCTATATTGCTCTTGCTCATGATTGATTGTTTCTTTGCTCTTGATGTTTGCTCATGATGTTTGCTCGAATGCTTGTTCTTTTTCTTAAAATCTCTAATTTCTAATAATTTCTCAAATGATCTTTGCATCAAAATCATGTTTTTGATGTTGGGATTTCGTTTCATGTGTTCTAAAATGCTCATTTTAATGATTGCTTTCTAAGTGTGTTCAAAAGTTCTTGTGAAAAAAACCACTAAAACCACCCAAAATACTCTAACCGAATCGGTTGGAGCTCTCGGTAAATATTTTTCAAAAGTCATTTTAGAGTAGTTTTTAAAAAAATCGCTTACAACCTATCGGTCACCACCCGTAACCAATCCGGTTGTGTGTTCTGTTAAAAAAAATTGTTTTTCGTATTTTGTTTTTGTATGTTCGTGTTTAAATCAAATAAGTTTAAGTGTCTTATGGGATCATTCCTAAGATACTTGAACATTAGTATTTTTATTATTGTTCATCATTTTGCCAATTTTAAGTTTTGTTAAATTTTAGTACATTGTAAATAAATAAGAACATATGTTTTTAAAAATAAAAGTATTTTGAACTTTGTGGGTATGTTCACTGGAAACCCTCACGAGACTATAACTCATCCACTCGGGCCACCGAGGGGTTTAAAGGCTTGTTGCATACGCTAAATGCAACTGTGATGCCTACGAAAGTGAGTTTTAGGATTTTACGCGTTTTTGTAGTTTAGTTTATTTTTGCAGATTTAATAAGCTCTTGGAAGAAGGATTGGTTGGATTGTAACCTTACACTCTTGATTGGACATGTTTGGAAGAGAAATCGATTGATCTCACACGCTTATGCTAGCGTTTGCTTAGCACCATACCATTTGGAGTTCGACCGTGATATTTAGCCCGGGAAGTTTCGTTTCTCTCCGACTTATAGTTTTATTTTTCCCTATCTTACATACTTTGAAGTTTTCACAATTGCTTTATTTTGTTTCTTTGTTATTTTTCCTTTGTTGGCTTGTTGGTAAATTATTTTATAAATTGACTTCTTTTAGTCCCTTGAAAGTAAGGCTCACCCATTGTAAACAAACTGTGTGAGAGGTATAAGGCGGGTCTCCCTGATTCCCTAAAGAAGTTGCGTTTTTAATATGCTTCGCGCTGACTTGCTTCTCCGCTTCTTTGTGCGTTTCAATAGAGCTACCGAGAACTCGTGGGACAAGAATAAGTCATGTTTGGTTTTTAAAAAATAAAAAAATAATAAAAAAAAATTAAAAAAAAGAAAAAAAAAAGTCGTAACTAGATTATTTTTCTTTTGTGTGCTTAACTTAAGTGTTGGGGGGGAAATATTATTGTGAAAAGCGAAACTAGTTTTTAAATTCCAAAAGTTTTGGGTAAATTTTAAATTTTGTGAACTTGTTTGCCCTTTTGATCTAGTTGTTTTCACGCTTATAGGATAATATATTAGAATAACTGGATCAACCCACTGGTGAAATCGGTAATTTTTGAAAAACTTGAGATGTGTCCCGATTAATATTGCAATCCATTCTGGGATCGATGACATTTGCTAGCACATTTTATAGCCCTTCCACTAAATTGTGAGGATTTGAGCCTATTTCTTATTAGCATACATTTTTTATGCTTGGATCTTTTGCTATGAGTATGCCGGTGATTTTATTTATTCTAAAACTTGTACTTATAAATCATTACCAGACCGCAGTAAGATCACATTCGTGTGATATAAGTGTATTCGTGTGATAAAGAGGCACATTAGGAATAAAACCAAATGGCCTTCCACTTACATCTAATGATTTTAGCTAATCACATCGGTTAGTTAACCACCCACATGGACCCATTTGTTAGCGCTCATTTTTAGCGCTAGATACCCTTAGTACACCCTTTGAGCCATTCTTTTCTCTTTGTTAAATCAAGAAAAAAAAATATTTTACACTTTAAACCTTAGCCTCCCCTTGTCAATGTCTAAATAGTGGGTTGCTAGTTGCTTGGTATGATTGGATTGTTTTTTATGATTATGAGTTAGCCGCACTTTGTCAATAGTGTGTGCCATTCCGACAAAGACGAAGAGTGCATCTTCTAATTTGTATTTTTGTGGTGTATGCTTATACGAAGTGTGGGGGAGACGTAATGTTTGTTATTGAAAAAAAAATATATATATATATATATATATATATATATATATATATATATATATATATATATATATATATATATATATATATGTATGTGTGTGTGTGTGTGTGATGACAATTATAGCCAATGAGCTATGAAGATGAAGTATGTTTTGAGATATCGATTAGCCAATGTGCTAAGACGTGATATATATATTTGGTGATCGATATGTGAAGAGGAGAAGTTAGTAACTATAATCATTTTCGATTTTGCGGATTGTTCGGTGACTAGCAACATGGGTATTAGACTTGACCTTTCTTTACTTTTTTTAACACCAATTTCATAAATAATCTCATGCCTTATCCATACCCTTTAATCACCCGAAGCCTATCGTTATAACCCGAATAAAAGCCCTCTTTAGATGTTTACACTTGGTGCTTACGCCACGTCGGTGGAGTTTTGTTTCTTGTACAAGGCTATGGTAATATTTAGATCATGACTGAGCAATATGAGTGTACTATTCCTTAATACTATCCATCACTAAATAAATTGAGTGTTGAGTGAATTATACTTCATTCCTTTTTCGTGAGGTGCTTAGCCATGTTATCATGCGAGAAAATTCATTGGGTATTGTCAAACATCTCGGTTTTTCACCTCTAAAAGCTGAAAACGATGAATCTTATCTTGTACTTGTACTTGTACTTGGTAGATTTGCATCATACTTTTATTAATCATATTTCATGCACCATGTGGATTATTTATTTTTCTTAATTTCTAGATTTGCTTGAGGGCAAGCAAAACCTTAAGTGTGGAGGAGTTTCCGCTCATTTTTCGCTTGTTTTTATATTAAAAAAAAAAAAAAAAAAAAAAAAAAAAAAAAGTAAAAAACCCAAAAATATGCAATTTTTCAAATTTTTCTTTTCGTTTTGTCATTTAGGTATGTAGTTTATTTTTCTTTTCTTAGATTTGCTCGAGGGCAAATTGTGCATGTTTTAGTAGCGTTATCTATGCTTTTATGTGTGTTATTTGGTTATAATCATATGCTTTTAATGCTTAATCGTACAAAAGTGCGTTTACTAGTTCATTTGTAGCCAAGTACAGGAAAGTGGAGAAAAAGACGGAAAAAGAAGTAAAATACAAAGATTTCTCCATGTACGAAGAATTCCCGACAAAAGCATGACTTGTGGAGTGTACTCGAGAAGATAAAGTCATCAAGTTAGTGGTCCAAAGACTCAAGAATAAAGTTCAAGAAGGAAAACGAGAAAGAAATGAAGAAAAGAAGCTAAAACGAAGACATATTGGAAGACTCGTTGTTCCCGACATACCTTCACCATTTTGGCCATAACTTTTGCATACGGACTCCGTTTGACGCCCGATTCACGGCCACGGAAAGCTAAGAGAAAGTTCTACAACTTTGAAGTTTACCATTTTCTGCCAACTTGCTCCAACCGTTTGGTCGGGCCCCGCAACCGGATCAGGTTGGAGAATGGTCAAGAACACCAACCGAAACGGTTGGAGCTTAACCGAATCAGTTGGAAGGCCTGTTTCTGCCATTTCTTCATTATTAAGACTCTAAACTTGTCCCAAACGATTCTAGGTCCTTCCCACTCAGTTTCTAGTCCCTTCCAAGCTCCTTGGAGGCCAAGTTGAGCATTGAATACCCCTAGCCTTGGAAGTAGTATAAATAGAGGCCTTTGCAACCTCATTTCATCATCCCTTCTCCATCCTTCTCATCCCTTTCACCTACCACTCCATATCTAGGTGTGAAATTCGAGCCTCCACCCTTAAGGACGAATTTCCACCTATTACAACATCCCTCTCTCAATTTACCTTCACCAAAGGTGTGAAATTCAAGCCTCCACCCTTAAGGACGAATTTCCACCAACTATCCTATCCCAACTTGTGTGAAATTCAAGCCTCCACCCTTAAGGACGAATTTCCACCTACTTATCTTCCCCAAAAGACGACAAACCTCTGCCAAATTCGTGTAGTGTGCTCAAGGGTTGTTGAAGGCGTTTGGACATCATTTTTCGGCTTGGTAGAACTATTGTCGTTGATTGGAGGCTTGAAGGTTGCTATAATCCTTCATCTTTGCCTATTGTAATTCATACTTTGGGTAAACCTTGTTACTTTTATATTTAAAGATGGTTGTTATTGATATGATTATTGAGATTTTGTGTTTGATTGGAATAATGATGAATGTCTTGATACTTGATTGTTCTTATATTGCTTTTCTTGTTGGTTTGATACGTGACAATCATAACCATCAACTTGTTACTTGTTACTTACTTAAACAAACAAACGACACTTGTAGTGCAACCAAGTCTCTTGGGACGACCTTGATTTACCAAAACCTATACTACAACTTGACTATGGTATACTTGCCCGAATGTGTTCCTAGTTAACCGGTAATTCTTGTTTACAAATTTAAAACCCCGATGGAACCCATCAGGACCACTCAGGGATCATGGTAGATCAAACGAAATATCGTAGTATGATTGGATCCCTGATGTACCTCACAGCCAGTAGACCTGATATTCTGTTCGCTGTATGCATGTGTGCTAGATACCAGGCTAAGCCTACCAAAAAGCACCTTGAAGCGGTTAAACGGGTCTTTCGGTATCTCTAAGGAACCATCAATATGGGACTTTGGTACCTGAAGGACACCGGTATGTCACTAACAGCCTATGCAGATGCTGATCATGCAGGATGTCAAGATACACGTCGAAGCACGTCAGGAGGTGCTCAGTTTTTGGGTGATAAGCTTGTGAGCTAGTCTTCAAAGAAACAAATGAGTATTTCTATATCCTCTACAAAGGCTGAATACATAGCCATGTCATCTTGTTGTGCTCAAATCCTATGGATGAGATCCCAATTATCTGACTATGGCTTTGAATTCAACAAAATCCCTCTGTATTGTGATAACAAAAGTGTCATTGCTCTCTCATGCAACAACGTTCAACATTCAAGAGCAAAGCATATTGACATACGACATCATTTCATCAGGGAGCAAGTGGAGAACGGTGTGGTGGAACTTTATTTTGTGAGGACTGAATACCAATTAGCAGACATCTTCACCAAAGCTCTTCCTAGAGAACGTTTTGAGTTTATCCTTCCACGACTTGGTCTAAAGAGTCTACAATCGGAAACACTCAAACGTCTTCAAGAGGAAGACGAGGAGTAAAGGTTTTTCTTCATCCATCTCTTGTAAATATTTATTCAAAAAAAAAGAAATAGAAAAATATAAAACTTTCAAAAATCCATAAAAATTTGAAAAACTCAAAAAATTTAAAAAAATATTGTCATTTTGTCATATTTTTCTTGATTCGATAATATCTACGGTCTTTGTGCTGTCATTCAAAGAGTGACACGGGTCTTTAGATGTTGTTCGAATGTACATAAATCTCCTAAAAAAATGAGAGAATGTAAAACAAAGGCTTATAGTCATTTCAGTCTATAACCCGGTTTTAAAGAAAGAACAGAGCCATGCTTTATCTTATTTTTCAAATCTCATGCTTTGATTCTAAAATCAATTATTTGTTATCTAATTGAAAACTAATAAAAATAACTCGGTCTCAATTTTTGAAAATCATCTGGAGTTGACATTTGTCAAAATCTCTATCTCTCAATCAACAACTTATGTCATTGATTGAGGGGGATAATGATTTCATTTAAATCAAAAGGTTATTTGTCATACAATTGGTTTAGACCAAGGTTTATGTCATGTTTTCAAAAGATATTTAAGCATGTTTAATCTTTAGAGTTTAAAGTCTCAGATTTGATCCTTATCGGTTAAATGTTTTCATAAGCAAGTCACAATTCTCCTAAAAACTTTCAAAATCAATTTAAATCTACAGAGATCACAAATCTCAAATGATTTGAAAATTATGATCGGGGGAGAATTTGTGAATTAAATTGGATTTAAACTGATAATTCGATAAATGGTTTTATAGTTATTTACAAGCTCTCCTCCCCACATGTGCCAAACGATTTCAAATTTTTCATGCACATGTTGAGGGGGAGCATCTATTTCAAACCAAAAAGGATTGAAACGTGATTGATTTGTTTCGATGTGCAGGTTTTCCCTAATATGTGCAAAACACTTCTAAATTTCTATGCACATATTGAGGGGGAGCAACTTTTTGAAAACCACATCCTTTCCAAAATTATCCTTAACAAAGTATGAAAAATACAAATTTTGATCAGGAAAGTTATGTTGATATCTTTAAGAAAATTGTAATCAAAGAAGTGAATCCTTCCTCTTGCCTCCGTGTGCCAAAACGATTTCAAATACATGATGCACATGTTGAGGGGGAGCTCTTTTTTCTAAAATATCAAAAACAATTCAGGTACAAAATGCTTTGATCATATATCACAAGTATCTGGATTGATTTTCAAATGGTTTTCAATTGGTTCCAATGGCAGATGAACAATACCAAAATAGACCGACCAAATTTACTTTATGTATGGTGATATAAGGATGGTTAGGTTAGGTATTCGTTCCCACGATCCCGACAGAGCCGGAGGGATCTACCCAGGGACAATCCACTAGATAGTGTAGAAGTCCTTAGGTATGATGAAAAAAGGAGAAAATTGAGAAATGGGAATAGTGCGGACTGAGACTGAGCTAGTACTGGAATAAACCCAACAAGGTTCTACTTATGAAGTCTCGGTAAGCACTGAAGGGGTTGAAGAATGAAAAAGAATTGAATGAGAAAAAGGGTGAAAATAAATAGCCCTCTATTATTTCAACCTTAGGGCAGAAACCGAGTTCAATACATATGCTACTGGTGGTTACCAAGGTAACATTGGTATTGAAGACAAGACGTCATGGACCCAGTGACGCACTGCACTACAACTTCCCAAGCTACCAAAAGTTTCTCTTAAAAGGGGCTTGTTTCATTCTCATGGGGAACCTACATAATCTATCGACTTTCTCTTAGAGTTTGTTGATATTGAAGAAGGAGACCCTCTCCCTAGTCTCCGGCATAGGAACCAAATGTGCACAATTGAGTCTAGAGCCACGAGATCATCAAATAAATCTCATTAGGACACTGTCAATGAAGACTCTATGTTTCACACAATATGGAAAGAGAGATTATATCTTAAGAGTCCTACGCATTATCCTTGTGGTATTGCCAGAACATCTGAGTGATATGCAAACATAGTCACAATGAAGATGGAAAGCCTTCTAGAGCCAACATCAAACAAGCTCTTGGTAGGTGGCATGTGAGATCTATCCAATAGATCAACCATGTGACAACTGAACAGAAACAATAGGGCGATTCAAACTTATGAATCAATCCTGGTTCAGGTTATGGATTGATGGATACCTTTGAAAACCGGTCGTTGTGCTTAAAATTATTTTCTCTAGCACATCGACTGTGTATTAATGTAGGATCGATAATATTATTGTGTTTGATGATTCGGGTGGTCTTGGATGATCAAAATACATGTTTGCCATTAGAGAGAGAAAGTAGATAGAGAGGGTGTTCTTGCTAGAGACTTGGTTCTCAAATATGAAAGGTTAGATTGAATGAAGCACCACCCCTTCCAAGGATGGAAGGGGTATTTATACTTACAGACACAACGACCTCCTATCGGCCTGTGGATCAGGCATACAGTGGGTAAAGACCCGTCCTTCCTCCACGGTGTTACACTAAACTATTCTACGCTACTGACTAACTAATTAACTACATAATAACGTAAATAACTACAAATCTACGAGCTAACATATGCTAGACCATTATTGGGGTGACCGATACTTTAACATGGAATTTCCAATTCCTAACAATCTCCCCCTAAGGGAGGTCACCCCATGAAATACATTTTGCTTCCTAGCATTCTATCTTTGACGTAGTTCTTGAGCTCGTAGACTTGAATTCTTCATTTCAGCAATCTTTGTGCTTTTGTAGCGATACTTCAAAGTCCGCATTGATTTGTACATTCAGTGGAGGCCTTTGAACTGATCCACATCTTTGATGATCTTCGAGCTTTCTTTGAGATCATCAGCCACAGCAAATCTCTCTGGATCATCCATAGTTGTGTTGCCTTCATGTGATGTTGTGACTTTCGGACCGACATGCTCACACTTTTGGATCATGACATCTTTTTATCAGAGTAGCGAAAGCTTTACTGGTTCATGACATTTGCAGCAGCGTAGCAGAAGCATAGAATGAAAATATCATAGCCAGGTTTTGTACATATGCACCAGTCATGATTTCTTCAATTAAGTGTGGATGCTATGAGCATGCGGCTTTGGATTGACTCCTCAATTCTGATCAGCTGCAACCGTCCAAATGTACCTGCAAACAATAGTTTGCAATAAAACACACGAAAGTGTCTTTGATCACTTTCGTTGAATTGAGGTACACGGCCCACGGTTCCCCGTTGATCAGTACAAGTACTGCCTGTGATCAGGTAGGATTCCTAAGAATCTCCTTGACAGGGTTTCGCAGCTGTTCTAGCCGTTCTCAAACCGGAACGTCTCAAAGAAGACAACACGGAGTGAGTGAACCAGCGAATTGAGATTCACTGATTGATGAAAAATGAATTGAAAACAATCGCGTATTGCTTAAGATTAAGAGTTTTGCAATACGACGAAGGTTTTATGAGAAAGATCAATTTTCAATCAAAATACTTTTTGTATTTGAAAAGAGTACACATTCGACGTGCTAGTGAAAAAAAGAGATTCGCACATCGAACGGTTTTCCCAAAAGTATTTTTTCAATCAGATATACTTTTTGAATTTGAAACATGAATACACATTCGATGCGCTAGAGAAAAGAAGATTTTCACATCGAACGGTTTTTCCAAAAGCATTCGTCAATTCCATTCCTGGACCAAGGTTGATTCAAGAGTGAATCGCCCCATCGTTTCCATCCAGTTGTCACAAGCTTGATCTTTTGCAAGATCTCACATGTCACCCACCAAGAGCTTGTTTGATGTTGGCTCTAGAAGGATTTCCATCTTCATCGTGAATATTTTCATACCACTCGGATGTTCAGGCAATACCACAAGGATAATGCGTAGGACTCTTAAAATATATTCTTACTTTCCATATTGTGTGAAACAGCAAGTCTTCAAGAATAGTGTCCTAATGAGATATTGTGGATGATCTCTTGGCTCTAGACTCAATAGTGCACATTTGGTTCCTGTGCCGGAGACTAGGGAGAGGGTCTCCTTCTTCAATATCAACAATCTCTAAGAGAAAGTCGATAGATTATGTAGGTTCCCCGTGAGAATGAAACAAGCCCTTTTAAGAGGAACTTGAGTGGCTTGGGAAGTTTAGTGCAGTGCGTCACTGGGTCCATGACGTCTTGTCTTCAATACCAGTGTTACCTTAGTAACAACCAGTAGCATATGTATTGAACCCGGTTTATGCCCTAAGGTTGAATTGATGGAGGGCTATTTCTTTTCACCCTTTTTCACATTCAGTTCTTTTTCATTCTTCAACCCCTTCAGTGCTTACCGAGACTTCATTACTAGAACCTTGTTGGGTTTATTCCAGTTCTGGCTCTGTCTCAGTCGGCACTCTTCTCATATCTCACTTTTCTCCTTTTTTTAATATACCTAAGGACCCTACACTATCTAGTGGATTGTCCCTGGGTAGATCCCTCCGGTTCTGGCGGATCATGGGAACTAATACCTAACCTCACCATCCTTATAACTCCATACATAAAGTAAAATGGTCGGTCTTTTGGTACAGTTCATTCTTCCTTGAAACCAATTGAAAAATCATTTGGAAAAACAATCAAGGTACTTGTGATACGAGATCAAAGCATTTTGTACCTTAATAGTTTTGATCATTTAGAAAACCTCCCCCTCAACATGTGCATATGATTTAGAAATTGTTTAGCACACGGAGGCAAGAGGACTTTGAAATATTTTATTTGATCACAATTTTCATAGAAAAAGCCATTTGATTTTCTTTGGTAAATTCTCCCCCTCAATATGTGCATAGGATATTTGAAAACATTTTATCACATAGAGGCAAGAGTTAATTTGAAGCACATCCACAATCACAAGAGCCATTAAGAAACCATTTGAAAACTCAATCAAGGTACTTTATAAATCACTTTAACAAGCTTTCGTACCTCGATAGTTTATTTGCTCCCCCTCAATATGTGCTTCAAGATTCGAAAGCGTTTAGCACATATGAGCGAGCAGCGTGCACAATTAAATCAAAACGATCACCTTTTATCAAATTTCATAATTAAATCACAAATTCTCCCCCGATCAAAAATATCAAACCCTTTGAGATTTTGGATCCCAAGTGATTTAATTAGGTTTAGAAAACATGGGAGAAAATGTGGCCTTGTTTAAATACTCATCTGGTTTTTGGATAAATCCTCCTCCTCAACATGTGCATTGAATTTGAAATCGTTTGGCACATGGAGGCAGGAGTGCCTTTGAAGAACTAAAACCAATTCCATTTAAAATAGATTTGAGATTTAAATCACGATCTCTACCCCGATCAGAAATTTCAAACCATTTGAGATTTGTGATCCCAACTGATTTAAATAACTTAGAAAATTTTAGGGAAAGACGTGGCAAGATTCAATTTTGAAAGATGACAGATATGAACCATTTTAAGACATTAAAGATTGTTAGTGTCATGTATGATAGTTTTTAAGAGATCTTTTAAGTAAAACAAAACAATTTCACAATCAAACAAGAACAGAAAGAATTTCATTTTGAAAGACCTTGATTCTAAAGAAAAATCATACCATGACATAACATTAAATCTTTAGATCACCACATTTTAACGTACAAACCAGAACTTTTATGAAGAAATATTGTTTAAAAATATTATATTTTAAATCACTCTCCCCCTCAATCGATGACCGAAGTCGATAATTGAGTGACATAGGTTTTGATAAAAAGAAGTCCGGTGATTTTCAAAAATAAGACCAATTTATTTTCAAAACAATATTTTTCCATTTTCAAAACAATATTTTCAAAAATTGTTTAAAAATGGTATCATTCTCTACTTTTTCCTGCACAAGATACGTTAGGTGGTTGAGAAGCTTCCGTTTTTGTTGCTGTATGGTTTGGAAGAATAACCACCTGCTGATGCAGTGAGACTTCTTCTTACGTTGCATTTTGAATGCCAACTGAGGTCAAATTAAGCACCGTTTCTTCAATCACTTAGAAGAAAACCATCTGCTGATGCAGTGAGACTTCTTATGTTGCATTTATGCCAACTCTCCATAGAAGTTCAATTAAGCTCCGTTTCTTCATTTGTCAACCCAAGATATTGTTACCCTTTCCTTTCGGCATCCAATCATCTTCAATTATGGGATCCGGATCGGGAACATTCTTTTATACCAATATACATGCATACGTTAGTGAACACACATACAAATATATGGTGGTCGACATCACCCAAACAACAATCGACTAATAAAAGTCAATGCAACATATCAATCAGATCATATAAATGTATGGGAATAATGTGTTCATCAAACTCTAATCATCTAATCCTAGCAATCATATCCTAGGCACCTAGTCCTTCAACATAGGTTAACATCATTTTTAATTAAGCATATTAGGATAATTAAGAAAGCTCGTTAGAAGATATAGATTTGAAAACATTCTCCCCCTCAACCAATAACTCATTTTATAAAAGATTTTAAAAGTGCTGAAGTCATTGATTGAGTTTCCAAATTTTATAAAAACTCTGAATCTGATTGTTTTTAAGCAACTCATTTTCCACCATTTTGAACACACCAAATATTTTTCTGAATAATTTTAGACGGAAAAACATTTGTGTAGGAACAGCAGTCCTTCGACATACTTTCCTCATTTAGTTTTTAGGATAAGTGCACGAAAATATTTGAAAATTGGTTTAGCGCAACACTTTCCTTTCTTTTGAAGAGCGGGTTGCTATCAGAAATAATAGCAAACCATTGTTTAAGCACGGGTTACAGTCTGAAATAACTGTAAGCCATATTTTGAGACATGTTTTGAAAAGAATATTTACATCTCCTGCTCGAACTTCATCTATGGTCCCGTGCCATTATTGAATGACATTTCTAAGACCGTAGATGTTATCGATACCAGAAGACATGTCTAGAGAAAACATATTTTTGGTATTTTTTTTAAATTTTCTGATTTTTATGGGTTTTTGATGGTTTTATATTTTTCTATTTTCTTTTTGTTGGTTTTATATTTTTGTATTTGGTTTTTAATAAATATATACAAGGATAGAGAAGATGATATAGTAAAAGAAGATGATGATACGAGTACCGAGATAAGGATATCAAGCAGCCCCGTTGTTGAAGAAGAAATCGTCATCTCTTAAACATTCACCACCAAAGCTTCCAAGGCTCCAGAATAGAAGATAGAACATGAGCCTTCGAGAAAAAAGAGACTTTGGCTGCTTCCCCCCAAGCAGATCCATTAGATGAGCAGATTCGAAGCTCTATTTCAAGCTTTCCTTAGCCAGGTGCACAAAGAAGCACACCATTATCATAAATCTCGCTGCTCCATTTAAGAACGATAATCCAGGTTCTCCGTTCTGGGTTATATCATCAACAAGAATAGCAACGTATCATCCCACTCATAAATAATCTTCTCAAATTTCATAACCACAGAAGTCTGACGCAATCCATTCCAAAAGGTGTCAAGAGAACAATTCCCCCAAGTAGTTGAATTGATGTAGTCAGTCTCTTTGTATAATGCTCAAGAACTCTCCCAAATACACATCATGAGGGGAATGAAAACACCTTCCCATGTTCACATTTTTCTTCCCGGATGATCGTGTATGAAGCTCAAGAATCCGAAGTACACCAATACCCAAGAGCTCTCCCGAATACACATCATGAGGGGAATGAAAACACCTCCCCATGTTCACATTTTTCTTCCCTGATGATCGTGTATGAAGCTCAAGTATCCGAAGTATACCACTACACAAGGAAGGAATGACTGATAACATTGAAGAAGCAGGCCAAGTCACTGATTATCTCTGCGGATGACAATCTCTGCGGATGTCAACTCCGGAATAAGTGATTATATCTCTAAATCACTGATTAAGCCCTCAAGTGAAAATAGCTGAGCATCCCCAATGTACACAATCTCTCTCCCCAATGAATCACACACTTGTGTACCTCGTTTATCTTCAGAAACTTTCTCTAACATCTCTTCCCCACATAGTTGGAATAAACACTAAACGCCATGAGTCAAACCTTGAGCTTCTCTGCGGTAATGACATTTGTCTTCCCGGGATATCTTCAATCACTTAGAAGTATTAAGTTCATCAAGTTTACTCGCGTTTAGATGCGTGTCTCCTTCCTCCTTTCTGGTTTTGATGATTCAGAATCAGCAACACATAATAAGCCCAAATACTTGAAATCTTTATGAGAAGAACACTTGAACTCTTGTGAGAATCAACTTGCTGAAGACTCTCTCTGACTATTTTTATCAACCCTTATGTAGACAATTTGAAGTGACCACTGAAGAAGAACACCCGATATAACATACTTGAAACTGAAGTCAACATCCCTACATTTGTATCTTAAGCTTGCACCTAATGATGGAAGAACGGTGTATAGAATTTATGCTTCAAGCAAATCTCTAAGTACTCACTACCAAAACAAAGTATGAGACATTAACACCTCTTGCGATTATCCACACCGTCATATGCGTGTGACACTGAGTAAAACAAAGTAACTCCTAATAGTGATAGTTAACCAGGTCTTCAACCATCCACCTCGACTGCTGGTAACTAGATAAACCAAGTCTTCAACTCAAATTCTTAAGCCCGAGCAAGTTATCAAATAAGAACACGCCTTTGTGAAAGTCAACTTCAATCTCAAATAAGTGATAAATGATTAACTCCGAAGTAATCAACTTGTGTCAAATGTCTAATATGAGAAATAGTCAATAACAACGTCTCGAGGAGTCACTGCTAAATAATATGAGCAAGTCTAATTGGGGATTGAATCTGACTTATAACTCTCTCCCAATTAGTGCTCTCCCCTAAACCGACAATTTGTTTGATAAATGCCCATATTAAGAAGAAGTCTTTAGATCGTTAAATGTAACTCGTCTTTAGTCTTCTAACATGTAGCAAAAAATGTAGAACAGACTGTAGACTCGACCTTCTTCAAGATTGTGCAGTTGGGGAATAGATAGTTAACATCTTCAACTCACACCAAAAAGCATCCCAATTAACTTACATCTTGCAAATCCCCTTAACTAAAATCCCTCCTAATCAAACAAGAACAGAAAGATGTTCATCAAGAAAATCAGCAATCAGGCCGCAACGAACACACAAGATGGTAACACCAAACTACCAATCACATCAAACAAGAACAGAGAGATTGTTCGGAATCATCATGTTGATGTATACGTGAAGCATTAACCGGAAGCACTTTGTCGATAAACTCATCAATCCGAGTGAAGATGTCAACCAACGGCTCTTAGAAGAGAAAAACTCCATGTGAAGATGACCCGATAAGAAGAAGATCGGTTCTTACATGAGTTTAGAGCCGTATGACCATTTATATTCTCAAATATTAATCAACGATGCAAAAAAATTCACACTTCTTCTCCCCCTCAAGAATTGCATACGGATATGCCATTCTTGTCTAAATAAGTGAAATCGTCCAAAAGTATTCTATTCACACTTCTCCCCCACAAAATTTGCACATGATGTCGCCATCGTCATTATAGTTGAGCACGTGGAATAAGAAAACAATCAATGGTAGCCCGGTTCACTTGATGACTGAAGCGCATGGAAAAAGTATGAAGCATGTTGATGAGAATGGTCATAATGAGAAGATTTCTCTTCTTCCGAAGATAATGTGCACTGAAGCGTACACATTTCTTTTCTTTAGAGTACGAGGCATGAACTGTTGTGTTCATACGTCATAATCTCTCTCTTTTCAATCTCTTTTGGCAAAACTTATAATCAACCCCATTATCATTCAGTAGGCTTTTTGTCTTGACAGCTGATGGAGAAAACCCAATATGATGAATTTGACCCTGAAGTAAACTAACCCGAACTAGTGACTTAAACTTGCACATATGTAACAAAGAGCGGTGCCGATTTCCATTAGCATCTCTAAGTACTCTCTATGTACTCTATACTCTTCAACCAACCAACCATCAAGTATAAGACGTACATCACCTCTTGAAAATCCACAATTGAATGTGACACTGAGCACAACAACGTAACTCCTTAAAGTGATAGTTATCTTGTGGTGGTAAGAGCCCAATTCCCCCAAGTGGTAAAAGAAAAGGTAAAAGTCACCCAACAATAACTAGATTTCCAAGTCTTCGTTTTTGATAATAAGCTCGAACAAGGATCATGAAGAATCTTCATCCAACCATCCCCGATACCTTCAGATACTAAGTACACTCGCCCGTGATATTTCACTTCAACCTCAAATAAATAATACTGAATTAACGCCGTTGTCACATCTTCTGAACTGCTCAAATCTAGCCTTCTTTGACATTTAAATGAACTTTGATAATGGTTTCATCCCGACCATGGTTAAAAGCACATAACCCCGTTAAACCTTGTAATAACCAAACAACCATGACGAATATCCAAACACACATCCAATTCATGAAATACACCCTTTTATCCCTTCTTCGAAGCAGAAACCGTATCACCAGCATCAAGTATGATCCAGAATTACACTTTCTCTTCTCCAAGATGGTTCCATCATTACGGGATTTTACAACTCTATGGTTTAAACCGAGAAATAGTTTCTTTCGCGGGATTTTACAAAACCAAGAATAAACCGTAAGATAGATCCGGAAATGCACTTTACAATTACCAGGATGTTTCCATTGTCACGGGATTTTACAAGTCTATGATTTAAACCGAGAAATAGTTTCTTTCGCGGGATTTTACAAAATCAAGACAAAACCGTAAACAATGTCAGCTTGAATGTATTATAGCAATTTTGGTTTCGGTGAATATCTGTTTTAGGGGAACATGCAGTGGTTCATCAGCGGTTCATTATCCAACATCATCATTATCATCAACCATCCAATAAACACTTTGGTAAACACATCATTCACGCATATTCTGACGGCTATTGCTGTAACCACTTGATGAAGTAAACCTGATATTTCAAACTTGATCATGAAGTGAATGTCCCCAGATTTGTTACTTAAACTTGTACTAATTGATTCGTGGTAAAGTGAGTGGTGAAAAACACAATATCAATATATATCAAATTAACCGTAAAATTCGACACAATTAACCCTTTAGGAAAAAGGTCAACGTATCAAATCTCACGGGTGTGATAAAAGTGATACCGGAAAAGTGATTTCCCCGGGTCGTGTCCCAACGAGGTGTGAAATTGACGGCGTCATAGAGTTTCGTGATTTGGACTTGAATTGGTCAAACAATTTCGGATTTGGATTACGTTTTTTACAAATTAAAGAACGGGAATGAAAATAAAGCATGTAAAACAAAGTAAACACTAAATAAACTACTACTAAGCCTAAGAAACAATAAAGCTAAGCTAAGTTACATCCTAAGGTGCTAAAACTAAAAAACGTAAAAACCGGCAACCACCCGAGCCAAAAATGTAAAACTTTTGCAATTAAAGGGCTACGGGTGTGAAATCAGTTTTCCTACGTTCTATTTGAATAAAAATAATTTTAGAAAAAAGCCGGGTATTTTTTCGACTCTTATTTTATTTAATATGAATTAAAAACTAATTTAATCTAATTAATTCTTTAAAAATACTAAACTATTTTTGAAAATTCTAAAAAAAGTTACATAAACTACTTTGACTCAAAATTAAGCTAAGAAAAACTTGAAACTAGCTGGTTGCTTTTGAAATAAGCTACAAAATAAGTTAACAAGATCTTGAAAAGCAAACTGCTTAGTACCCTTAAAAGTTTAATTGTGTACAATTAAAACCAAAGAAGTCCCAAGGGCAGTTGGACAAGGGTGCGTGGTGTGTGGTCGTGTTCAGCAGACAGGTCCAGTGTTCGAATCCCACACCCCACCTTTTTGAAAATCTATTTTTTTTTTACTTTTTCCTTTTGAAACTTACAAAACCAGTTAACAGAAACACTTATTGGGAGAACCTTTTTCAAGAAACCTTATAAATAAGCTGTTTATGTCAGCTTATAGCAAAACAGATTTCTAAAGCTTGAACACCATCCTTCTGAAATCACAACAGGTAGCTAGTCCCAAACACCCTCTAATAGCAAATTTTAAGCTTCTATTTAACAGTTAACCAACAAAGCAAGAATGGACTTAAGCAAAGGTGATTAGGACTAAGCTAAATGCAATTAATTTAAGCTAAAATATAGGATAAGCAGTTGGCAAAAGGAGCTACACTAAGGGGAGTCCTAAACTAAAAAAAGATTTGAAATAAGCAATAAGAGTATCCTAATAAGTACTAGGAGAACTAATAAACCAAATCCTAACTACACTTTATCTAAGCTACCATGAAATTTCCTAAATAAGCTAGGTGTCCTACTGATAAGCTAAAAAGGGAGACAGAAGGTGACCTGTTGCGTGGCTGTTGTGCAGGCTTAAATCAGCCCAATGTAGATACTTGGGGCTTATTTTTAAGCCACCAAAAGTCTTCCCGAGCAAGTACAAGCTACAAATTATAAAAGTCAGCTTAGCAAATATACAAAAGATGCTAATGGATGGGAAAGGAGGGCCCTGTACAACTTATAAATAAGCTGTACAACAGTGGGTCTTGGCTGTTGTTACTCTTGAGACAGAACCAAAATAAGGGCTATAAGCAGTTTTTTAAAAGTAAATACAACTAGATTAGGGGCAACCTAATAGCACATGAACCTAAAACAGATTTAGAATGGTACATCAAGTAACAAAGTAAGCGAGTTTAGGGACAATTAACCTACAAACAGCTGATTCAAAACCCATTCGAACAGCAGGCTGCTGCTATTCGTTGGTGTGACAGAAAAGATGTTGCCAACCAAACTCTTTGAAAATCAATGTACCAGTTTCACACCTACATTCTTGGCTTAAAAACCAATAAAGAATTTTGACTTCAAAAGTCAAAATGGGTAAAAAACTGTTTTCACCATTTTATAAACTAAACCAAACACCCCTTAAATGGAAGTTTCAACTAAACTGATTTTCTATTAAAAGGATTGGGAATTTTTTCTCTTAGCAACTCAGTAAGCTAACTAACTCCAACTAATGGAAACTTAATCTGACAAGCAAATAAGACAACTGGAAATAAGCACTTAACTGAGAACATATTTTGAAACTAAAGAAAATTTTCATTCAATAAATAAAAGTACAAGAGGCTTGAAACATGAAAACTACAAAACTAATTTTTGAAATTTAAACCTAGATTAAACCTAAAACTAGACTGCCTCATAACATTTGGCTACAACTCCTTTTATACTAAAACCCTAGGGTCTTCAATCTCTTCTTGGGTCTTCACTTGTGCTTCTTTGAGTTGATCCCAGCCATTCAATAAGTAGGTACCAAACAGATATGATCAGAGCCATTGATTTGGTCTTTTAGACATGGATTTCCACCGTGGCATTTGGGGGAGAGGGATAGTGGGTTTGGGAAATGGGTATAACTGGGTAAAGGAGGGTTTAGGGATTGAGTGTTTGGGGTTTTGGAATTCTGGGTAAAAGAGTTGTGGGTGTTCTGGGTTTTAGAGAAAGGATAAAGGAGGGAAAAAGGTGAAGAAGAAAGGGTGGGAGGTCGTTTTTTTATTACTGAATGTGAGGGGGTCCAAAAAGAGAGGTCAAGTGGAAGTGGAAGGGGTCAAGTCTAGTGGTGTTTAGTATTAATCCATAAGGACTAATATTGCATTTTATCAAAAACCAAAGGACCAAATCTGTGAAATCTGAAATTGCAGGGACCATTCATGTAACTTCTGAAAAGTAATCCAAGGGTCATATTTGACAATCTCACATAATCAAGGGACCAAATCTGTCATTTTTTAAACTCGAAGGACTGAAATTGTAATTTTCCAAAAATTATCCAAATGACCAATTTTGACAAGTAAGAATTACCAAAGGACTAAAAATGTTTATTTACCAATTTAAAATGTCCAGGGGTGAATTCTGTCATTCTTAGAAATTCCAGGGACTAAAGTTGCCATTTTTTAAAAGTTGGGGGACTGAAACTGCCAATTATGCAAACTTTGCTCGTTTTTCATTTGTCTTTGATAATTTTGCATCTGAAACATATAAAACACAATTTTGAGATATTTTCAGTATTTTGATGCATTTCGGAGTGTTTTAGATGTTTAGCAGCTCAGATTTGACCAAAAATGATGAGTGAATAAGCACTCATCACTAATCCTTGTGAAGAAGAAACGGTGTACCCAATGTACAAAACCTCTTGACATTCTCAACTGAGTGAGACACCGAAGTGATAACAACGTTGTGGGACAAGTGAGAAAGAATCACACACGTAACTAAATAGCCAAGTCTTTATCACTCTCTGTAAATGCCCAAACAAGTCATCTTCGCGGAAGGGTAGAAAGAAAGAAGACGAAATAAGTAAACGCGCCCGGAAAACCTCACTTCAAATCCAAATAAGAAATATCGTCCAAACAACCTTATAGTCATCAAAGTTCAATTATCAATTCAAGCCGTGACGTAATATCCTTCGTGGAGATGCATAAGCCAAAGTATCAATCCGTATAACACAGCAAATCATATCAACCCATCTCACAAACAAATCTCATTATCACAAATTATTACTCGCATCCCATAATGATAAAATATTAGCTCAAACCTTTTAACACCACATCCGGTTTGCATGTATTCGGTATTACTCCTCTCCATAACCGATGCATCCCAAGTGAAGATTATATTCCATACAAAACTCACCAGTACAAAAATTTTCACAAACTCGGTCTAATTTTATCCGAATGATTTTAAACATGCAGCCCAACATTTACAAGACAAATCCAACGTCCACGTCCATTCCAACATTATCATAAGTCCATGTAAAATGTGGATCAAGTACATTAGCACCAATAAGGTGATGACATGGCCCAATGCACAAGACTTTTGCAACAAGGCTTGTCCAAGCCCACATGTTCATTCACGATACCCGGTAGAGAAATTAAGGCCTGATCACTTTAACTAAACGAATACCCTAATATTTAGGTGTATAAATCTCCTCATATCACAAACTTACCAACCCTAAAAATACACACTCTGATAATACTCGCCTACCACATACTTCTCTCAAAGCAGATCTAAGAATATTATTACGCCTCTCTCATCCACAACACACTTACAGCCTCAACAAACCCTAAACACTTCAAGGAAAATCTGTTTCTACCTCAGAAAATTAATCAACGAGACCTCACCACAGGGATGGTTTGAGAGTCTTTGATTCGAAAGACATAGGGTAGCCACATGGATGGCCATAATCATTTTGTAACTACCACAGGGATGGCTAAGGTTATGAAATTGGTTTCACTACATAATGGATCAACGAAACAAAAAAGGTAATCCCTCCTCTTTATTCAAGAAATCCGAACTGATCATAAGATTTTGGAGTAAAAAGAACTTTTGTTATTCGAATAGTATTCATAATCTTGTCTTTTAACTCCACAACGAATTTAAAGAGATGAACAAATGCACACGTTGCTTGTTCTCTCATAATCATATTCGGATATTCAAAGGATTCAATTCCTTAAATTGATCAATGAGGCATACGTACTTATGTGAATAGATCGTAAATGGTCTATGTGTTTGAGAACCGTTCACAAAAGATACAAGGCTAAGATCGAAGCATGTTTTTTCTTTTTGATTCAATGAGGGTGAGATATTGATTCTTTGATGATAATGGGTCGAACATAGTTGAAGTTTAATAACTTATAACCCTTTTGACCCATATCTGAGATCTTGTTTTACACTTTTTGTTATTCTCTATAAATCCAAAAAAGACTTGTGACCATGTAACTTATGAGATCAATGATGTGCAAACCATTCGTGTGATTAGACCCTCGAGGTCTTGGTGTATAATATACCCACGAATTTGACTGGGATCTTGATATATTTGAGTCAAGTTTTAGATGTAGAAGTGTCTTTGTGTTGATCAGTTGTCTTGGATCTGTGATGTTGTGGTTTCATGTGATAGACCCATGGTCGTCTTGATTAGGCATCAAATAAACATGAAACACATCTGAGGTTGATTATGATTTAATTATATTTATTGTTAGGAATTGAGTGTTGTTTCATGGGGTGTATGGTTATTGTAATGAACTGATGATGGACTGATGATGGTGAGACATTCCTGAAGTCGAGTCTTGTTGTGTTGGTATTGAGGTCAAGTCGCTAGGTCCTTTTAATCATGTCAAGTCGCTAACCCATTCTTCTCAAAGTAAGTCGCTACCTGTTTTTATCAAAGCAAGTCGCTACTGACTTTCAAAAAAGTCGGTAAATCTACAAGTCGCTACTGCAATAGATGTACAAGTCGCCACTTGTTAAATAACAAGTCGCTACCCAAAATTAAGAGCACAAGTCGCTAGTTAGATTCGATGAATCTGGACAATTTTTTGACAAGTTGCTAACTTGAAAAATGACATTTTTCGATGAGTTTTCCGACAAGTTTTGCGACCATCTTCATACTTACCCAGAAAAATGCATAAAAACTACATCTTTTGATAGGTTTGACCACGAATATGATCAGTTGACCAAAAAAAACATAATAACCGTGTAACAGAAATCATAAAGGACTGTTTGGACAACAAGACTTTTGACCAAAAGGAAATGCACACAAAACATGTAACACTGTTTTACCAGAAAAATGTAAACATTTTCCAAACCAAAATAGTGCAAAACTAGTTAAACAAACCAAAGACCACAAATAACAACCATGGTATGACCACACAAATCAAAGATAACACAAAAACCTTGGCTCTGGTACCAATTGTAGGATCGATAATATTATTGCGTTTGATGATTCGGGTGGTCTTGGATGATCAAAATACATGTTTGCCATTAGAGAGAGAAAGTAGATAGAGAGGGTGTTCTTGCTAGAGACTTGGTTCTCAAATATGAAAGGTTAGATTGAATGAAGCACCACCCCTTCCAAGGATGGAAGGGGTATTTATACTTACAAACACAATGACCTCCTATCGGCCTGTGGATCAGGCATACAGTGGGTAAAGACCCGTCCTTCCTCCACGGTGTTACACTAAACTATTCTACGCTACTGACTAACTAATTAACTACATAATAACGTAAATAACTACAAATCTACGAGCTAACATATGCTAGACCATTATTGGGGTGACCGATACTTTAACATGGAATTTCCAATTCCTAACAATTAATATCTCAAAAATAAAAGGTGTTTATGATTGATAATTGATTTTCTTTAAAACCTTCGTTGTATTGCAAAAACATTTTATTGAGCAGTACATGAGTGTTTTTCAAATCATTTTTCATCAATCAGTGAATCTCAATTCGCTGGTTCACTCACTCCGTGTTGTCTTTTTTGAGACGTTCCGGTTTGAGAACAGCTAGACCAGCTGCGAAACCCTGTCAAGGAGATTCTTCGGAATTATACCTGATCACAGGCAGTACTTGTACCGATCAACGGGGAACCGTGGGTCGTGTACCTCAATTAAATGAAAGTGATCAAAGACACTTTCGTGCGCTTTATTGCTAACTGTTGTATGTAGGTACGCCCGACGTTTGTAGCTGATCAGAATGGAGAGGTCAATCCATAGCCGCATGCTCACACAACACATTTATTTCTAAAGAAATCATGATAAGTGCATTAACAACTCTGATATTTTCACTCCATGCTTCTGCTACGCTGCTGCAAATATCATGAATCATCTAAAGCTTCCGCTACTCTGATGAGAAGAAATCATGATCCAGAATGTGAGCATGTCGGTCCAAAAGTCACAACATCACATAATGTCAATACTACAAAGGAAGAGTCAGAGATTTATGGTAGCTGATGATCTCAAAGTTGGCTCAAAACTCATTATCACGTGGATCAGTTAAAGACCTCCACTTGGATTAACCAAACATGCAATAATGAAGAATCAATGACTACGGGCTACAGAGCAAAGAACATTAACAAGAATCCAAGAACAATCTTAATGTAATATCTGTTTGTATTCTATGTAATTTGAGGTGACCTCCCTTAGGGGGAGATTGTTAGGATTTAGTAAATCCAGTTATTAAAGTGTCGGTCACCTCAAGTATATGTAATCATTAGAAAGCTCATAGTCGCAGTTATTTAATGTTAGTTAGTATTTAGTTTAGTAACACCATGGAGGACGGACGGGTCTTTACCCACTGTATGCCTGATTCACAGCCCGTAGGTGGCGTTTATGTAAGATACTATAAATACTCTCTACCTCCCAAGGTAGAGGGTTGGAGCTCATAATAATACTTTTACTTTCTCTCACTAAATTCCTAAAACTCTAAACTTTCTCTCTCTAAAACATCAAGTTATATGCCCCACTTGATCATGGTTTGATGTGTTTGTGAAATCCAATATGTTACAAGTCTTCAGTTTCAGTTTGTCTTCAGTGCTTGTGGTTGGTGAGGAGTTTGAGGGATTCAGTGAGTTATTGTCATCACTCACTGAATCCACCATCTTCTTCTTGACTCAGTCTTCACCCTTTAAGTTCCGCCTTACTGAGTGGAGAGACTTCTTCTATGTCTCTTACTGAGCGTCCTGAAGATGACTCACTGAGAGACTACGCACTCAGTGACCTGTTAGTGTTTAACAGATTAAGCACTTAGGTTAATTTCTATTCAAATTAAGGGGTTTGGGTATTTACTAAACCCAACAGTCTCCCCCTATTTGGATATACAAATAGCCTAAGTGGTTGATCAGTGTAAGTGAGCAAATGGCTTCTTCTTACACTGAATGTACTGATGAATATAATAAGGAACACTGAATATTTTAACAAAACATACATCGTTTATTCATCACATTACATGGTTCCTATCACTAGTACAAAAGATAAACAAAATGATGTCAGTCCAGATGGATTCCCAATGCTTCAAGCTTGACTTTCTTGGTGATGAGTATTTCCCTATCATGATGCTCTCTTATTTTGGCGTTTAAGTCAGCACAGAACTTGATATTTGCAGGAGTCTGAATTTGAGAGGCCACTGGTATGTAGCTTAGCATTGTAGCCACTCTTGCTTGATCAATATCACTCCACCTTTGGAATGCTCGGTTTCCATAGACATCAATGAAAAATAGCCTTCTTTCAGGCTTTTCAATCACCAGACAATTCACAAACTTTACCCCTTCACGCAGCTCCCTGTTGCATTCGAGTCCAGGCACTTTGATCTCAGGCTGGAACTCAACTCTTTTCCTTTTGCCAGTGGATGATTGTGGTTGAGATCCTTGAGGTGCAGTTAAGGCAGGCTGAATCCCCAGTTGTGTTGGTGCATCCCTCAGTCTTTCATACCTTTTACTGAGCATTTCATCAGCTCCTTAACCACCGCATTCTTCTTCTTTTCAATTATCGGACCCAGTTCATCGAGTTCAGTGATCCCAAAGTCAGTGAATTTCAGGGGATCATGAACCTCGAAGTGTCTTTTATCATCCCCTCTGTAAACATTCATGGCCAGTGGTTTGGTATTGGGGATGATTCTGACATCTGTGATCTTTTCAGGTAGCATTCGGCTTGTCATTATCCATTTGTAATGCTCAATTCTGCTTTGCCTGAGGGCTTCAGCTTTCTTTTTCTTTTCTTCCAATTGCTTTCTCATTTCAGCCATCTGAGCAGCCTGAGCATCCTTGAACTTTTGTCCTGCCTGACCTTTTTGGAGTTTCTTTGGATCTATTCCCATGTTCTCAGCTTCTTCAGCGACTACCTTTGCCAGTGCTTCTCTATTCTTCTTATCTTCCTCAGCTTGTTTCAATCTCCTTTCTTCTTTAGCAAGATATTTACTTAGCTGTTGAGGTGTGAGCAGGTATTCAGTGTTGCCGATCTTGTAGGGAATCATCTCAGGCTCGGGTTTAGGCTCTGGTGTTTGCATTATGGCCTTCCCTTTGTCTTGTCCTGATGAAGATGATGCAACCAAGGGTGGTGTTGTTGTCATGATTAGTGTTGTGACTGTCAGTGTTGTTGTTGTTGATGTTGGTGGTGGGATTGATGAGATGGGTATTGCTGAAACAGGTGGTGATGATGATAATGGAGTTGCAGATACTGGTGGTGTTGGCTCCCCCTCAGTGTGAGAGGAAGTCTCTTCAGTGCTCCTCTCCCCCTCAACTGTTGCGGCAACGTCAGTGAGAGCAAGAGTTGGCTCGGACACTGGGGGAGCTTGGGTGGCCTGACCTCTGAAGGCTTGGTAGATTTCAGTAATCATAGCCTTGATATCAGATGTATCCTTTTGGAGATCAGTGACCTTTGTTTCAAGATTAGCCTGAGAGAGTTCCAAGGCTGTCATCCTAGGCCCAAGATTCCAAGCCATTGATGAGGAAGCCTTAGCCATATTGGTCACCTGAACATCCAAAGAGCCCAGTATTGTCTAAAGAGACTGGACTGAAGATTGAATACCCTGAATATTGGCAGATTTCAGCATGTTGATAAGTTCAGTAAGGCCTGAGGAATTCTTCAAGTAAGCCTCAGTAGCCTCCAGCACTTTTGAGTTGAGTGCTGGGTCTTCTTTGACCGATTCCCTGATTTCATCAATCTTGGTCCCACAACTCTGAAGGTGTGTGAGAAAGTTAGCCAGGTTATCATCCAATCTATGAAGTTGCTCATACATAAGATCTATGTGTTCATCAGTGTTTTCATTAAAGGTGAGCACATCGGATCTAAGATTAGCATAACTGGCAGCAGCCTCAGTGTGTTGATCCCACATTTGGTCAGTGACCCCAGAGTATATCTTCCGTAAGGCTTTGGTGATCCACATGACTAGCTGCCGTTTATTGATTGGAAGAATGTTGTCATAGCGGCTAAATTCACCAGAATTGGATGATGAGGAGTCCGAGTCATTATCTTCAGGTTGAAATGGTGACTCAGTATGCTCCTGTGGATCAGGCCTAGGTTCTTGTTCAGATTGAACTTCAGCGTCCACTTCATCCCCTGCTGATAAAATTTCATCATCACTTTCAGCAGGTTCATCATCAGAAAAGAGTAACCCTGTAACTTCAGCCATAGTTCACAAAGTAGGGGTGATGGGTTCCGTATCAGCGGGTGGTCTTAATCCCTCTGAGTCTTTGTCCCCCTCAGACACTGGTGGGTGTTTCCTAGTGCCTTCTCTAGAGTCAGGATTGGTGGTGGGTTCCATATCGGCGGGTTGTTCCTTTCCCTCCGAGTCTTTCTCCCCCTGAGACCCCTGAGACACTGATGGGTTTTTCCCAGTGCCTTTAGCAGAGTCAGTGAAAGTCATATCCCTATTAGTGGGTTGTTTGGTTCCCTCTGAGTCTTTGGGATCATTCAGTGTGCCCTCAGACAAAGGCTGTGATTTGCTAATGTCATCCTTGGGCGAAGTGGAAGGCGTTCCCCTACCATTGGGTTGTATGTTTCCCTCTGGATCTTGGGGAGTACTAGTTGGGACCAAGGGCACTGATTGTGATTTATCAGTGTCCTTCATTGTCACCAGGGTGGATGATGCTTGGTCTCCTGTGGGTGGCAAGTCAGTCTTGGGTTTTCTTTGCCTTTTGGCCAGTGTTCCTGAAGCCTCAGGGCCCTGAGACTTGGGTTTGGTCTTAGTCCCAGTCTGAGACTTACCCTTTCTCTTTTTAGGAGCAGGGTTAGGAGACACTGATTCCCTCTGGTTGTTTACAGCAACCATATGGGCCGTCAATTCAATATTAGTGGCAAGCGATGGGTCCTTTCGAAAATTTGATTGACTCAGGATGCCAGGTAAAGCACAATATTTTTCTTCCTGAGGATAATTGAAACCCAGTAACACTTGTAAAGCACAGGAGACAAACCTAGGATACGAAACGTATTTCTTCCTAGTTTTGCTTTGTAGCTTGGTTACGAGATCACTATAAATGATCTCCCTTATGTTGACAGTGATCCCATTCATCAAGCATTATGCCATCATCAACTGAATAGAGTTAACTTGTTTAGTGGATGAGTGGTTCCCGCCGAGGACCTGAATCACAAAAGTGAATAGGATCCTCCAAGCCACGGGAAATGAACTCTTGGTGACTGGGGTCTTGTCCAAAAATGTTGGATCTAAAACGATTTGTTTTAACCCATCCTTCACTGTGGAGGGTTCAGGATGGGCGACATAAACTCACTGTGGAGGGTTGAGGTGCAAAATGTTTTATAATCCAGGGTGAATTGTTGTCCCCCGTTAAGACTGAACCTGATGAGATATTCCCTGAGTGGTCTAAGGTTGTTCTCATCAGTAGAGGGTGTCGGGTCAAAGGCCTTATCTGTAGCCCAAAACTCCCTGAGGAGGTTTTGGTACATAATAGAGGGACACTAAACAAAGGCAGTTTTCAGTGGGCAGTTATACAAAAATTTCATAATGTCCTTATAGGCTGGGACAGTTTGAGGATATTCAAAGTTGCCTATGATAATATTTGTTTTAAATTCAACGTTGTTAAGATCACCTGCCCACTGTGAAGCAAACTGAAGAGATTGTGTTCTTGCCATTTCCATTAAAAAGTTTTAGGGTTTTGAGAAGAATAACTTGACAAGAACAATTAAAGGTTTTTGAATCTCTTAAGTTGTGATGAAAAACTTTTGTAAAGGTTTACAGAGAAGATTTTTTAGAAAAGGATTTGAAGAACACAAAGATTTTTGGGTTTGAAAAGAGATTTTAACAGAGTTTTGTTAGCAGAAATCTTTTGTATGTGTTATAAGGATTTTGTGAGGGTTATTTATAGTATTTTTAGAGGGGTAGTATGTGCATACTTGTGGATTTGTAAAGTTTGTTTTTGAAAACGTTTTGAATTTCCACATTTAATGCCACCCTCCACTACCCGCAGTAAAATCCCATTTTTCAAGGGAACAGTTGCAGTGCACAGTATAAGTGCAATTTGCAGTAATAAAATATCCTTAGGATATTTCATGTGAGGAGAGGCATTTAATGCCAAGTGGGGTGAGGTAAGTATTTGAGGGACCCTTGACATGGATGACAGTAAGACAAAGAGACATATATTCCTTTATTAAATTAGTAAGGTTGCCAACCTAGGACATTTAAGTAACTGATACTTGGAGCATTTAGTTACTCATTGAATGCTCTTTGTCAAAAGTCAGGGACCCTGAATGAGTCTTACTCATTCAGTGAGAAAGGAATTTTGGGTGTTCAGGGAGGATGTACCATTTCAGAGAAGACTCACTGAGATTAGGATTGATTTTCAATTTGCTGACTTTCAATGTCTAACATTCCTAATTCAGCTTTCAGTCTCCTGAAGGTAGGTTCATCCAATGGTTTTGTGAAGATATCAGCAAGTTGATATTCAGTAGGGATGAAATGAAGCTCTATGTCTCCTTTCATTATGTGGTCCCTGATGAAGTGATATCTGATGTCAATGTGTTTGGTTCTTTGATAAAGGACAGGGTTGTTGGAAATTGCAATGGCACTAGTGTTGTCACAGAAGATGGGTACCATTTTGTAATGGATGTCATAGTCACTGAGTTGACTTTTCATCTATAAAACATTGGCACAGCATCCTGCAGCAGCCACATACTCAGCTTCAGCTGAAGACATAGCCACTGATTGTTGCTTTTTAGCACTCCAACAAACCAGTTTTCCTCCAAGGAATTGACAGGACCCTGAGGTACTTTTTCTGTCCATGTTGCAGCCAGCATAATCAGAATCAGAGTAACCTTTGAGATCAAACCCTGAGCACTTTGGATAATAGAGTCCAAGGCTTGGTGTTCCCTTCAGGTACCTGAGTATTCTTTTGGCTGCAGTGAGGTGGGATTCTTTGGGATTGGACTGATATCTTGCTATTAGACAGACTGAGAATTGTATGTCTGGTCTGGAAGCAGTAAGATACATCAGTGAGCCAACAATCCCTCTGAAATGGGTTTGATTGACTGATTTGCCAGTGAGATCAGGTCCAAGGTTGTTAGGAGGGACCATTGGTGTTTTCACTGAAGCATAGTCAGATATCTCATATTTCTTCAAGAGATTCCTTGTGTATTTCTCTTGACTGATGGAGATTCCTTTATCAGTTTGCCTGATTTGTAGTCCAAGAAAGTAAGTGAGTTCACCCATCATGCTCGTTTCAAATTTCTTTTTCATCAGTTTTTCAAACTGTTTGCAAAGTGTGTAGTTTGTTGAGCCAAAGATGATGTCATCAACATAAACTTGGACCAGTATCACATCTTGTTTTGTCTTGTAGATAAACAATGTGTTGTCTATCTTTCCTCTGACAAACTTGTTTTGAATCAGGAAGGCTGAGAGAGTTTCATACCATGCCCTGGGAGCTTGCTTTAGTCCATAAAGGGCTTTATCAAGCTTGCAGACATAGTCAGGGAATTCACTGCTCTCAAAGCCTGGAGGTTGCTGAACATACACATCTTCCTTGAGTTCACCATTCAGGAATGCACTTTTTACATCCATTTGATAAAATTTGAAGTTCATGTAGGTAGCATAGGCAAGGAAGATCCTGATGGCTTCCATTCTTGCAACAGGAGCAAATGTCTCATCATAGTCAATGCCTTCTTGTTGACTGTAACCTTTGGCTACAAGTCTGGCTTTGTTTTTAATGACAGTGTCGTTTTCATCAGTTTTGTTTCTGAAAACCCACTTCATTCCTATGACTATGACATCCTGAGGACATTTGATCAAGGTCATGACCTTGTTTTTATCAAACTGTTGAAGTTCTTCTTGCATGGCCTGAACCCAGCTTGGGTGTTTTAGAGCCTCAGTGACACTTTTGGGTTCTATATCTGATAGGTAATCAGCATATAGACATTCATTGGCTAAAGCTGCAGTTAACTTAGCAGCCATGCTTCTAGTGAGCATGCCCTCAGTGGGTTCACCAATGATGTTTACAAGCTCAATGTCCTGAGATTTTGTCCACTTACTTTGTGGTCTAGGATCTGAGCTTGAAGAGGTCACTGGAGACTCAGGAGTGAGTTCAGGAGCATGAGCCACAGAATCATTAAGAACATCTGTTGAGATGTCTTGTTCAGGTTGGGGTTCTTGAGTCACAGGTTCCTGAACATTTGGTTCAGTGTTACCTATCCCAGCAGGGACTGATTGATTATCAATGAGATCACTGATAGTTGGTTGTGACAGGTTGTGAGGCAAGACATAATATGAGATGTCAGCATCAGCTTGGTATGAGGAATTGATTTCAGTGTAATACTCATCAGGAGGATATCTTGATGAGTTATCAATTCTTATTTCCTCCACTGAGGTGTTGGTGAACCTGATGCTTTCTGAACTCTCATCAAAGGTGACATGAAAGGTTTCCTCAACTTTTTATCTCCTTGTGTTAAATACCCTGAAGGCTTTGGAGATCAGTGAGTAACCTAGAAAGTATCCATCATCAGCTTTAGCATCAAATTTCCCTAGATGATCCTTGTGGTTATGAATAAACACAGGACATCCAAACACATGAAAATAGCTGATATCAGGAAGTCTACCTTTGAATATCTCATATGGGGTTTTGTTATGTCTTTTGACAATGATTGACCTGTTTTGAGTGTAACAGGCTGTTTTGACTGCTTCAGTCCAGAAATGTTTTGAAAGAGCTGAGCCATTTAACATAGTTCTAGCTGCCTCAATGAGAGTTCTGTTTTTCCTTTCAGCTACCCCATTTTGTTCCGGGGTGTAAGGAGATGAAATTTTTTGGGAGATACCCTTTTCATCACAGAACATCGCAAGCTCTTCATTTCTGAACTCAGTACCATTGTCAGTTCTGATTTGTTTAACAATAATGTCATTCTGGTTTTAAATGTTCCTAATGAATGACATTATTGTGTCAGTTGCCGGACTCTTTTTGGAAAGAAAGTATACCCAAGTGTATCTTGAAAACTCATCAACAATGACAAGTGTATACTTCTCATGTTGGATTGATCTAGGACTGACTGGTCCAAAGAAATCCATGTGCAAGAGGTGAAGGCAGCTTTTGATGGAGAAATTTTGTTTTGTTTTGAAAGATGCTCTTTGATGTTTGCCTTTTTCACAGGCTGAGCATGGTTTATCTTTTGCAAAAACCAGTGATGTTAAGCCAAGGACCTTGTTTTGTTTTGCCAGGTTGTTGATGTTTTTGAAGTTTAAGTGAGAAAGTCTCTTGTGCCACAGCCAGTTGATAGTTTCAGTGGCTTTGGCAAAGAGACAGGTTCCATCTTGAGAAAGAGTAGACATGTCTAAGACATAAACATCATCTCTTCTAGGAGCTATCAAAACAACTTCTTTGTTGGCATTGAAAATGGTACCTTGTTTGTCATTGAATTGCACAATGTACTTAGCATCACATAGTTGACTGACACTGATGAGATTGTATTTGAGACCATTGACATAAGCTATTCTATAGAATACTATTCCATTGCAGTTTACTGAACCATAACCTTCAGTGGGACATGATGAGTTATCACCAAATACTACCTTGGGTCCTGGCTCCTTTACATACTTGTGCAGATACTCCTTCACACCAGTCATGCTTCTTGAGCATCCACTGTCTAGATGCCAAATAGGCTCCCTGGCGTGTCTCTGCACAAGTAGTAAACTGAATTAGTTTCTCTTAGTGACCCACTTACTGGTGGGCTTGGGTCTTAAGGTCTCTTTGAATTTGGCAATCGACTCATGGTCAGTGATTGAGTGCATTGTGCTACCACAAGTTTTGCATTTGGAGACTGAGGATGACTCAGTGACTTTGGGTTGCTTGGAACTTCACCTTGCATGGATGACACTATCATGCTGGGATGTCTCATGAGCTGGATTTCCGCAAATCTCACAGCATGTGTTCATGAGACAGTCATCCTGATGAGGATCATTGAAGCCACAGTGTGGGCAAAGAGGAAAGGGTTTAGCTCTATGTTTGTGAGCTGATTTGGAGGATGAAGCATACTGATGAACAACTTTGGTATAATTTTCTTCACTGAGTGAACTTACATATTGTAAGTGATCAGAAGTTCTGTGATCATCCTTTTTGCAGATCATACAAAAAAGGATTCTATAACAGTTGTCAGTGGTATGACTGGTATAGTGGCATAGATCACACTTCTGCTTGGATTTGGGGTTTGACTTAGACTTTGAGGAACTAGAGGAAGCTGACTTTGTTTCCTTGATTGATTCAGGGACTTTTTCGATGGATTCCATCTTATCAGTTAGCTTCCTCACAAGTTCAGTCAGTTGCTGAATTTGGTCAGCTTCAGTGGGGATCAAGGATGTGGAAGTCTCAGTGGGAGTAGACTCTTGTTGAGTTGGTTTTGATGGTCTTTTAAGGATGGTTCTACCAAGTCCAGACCTTTCTTTTGGTGAATGAGGATTGAATTGCATTGGAGTAAGCTCAGAGCTTGGTGCAGCACCCTGAAGAGGTTTCAGGGGTGGAAGCGTTGCATTAGACACTGCTTCAGACTCAATGTGTTCAGTACTACTGGGCACATCAGGGAGTCCAAGCATGCTCTTAAGAGCTTGACTCTCAGGCTCTAGAATTCTTCCAGAATCAAAATTAGGAAGCTTACTATCAGGATTAACCCGATCAATCCAATCACTGGGCTTGGGACTAGTCAACATACTGGTAATCATACCAACAGACACAAATGGCTTAGGACCCTGGTCTTTGTTGAGAGAGTCAGGAAGATGATCTTCACCTAAGACTCTCTTCTTGCTACTAGGGGCTCCCACAGCATTAAAGACCCTGGGATTCTTAGCAGTCCAACTATCAAGAATATCTTGAACCTTTTTGAGTTCGTCTTGAAGAGCCTGATTTCTTTTAACTATTTCAGTGTTTTGAATTTGCAAAGTGACAGTCTCAAGCTTAGCTTGTTTTAAAAGTAGCAGTTCATCCCTACACTTATTCAATTCAAAACTTAGCTTGTTGTATTTTGAAAAAAGATTCAGTATTTGCTCTTCTACGAACTTAAGGTCAACATTAATATAATTCATATAAGACTGCCAATCAGAGTCATCATCCATAGAAAGTAAAATATTTACCTTCTTCATTGTGATATTGACCCATTATCCATTCCTTGCATGATTCTTTCCAACAGCTAGCTTGTGGTGTTTCTGAGGGTGAGTCATCATTCCTTGCACTGACATGCACCATTTCATCATCTAATGATACTGGCTCTTCATCCCAGTCGAAGGTTTCAGCAACAAAGCCTTTGTTTTTACCCTGCACAGATTTAACAGTTTGTGGTGTTTCTGAGGGTGAGGCCTCAAGCAATACTAGCTTAGCTTTGGCTTTCTTGTATTTAGCTTCAAAATCCACAGTTTTGTTTTGATCAGATTTGTTTTGAAAATTTTGATGAGACTGATAGATCTTTGGTTGAAATTTGCTAAAGCCTGAAGACTGATTACACCCTGATGGTTTGTAAGAGGGTTTAGAAGTTGTTTTTGAAAAACAGTCTTTTGCAAAATGACCTCTTTTATGACACTTAAAGCATTAAGTGTCTTCAGTTGCTTTAGCAGTTGAAAAACCTTTGTTTCTTTTTATAAACCTTCGAGAGTTAGCAAGGAGTGCCCTTTCCTGAAATTCAGCGTTCAGGTCATTTAGGTACTCCTCACTTGATCTCTCATCAGGCTCATCATCTGAGTTTTCTTGGAAATCTTGAACCACATTGTTAGAAAGGAAAGCAGTTGATATTGGCGATGAGGTGGTGGTCAAGGACTTCTTGACTTCCTGAGACTTCTTTAAGTCAGGGTATCGTCTGTTGATGAGGTTTTCCTTATAGACAAATTTCCCATAAATTTCAGGAAGCTCAAGATTCTGGATATGATTAGCATTCCTAAGTCCCTGAGAGAAATTCAACCACTTCTCAGGGAGACTATTGACAAAACCAACATTGATTTCATGTTTGGACAACTTAACACCATCATTTGACAGTTCATTTAAAAGAGTTTTGTAATAGGTGTAAGTTTGAGACAGAGTTTCTGAGTCCTTAGCCCTGAAGGTATTATACTCAAGTTTCAGGTCCATAATCCTGTTTTCCTTGGTATCAGATGGACCTTCATGACTATGAACCAGGTCATCCCAGGTTTGTTTGGCCATACTACAGCTTATAACTGACTCCATAATATCGTCAGGAAGACAAGATATTATGATACTTTTGAGCCTTTGGTCCTGGTTGACCACTCTTCTCTCATCCTGAGTCCACTGAGCTTCAGGTTTAGGCAAACCTTCAGCAGTCTTTGGGATAAATGGACCTTTATTTATACACTTGATATAATAAGGTTCCATCCCAATCAAATAGCAAAGCATAAGCTTTTTCCATTTGTTGAATTTACCAACTTCAAGTCTGGGGGCAACAGCTGAATAAGCTCCACCCTTTTTATCGACTAGTTGGGGTACATCAATTTCAGCCATTTTAAGGATCCTGATTTAAAAACGTTTAAAGCGGCTTAAAAACAATTTTATAACCAACCTTGCTCTGATACCACTTGTTGTTCCCTATTCACTATAGTATAAAAACAGTTTAAGTAAAGTAAACAAGACTAATAGTGAATCAATGACTGAAAAGATATAAATAAAACACAAGAGTAATTTTCAACGTCATATTCTTATTAGAAATGAATCAGAAGAATACGTTACCCTAGTACTTGCGGAACAGTACTAGAGATCGAAATGACAAAGTGTTTGCAACTCCTCTCTAAGCTTAGGCTAAGTCTGAGCACAACTGCAAGTACCCACTGAGCTATCTCAGGGATTAAGTTGTATTTGAAGGAGTGAAAGATGGCTTGCGTGTATGTGTGTTTTTACAATTCACAAGCTTAACCTTTCACTCCATCTCTTATGCTATTTATACAAGTATAAGTTTTAACTCTTTCCTAAGTGACAAACTAACAATTTGCAGAAGACAAAATACTGATGTATTTTGTCTCTGTTTACAAAGACTATATTAGGTAAGGGGACCAAGTCACTTTCTTCATGTCAGTACTGATGCTGATACTAAAAGGGAAACTTTCAGGATAAGTACTCCGTCTTATTCGTTTCCAACGTAACCGTTTTATCTCGCCCATTCTTCAGTCTTCATGGTCTTCAGTCTTCAGTTTCAGTTTGTCTTCAGTGCTTGTGGTTGGTGAAGAGTTTGAGGGATTCAATGAGATATTGTCATCACTCACTGAATCCACCATCTTCTTCTTGACTCAGTCTTCACCCTTTAAGTTCCGCCTTACTGAGTGGAGAGACTTCTTCTATGTCTCTTATTGAGCGTCCTGAAGATGACTCACTGAGAGACTATGCACTCAGTGACCTGTTAGTGTTTAACAGATTAAGCACTTAGGTTATTTTCTATTCAAATCCTAGATTAAGGGGTTTGGGTATTTACTGAACCCAACATTTCAGTCAAAGTAAATCAGATTATTCTTTATATACTAAGTCTGATAATGGCGTTTTTCTTGCTTTGCTTGTTTATGTGGATGATATTATTGTTACTGGCAATAGCATTTCTGAAATTGAGAATTTTAAGTCCTATCTTAAAACTAAGTTTAGTTAAGGTCTTAGGAAAATTGAAATATTTTTGATAACGCTACACGCATCGTTCGGGGTCAAAGGAACTTCCATTTCGTCGAGCAAGTTTTTCAACACCCTAGGCAGTGAACCTAATCGTTGTAGTGTAGTATTAGGGTAAGCCACGGGTATTGATATCGTTCTCTAGGGGAATAAAAATGCTAGTGAGAAGTTACTACGCTAAGGTTGGGGTTGAGGAAGATTATTTTTTTTTCTTTTTTATAATTTTTTAAGGAAAGGAAAGGTACAAATCTCGGGGTTTGAATTTGGGGGGTTGGTATTTCTACTGATTACTCTACTTATCTAATTATCTAATCTAAGGTGTATATAGTCTATGTCTAATTATTGTGTGCTCGTATGATAGTTTAAAGATGTGTTTACTTAGGTTTTACTACTCCTTAATTATCTCCTATTGGTGGTTGAAATGTCACGTCCTTATTCTAAGTTGCGTTGTGTGTCTAAAGTTGTAAGGTATGCGTTTCTCCCTAACTCTTTGAACTTACCAAAGGGTCTCGTCTACAAAACCCACTAGGGATAATAAACTCTTACTCTAAGGCACTCTTTGGATGGTTTAGCTTACAACTACTCAAGGAGTTATATTCTAAGGTTCACAAAGATTTAATCAAGCATTAAGTACACAACGAATGACCTATCGCATTACTAGATCATTAATCAACTAAGATAAGAGACAACCAATCAATATTCAATAATTAAGTTTCATATTCCCTAAGCAAACACACAAGTAAATTAGCCGGACATAGAAAACATGCAAGCATACACACAAATAATCAAAGACATAATTGTATTAATGAAGTAAAACACTTATCTTGGTGTAAGATAGGGTTTGGAACCCTAAAATACTGTACAAGACAGCCTTGTACTCCAAAAGACTACACACCAATACTGAAAAATTCGGATTCTATATATAAGATTACATCTGCGACGGCGTCACCTTTTGTTTTGTGACGACGTCGTGTCGTCGTCATTAGGGTTTCGTCTTGGCCACGTTAGACTTGCGACGGCGTCACCTTATGCTTGTGACGCCTTCCTCTTCAGCTTCTGACGCCGTCTGGATTGCATCTAGGCCATCTGAGTTGCGACGTCCTACTCTTTTATAACTTGACGTCGTCACTTGAAAATAGGAATTTTGGCTTATGTCCCGTCACAAAATCCTCCGACGGCGTCGCGTATAAGCTGTGACGCCGTCACCTTATGTTTTCAGCAGCTTTGAGTGTCTTGATTCTGACTTTGGCCATTTTCTTCGTATATTCGCGCCTTTTCGTCCAAATAAGTGCCATTCCAGCATTTTGCCTTCAAGAGACCTAAAAAGTGAAAAGGAACGATATTAAGCAATAACGGATACAAAAGTGATCAAATAAGGGCTTAAACGACCCCTCAAAAAGGTACCTTTTAAAACCTTATCAAATATCCCTACACTTGGTATTTGCTTGTCCTCAAGCAAATGTGCTTTTAGCCAATTAATTTATAAGTTAGGGGTCATGAAGCATTGGTTTAAAACAGTCCACAACACATATAAGCCCCGCAAAAGTCATAACAAGCAAGGAAATTACATACTAGCACCTCACATGGGGTGTTTGGATACTCACATCTCTCTCGGGTGTATATGAAATATAACAAATTGGAAATGGAAGATAAACACTCATTAACCGGTCCTAGTACATAGATTACCATAGGCTTGAGAATAGATCAAACCTCCATCGCTTTGGCGTAAGCACCTAGGAAAGACTATCAAAGAGGTCTTTAAAGGGTTGTAACGTTAGTCTTACGGTAGGGAAACAAAGGGTTTGGTGGGATAGGCTATTTAGTGGTGGTAAGTCAAAAATCTTATTGTTACAAGCATACAAAGAATGGCGTTACTAAGCCAAGACTCGACACTCTAGACTCTAGCTAACTGAAATAAACAAACATAAATTTAAATGATAGATGTAGGATGGTAGCCCGTATTTTTTTTTTTCACTCTATTTTTTTTTCTCTTTTTCTCTTTTTTTTCGATTTTTTTTTCATACACTTTTACTCTACCATCCTCTACGGTAACATCAAAATGATAGGGATTTATAGGCACATCCCTACACTTGAGTTTTTATTACTCTAACACTAATTTGACCCGAATTGAAAAGATCAAAACACTTGGGGTACATTATTACGTAAACAAAAGGAATTTGAATTTAACGTTCCCTTCCCGTCATTTCATAAACTTTATCTTTTCCCATGAATCCCAATCGTCTCAAAACTGTATACAAAGGATATGACTCGACTTAGCAACTCATGCAAGCAACCAGATAATTGAACTAAGGGTTTAGGGTGATAACAATAATGCACTAAAAGTGAGTGCATACAGGGTAGGCTAAGGCGATTTGGGTGTATATTTGGGGGTGGGGTGTAAACAATGCTCTTCATTGATATTCCAGAAAAACCGAAACATCACGAGAACCGCGAAAAGGATAGGATCTGAGGGGTTAACTAGGGGTATCGTGTACTAAAAATGAGTACAACGCAAAGGGCGTGGGGGAATTACTCAACCAATGTGGAAAAAGTAATTATATTACGGGTATCAAACAAGGTTTATCCTAATGCCTCTTATCATTTAGTTATTCCTAACTACATAAGTGTAGTCTTACTAGCGATCTCGAAATGCATCACAAAACAAGTTCTAGAATCTAATATACTACCGATTCACACACTAAGCATTAAAGATGAATGCTTTAATTCCTACTAATCTAAGGGCGATCCTCACATTTTAGGTGGAATTTAGGTGGTAAAGGTTTTTTGTGCTAGTCATGCAACTTCCTATCCGTGAGACGCTTTTGTTAAAACTAATGGCCCACTCCTATATGTCATGAAAAATTTTAAATTTGGTGCCAAAATTACCCTAACCGACATTTTCTCATGGTTTATTACACAAATACAATTGGACAAAGCAAATATTCAAGGATAAGCATAGTTTCAAAGTTCCCGTTTTATTTTCCCTCCCTACACTTAAACTGAACATTGTCCCCAATGTTCCCCGAAAGTATCAAAGTTATGATAATGGAAGGTAATTAAAAACAAAAGAAACTAGTATGCCCCTGATTAGCTCAGTAGGATCCGTGTGTGAAGTAGTGGTTAAATCCTTTCCAAGAAAAATTTATGCGTGAAAAGCTCCTTCCAATCTTATGTAACTTCTTCTTGATAAATTAAACCTGCACACTTGAAGAAAACAAACGAAACCTTTGCGTAAAATCGGCGGTAATAATATATATAACACTCGATTTAAACTAGGATATAATGCTTGTGGAATGGATGTTTACAGAATTTCTGGAAAATTAAGACCTGGAAATTTCCAAAAAAATTTTAAGTAGCTCAGAAAACGAGAAAAAAAATAATCTGTTGTTTTTACTCCTTCCTGACGCCGTCAGGTTGCGATCCTGACGCCGTCAGGTTATCCTGACAAAAACTGGTCTGCGATTTTCTGGAAAATTTACATCTTTAGAATCTGGAAAAATTTCTGCAAAACACCCATTATGACTCGATACAAGCATTTGACTCGAACAAACACACATATATATATATCTTTTAGTTAATTTTTATTCTCATGTTTACGTTTCTTTTGAAAACGTGTATAATCCTCCCTACACTTATCCCTTATGTAAAATACCTTTATATGCAATTAAGACGAGGTTAAAAACAAAATAAAGCATTTTTACAAATTTAAACATGAGAATAAACAATCAATAAAAGGCATATGACACTAACAAGCAAACAATTAAGCATGGTTTGCCTCCCACGAAGCGCTTTTCTTTATTTAAGAGTCTTGTAGCTAGACTCGTAGTCATGCTCCTACATTGCCTCGCTTTGCATTCTCAATGAGAATTCTATCATGTTGACAAAATTTTCATCGACTCTATACCTAGGCCCTAAGGTCAAGCAATCCTTATAATAATGCCTCCTTCTTTCCCACATAAATTTATAACCTTTTTCAACATCGTCCTTGCTTTTGTCCTCAAAAGCTTTGATGTTGTCTCGTTCATAAATGGGCAGGTGGCCATATTCATTTGTTTTCCAAGGCATCCTATAAGTGATCTCATCGGTTCCTTCCTTAAACCTAACCGTTCCATCATGCTTGTTATGGCTCATTTTAGATGTTTCAACAAACGGTTTCCCTAGCACTACTTGGGATAAGCTATAGTCAATGACGCATCCTACATCTTCTAGGACCATAAAATCAACTAGGTAGGTGAAATTTCCTATAAAGACATGCACATCCTTGACTCTTCCCACAAAGTTGCAAACTCCACTTGGATACTTAGGGTTTCTCCTAATATTAAGTCGCTCATTCATAATGTCATTGTAAACAGCAGATGACATCACATTAATGGGAGATTCCGTATCTATGTAAGCGTGGTCGACACTCCTATATCCGATCACACAAGGAATTTTTAGGTTCCAGGGATTTCCTCTCCTAATCTTTGGGCATATCCTAATGATAGGTGATCGTGGATTATCGATTATGTATTGATGGTAAGCAACCTCTTCCTTAGTGGGGTAAAGATTGAAGTAAGCACTATCTTCCACATTCATATTTTTGTTCATCATGCCATCTTTCGAATTATTGTTAATCATAGAGCCAACTACAGAGGCGCTGACTACTTTCTCAACAGCTTCCCTAATTGTACTATCGAATATTTTCTGCAAATCCTGAAGGTCGGTGTTTCTACTCACATAACGGCTTCGGCGGTTGTGTTGGTCATTGGTTTGGGTTTTGAGTGACAGTGATTTATTTGGTGTTGGGTTATCGAGTGGTGGTTGGTTATCACCTTCCATGATGAAAAGTGATGGGGTTACGAACAAAGGTCACGAAGAAGGGGGATAGACTACGAGAAAGCTAAAAATAAGAAAAATTTGCTTGATAGGAATCAAGCAAAGAAACCTAAACAAGGTGGACTACTAACTAGTTATTCTATTCCCCGGCAGCGGCGCCAAAAACTTGATAACACTACACGCGTCGTTCGGGGTCAAAGGAACTTCCTTTTCGTCGAGCAAGTTTTTCAACACCCTAGGCAGTGAACCTAATCGTTGTAGTGTAGTATTAGGGTAAGCCACGGGTATTGATATCGTTCTCTAGGGGAATAAGAATGCTAGTGAGAAGTTACTACGCTAAGGTTGGGGTTGAGGAAGATTATTTTTTTTTTCTTTTTTATAATTTTTTAAGGAAAGGAAAGGTACAAATCTCGGGGTTTGAATTTGGGGGGTTGGTATTGCTTCCGATTACTCTACTTATCTAATTATCTAATCTAAGGTGTATGTAGTCTATGTCTAATTATTGTGTGCTCGTATGATAGTTTAAAGATGTGTTTACTTAGGTTTTACTACTCCTTAATTATCTCCTATTGGTGGTTGAATTGTCGCGTCCTTATTCTTAGTTGCGTTGTGTGTCTAAAGTTGTAGGGTATGCGTTTCTCCCTAACTCTTTGAACTTACCAAAGGGTCTCGTCTACAAAACCCACTAGGGATAATAAACTCTTACTCTAAGGCACTCTTTGGATGGTTTAGCTTACAACTACTCAAGGAGTTATATTCTAAGGTTCACAAAGATTTAATCAAGCATTAAGTACACAACGAATGACCTATCGCATTACTAGATCATTAATCAACTAAGATAAGAGACAACCAATCAATATTCAATAATTAAGTTTCATATTCCCTAAGCAAACACACAAGTAAATTAGCCTGACATGGAAAACATGCAAGCATACACACAAATAATCAAAGACATAATTGTATTAATGAAGTAAAACACTTATCTTGGTGTAAGATAGGGTTTGGAACCCTAAAATACTGTACAAGACAGCTTTGGTTCGGTTTAGGTTTTTACTCCAAAAGACTACACACCAATACTGAAAAATTCGGATTCTATATATAAGATTAAATCTGCGACGGCGTCACCTTTTGTTTTGTGACGCCGTCGTGTCGCCGTCATTAGGGTTTCGTCTTGGCCACGTTAGACTTGCGACGGCGTCACCTTATGCTTGTGACGCCTTCCTCTTCAGCTTCTGACGCCGTCTGGATTGCATCTAGGCCGTCTGAGTTGCGACGGCCTACTCTTTTATAACTTGACGTCGTCACTTGAAAATAGGAGTTTTGGCTTCTGTCCCGTCACAAAATCCTTCGACGGTGTCGCGTATAAGCTGTGACGCCGTCACCTTATGTTTTCAGCAGCTTTGAGTGTCTTGATTCTGACTTTGGCCATTTTCTTCGTATATTCGCGCCTTTTCGTCCAAATAAGTGCCATTCCAGCATTTTGCCTTCAAGAGACCTAAAAAGTGAAAAGGAACGATATTAAGCAATAACGGATACAAAAGTGATCAAATAAGATCTTAAACGACCCCTCAAAAAGGTACCTTTTAAAACCTTATCAATTTTCTTGGAATTGAAGTAATGACATCAAAAATGAAATTTGTTTAAATCAAAGAAAATATTGCCTTGATTTGTTGTCTGAGTATGGCATGCTTGCTTGCAAACCAGCTAGAACACCTTTACAGTCTAAACTTGTTATAACCAATGAAGCTACTGATGATGATCCAGTCTTGGACAACATCACTGATTATCAAAAACTTATTGGAAAACTGATTTACTTGACTAACACCAGTGTGACACATGGTAATTTTCCCTAATTAATTTAATAATAAATATAAGTTTAGAGTTAATTACATAAATGGTCACTGTGGTTTGGCAGTTTTTTCACTTTCTGTCACTGAAGTTTTTTTTTGACTGGTTTAGTCACTGTGGTTTTCATAAGTTACGGATCCAGTCCATATCCAAATTGAAATGACCAAAAAGCCCTTGTCATCTTCTTTTTTAAATCTTGTGACAATTAAGTAACGACCGTTAGTCCTTTATACTAACGGTCGTTAGTCCTTTATACATTTTCATCCGTATTTATACGTTTTCGTCCATATTTACATGTTTTCATCCGTTTTTACACGTTTTCATCTGTATTAACACGTTTTCGTCCGTATTATAAATTTTAGTCCGTTTTTACACGTTTTCGTCCGTATTTACACGTTTTCGTCCGTTTATACACGTTTTCATCCGTATTTACACGTTTTCATCCGTATTTACACGTTTTCGTCTGTTTTTACACGTTTTCATCCGTATTTACACGTTTTCGTCCGTTTGAACACGTTTTCCTCCGTATTTACACGTTTACGTCCATATTTACACGTTTTCATCTGTTTTTACACGTTTTCGTCCGTATTTACACGTTTTCGTCCGTTTATTCACGTTTTCATCCGTTTTTACACAATTTCGTCTGTTTTTGCACGTTTTCATCCGTATTTACACGTTTTCGTCCGTACTTACAAATTTTTGTCCGTATTTACACGTTTTCGTCCGTATTTACACGTTTTCGTCCGTTTATACACATTTTCATCCGTATTTAGATATTTTTGTCCGTTTATACACGTTTTCATTAGTATTTACACGTTTTCCTCCGTATTTACACGTTTTTGTCCGTATTTACACGTTTTCATCTGTTTTTATATGTTTTCGTCCGTATTTACACGTTTTTGTCCGTTTTTCACGTTTTCATCCGTTTTACACAATTTTATCCTTTTTTGCACATTTTCGGTCATTTTTACATGTTTTCGTCTGTTTTTACACATTTTCATCCATTTATACACGTGTAAATACAGATGAGAACGTTTAAAAATAGACAAAAACGTATAAAGACCAGACAAAAACGTGTAAAAACGGACAAAAACGTGTAAGAGTGAATCAAAACGTGTAAAAATGGACGAAAAACGTGTAAAAACAGACGAAAACGTGTAAAAACGGACGAAAAGGTGTAAGAATGGACGAAAACATGTAAAAATGGACGAAAACGTGTAAATACGGATGAAAATGTGTAAAAATGGACGAAAATGTGTAAGTATGGATGAAAGTGTAAAAACAAACGAAAACGTGTAAATACGGATGAAAACATGTAAATACGGATGAAAATGTGTAAAAACGGATGAAAACGTGTATATACGGATGAAAACGTGTGAAAATGGACGAAAACGTGTAAATACGAACAAAAAGATGTAAGAATGAACGAAAACATGTAAAAACGGACGAAAACGTGTAAATAAGGATGAAAATGTGTAAAAACGGATGAAAACGTGTAAATACGGCTGAAAACGTGTAAAAACGGGCGAAAACGTGTAAAAAGAGACGAAAACGTGTAAATCGGATGAAAATGTGTAAAAACAAATAAAAAAAAGTGTAAAAACGGACGAAAAAGTGTAAATACGGATGAAAACATGCAAATACGGATGAAAACGTGTAAAAATGAACGAAAACGTTTAAAATACAGACGAAAACGTATAAATACGGATGAAAACGTGTGAAAACAGACGAAAACGTGTAAAAACGGATGAAAACGTGTAAAAACGGACGAAAACGTTTAAATACGGATGAAAACGTGTAAATACGGACGAAAACGTATAAATACGGACGAAAACGTGTAAACACCGACGAAAACGTGTAAATACGGACGAAAACGTGTAAATACGGATGAAAACGTGTAAAAACGAATGAAAACGTGTAAATACGAACAAAAACGTGTAAATACAGATGAAAACATATAAAAGACTAACGACCGTTAGTATAAAGGACTAACGATCGTTACTTAATTGTCAAAAGATTTGAAAAAGAAGATGACAAGGACTTTTTGGTCATTTCATTCGAATATGGACTGGATCCGTAACATATGCAAACCACAGTGACTGAACCAGTCAAAAAAAACTTCAGTGACTGAAAGTGAAAAAATGGTCAAACCACAGTGACCATTTATGTAATTAACTCATAAGTTTATTATTGCCTGATTTATAAATATTAAACTTACATAAACTAAAACGGTTGTTTTGGGAGTTATCCCGCACACTCCAGAACGCAGTAACACACGGAATCGATATTTTACATTGAAATGAGTGAAATAATCACTTTTCGACATTTACTAATATTTTACGAATGAAAACGAACAGTTATCTCGAGCTTTCAGAAAACCCCGGCACCATACGCAGACCGACAAGTACTGACAAAAAATTTATTTTTGACAAACAAAGTAATAGTAATACTATGATAGTACGCTCGTCAAAACGTTTTCGAAAATATAATTCATATGTTTTCTGGGTATCGAGAAGGCACGTTTACATGAAGACACGACAGAACACGGGGTACGAATAATACATTATTAATAATAATAAAAAAAAAATGAAAAAAAAAAAAAAAAAAAAAAAAAAAAAAACTATCCTAACCCACTAAGCCAACTGATTTGTCATTTTCATTCCTGTCTATCTCTCTCCTTCGTTTTCCCCCACGCCAACACCAAAAATGGTGGTCTCCATCCCTTCCTTGGAAGTCAAACGCAAAAGGGTCACCACCTCCTTCCACAAGTAGTCTCCTACCACCATAGCAGGCACAAGTTGTCCTTTAAGATGACATGGATAGCGACGCAAGCCAAGGATAGACCCAGTGGCGGACCTAGAAATTCAGAAGAAGGGGGCAAAAAAATACCTTTACAAATATCGTTGTGCTAAAACGTCAATGAGAGCTTATATTGCTGAGAAAGAGCTTCAAAACAGCTTAGGAGGTCCAAAAAATAGCTTTTACTATGCTAAAACAGCATCTCAAACGAGCACCAAAACATCCTCACTATACATCAATTTATTCCAGCTTCTAGTGTGCAAAAAATAGCCGGAAACATAGTGCTATCTTACCTTAACCAAACAATTATTCTACATTTCTCCTCGACGGTCTGTCATATTTTGGAACCGCTTCATTACATCTTCATCTTTAACATTTGCAAGTGTTTCCCTTTCTACGGCAGATATAACGCAAGAGTTTAGGAAGTTTTCACCAATTCTATTCCTCAAATCGGACTTTACAATCTTCATTGCAGAAAAACATCTCTCTACACTTGCGGTTGCAACGGGCAAAATCAAAGCTAACTTTAATAACCGATACACCAATGGATAAGAAATGTGCTTTCTTTTCTTCACCATCATTATAGCGAGGTCGGCGATACCATTTAAGTCGTCAAAACTCTTATCTTTTGTTACATTGGCATAATACAAATTCAGTTGACTCTCAAGTTCCATCCTTTCAATGCTATCAAAATCATTTGGGTACAACTCACTCAACCTCACTAACTTTGATATGTCGAATTGAGCAAATGAATTAATTGGATTCAAACAAGCCATATTTGTAAGTAATTCGGAGCTCGCCTCACTAAAACGATCACTAAACTCTTGAATTTGCATATCCACAACCGTGTTAAAACATTCAACCTCAAAGAAATGTCGATTAGTAATATTGACCCTTCGTCTCCGGCCACTTGGATTAACATATACTTCATCCATGTTCAACGCTTTAATATTATGTTTTTGGCAAAACAAAGATATTCTAGTTAAAAGTGGAACGAAACCGTTTACCCTAAACTCTTTCAGTTGCTCCTTTGTTGATTTGATCAATGAAACCACTTCCACAACATCTTGATCTTTTTTTCTGTAGAGCTTGCGACAATATATTTGTTAGACCCAAAATGTATTTCATCAGATGCAAATAGAAAACAAAATCAAACGATTCAAAATACACTAGAATACCACTTGCTTTATTTTGGGTGGAACCGTTATTTCATTCGCTCTCTACAAATTCTAGAACCTTTATAACAGATGGAAGCATACCAATCAAACGCAAAATTGTCTTGTAGTGAGAATTCCATCTTGTATCCTCGGCTCGTATAAGAGAAAGCTCTTGGTTTTTACCACTTCCGGTTTCAACCTCACCATTACCAAGCGCTTTTTCCACTCACTTTTTCACATTCTATGAGTATATCTTTTCTTTTGCAAGAAGCACAAACAACATTTGTCACAAGAGATAACTTATCAAAGAAGTCCACGACACCTAAGTGTTTTCTTGCAACGGCAACAACTACTAACTGAAGTTGATGAGCAAAACAATGTACATAATATGCCGAGTCATTTTCTTCCAATATTTTAGCCTTTAAACCATTGAATTCACTACGCATATTGCTAGCTCCATCATAACCTTGACCTCTATCATAGACCTCCTCCAGATTCAAAGTCAAGAAAGAGGATATCCAAGTTTTCCATTCACTTCCCTATATATAGGAACGGTTTTTGCCACAGGTTTACTCACTTCTCACACATAAGAGCACAAGGTATGGAGATGAATAACATGCCAAATGCATCTTTTTTTCGTGCCATTCGTGTGCCAACGGTACCGGCCAACATGCCATTGGTAAGCCATTGGGTGTTTGAGCCATTGGAATGGCTTAAGCCATTTGCATCTTTTGTTTATTTATTATTATTATTTTTTTATATTGTGCGTGAGTGAGTATATTTGGTGGGGTATTTTGTGGGACTTACAAGTACCAATAACATGTTATTGGTGTGTTATGAATGAGTGGTGTTTTAGTTATTGGTGTGTTAGAGCAGCAGATATGCTACTCCATTAACACGCCAAACAATAAAAAAATTCGAATAACATGCCAAATGTGATACCGAGCAAAATGCCATCCGTGAGCCAAATGCTTTCTTTTGTGTTTTGAGCCACTTCAATTGCTCATGCCAAATGCATCTTTTGCCCTTTTTTTATTTTATTTTTTGTATTGGGAGTGAGTGATATATTCAGTGGGGTATTTAGTGGGACCCAATAATATGTAAATGGTATGTTATGAGGAAGAGTGTTTTAGTTATTGATGTGTTATTGGGAAGTGTATGATGTGGCGCTGAGATGACATACAAATAATGTGTTATTCGTTATTGCGATACCTTGTGCTCTTATTGGGAGGGGATGAGGTGGCGCTGAAGTGCCATACCAATAACGTGTTATCCGTTAACACGATACCTTGTGCTCTAATCAAAAAATAAAAATTAGGGTTTCAGATTTTGAGATTTTAGAAAATTGATTTGGGGCTTTATAAATTCGTTTTTAATAAACCTCAATTCAAGTGTTAGTTTTCTTGTAATCAAGTTGTGGAATCCAAGGATTGTTCTAGTCCTTTTGGTGGTCTCGTGTGGCCTTCCTCTTCTTTCGGTTTCACCCAATTCGTTGTAAGGATTTGTCTCTTCAAATTAATACTTGTTATTAAGATGTGTTCAAATTAATGGTTTTACATGTTTTTTTATGTATTTCGAATGACATGAAAACATGTGGGAGTGATTCTTGTAATTCCCTGTTAAGTGATTGTTGTTGTTTAAGTGTGGCAAAGTCTAAAGAAAACTCACATTTGAAAACTTGGTATTGGCTTAAACAATGTTTGGCTTATTTTCTAGCTTATTTTCTAGCTTACTCGATGCCTTGCCAGCTTAGTTTCTGCTTATTCCTAGAGTTACTTTCGTTTTGTGTGGACTGAGAATAAAAACCCCACTCGGAAGGGGTGTTTGTTTGCATATGTACAAACGACTGTGACAAGACCCCATTAGTTGGTGCTTGTTTCCACTAGTAATGTCACTTAGAACCATCACGAGACCTGAAAGGGTAATGGCATCGAGTCCCTCTTCCTCAATTCAGGCTGTACCCGGTTGACATGGAACAAGACTCAAACATAATTCCTTGTGTCACTCGGATAGGAGTGTCATTGTATGATTTGGATATTAGCCGAGTTAGTGAAGAGTGTTGGTTGTCGCGGTTATCTTAGGTGTGCTAGTAAACTCACAAAAGAGTCATTTCATTTGTGTTTGCTTCAAGTCGCAACGAAACACCTCTAAGGCTGCTGGTTACCGCGACTGTCCCAAGACCACGAAGTGGTCGGGAAAGACTCGTGTGAGTCGAATGCATATTTGTTTCACCTTGTCTAAGGAATCTCAAGTCCGTGACGTAATGGAACGTTTAAGTTTGAGTCTTTGCGTCAAAACTAGTTTATAAGAACTGAGAATACAAATCTGTTTGGGGTGCATTCTTACTTCTTAAGATCAGGCCCAGCCCAAAACTTATGTAAAAGTGTGTATTGTTTAGACTGGGCCGAATTCGTTTGGTTTTAACAGCCACCAGGGCGCATTTGGGTTGCGTGTATTCCTCGACTCAATTCCAATTCGTTCGACTTGTCTTCATCTTGTTCGACTCATCTCCGTCTTACCTCGACTCGTCATACACGACATACCATAAGCACACGACTCATTGATCGGTACTCGTCCACATACCACGAATGACGACATCTAGTATTATATTGTTTTGGAAACACAAGTCACGAATCAATTAACAAAAATGTGAACGATAAAAATTGGAAAAACATGTTACTTAAAATAAGTTTATAACTTAAATGGAAGACACAGCTAGTTATTAATAGCACAAACTTGTAAACATATATATTTATAATTATTAAATCGGATATTAAAACTTGATTAAATTTGCTATGAAACTTTTGACATTAGTCGCCACGAACAAGTATACATTCGGGTCATGCCGAATTTTCAACAAATATATCTATTATAACATATCATACTTTCACAATAACAATAAAATGTTATATCGTGCCTAGCATTGGATTTTCTAAATGCAAATTTGTATTTAAACTAAGTTAGTGCTTAAAAATCCTTTTAAAATAAATACATTTATTTTAACAAATATTAGTGACATGAAAATGTATACATATATGTACACTTAATAAATATACATATATATCTCTACCCATAATATTCACGGGAATAGTTTATGTCTTATAATATATGTAATTATTTTATCGTACAACATCATCCGCTTATCATCGAATCGAAGCCTCGTTCGTTCTTGATAATTTCTATTATATACTCTTTCACTTCCATTAGCGGATGTACACACTAGGGCTGAGCACCGAAGGTTCAAAACCGAACCGGACTGAAGAAACCGACCGAACCGACAAAAATCGAACCGGACCGACAACCCATCGGTTCGGTTTCGGTTTCAGGTTTTACATGATTTCGGTTTCGGGTCAGGTCGGTTCGGTCCGGTTCGGCCCAATCCCGACAAAACCATACCAAAAAACACCTAGACTGACAAAGCCGGTTCGGTTTCGGTTCGCGTTTTTCACGTTTTTTGGTCATCGGTTTTCTCGGTTTGGGTTGGGTCGGGTCGGTTTATGACCGATGCTCAGCCCTAGCACACACAAACATTTGAAAACTATATTTTTTAAACTTAAACGATGTCACACAAGCAACAACAACACAAAAATTATGAAACGTATAAAGCTGGCTAAACTTTATCAAGTCTTGAACATGAAATAAAAACTAAAACTTACCGTACTAATTTAGGTTGCGTGTCGGAGTCGTGCACTATCACCATTTGATTTGTTCACTTCAGACTGCTGGTTGCTGAGGTGAGTTTATAGCCCCACTTTTATCTGTTAAACTGTTTTATAAAATTTTGGGTGAGAAACATGCAAAACCTTTCTATGGACCAAATGCAACTATTTTTTATTTCAACTGTTACGTAGAGTAGCCTAAGCATTTAAATCCCTTTTTGGCCGAACTCATGAACCGTTAATCCCTGCTGGGAAGCGCGAATGCTATAAATAGATCTATTGGGGTGACTCTGCCGTTCGGGTTGACTGGATAGACAATCAGACGTATATCATGTCGAGATTCAAGTGTTTTGGGATTTCAACACTTGCAAGGCCTTTGTTTATTTTACAAGCTTTTAAAGCATGCACACTATGATTAAGCCTCGATTGCATAAACTTAGTGCTAGCGCAACATGTTTCATAACTATTTTGAAATGATTATAATATTGGTCCATCTCTGTTTAACTACTTAAACCTATGAACTCACCAGCGTTTTGCTGACTTTTAGCATGTTTTTTTTCTCAGGTATTTAATCTGCAGGCAAGGAAATAGCAAGGCAAGGGTCATAGACTATTTGTTGAAATGTTTTGACACAAACTACATCTTATTTCATGAGCAACCTAAACACATGGGCCAAATCTCTTTTACCTTCTAAATAAATAAAAAATTAGACAGAGTATGTATTCCGTTCTTTATCATCTTGGTTTGTGTATTCCAATTAAGTAGCACCCCATGTTGCTTCCGTTGTACCAGATTTGGGGGTGTTACAACCAGACCTGGTATATATTATGTTGTTCACTGCTTAAGTTAGTTTATGCATTGTCCTCTTAAGTCTCATCTCATAATTGCTTTTAAGATATTAAGATATCTTAAGGGATCTCCAGGTATGGGTATTCAGATTTCTAAAAGTCCATGTATGACTTTAACTGGTTATTCTGATGCAGACTGGGCTAAATGAGTTGTTACCAGGATATCTGTTACTGGTTTTGGTATATTTCTAAATAATTCTCTTGTTTCTTGGAAAAGTATAAACAACCTACTCTCTCTAAATCCTCCACTGAAGCAGAGTATAGGGCTCTTGCTTCAGTAACTAGTGAAGTAATTTGGATTCTTAAAATTTTAAAGGATTTTGTTAATACAAATAAACCGTAAAAACGTTTATTAATATTTTGCGATCTCTTTGTGTTTTGTTGATAACATATATAATGTTGTCTTAAGTATAATTATAAGGATACATGCTATTTTTGTAAAGCATTTACATATAATCTTTTACAAAAATGTAGTAACTAAAGCATTTGTTATAATAGTTAATTAGGATGGGTAAAAATCACAACCCATGGATCTTAACCCATACCCAAAGAGACTTGATACAATGTATACTTAGATACGTTGAATATAAACCCATGGACCAACCCATAACCCATGACCCATAACCAAAAAACCCATGGACAAAGAGGAGCGTTCCACGGATCCCTAGCTTTGTGCTAACCGGATCCCAAGTGGAAGGGATCCGTGGGATCCGTGAGAACAGTGAGGAAATTTGCCTATAAATAGAGAGCCATTTCTTCATTCTAACTCACCCCCTCTTCTTACTAAATCTCTCATACACTCTCATTCTCTTCTAACATATAGATCACTAGATCTAGAGAGTTGTTCTTCTTTCTTTCTATTTGTGATTCTCATATAGGTCCTTCTCTAAGGCGAGATCACGAGCATTCTACAAGTCATCCAAGCAAGGGTCCTTGATTGATTTGTCACTCCGCAAGATTTCTGTAGCGAAGATCTTGTATTTGATATTTCACATATTTGTTGTGTAATAGTTGTGTTGGTTTGGTCCACCGTGCTACGGACTCGGTATCTAGCTTTGTACCGGAAAAAGTGTAAGCAACGTTGTGAAGGCTTCTCCGCCAAGTGAAGGAGTTTGTTGACATAGTGCTTGAACTCTCGAGTAGGTGACTCGGGGAGTGGAGTAGGGCAAGGAAGGTGTCCTTGTAGCCGAACCACTATAAATCGGTTGTGTCATTTATATCCCTTATCTTTATTTATTTGCTTGCATTATCATTAGATCTATACGTTCTCAACATCCATACGATTTCACATAATATCGAATCTAAAGTTTTTGAAATCAACTTAAAATCGGCAAAACTATTCAACCCCCCCCCCCCCATTCTAGTTTTCCACAATTGGCATCAAGAGCTAAGTTTATAAAAGTTTTAAAATAAAATTGTATTTTAAAAACTTTTCGATCACTATGGGTTCTGAAAATTATAAGGAAGGGCAATCTATGCAACGACCACCACTACTTGAAACTAATGGTTTTATATATTGGAAAAATAGATTCGAAACATATGTGAAGTCTAAAGATATTGATCTTTGGTACATTATTGTTGAAGGTGATTTTGAGGCTACCTCAAATGATGATAAAGGAAATTTAGTTCACATACCTTATGATAAACTAAATGATGAAATGAAGAAAAAGCTTTCTAAAAATAGTGAAGCAAAAATGGTTTTATATAATGCTTTACCGAAAAAGGAATTCGAAAGAATTTCTATGCTTAAAACCTCTAAAGAAATTTGGAATTCTTTAGTTGTAACTCATCAAGGCAACCAACAAGTTAAAAATAATAAAATTGATCTATTTGTTCAACAATATGAACAATTTTCAATATCGGATGAGGAAACTATAGATCATTCATTTGCTAACTTTAATACTATTATTACATCTTTACAAGCACTTGATGAATCCTTTTCTAGCCGTAACCATGTTAGGAGTCCATCGAAGTGGAGATCCAAGGTGACGGCAATCGAAGAGTCAAAAGATTTGACAATCCTCACCCTCGATGAACTCATAGGCAACCTAAAAGTCTACGAGCTTGTCCTTGCTAAATATTCCGAAGCCTCAAAGGTGAAAGAGAAACACAAATCTCTTGCCCTTAAAGCCAAAAAGGCTTCGAGCGATGATGAGAACTCATCTTCGAGTAGTGACGACGAAGAGTACGCTATGGCGGTAAGGGACTTTAAAAATTTCTTTAGAAGAAAGGGTAGATACGTCAAACAACCGTATGACGATAAGAAAGGCTTTCGGAAAAGCAAAGAGGACGAAAAGCCAAAAGATGATCGTACTTGCTTTAAATGTGGAGACCCAAACCACTTTATTAGTAAGTGTCCCAAACGGGATGATCAAAAGGCATTCGTGAGCGGCACGTGGGGAATGAGCGACGAGGAGGACGAAGAAATTTGTCTCATGGCAAATGACGAGGTATGTCACGAATACTATAGTAGTTCATCACTTGATGACGACTCATTGCATAATGAATATGATAAACTATGCAATATTAGCTTAAAACTAATTAACAAAAACAAGCTTTTAAAGAGTCAAAACCAACGTTTAGATAAAGAAGCCATAGAATTAAAAGCAAAACTAAAACGTTTGGAAAAGGGTAAAATAGCAAGTGGTGAATGTGAACTTTGTGTTCAACTTCAAACACTAGTTGATCATTTAGATTCTAAAATTGCTAGAATGAGTACAAACACCTTAGATACAATACTCGATGGTGTTAAAACCGGCAACAACCAAAAGGGTCTAGGCATACAACAACTTGATCCATCAACTAGTGAAAGTAAAGAAACAAAATTTGTTAAAGAATTAGAAAAACCAGCCACTGTTGTGGCGGATCCCACGGATCCCCTAAAAAGGGAACCGGCTAGTGTACAAACTGGGATCCGTGGATCTGCTGTGACAACTAGTGGTAATAACATAGCCTCATCATCTAGAACCGAGTTCGTTATCGTAAATAGGAAGAAACCAACTCATGTCACCACTAGACATCCACCTCCAAAAATTAATCCTACTTTTGCAAAAAACAAAGCACCATCTTTTCAAAAACATAATGCATCTAGGAGACGTAATAACGTTTATCCAAGAATTAACCATCAAATGGGATGGAACCCTAATATGCAAAACGGTTTCTCTTTTCAAAACTTTGCTCCATGGAATGCATACTCATCTTATCCATACATGTCTAACATGAATGGAATGTTTAACACTAATGGACCCATGAATAAATGGGGACCAAACTTTTGAGTTTATTATTGTTTTAGGTGTGCTTAAAGGTCGACCTAGACCCCGATGAATGGGTCAAGGATAGCGGGTGCACGAGGCACATGACCGGCAATAGGGATCTATTCTCCACATATGAATCCGTAAATGGAGGTAATGTGGTGTTTGGAAATAGCAAAAGTAGAATCATCGGTAAAGGTACGGTTTCTAACAAATCTCTAACCATTAACGATGTGTGTCACATAGAAAACCTAAACTTTAATCTCTTAAGTATAGGACAAATATGTGATAAAAAGTGCAATGTACTTTTTACCGAAACCGGTAGTAAGATTTTTAAAAATGGCATAACCTTAGGAAGAGGAATTAGGAAACATGGAGTCTATGTCATTAAAATTGGTAATGAACCTAAAGACAAACTATGTCTTACCTCTATGGATGATACTTCGACCTTATGGCATCGAAGATTGGGTCACGCCAACATGCGACTTCTTCAATCGCTATCATCCAAAGATCTAGTAAGAGATCTACCTAAGTTAAAATATGAACATCATTTTTGTGATGCTTGTAATGTAGGAAAACAAGCTCATTCAAGTCATAAAGCAAAAAACATGGTGTCCACAACTAGGTGTCTAGAATTACTTCATATGGATTTATTTGGTCCATCCGCTATCCAAAGTTATGGAGGCAACTACTATACTTTGGTAATAGTGGATGACTACTCTAGGTATACTTGGACAAAATTTTTAAAGAACAAAACGGAAAACCCATAGTGTCTATTAGGACGGATCATGGTAGGGAATTCGATAATGAAGTGCAATTCGGAGCTTTTTGTGACGCTAATGGTTTTACTCACAACTTCTCGGCTCCACGCACTCCACAATCGAATGGGGTAGTAGAAAGAAAGAATAGAACCCTTCAAGAAATGAGTAGAACCATGCTTAACGAACAATCCATACCTCAAAAATTTTGGTGTAATGATGTTGATACTTCAACGTACATACTCAATCGAGTCTTAATTAGACCAATCTTAGGTAAAACTCCATATGAGTTACTCCGAGGCAAAAAGCCTACTTTAAATCATTTTAGAGTCTTTGGAAGCAAATGCTTCATTCTTAACACTAAAGATTACCTTACAAAATTTGATCCTAAATCAACCGAAGGTATCTTTCTAGGTTACTCGCCTAATTACGTCATATTAAACAAAGAAACAATGAAGGTAGAAGAGTCATTAAACATAAAATTTGACGAAAGTCCACCCAAACCCTCTCCACCTCTTGTCGATGACGAGATCATAGAAAGAGAAGCTATTGTAATTAAGAAAAAGATAAATGAAGAAGAAGAACCTTCAATTAGTGAAATCACAAACATTAAAGAGTCCAAAGATCACCCCGTAGATAAGGTCATAGGAAAGCTAAATGAATGAACATTAAGATCTCAAGTTCAAAACCAAAGTAGCTTATTTTGTTTTGTTTCAACTATAGAACCTAAGAACACACAAAAAGCCATAAAAGATGAAAGTTGGGTAATGGCTATGCAAGAAGAATTAAATCAATTTGTTTCTAATGATGTTTGGACACTTGTCCCTCCACCTAGTAATCAAACCGTAATAGGAACAAAATGGGTGTATAAAAACAAATTAGATGCAAACGGAGTAGTATCTAGGAACAAGGCTAGACTCGTTGCCCAAGGGTATAACCAACAAGAAGGAATAGACTTTGATGAGACCTATGCCCCCGTGGCTAGATTAGAGTCTATAAGAATACTTCTTGCGTATGCTTGTGCTAATGATCTAAAGCTTTATCAAATGGATATCAAAAGCGCTTTTCTAAATGGTCTTATTAATGAAGAAGTATATGTAGCTCAACCTCCGGGCTTCATCGATTTTGAAAAACCCAAACACGTTTATAAATTAAAGGAAGCCCTTTATGGTCTTAAACAAGCTCCAAAAGCTTGGTATGATAGACTCAAGTCCTTTTTAATTAAACATAACTATACCATGAGGTTAGTTGACAACACACTTTTTACTAAGAAAAAGGAGTCACACATAATCATAGTACAAATATATGTAGATGATATTATATTCGGATCCACTTGTCAAGACATGTGTGATGGTTTCTCTAAAATCATGCATGACGAGTTCGAGATGAGTATGATAGGAGAACTTAGTTTCTTTCTTGGTCTACAAATTAAACAAGTAGAAGATGGTATCTTCTTCAAACAATCTAAATACATCAAGGAGATGTTAAAGAAATTTGGTCTAGAAGAGTCGAAACCAATTAGGACACCCATGTCATCCGACACCAAACTCACAAAAGATGAAGACGGCGAATCCGTAGATAATACTAAATATCGTGGCATGATAGGTAGTCTTCTCTACCTCACGGCAAGTAGGCCGAATATCATGTTTAGTGTCTGCTTATGTGCTAGGTTTCAAGAAAACCCCAAAACTTCACACCTAGAAGCCGTAAAAAGAATTTTTAGATACATTAAGGGTACAACACAATTAGGATTATGGTATCCTAAGGGCACGGGTGTAGAAACAATTGTATATGCAGATTCTGACCATGCAGGGGATTACGTTGATAGAAAAAGTACAAGTGGGGTGTGTACTTTCATGGGATGTTGTTTAACATCGTGGTTTTCTAAGAAACAAACGGCTCTAGCAATATCAACAACCGAAGCCGAGTACGTCTCCGCCGGCAAAGCATGCCAACAAGCACTATGGATGAAACAAGCGTTAGTAGACTACGACATTCATCTAAGCGACATAGCCATTCTATGTGACAACAAAGGTGCCATCGACTTAAGCAAGAATCCGGTATTGCATTCTCGCACCAAGCATATAGAGATTCGTCATCACTTCTTAAGAGACAATGTTCAAAAGGGGAACATCTCTATTGAGAAGGTAGCATCCGAAGATAACATAGCCGACGTCCTCACCAAACCGTTGAAGCGGGAACAATTCAACCTACTTCGTCTTGGTCTTGGATTAATGGAACACACTTCGTAATTTATTTTGACTCTACAAGGTATGTAAACACTAGCCTTCTTCCTTCTGAGTCTAGGATTTCTATTTCACGCACAACTCACAAACAATACGGGAATTTTCAAAACCCAAAGATGTTTTTTTTTTACTTATAGCTTTCCTATTTTTTTTATATACACATTTTCAAAGAAAACCTACTTTCACAATGTTTTCTAAAAGGATGATACCTTCCCGTATCAATTTCACAAAAGCAGTTTCTCACGTCTAGGACAAATCGCTTTTTCATTATTAATACAAAGTAAAAACCCGTTTTCATTGCATCTCATGTCTTTTGAATGCTAAAGGGGACACATAACTAATATGTGTTTTCGGGTACATTCATTTAAGCAAAAATGAATTAGGAGCATTGATAACACAATGTTACGTACTTATGTACCAAATGTTTATTTTCGGGTTATCTCAATTAGGATTTATTTTCTCTAGTTATTTTCCTTTTCTTTTTAGAGGTCGAGAAAACCGCCACTCCAAATAGTTTGCATATAGGCACACAATAGGCAAAAATGTTTCAAAAAGAAAAATTTTGTGCTGCCTGAATCACCAGACCCACGGATCCCAGCCTTCATGCTGGACGGATCCCTCAAGGGAAGGATCCGTGGGATCCGTGTATACAGAAGCTGTTTTCAACTTCTATTTTTGTCATTTTGGATGAAAAATCCACATTTGTTTTATTTTTGGGAGTATGCTCTTTAATGCTTGTGTTCTCATGATCACATGCCTTGAATTCATATCTAATCATTAGATTTTAATCCACATTTTGGGTCAAGCATTCATTACAATGTGTTGTTTTTCTATATATATAACTCCCAAAATGCTTGCATACTCCATCTCCTTCTCACAAACACACTTCATCATGTCATCCAAAAACCCTTTAGGAGAATCATCTAGTACAAACAATCATGATATCCAAACCTTTGTACTTCCACCATCCAAAATACCACAATCAAATGCTAGGATATCCGCACGGATTAGTATCCGGTCTTGTTGTTTAGCAAAACCAACCTCAAATGAGTCATCCTCAACAAATAACTCACCACAAGATGCTTCCATTATAGCACCACCCTCATCACCAACAAGTACACCAACTTCATCACCACCTAAAATAACTCTTTTGGAACTCCTTAGGACTCCAACAAGATCTACCCTACCTAAAGAAAAAGAAATAGTCTTTTCCACACCCCCCACATCACCAAATACTATTTTTCAAGATCTTGAAACATCACCACCTCTAGCTCCCATCACATTCCAAGAACATCTAGGTTCTTTTCCACCACCACGTACAAACATTCCGGATTTTGATCCATATTTTCCTATTTTTCCACCACAACTTCCGCATAACTCAAATCAAAACAACCCGGAAAACTTCCGCACTCATTACCCACATCATTTACATTGTGAACATTGCCAATCCACTAGGAAAATTGCAATAGAAGTTAGGGAAGAAATGCGTTTCATACTCAACCTCATCCTTGATCGCATCAATACCATTACTCATCAAAACCTCCATCCATAACCTTATGCAAGCATGGAAGGAATCTCTACTACTATTTTTCACTTTTAGTATTAAATTTTTTTTTTGTCATTTTCAAGAACAAGTCTTGTTCTTATTTTTACATGCTTGTAAGTGGCTTAACTACCACTACAATTTGTCGTTTTATTACAAGGCCTTGTTTACATTCCTTGGCTCCCTATCTTGATTCTCGACAACCATAAGATCATTTAAAGCATGTTACTAACTTTCTTTTATAGGATTTTTTTTTCTTCTCTTGACGCCCCAAACTAGGGGAGCAACCGTCAAGGGGGAGTAAGAAATACGTAGACTACTTTTTCCTCCAAGGGTTAACTTTTTGTTTCGACAAAAAGGGGGAGAAGAAGTAAAACTTAGGAGCTTTCAAAACTTACATCTATTCTTAAGTTTTACTCATCATAACATTATATTTTGTCATCAACAAAAAGGGGGAGATTGTTAATACAAATAAACCGTAAAAACGTTTATTAATATTTTGCGATCTCTTTGTGTTTTGTTGATAACATATATAATGTTGTCTTAAGTATAATTATAAGGATACATGTTATTTTTGTAAAGCATTTACATATAATCTTCTACAAAAATGTAGTAACTAAAGCATTTGTTGTAATAGTTAATTAGGATGGGTAAAAATCACAACCCATGGATCTTAACCCATACCCAAAGAGACTTGATACAATGTATACTTAGATACATTGAATCTAAACCCATGGACCAACCCATAACCCATGACCCATAACCAAAAAACCCATGGGCAAAGAGGAGCGTTCCACGGATCCCTAGCTTTGTGCTAGCCGGATCCCAAGTGGAAGGGATCCGTGGGATCCGTGAGAACAGTGAGGAAATTTGCCTATAAATAGAGAGGCATTTCTTCATTCTAACTCACCCCCTCTTCTTACTAAATCTCTCATACACTCTCATTCTCTTCTAACATATAGATCACTAGATCTAGAGAGTTGTTCTTCTTTCTTTCTATTTGTGATTCTCATATAGGTCCTTCTCTAAGGCGAGATCACGAGCATTCTACAAGTCATCCAAGCAAGGGGTCCTTGATTGATTTGTCACTCCGCAATATTTTTGTAGCGAAGATCTTGTATTTGATATTTCACATATTTGTTGTGTAATAGTTGTGTTGGTTTGGTCCACCGTGCTACGGACTCGGTATCTAGCTTTGTACCGGAAAAAGTGTAAGCAACGTTGTGAAGGCTTCTCCGCCAAGTGAAGGAGTTTGTTGACATAGTGCTTGAACTCTCGAGTAGGTGACTCGGGGAGTGGAGTAGGGCAAGGAAGGTGTCCTTGTAGCCGAACCACTATAAATCGGTTGTGTCATTTATATCCCTTATATTTATTTATTTGCTTGCATTATCATTAGATCTATACGTTCTCAACATCCATATGATTTCACATAATATCGAATCTAAAGTTTTTGAAATCAACTTAAAATCGGCAAAACTATTCAACCCCCCCTTCTAGTTTTCCACAGATTTGAAACATGAAAATTTTCTTCCTGTTACACTTCACTGTGACAGTAACTCTGCAATTAAAATTGCAGCCAACCCAGTTTTTCATGAAAGGACTAAACATCTTAAAATAGACTTACATTTTGTAAGGGAAAAAAATTTAAATGGTGTGGTCAAAACTGTTAAAGTGGAGTCTGCAAATCAAATTGCAGATATCCTAACCAAAGGGTTGGATACATTATAACATAAGGTTTTTGTCAAAAAAAAAATGGGTTTAATAGATATCTACCAGATATCAGATGAAGGGGGTGTTAAAAAAATAAGGATGCCATCTGATATCTTCTCTATCCTAAGGGACTAACTTTGTCTGTTATATATTTCAAATTTAGTCCTTTGGACATCTTTGTGATAGTTGGGTTGATTGTGATTTATTAGTAAGAAGATTTATGGTCAAGATAATAATGTGAAAACACGGAAGGACTTGAAGATGCAATATTCTAAGAGTTGGTGTATGGAGCTTATCATTCATAATTGATATCAGATTTCTCTCTCAAGCAACAAACACTCTCATTTCTCTCTCTTATAAAAACCCTAATTGTATCTTGATCATCTTGAACAATACATTTGTTACTGTTGTTATTTGTTATACTTGATTGAGATCAAGTTTAGTATTGTTTAAGTTGTAATTGTTCGAGAACAATTTTGGGTTGTAAAAGTGTTGTTGAGTAATAAATCACTTAATCTTTATCAATTTCAGTTTTTCTACAAAGATAGGTCTCTTTATGTTATGATGAGCTCACAATTCGAGACATATATTTGTTGTATGTTACTACACCCACCCATCAGAAAGGGATTTACTAAAACCTATGACAAAAGGTGTGGCTCCACTCAAATTCAATCTCTACATACTAAACAAATAAAATCGGATTGAGTCCCGTCCTTTAAGCCAAAAACTAGATAACAAACGACCCTAGTTTTATGCTAAGTCTATCTTTCTTTTAAAAATGATATTCTAAAATTTAAATTTATTACATAAACTAAGTTATTTTCCTTTTTGAGTTAATTACACAAATGGTCACTGTGGTTTGTTGGATTTTTCACTTTCAGTCACTAAATTTTTTTTTACTGATTCAGTCATTGTAGTTTCTTGTTATTACGGATCCAGTCCAAATCCGTATGAAATGATCAAAAAGCCCTTGTCACCTTTTTTTCAAATGAATTAATTACATAAATGGTCACTGTAGTTTTCAAATGACAATTAAGTAACGGCCGTTAGTCCTTTATACTAACGGTCGTTAGTAAATAACCGAAAATTTGTTTTTTTTACGTTTTCATCCATTTTTACACATTTTCTACCGTTTTTACTCGTTTTCGTCCGTTTTTATACGTTTTCATCCGTTTTTACACGTTTTCGTCCGTTTTTACATGTTTTTTACTGTTATTACACGTTTTCATCCGTTTTTATCCATTTTTGCACATTTTCGTCCATTTATATACGTTTTCATTCGTTTTTGCACGCTTTCGTCCGTTTTTACACGTTTTCTTTTGTTTTTACTCGTTTTTACACGTTTTCGTCTGTTTTTACACGCTTTCGTCTGCATTTACACGTTTCATCCGTTTTTACATGTTTTCATCTGTTTTTACATGTTTTCGTCCGTTTTTGCACGTTTTCGTCCATTTATATACGTTTTCATTCGTTTTTGCACGTCTTCGTCCATTTTTACACGTTTTCTTCTGTTTTTACTCATTTTTGTTTGTTTTTACACATTTTCATCCGTTTTTACACGTTTTCGTTCGTTTTTACATGATTTCGTATGTATTTACATGTTTTCGTCTGTTTCTATACGTTTTCGTCTGTTTTTGCATGTATTCATCCATTTTTATACGCTTTTATTCGTTTCTGCACGTTTTCGTCCGTTTTTACACGTTTTCTTCCATTTTTACTCATTTTCGTCCGCTTTCACACGTTTTGGTCTGTTTTACTCGTTTTCGTCCGTCTTTTCACGTTTTCGTCCGTTTTTACAAGTTTTCGTCCATTTTTACATGTTTTCGTCTGTTTTTACATGTTTTCATTCGTTTTTACATGTTTTGTCCACTTTTATATGTTTTCATTCATTTTTGCACGTTTTCTTTCGTTTTTACACATGAAAAAATGAACGAAAACGTGTAAAATGGATGAAAATGAGTAAAATCAGAAGAAAACATGTAAAAACGGATGAAAACGTGCAAAAAATGAATGAAACCCTATAAAAATGGATGAAAACGTGCAAAAATGGACGAAAACATGTAAAAATAGACAAAAGTGAGTAAAAACGAAAGATATTGAGTAAAAACGGAAGATAGTGAGTAAAAACGGATGAAAACGTGCAAAAACGAATGAAAACGTATAAATATGGACGAAAACGTGCAAAAACGGACGAAAACGTGAAAAAAAAACGAAAGAAAACGTGTAAAAACGGACGAAAACGTGCAAAAACGAATAAAAACGTATATAAATGGACGAAAACGTGCAAAAACATATAAAACGTGTACAAACGGACGAAAACGTGTAAAAAGACAAAATCATGTAAAAACGAACGAAAACGTGTAAAAACGGACGAGAACGAGTAAAAACGGAAGAAAACGTGTAAAAATAGACGAAAACGTAAGAAAACCAAATTTTCGGTTATCTACTAACGACCGTTAGTATAAAGGACTAACGGCCGTTACTTAATTGTCATTTGAAAGCCACAATGACCATTTATGTAATTAACTCATTTGAAAAAGAAGGTGATACGACCCACTCGTATCGATAGTAGCACTACTTATAGCGAGTGCAGGCTCCTGTAGAAAAGATAGAAGAACAGAGAATTGTAGACCGGATACTTAATGATTTCATTCATCACGATGAGATTAAATACTCATAACAAGATAACCCTAAACAAAGATAAATACTTATCCTAATACGACTCGAACACATACTCGACACTTATCCTAATTAAACAAATATCCTAAACAAAAGATAGTCTTGATGGTTATCTCCTAACCCATCACGTAGTTGTTATCATGTGGGCTCCTCGTTCCATCCTCTGACCCGATGATGTGTAAAATTCCCCCTTCCTTCAAAAATTACCTTGTCCTCAAGGTTATAATCTGACTTGGTAGTTTCTACAGCTTTCTCTTCCTCCGCGGTCGTCACCTGTCTGGAATTGTCACCATCATCTGCCATTAATAATAAGAACTTACCATGACACTTATGACCTCGCATCCACTTGTTATCACAGTTGAAACATATCCCTTTGTTCAGGCGTTCTTGACGTTCAGCGGGTGAAATTCACTTGATAGCAAGCGGTTTAGTGTTAGTGTTGGTGGAAGTGTTGATTGGCATTGGAAGTAATGGTGGTTTCGGTGGTTCTGATCGAGTAAGCGGGACTTGATTAACCGCTGGTTGGATTTGAACGTGGTTGGTGGTAGTGTTCGCTGATGTTGCAATGGCGGTAGAAAACCACTGATCCTCGAAATGGGCTTCTGTTATGCGGGCCAAAGAGAAGGCTTCGCCTAAAGTAGTAGGTTTGGAGACCAGGAGTTCCCGTTGTAGGTTCGGCTTAAGTCCCGATATATAAAATGATATGAGTAAAGCTTCTGAGATATCCGTCACTCGATTCATGAGTTTTTCAAACTCACTTTGATAATGGGCCACTGTCCCTGTTTGCAGTAGCTTAGATAGGGTTCCCTGAGGATCCTCATACTTAGAAGGACCAAAACGATTCCTGACACTTTCCAAAAACCCATCCCAGCTAGTGACTAGCTTGTTGCGTGTCATCCAACAAAACCATTCCGCTGCGTCCCCATCTAGATTGAACCCCACAACCTTTAAACATTGCTCAGCTGGTGTTGCCAGAAGTTCAAAGTATTCGTTAATGGCGAATATCCAACTCTCAGGATCAACTCCGTTGAATTTGGGAACATCTAATCGCATTGATCGCGGTAGCAGACCTTGATCACCACCTGATCCCATCCCATGACGTGATAAAGCCAATGTTTTGGCCGCCTGCAATTCCTGGTTTAATGCAGCAATTTGGCTCATGAAGGCGTCTGATTGCTCCTTCAAGAGTAATCGTATGGCTTGCTCATTCATCGTAAATCAATGAAAGCACCAATTGATACGACCCACTCGTATCGATAGTAGCACTACTTATAACGAGTGCAGGCTCCTGTAGAAAAGATAGAAGAACAGAGAATTGTAGACCAGATACTTAATGATTTCATTCATCACGTTGAGATTAAATACTCATAACAAGATAACCCTAAACAAAGATAAATACTTATCCTAATACGACTCGAACACATACTCGACACTTATCCTAATTAAACAAATATCCTAAACAAAAGATAGTCTTGATGGTTATCTCCTAACCCATCACGTAGTTGTTATCATGTTGGCTCCTCGTTCCATCCTCTGACCCGTTGATGTGTAACAGAAGGTGACAAGGGCTTTTAGGTCATTTCATACGGATTTGGACTGGATCCGTAATAACAAGAAACCACAATGACTGAATCTGTAAAAAAAAGTTTAGTAACTGAAAATGAAAAATCCAACAAACCATAGTAACCATTTGTGTAATTAACTCTTTTTTTTTTTTTAATAATATTAGTTTCTTTCTTCTACATCTCTTTCAAACCACCACCCATTCCGATTCTAATTACAATCCTACAAACAAACCAAACGCACCTCGGTTGTTGTAACTCAATGAGGATCAATGAATTAATTCAAGTATCGTCAGTAGTGTTAATACAAATAAGCCGTAAAAACGTGTATTTATATTTTACGATTCTCTAATGTTTTGTCGATAACAAACGTAAAATCATTTTAACGAAACAAATAAAATACGTAAATAGTTTGAGCCAATAGTTTACTAACACACTTACGTTTTCATACAAAACACTAAACAAGTAATAGTGTTTACATTTTATAGAAAGGCATATGTATAACAACTAGTGTTTACATAATGGGTATATATATATATACATACTTAGTATATATTGTAATGGGTAATGTAGTGGGTAAGAATCTAAGTACTTGACCCATTAACTAGATACATTGAATGTAGTTGGTAAAACCCAAAGTCCATGACTCATACCCATGGAGCATGATCCATAAACCATGACCCATTGCATGACATCATGCATTAAGTCATGTTGGGTAGTATCCATAACCCATGGAGCTAACCCATGACCCATTGACTAGATGCATTGCCTCTTCTAAATACATTGTATCTACTTGGATACCCATGGTCCAAAGTCTATGACCCATGACCCATAACTCATTTAGGAGGAGCGTCCTACGGATCCCCCAGTTTACACTGGACGGATCCCTCATGTAAGGGATCCGTGGGATCCGGGGAACAGTAGTGATTTTTGTCTATAAATAGTGAGTCATTTCTTCATTGTAACTCACCCCTTTCATACACATTCTCTCTTAGTGTTGTAAACTCTCTAACCTCAGATCCAAATGATCTTTCTAAGTAGTTTTGTGTTTGTGTGATTCTCTAGGTTCCTCTTAAAGGCGAGATCACCACCTCTTGAAGTCGAGCAAGCTCAAGTCCATGGGTTGCCAAGCTTCATCATCATCAAGACTACTGATGTTATCTTGTTGATAGTTCTTTCTTCTCTCATTAGAAGTGTTGTGTTGAAGACATAGGTGAAAGATGTCTAAAGGGTCAAGTCAAAGGCATTAGTGAAAGGTGTCGAAGATCCATGTCAAAGGCATTAGTGAAGGGTGTCGAAAGTCCGTGTTGAAGGCATTAGTGAAGGGTGCGTAGTTGTCGTGTCAAAGGCATTAGTGAAAGGTGCCTAGGGTGTACATTCGATATGGTGCATCGATGTACAAGATAGATTAGTCTGGGTCAAAGGATATTGATATCCTTGCTGATGTTGTAATAAGGAGTGGATCTCCTTTGGGATAGGTGTTGTGTAGTGTTGGGTAGTAGTTCCTCCTTTGTAATGGAACTCGGTATCTAGCCTTGTACCGAATAAAGTGTAGGCGACGTTATGATAGGTTTGGTTCTACCTCGTGGAAGAACTCGGTGTCTAGCCTTGTACCGGATAAAGAGTAGGCGGCGTTGTGAAGGCTTCTACGCCACAAGGAGCTTGTGTTGTGTAGTGATTACGAACTCTCGAGTAGGTGACTCGGGGAGTGGAGTAGGGTAATGAAGGTGTCCTTGTAGCCGAACCACTATAAATACTCGTGTTGTGGTTTTGTGCTTCTTACTCTTTACTTTTACATTACATATTTACATACTTATCTACCAACATCCAACATACACATTTAATAGATTGACATAAGTCGATCTAAATAGTTTAAAACGAAATTTTAATCGGTAAAACTATTCAACCCCCTTCTAGTTTTTCACAAGTAGTATTAGTTCGCCTCCGTTTATTTGCGCTCATAAGTAAAATAGCGTTAGTTCCAAATGGCAAATACTGCAGAAAATAAAGGAAATTCTATGCTTGTTACTTACTCAAGCGCGTTAAGTTCAAATATGGTAGGCATAATAACAAATTTAACCATTACTGCTATATTGTCACATTGAATTTACTTATCATGATATATTTTTCTCTCATCGGATAATCATTATAATCAAATTTCGCCGTGACGGTGTTTTATAAAGCGACACCTTTTAAGAACAAACGCCAAAAGTTAAAAGGGATTTCTAACAAATATAAAGAAAAAATTACACGTTTGGTCTTTATGATTTGCCCAAAATAACAACTTTAGTCCCTAAGTCGTTTTTATTACACCAGCAGTATCTAATTTTAAAATTATGCACGCTTTTGGTCCCTATTTTGGATGGGCGTTAGTTAAGTCCGTTAAGTATTTTGCGCTGTTAGTCCTTCGTTAATAATTTTTGCACCGTTAGTCCTTATTTTTTAAAATATAGTTTTCCCCAGTTAGTCCATCCGTTAATAATAGTTATCGCCCGTTTTTTTTACGTTTTTGTCCGTTTTTATCCGTTTTCGTTCGTTTTTATCCGTTTTCTCCCGTTTTTTTTTCGTTTTTCGTCCGTTTTTTACGTTTTTATCCCTTTTCGTCTGTTTTTGTATGTTTTCGTCTGTTTTTTTACGTTTTTGTCTGTTTTATCCGTTTTTGTCAGTTTTTTATCCGTTTTCGACTGTTTTTTACATCTTAATCCGTTTTCGTCCGTTTTTTTACGTTTTCGTCAATTTTTTTTACGTTTTTGTCTGTTTTTATCCGTTTTCGTTCGTTGTTTATTCGTTTTCGCCAGTTTTTTTACGTTTTTGTCCGTTTTTTTTTTTCGTTTTCGCCCGTTGTTTTACGTTTTTGTATGTTTTTTTTCCTTTTGCGTTCGTTTTTTATCCGTTTTCGCCCGTTTTTTTGCGTTTTTGTCTGTTTTTATTCGTTTTCGTTTGTTTTTTAATCTTTTTCACCAGTTCTTTTACGTTTTCATCCGTTTTTGTCCGTTTTTCTTACATTTTGTCCGTTTTTCTTTCGTTTTTGTACTATTTCAACATATTGAAAAATTTTTCCAAAAAGAAAAAAAAAACTTGGAAAAAAAAATTTTCCGAAAAAAAATTTTGAAAAAAAATTGAATATAAAGTTTCAAAAAAAATTTTGAAAAAAAAATTTTCAAATATATTTTTTTTACAAATCTTTAAAAAAAAAATATGTCCGTTTTTTTTTTCAATATTTTTTATTCAAATTTTTTTTTTTAATTTTTTATTCAAATTTTTTTATTTTTTTTCGAAAATATTTTTTTCCCAATTTATTTTTTCAAAATTTTTTTTGAATTTTTTTTTTCAAATTTGTGAAAAAATTCCAATTTTTTTTTTGGAAATTTTTTGTGAAAAAAACTGGCGAAAACGAATAAACAACGAACGAAAACGGATAAAAACATACAAAAACGTAAAAAAATTGGGCGAAAACGTAAAAAAACGGACGAAAACGTAAAAAAACAGTCGAAAACGGATAAAAAACGGACGAAAACATATAAAAACAGACGAAAAGAGATAAAAACGTAAAAAACAGACGAAAAACGAAAAAAAAAAAAAAAGGGAAAACGGATAGAAACGAACGAAAACGGATAAAAACGGACAAAAACGTAAAAAAAATGGGCGATAACTATTATTAACGGAGGGACTAACTGGGGAAAACTATATTTTAAAAAATAAGGACTAACGGTGCAAAAATTATTAACGAAGGACTAACAGCGCAAAATACTTAACGGACTTACCTAACGCCCATCCAAAATAGGGACCAAAAGCGTGCATAGTTTCAAAATTAGATACTGCTGGTGTAATAAAAACGACTTAGGGACTAAAGTTGTTATTTTGGGCAAACCATAGGGACCAAACGTGTAATTTTTTTAAATATAAATGATGATACACCACAAAAAAGTACCAAACAGTAAACAGCTTTCAACTTGGGCTGAGCTGAGATGGGTTCTTGGTTGGTCTGATAAGCGGACATGATCACATGATATGCAACTTGACAGACGACCATATAGCCAATTCAAATAAGCCAAAACTCAGAAGCAACAAAAGTTAACCGAGAAAAAGATCTCATTATGCATCAAAATTTATAAGTACAGAATCTCTCTCACTCGGTTAGTCTAGCTGTATGTTGATCAACTTGCCAATTTCAGGTCACTTACGAAAAAGTCGCACCCAAAAAATTCTAATTGTAAAAGTACATCCGCAAAAAGGCAAACAGGGAGTTAACCACCCAAATGTACAGATTACAAGAAAAATATCGAGCAATTTACTAAATTTACCTAGACATAACTAGGTTTGTTAGGGGAGAAGAAGTTGGACGATAAATGAACTTGCAGCCCTCATTATCCACACTCTTCCTTGTTTCCACTGCTACTAAGTTGTTATTAGTGGAAGCATAACATCGCTTTTTCTTGGTTGACCAATTCCATGTCAAACGAGTGAGTAGATCCTCTTTGGATTGATGCTCAACAACTTCAAGTTCTCTTTTTTCTAGTAGACTGTCTTTACGCCCTGAGCTTAGGCTAGATATGTTCTCCTGGGATTGGATTGTCTCAGTGGCAGAAGCAATTGGACCAACAAGATCCGGTCTGCTTTTCATTTGTTTCCACTCGTTACCCAACCATTCTTCAGAATATCTCAAATCCTTGCACTCCATGATTGATTTTTGTTTTTCCCCTGAAAACAAAAAAGACCAACAAAAATTGGGAAGTTAGCTAACATAACAGATATCATAAAGACACATAATAATCATCCTTCACAAACCTGGAAAGTATACATGAATCTTATCATCAGATTCTTTATGAACCACAATCCCTTCACACCATCCATCATGCAACCATGCATCCACAATGCAACCAGCGTCAAGTAATGATACAGCACTCTTGTTGGGCAATCGTGATGGTCTTATCTTCATCCTTCCAGAATGCCGGATACCTAGCTGATCATCATCAGCAACTCTTGTTGACAAAATCCATTCCTACAACAAATTAGAAAATTTAGGCAAATTGAACAAGCTGGGTATCTAGAATAATGTGAAAATAATCAAAATTAATCATCACCTCAAGATTAACAGATTCATCCTCCGCATCTTTGATATCTTGATACCTTACTTTGAGTTTATCCTTGTGTTTCTTAATAACCACACCTCTAAACCACATACCTCTCATCCCACTATCTTGTGACAGCAATTCTATTTCAGAACCTTTTGTGTACTCATGCTTATGTTCAGTAACAAAATCTTCTGCTACATTGCTGTTTTGCGCACTAGATTTGGGATAAAGAGGGCCACTCAAACCAGAACTATCTATGTGGTCCACAAATCTTCGCAGTCTCTTTCGGGGTCTGATCCCAATACCATCAGAAACCATGAAACTATGTATGTTTTGGTTCCAGTAACCTTTGACTTGAGTTATGTCAAAGGGCTTAACAACTTCATTATCAAACAGATTCAGGCATACATATGGATTCAGCATTGTTTGAACATCCATTTCGAGAAAATTGTCATAGTGCTGAGAACTGAGAACACTGGCTACTCCATCAATGCACTCGATGCTTAGATCTTGTCGAGAAAGTGAATATAAAATCTCTCTTCCATTATAATTTCGAGGTAAATCAAGACCAAGTTCATCAACTTTGTGTAACCATTGTACCACTGCCATTTTGTTTCCTTTGTAATCCTCATACAAATCATCCAAGTAAGCAACAAGCTGTTTGCCTTCTTCTGCCAATACATGTACAAAATCTTGAACCTAAACACAATCAAAGAGATCCAAATCATTACAGAGTACAGAACAACACACTTTTAGATAGGTGCAGCAACCGGCAAATATAAAGAGTATCATATGAAGAAGTGCTTACCGATATTTTAATTCCACTACGGCTATAAGCTCCATAATGCTTCCTATATTTCCTGTCAGTCCTGGCAGGACCCACCCACAGAAACTCGGTAGTATGCTGGCTAGTCTTATGCAAATGAGTGTCCTGACAAAACAGCAACTCATAAGGATACTAAAACAACTTAAAACCATAGATAATGAAGTTTATACAGACATGAGCATCAAAATGGAAGTAATACCTTGGTTTTTGCTTGTTTCAACCTCAAGGATGTATCTCCTGCTCTCAGAAGACAGTTGTCAGGTTGGCGTCCCCGAGAAGAAGAGCCATCTAATACCATTTAAAAAAACAAAGCAACGATAAATAAATGCAAGTGATGTGTATGCAAAAATTGTTAATCACATGCTACTAAAATATCTAAATGGAACCCACACCACTGAGATAAAGATGTAACTGCATAAACTTTACTTAGCCTCATTAGTTTGTAGGTCTAATTGGGTATCAGGTTATGAGCTTCATAAACTCTACTTAGCCTCGTATCTTGACCTAGTAATCAGAGATTAGAAATTCCGAGGCTCTCAACCAGCTCTTGGAATCTGATTGCATGTTTCCTGCAGCCCAGATCATCGTCAGTTTTCCATTGGAAAAGAAACATCATTGACGCACTGACTCGCTAGAGCTGAATATGCAGAGAATAGTCATCACATAGATTGGAGTGAAATAAAGGCCGATAAACAATGACATAGGGAAGGTGGAAGAAACGTGTCTATCTAGCTTATTAACTTCATAATTAGAAGTTTAGAACATATAGTAAAATACTATTAACAAAATAATAGATAAGAGATGCAAAATTGATGATGCACAACCCCTTGTAACATAGGACCTTGAGGATATGAATCACATCAATACAACTTTTAGCTAAACCCATGCACCAAAAAGAAGGTATAAGGGCAAGTTGAAAAGCATTAGGCCTTTTAAAAGACATTTTCCTGAAACGCTAATCCAAAACAAAAGACGTGGAACCCATTTGGTAGTAGGGAAAGCACACAGGTTCCTATCTGTTCAGTGCTCAATAACATAACCTATAGTATAACCAACTCCTCATCTGTTATCCATACTCATGAAGTCATGAAGATAGTATGACTCTCGTGAAAACTAAGGGAATGCCAAATCCATCAACGCACTCAAATAACACAGAAAGTCATATTCCATGCCATGAATTGCAGCCGTATCAAAAAGAACACTAACCACTAAAAACGTTTTCAACTTAATAAAGCTTTCTATACATTTCACCTTATAAAAACATAAAGTTTAGTAATTTCTTCGCCACAAAAAAAGCTATTCTCAATATGCTCGTTTTCGTTTTCGTTTCACTGCATCTACAGGTAGATCTATAACCAAATTAAATGTCAGATTAACAAAAACCACAAAACACAGGTTCAGTTACTAAGAACACAAATCCTAAGCCACCATATTCCATTATAAAAACATTAAAAGTTCAACTAATCAATAAATTAAAAAAAAAAAATACCGTAAACTACCACACCACACCAAACCCAACATATATCAACTTAAAACATATAAAAATCACATTTTTATCACAGTTAAAAAAATGTTTAAACGTTCTAGTTTACGGTTCGATAAAACCTTTAACAATGATATAAAAAGTTAACTAAAAATACATCAAAATATTAAAAGAATTCATATTTAGCACTAAAAAACATAAACAAAACACAAAATTTATACCTTCTAGTTTAAGGGTTTTATCATAATCTAAGAAAACATTTAACACAGATAAAAATCCACCTAAAAATATACATCAAATGAGTAAAAAAAAAAAACTCGTTTTTATATTGTACTACTGAAAGAATATAAATTTGATGCATAATTTTTATTTTATTTTTTCCAAAACTTTAAACATTTTGATTCAAGGGCTTTATTAACTAACAAGATTTTTAAGGAGGATAAAAAATTTAATTAAAATAACCCAAAATAAATTATTAAAAGAATTCATATTTAGCACTAAAATTCATAAACAAAACACAAAATTTATACCTTCTAGCATAAGGGTTTTATCAAAATATAAGAAAGCATTTAACACATATAAAATCCACCTAAAAATATACATCAAATAAGTTTTTTTTTTTTTTTTTTTTTTTTAATTAACATTTTAATTCAAGGGCTTTATTAACTAACAAGATTTTAACAAGAATAAAAAAATTAATTAAAAAAAAATCATTTTCACCCCAAAAACAACAGAAAAACAATTATTAATTTATATAGAAATAATAATCACCTGTAAGAAGTGAGTTAAGCCAAAGAATAACATCACCCCTTGATTTAAATCTGAAATCATCATTAACCAGACATCGATACCGATACGACGTCGTATGGGCTAATTTATTTTCTTTACCAATAACAACCAAATCAGAGCTCTTATCAATTCTTTTTAAATAAAACCTCACTTCTTTACGTCCTTTAGCGTTTGTGGAGAAGATTTCTTCCCATTTTGTAAATGGTTTTCCGGTGGCCGGAGGTCCGGTCATGGTTAATTTTGGGGAAGGGGGAGATGTTAGGGTTTGGGTTTGGTGGGAAGGGATCCGGTAAGAAGTAAAACTAAAATAAGAAGAATAAGAAGAATTTCTAGCCACACATTTCAAATATGAGGGAGAAATTTAAGGGGAGATGCATCTGTTTTTGTAGGTGCATCTGAAATGAGTGGTTGTGGTTTCTTCTTATCATTCTTATTTTAATTTTTCTTCTTATTTGATCCTAACTCTGGGTTTGGTTTTGAATTTGAATTATTTGAGGAGTCTGGGGGGAGGTAAAGAAGGGTGATACCGGGCGGGTTGACCCGTATTTATCCATAATTTATTTTACAGCCCGAAATCGAACCGGGTAACCAGACACTAGGGTGGCAATCGAGTCGTATTCGTATTAATCTATTCGGATTCGCGTGTTGACGGGTTGGTATAATCTCTACCCAAACACGACCCATTTATTAATCGTGTCAAGAAAGTCAACCATAACCCAGACATGCATAACACGTTTTTGACCCGTTTAACCTGTTTAACTAAATAGGTCAAACAATGAATAAGGTTAATGGTTTCTTATTTTAGCTAGTTTAAATAAAAAGTGATATAATGATCTAAAATATAATAAAAAGAATATACAAATACCTATACAGCAATTTTTAGAGTTATAAGTGTCAATTTCAATGATGTTTGAGGTATAATCGTAGTTCACTCATATTAAGTACAATAAAAAAATAAATTTATTCCACGACCAACATAAAAAACTAGGTTATATTTTTTATTTTTTGAGTCTTGTATACTTAAATGGGTTCACGGGTTGACCTGTTTAGTATTTACTCAACTCAAACACAACCCGTTTATTAAACGGGTTAGACGGGTTGACCTGTTTTTTACCCACACCTATTTATCCTCAACCCAAACCCGTTTAACTTCGTGTCGTGTTCGTGTTGTCTATCGTGTCGTGTCGAGAATTGCCGCCCCTACCAGACACGCGGTACCCAAAATTAATAGTTACTCGTGATTCGGGTCACGATTAACCATTTTAGTAGGGGTGGCAATTCTCGACACGACACGATAAACGACATGAACCCGACACGAAGTTAAACAGGTTTGGGTTGAGGATAAACGGGTTTGGGTAAAAAACGGGTCAACCCGTCTAACCCGTTTAATAAACGGGTCGTGTTTTGGTTGAGTAAGTATTAAACAGGTCAACCCGTGAACCCGTTTAAGTATATAAGATCTTAAAAATAAAATATATAACATAGTTTTTATGTTGGATGTGGATTAAATGTAATTCGTTATTTACTTAGTACGAGTGAATTATAAGTTTATACCTTAGATATCATGAAAATTGACGCTTATAATTCAGAAAATTGACGCATAGTTAATTGTATGTTATTCTTATCATATTTTAGATCGTTATATCATTTTTTGCATTTAAATTAGTTAAATCGACAAACCACCAACTTCATTCACTGCTTGACCTATTTACTTAAATGGGTTAAACGGGTCACAAATGGGTTACACGTGTTATGCAGGTGTGGGTTAGGGTTGAGTTTCTTGACACGATTAATAAATGGGTCGTGTTTGGGTAACGGCTATACTAACCAGCCAACACGTGAACCCGAATAGGTTAACACGAACACGACTCGATTGCCACCCCTACATTTTAGGCGTTTAATCGAGTTTAACATATTAACAATAACATATTTTAGAACCTAAAATGTCATTTTAGTAAAATTAAATAGCATTGAACATATTAAACCCATATTAAAGTTCTTCGGTTATAATAATTGCATTCAAATAAGTATACATAACATATTAACAAAAAATTCTTGTTCATCATTTATAAGTTACGACCACATTAAACATTTTCACACATAGATGTTTAGTGAATATTTGTATTAGTAACAAGAAAGTTGTTATACAATAAAAGTATCGCAATTATCTATATTACTTATAATTGAGGGATGACTTTCTCTTCTATTTTTTTAAGATTTCTATATATAGATTTTAAGCAAATACAACTACTTAAGCTATATGTACAATTACTTTATGCATAAACACCTACACATATTGACTGGTCAACATTTGTAATTAATGTCATATTTAAAACACCCATTTGATAAAAAATATAATTTATAAAACACAATGTACAAACTATTTGAAGCACAAATACAACTAAAAAATATTATTCAACACACACAATTAATACACTATTTAATTTACCCCTTCACTAAAATATACAACCATTTAACCATAATGTACAATATAATCAAACTACTAAGCCAAGCATTTAAAAATAAAGCCATTAGGCTACCCGCAGTGGTTGGTAGACTGGTTCGGTCGTCGCTGCGCCGACCAAGTCGCCACCATTGCAACATGAGGGTCGAACTGGGTCGGTCGGCTCCAAAATTAACGAAGGGTGATTGTGCTGAAGGAAATAATCAAGATTTTGTTTGTTGTAGCTTCGGTTAACAATAGATGAATCATTTCCACGGTCAAAACTAAAGTTATTGTTATTTGTAATTTAATTGTTTAATAAAAGTATAGCCGCATAACATTACATTGTCAGAAAATATAGTCACATGGTACTCGCCGTCCGCATCGCGCAGGTACCCTGCTAGTATAATCAAATCTTCCACAATTATTTGAATATTTAGTTAAAAACATTCATGTATATTATACATGGTTCAGTTTGGTTTGGTTAACCGCATATATCTAAAAACAAAAACCGAAACCAAACCGTGATAAGCGGATTTTTTCGGTTTCGATCTTTTTTCGGTTTCGGGTTTTTTCGATTTCGGATTAAGCGGTTATGATCGGTTTCTCGGATTTTTTGAACATCCCTAAAAGTACTTACTTATTATAGAAAATTTTAATAAGCATAGCTATAATAGTTATAACACTTTATAGCACTTTTTTATACATATTTTTTTAAAAAGTTAATTTAAAAATAAAATGTAATTTAATATAAGAAAACAAACGTCTATAACCGTAACTACCTAATAAATATTATTTTTAAAAAACATCTAAAATAAAAAATATACATGTTATTATACATATTGTACAAACTAATAAACACACAAAGCTTTATACAATTTATCTGCAAACAAGTTGAGGTGCATATGGTTTTAAAATCGATCTGGACCAACGGGTTCAACGGGGAACTGCAGTCGCCACCAGTTCGACTAGCCAATAAAGGTCAATCCGAAACGAACCCGAAAGTAATGCCAGAACCGGTAAAAATGGGTGAACCGGTCGGACCGGGATCATTTTCTTCTTGTTTTTATTGGGTTTATCATCTCGTTATTGTTTTTATGATGATTTATGGACTTTAATTACAGGGTACCCGCCACCGCAACGCGCATATACCCTGCTAGTAAGAAATAACAATCTCAGCCAATAGCCAACCTTATGTATCACGACTTTTGCATGCTTATGTATCTTAGATAGCACGATACATTTGGTTGTTAGCCTTTGTGTCATCTGACCAACCCACTCTATGGCGTCAGAAGGATATCGTAGGTAGCGCCATGGTTTCTCACGTCGTGGTAACCAACTCATTTTTTCTCATCAAAATACTCATTTTTTCCTAATTTTTTACCTTTTAAAAATCTTTTATGTACTCCATTAATTTTCTAATTTTTACACACACTTTTACATACACATCTTAGCAATACTTCTCTTTTACTTTCCAAAAAACGCTATGGATCCCGATAACAATGATCTCAACAACTATGATCATTACGATCTTTACTTTCAAAACAACGCAGAATGGTATATGCGGTATTTTCAAGCTTATGAACAATTTCAAGTTTTGGGTAATCAAGAAGCCTAAAGTTCGGGTCCTCATCCTCATCGACATCTTCAACAATTTTCCTAATATACTCTTGTGTCGGAATTACACACTCATGCATACATTCCCTAATATCTGCTAGTTTACGACGCTTCGCCATTTGAACAATACCAGCAGGACCAGGTATTATCCTAACCGACTTTTCAGGGTTGTGTGATGAAATTAGGTTTTTCATAATGGGGGTTGTGTGACGGCTTGGTTGTGATTGTTGCAGGGACAAATGGGGTTGTTGCAGGAATGGTAGGGAGTTGTTGCATGTATCGGATTTGTCCATTTTGTTTGAAGAAGCATAATCGAAACTTTGTGAATTTGTGTTTCAGAACTTGTGTTTGTGAATTTGTGTTTAAGAACTTGTGTTTGTGCTTGGCGGGAAAGGTACAAACTAGGTTAATAGAAATTATTGAAAATAATGTGGGTAAATTAGTCATTTCACATGGCCACTAACGGGATTTTGTAACGCTCATTAGCCAAAATCGCAAATTTGCAACAACAATGCTTGTTCAGGGGCATTATTCGCAAAAAGTACAAACATTAGGTGCACAACTCGCGCAATTTTATTTTTTTTCAGAAGTACTTTTTGCAAAAATGACAAACATTAGGGACATGATTTGCAGTTTACCCTATAATAGAGAGATCACCCTCTCTCCATTAAATGCAATCAAAAGACTTTTAACATTAAGGGTGCGTTTGGTACCCCCCCCCCCCCCTCAAATCAGAATGGGTCTATGGATTTCATTCCGATTCAAGGTGTTTGGTTAGTGGGTCAGGGAATGAAATGAGTATATCATAGCCATAAATTAATTACACACCAATTTGGTATCTATGAAATCCATTCCTGTAGGCTCCTCTCTTTTTAACCTACAAAACTCAAATATCTATACATTTTTTGATACTGTATTTTGTCATCCAAACATAAACAATCGTAATGATACATTTTTTTATATCCATTGTCATTCTACCATATATCAAATCCGATACCCATTGTTATTCATAACAACAAACCAAACGGGCCCTAAGACATACAACATATAAAGATCTTTGTACAAATCAATTAAACACACATCTCAAAAGTTTAAAATTAAGAATACAACATTAAACATACTAATTAATGTTACTTTAAAAACACCATGTAATAAAAAATATATGTTATTATACACATTGTACAAAACAAATAAAACACACAAAGCTTTATACAATTTATATGATAACAAGTTGATGGCACATATGATTTTGAAAACTGGATCAGATCAACGGGTTCAACCGGAATCCGGTTCGACAAGCCAATAAAAGTCATTCAAAAGCGAAACGGAAAGGACTATTTGGAACCGTTAAACGGATGAACTGGGACGAATTAAGATAATTTTTTTCTTTGATTAATTAGTTCGTCTTTATTATTTTGTTGATGACTAAACTTTAATCATAAAATATGGGCCACTACAACGTGCTAGTACGTTACTAGTCACCACTAACGAGTACCCTAGCTATATTTTATTGATTTAAATTCTATATCAATATTTCATTCGAAATTTCTATAGGCCATATAATAATTTTACAATAGTGTATATACACACTTTGATTGATAGTTTCGACTTTCAAACGTTTTGAATATTTTATACACATTAAATTAGACTAGACGAGTACTCCCGCATAACAATGAAATTTTTTAGTAACAAACAATTATAGTTACACAAAAAACTTCATCAAAATATTACTATAACTATCTGTCGTTATAAATTCCGTTACTATGTACGCATACTCGTCTAATCTCTTATAAGGTCAAGTTGCGGTATTTTCAAAAATCAAAACCCGATTCAACCTGACACGATTAACCCGACAACCTGAACCCATAATACCACTAACAAGAGCAATAAGAAAATAAATTGGCAAAAAAAGGCCATATCTTGAAGTTAAAAGAAACAGTGGACAACACGACAAAAAAGAAACGGCTGGCAGACCCCACTGCCGTATCCGGTCAAAAGACGCTTCCATTCGGTCAAATATGGTGGCGCCCACCCTGCTCCTAGGTTGTCTCGCTGTGGACACACGTTGTCGCTCTTTAGGAACTTACCACGAAAAATGTCTAGTTAAAAAACAATATTTTCATTTGATATCATGATATTTGTATTTTGAGTTTACATCTTGGTCAATAAATCATATCAAGTTGGTTTTTGCAAAGCCGAGTTGAGTAGAGCTAAGTTCATGCTGAATCGGTCCGAGATTTGAATGGTTAACTTATAAAGTTCATAAACTGTACATATCGAGTTTCTGTTAATCTACAAGTTTAGGCTGGTATATGTAAGTATATATTTTTTGATATGATGATTCTTTTTCTTATTCAAGTTAAGGTAAAAGTTACTACTTGCGATCACAGAAATGACACATTAGTCAAACTTAAGTTGAGCATCGAGCTTTGGGATTTGAGATCGAGCCAAGTTCAACTTGACAATTATTCTTCCTCTTACATAAGCCGATTACTCATCTAGTTTCGTAAGGCTAGTCCCAGTCGCAACCTGGGACGACCTGGGACAACCTGCGTCACGTCAGCTTTCTCTCTCCAGCGACCTGGGACAACCCGGATGCCCCAGTCGACGACCCGAGGATTTTTTTTTTTTTTTTTTTTTTTTTTTGTTTTTTTTTTTTTTTAATTCAAACATTTTTAACATTAAATTTAAATTTCATTCAAATTAAAAAAACATTACATTACGAAAATTAAAAAAAAAAAAAAAACATTACACTATGAATTAAAAAAAAAAAAAAAAAAAAAAAAAATACAATACGAAATTCAAATAAACACTAGAATACTTAAATCATAAATCTAATCTGAATGCTCCCCGCATGCAGAGTCATACGAGGGAGTACGAGAACCGGCAAATCCCTCGAACAGAGGTTCCCCCGGTAGCTCGAAGTTGGTAGTCGAAGTTGATGCACCAACACCATCGTCTTTGTTCTCCCGATAGCTCCAATTGATTTTGGTGCTGATGTTGTTCGGTATCATCGAAACAGCTTTCCACAACTTGTCAGCAACCTCGCAATCTTTGCGGGCTTAATCTTTCAAAAAAATTTCGATCACAGCTTTTCTTTCAGGAGTAATGTCGTTGCAACTCTGGTAGTTTTGTCTCATTTGTTCCTTCTCGGCTTTCGCCTGGTCAAACAATTCGATGACGCTTATAATAGCTTGTTTCCGAGCCTCATCGTCGATATTACATTGATTTTGAACGTACACTTGCATATCTTCAACTGAATGGGGGAGACGGCAAGCCATATTAAATCGTGTGTTAAGAAGTATTTTGAGGTTGAATTGTATTTGAAATTGTGTGTTAAGAAATGTGTTTGAGGTGAAGTTGGTATTTATAGAGTGGTAAATTTGGTTTGATTTTTTTTTTTTTATGACCAAACGGTCGAATATTAATTTTTGTATTTAAAATGTGGCGTTGGAAAGGAAGCAAACAACATTTCACATCGGGTGTCTAAGCAACCGATGTTGCAAATTAAGGTCATTCGACCGATCTCATGCCCGGCCTCCACACTCGAACCAACCGATGTGCACATCGGTCGTCCTTCGATTTTTTGCATGCCCAACCGATTTATTTTACTCCACTGCGACAAGCCTAAGATTTTGCAAATCCTTAAAACTTAAACCATTATTCATTAGATAAAAGAAATGATTAAACTACGTAACTTGTTTGGATGTAAAGTATACTTTTGTTTTGTAATGAAAACTTATAATTAATCACATATTAAATTAATAATTATTCGTACGAATCCTATCAAACAAAATATTCTCTAAATTATTGTCTTTCTACCAAATTCTAATATCCACCAAACTTCTATGTTTTGCCCAATATTTTAAAAACAAAGTTTTTAATTGACCCGATCGATTCATTGAGTTATCAATTTAATCGGTTCGATCGCTGAATCAACCTGATTTTTTATTAAAAAAACACTATTTTTTTCAACCGACTCAACCCGGTTCAACCAGTTCAATCGCCGGATCAACTTGATTTTATATAAAAAACAATGAAAAAGAATCAAACCTTATTGGGTTTCGAAAACCGAATTGACTCAGATCACTTAAAACCCGACGGGTTTAACAGGTTAACCCGTTTTTAAAAACATTGGTTTTGTCTACAAAAACAAAAAAATTGCACCAACCTACATCATTTCTTTGATGTACGATAACACGTTTGTGCACATACAACATAAACAACGGGGTAATTGCATATATATCAACTAAAACTTGCATATTTGAATATATACTCAAAACATGCTTAAGTTGCATTGTATATCATGCATTAAAAACTTATATTATGTGAAAATATGCAAAATTTTAAGTTTTAGTAGGTATATATGCAATTCCCTAAACGAATAGTCTATTTTGAGTGTTTGGATGGTAGTTGCAACTTGCAAGTGTTGGAAGTTGGAACCGTAATAAACTTGGGGATTACAAAGAACAACAAATCATATACAAATGAATCAAGAACGTGGGTAATTAGCTCTCAATAGATGTCACTGACGGGTTGTAGGCTAAAACGTCTCGAGATCTATTTGAGTTTATAAAAAGTCATAGGAAACGCCACAATGATCCTACGATGATTTCTAATGATCGTTAGGCCTAAGCATTGGCCATTTCAAATGCAATTTTTTTGTATATAAATAGGGTTAATGATATGTAATAGTAACGTACTTTTTCTTTTTTTTTTATTATCAAATACGAACCCAAAATAATACTGATGACGTATAGTATGTATTACGGACCTACGAGGCCTAATACACACTATACACACATTGGGCTCAGGCCCAACGATTACAAACTCTAGGCCCACAGTAAGCCCAATGGCTAATTTGGCTATGACCCAGGCTTTAAGATGCGCGTAAGGCACATGGCGGGCTGAACCTTCATCCGTCATCCACCCTACGTCCGCATCCGTGATTAACACGGAACCCTTGTCCGCCAAGGGTCCGGATCCGGCAACTGATCGTTATATGCGAGAATTTAGGAGGTCCCAGCGGCAAACCTCGCCTATAAAAGGGGCTCTAATCCCCATACCAGGTAAGAACTTTCTCTCTCATAATAACACACACTTCTACTTTCCCTCTCAAGAATGTGTATTTACTCTCACGCAGGAGTCTAATCGTGAGGTCCGTCCCCACGGTAAGACTAACGGTTTACCTTTCTTGTGCAGGGATCTCATCCGAACTACTTGAAATAGTACAAGATTGACTCACCAAAGGTTTACTGGCCCAGTCCAGTAAGCTACGTCCTGACCTTCTATAACCCCTCACACAATTTGTACTAACAAGTTGGCGCCATCCGTGGGACCCAGTACACAACTGCGTTCCGAAAAAAAAATGCCTACCGAAAGAGCTCGTTCCGACCCTAAACCCGCCACAACTTCTGTGGTGCGGAACAAGGGAAGAAAGAAGAACATGATAGATCTGGAAGGATCTGATGGGTCCGCAACCAGTACTGCCATCAGGAAGTACTGTGATAAGTACTACGACCAGATCTTACCTCTTGTGACAGAGAAAGTTCGGAAACAAGAAGGAAGAATCAAGGCTAGAGAAACGGTGAAAGCCCGATTAGACTTTAGCGAAACATCTCAGCAGTCCAAATCCGGAAAGCAGGTGCGAAGGAAGGATCTGAGAAAGAAAATCGAATCTCGGAAGCGCCGGAACACGGGGGAGAACTCTGAGCCAAGACGCAGCCGATCCAGTTCACCACGGAAGAAAACTGCCGAGAAAGAAGAAATATTCAGGGAGTCGCGCAAAAGCGCGTTTAAAAGGCTGGGAAGCAGAGAAAAGAGTATATCCACACGTTCCGGAAGTACCGGGAGAACTAAACGTTGCAGATCTGAGGAAGACAAGGGTACTCACCACCATTCCTCGCAAAAGACGGAAACCTATTCCGGAGGATACGAAGGCAGCCGAACATACTCTCGAAGGTCCGATCGGCACTCCAGAAGTGAAGGCAACAGAGATGAACACTGGAGTTCCGGGTCAAAGAAGCAAAAGTCGGATGTCGAGAATGATGATTTAGCTAGGCCATGGGTATGCAAGGAGACCGACCCGTTCACTCCACGCATCCGCTATTTCGACATGCCTAAAAGGACGCGAATGCCTACTAATGTGAAGACATATGATGGAAGTGAGGATCCAGAAGACCACCTTAAAATTTTTCAGGCAGCGGCAAAGGTAGAACGTTGGGTTATGCCAACATGGTGCCACATGCTCAACTCTACCCTCACCGGATCTGCTAGAGTGTGGTTCGACGATCTTCCGCCAGAATCGGTTGACAGCTATGACGAATTAAAGGAAGTTTTCCTGTCAAACTTCCTTCAGCAAAAGAAGTGCATAAAAGATCCAGTGGAGCTTCACCATATCAAGCAAAAGGAAGGAGAAACCACAGAAGAATTCGTGAAAAGATTCAAGGTGGAGAGTAGGGATGTCAAAGGAGCTCCGGAAGTCATGAAGGTTTCCAGCTTCATCCATGGAATCACTAACCCTGAATTAATCAAGAGACTGCATGATAATATACCCAAATCGGTGGACGAAATGATGAGGGTAACTGCATCCTTCCTCCGGGGGGAAGTAGCCGCCGGTAACCATGAAAAGAAGAGGACGCTACCCCAGGTGCAATGGAAACCGCATGAGTCCGGACAAAAACAAAGCTTCAAGAGAGGATACAAAAACTCGCTCCGGATGGATCGAAAGCAGGACAGATTCACCCTCCTTTCCAAAACGCCCAAAGAAATATTGGCACTAGAAAAGGCAAAGTTTAAGGTTCCTCCTCCAATGCTTACGCCGATTGAGAAAAGAAACGGCAACAATTATTGCGAATTCCATGGAGAAGTAGGACACAACACAGACGAGTGCATGCACCTAAAAAGATAGATAGAAGAATTGCTAAGAACTGGAAAGCTGTCAAACGTAATAAAGGAACTCAAGCAGAATAGTGGCAAGGATCAGTCTAAGGCACTTAAGAAAGGAGAAACGTCAGGAAAAGATAAGCCACTGGCTAGGGGTGAGCAAAACAAACCGGAAAAACCGAAACCGAACCGAAAACCGAAAAAACCGAACCAAAAAAACCGACCGAAACTAAAAACCGATGGTTTGGTTTTTACTTTTTCAGAAACCGAAAAATACGGTTCGGTTTCGGTTTTGATATAGAAACCGAACCATAGAAACCGAACCGAACCGTTTCATCAATTATAATATATTTTATTTATAAATATATTCTTAATTACTAAATTGTCTAATTTAGGTAAAGGAAGGATCAAATTTAAAAATGGTTTGGAAAAACCAAACGTCAAAACCATTAAACACACATAAATATTCGGTTGCCTTGGGAACTAACTGATAAGTGATAACCCTAAATCTATCTTCTCCTCTGCTGAAACTCTAAAAGTCTGAAAGTTATCTTCTCCATTGCTGAAACTCTATTTTTATTGGTAAGTCTATGTTAGCTTTGGTGCAACTTTGATCAATTTTATTTATGCATGTATGGATAAAAGTAATGAAATATAATTTAGCATGCCTTGAGGTAGTCGGTTATATGCTATTGTTGTTAACTTGTTATTTTTGTATATCAGTTTAACAAATGTTCCTTGAGGTAGTCGGTTGTAATGTTGTATGAAAGATAATTTTGCATATGATCAGTTTATCAAACGTGCCTTGTATATTAGTCTATTTTTTTATATCAGTTTATCAAGTCTACTTGTATAGTTTATCAAAGTTTCTTTTTGTATATCAGTTTATTTTTGTATATCAAGTTAAATGTAATTTTAATGCAGTACCAGAATACCAATATATCATTTTAATACAGTATATTTGTTAGTATATCAATAGTATTGCAGCAATATATCAGTCCATTTGTTAGTATATCAGTAGTTAGTAGATCAGTTATTTTTTAGTATTGCAGCTGTATATCAGTCCACTATTATTCACAGTTATTTGTTAGTATATCAGCTATTTGAATTCAAATTTTAATGTTCAATAGGTTTTTTTTGGAATATTTGAGGATTTTTTATGATGTGACAAAGAAGATTTCGGGGTGTAAGTATGTCACAAGCAATATGTTTGTGAAAGATCTTGTCACAATGCATGCCGCTATTTCAAAAATGTGTCGACATGCTGATGAAAATAAAAGGAAGATTGCCTTATCAATGAAAGATAAATATGACAAGTATTGGGACAATTTGGATAATATGAATGTTTTGTTGTATGTGGCCTTGGTATTAGATCCTCGAAATAAGTTGAAGTATCTTGAATTTTGTTTGGACATAATTTATCCTAAAAGCCGAACATCCACAGAAACATCCAATCAAGGTGACCAAGTTCCGAAACGATTGAAAACATTGTCCGTGAAAACTATTGAAATTTGTGAAATTGTGGAGGATGCTCTTAAAGAGTTGTATGTGCACTACAAGATCAAACTCAACAAACAAGATGATCAAACTTTTACCATGTCTTCTTCTTCTACTCCTAGTGAAGATGATAGTAGCATGAAGATCGACCTTGATGATGGGTTTTCAAAGTATTTGGAGACCCAATATGGTGAAGGTGATGATTATAGTGAAGTAGATATTTATTTAAAGGATGGGGCAGAAAAAAGGGGAGATAATTCATTTGATGTTTTAGGATGGTGGAATCAAAATATGGTGAAGTTTCCAATATTATCACAAGTAGCTAAGCATGTGTTAGCAATGCCAATCTCTACCGTTGCATCGGAGTCGGCATTTAGCACCGGTGGAAGGGTTATAGATAAATATAGAAGCTCTCTTACGCCTAAGACCGCGAAAGCTCTCATTTGTGCACAAGATTGGTTACGGTCTACACCGGCGGATTTGCAAGATATGCCCGTTAATGGCTTGCCACTTGAAGAGATGGTGGAAAATTTGGAGAAACTAGAACTTGGTAAGTAATGAAACTTGATTTAACAATTTAAATCATTCCCGCTATATGTTATGCTAATCCATTATTTATATTTGTTTGTAGATATGTTTTCTACCGGAAAAAAGCAACACAATGATACTTCTCAACATGAAATTTGAAGTCATGAAGTTGTTTCCGTTAGAGTTTGAAGTCAAGAAACTATTTTAGAGATTGTGGTTTTATCTTGCAAGAAACTATTTTATGTTTAGAAACTAGTTTATGTCAAGAAACTAGTTTCCGTTAGAGTTTGAAGTCAAGAAACTATTTTATGTTTAGACTTTTGTGTTGCAATTTAAGATATTGTCGGATTATCTTTTAAGTTTTAAGTTGTGGTTTTGTTATATTTTGTTATTGGTTTTGTTATATTTTGTTATCATTTTTTCTGCTAATTGTTATCAATTTTGGGCAAAATTGGCCCAAGTTGGGCCCAAGCCCAATTCAGTGGATAACCGAGAAACCGACCAAACCGAACCACGAAACCGACCAAAACCGAAAAACCGAAACCAAGAAAAACCAACGGTTTCGGTTATGGTTTTTAAAAACCGAACATTCGGTTTTTCGGTTTCGGTTTTGGTATAAAACCGAACCAAACCGAACCATGCACACCCCTACCACTGGCAATCTTGATGGTGCAATATCAGCAACGGATGATCAGACAGAAAGTTACGCAAAGTTTTTCTCCAGGCCAGAACATCTCATTCCCACCACTCACGGGGAGAGGAAGGGAATGACGGACCAATAGTAATCGAAGCAGAGATAAGAGGATACTTTATACACAGAATGTATGTCGATGGAGGCTCCGCGTCGGAAGTTCTGTATGAACACTGCTTTGAAAGGCTCCAGCCAGAAATAAGAAAGCAAATGATACCTGCTACAACCCTCCTCATGGGATTCAGCGGAGAGATAATTTGGCCAATTGGGCAGATATCATTGCTAACTAAAATTGGAGACGGTGAGCATTCAGCGTCAGCATTAATGAATTTTGTGGTGGTTAGGTCCCAGTCGCCATATAATGGGATCATAGGAAGGCCGGGAATGCGGAAGTTACAGGCCGTGCCTTCAACAGCACACGGGATGATGAAGGTCCCGGTGACAGGCGGAGTGCTCACAATCCGCAGTAGCAGAATGGTCCCGTTAGAATGTACTATGGTTTCCGGACCAACACCACAGCCCGTAACAGAAAAGCAAAGTGAAAAACGGATACACGTGGCAATACATCCAGAATATCCAGAACAAACAATAGCCATTGGATCAACCTTGTCACCCGAAGGGCGAAAAAAGTTATGTGAACTGCTAAAGCAAAACCTGGATATATTCGCATGGTGTCCAGCCGTCATGACGGGTGTTCCAAGGCACATAGCAGAGCATAGCTTAAACATACGGGAAGGATATACTCCAATAAGGCAAAAGAAAAGAGGTCAAGCACCGGAAAGGAGTAAGGCGATACAAGAGGAAGTGGGAAAACTCGTGGACGCATGGATCATGAGGGAAGTGCATTATTACAGCTGGCTGGCCAACCCGGTAATGGTAGCAAAGCATGACGGGAGCTGGAGAATGTGTGTTGACTTCAAGGACCTCAATAAAGCCTGTCTGAAAGACGGTCACCCCTTACCAGAGATAGATTGGAAAGTAGAATCGCTCTGCGGATATCCCTTCAAATGCTTCCTAGACGCGTACAAAGGTTATCACCAAATCCAGATGACAAAAGAAGACAAAGAAAAAACAGCCTTCATCACAAATCAAGGAATATTCTGCTACACAAAAATGCCATTTGGGCTAAAAAATGCAGGAGCAACATACCAGCGGCTGGTGGACAAAGCTTTCCATAAACAAATTGGCAGAAATCTAGAGGTATATGTCGATGATCTAGTGATCAAAAGCCGCTCGGAGGCAGAAATAATAAGAGATATAGCGGAAACTTTCAAAACGTTAAGGGAAATAAACATGAAGCTAAATCCTAAAAAGTGTACCTTCGGAATGGAAGAGGGAATGTGTTTAGGATACACAGTAAACACTAAAGGAATTAAAGTATGCCCAGAAAAAGCAGAGGCCGTACTAAGCCTTCCATCCCCGAAATGCCTTAAGGATGTACAAAGGCTGAATGGAAAACTAGCAAGCTTGAACAGATTCTTGGCTAAATCCGCCGAAAAGTCACTACCATTCTTTAAAACACTCAAAAAGTGTACGAAAAAGAGCGACTTTCAATGGACACAAGAAGCAAAGGAAGATTTCAAGCAAATGAAGGGGATGATAGCAAACCTCCCCACCCTAACCGCACCTCAGGAGAAAGAAGAGCTAATAATATACCTAGCAGCGGCAAGAGAAGCAGTCAGTGCGGTCCTCATGACAGAAATAGCTTGTTACTATCAAATAGGGGAAGTTCGTACAAGAATCGTGTTTGTTTTGTTACCATCAAATAGGGGAAGATTGTTGGGTCTATTATAGATTTGATGATATAAAACAAGAAGAATGAAACATGAAGGACTAAAAGTGACAAGACGGAAACTACAAAAAGATGGAGGATTTGGAAGATTCTAGAAGATATGCTTAAAAGAATATTTAGTTTCCTAATTGTATTATGATTCCTCTTGTAAACCCTAGATGTCTCTAGTATATAAAGAGACATGGGGTCATTAGTTTTATAGTACGTACAAGATGTAGACGTCCAAAGGTGTGTGTGTGTGGGAACCTAGGCGTAGGGAAAACGCCTAGGGTTTAGTTAGTTAGTGTTAGATCAAGTCTTTGATCTTTATTATAGTTAGTTAGTTATTTTATGATAATAAAAAACCTTGTTCATAATAATGTTGATTCTATGTTTGAATATTCCGATTTCATTATTATGTGTTCCTAGATATAATATTAGACCTAGTCTAAGAGCTTACAACGATCTTCACAAAAGGGAAGGCAAACAAATGGTAATATACTTTGTGAGCCGAGCCCTGCGGGGACCAGAAATAAACTACACACCAATGGAGAAACTAGTCTTATCCTTGGTACACGCTACAAAACGACTGAAGAGGTATTTCCAAGCGCATATGGTGGTGGTCATCACGGACCAACCGATCAAGCAAATACTATCAAGGCCAGAAGTCGCAGGTAGATAACAAAAGTGGAGCATTAAGTTGGGAGAGTATGACATACAATACAGACAGATAACGTCCATTAAAGGACAAATTCTAGCAGACTTCATAGTAGAGCGTCCAAAAGACGATGAAGAGTACGAACCAATGGAAGTGGAAGAACTTCTGCAACTGTGGGTTCTGTTTACGGACGGATCATCTTGCATAGACGGCTGTGGAGCAGGCCTCATATTGACGGATCCTCAGGGAACATAGTTTACTTACGCTTTAAGGTTTGGTTTCAACACAACAAACAAAGAAGCCGAATACGAGGCCTTGATAGCAGGGTTACAGATAGCAGAAAAAATGGGAGTCAAGAACGTGCAAGCAAATGTGGACTCAAAACTGGTGGCAAATCAAGTCAATGGAACATACATTGCGAAGGAATCAGGAATGATTCAATATCTGGAAAAATTAAAAGAACTCTTAAAGAACTTCCGAATGTTCTCAATCAAGCAGGTGCCCAGAAGTGAAAACAAAAAGGTAGAAGCGAAGCAAAATGGCTTCTACTAGCTTTGCACATCTAAAAAAGCAGGTACTAGTGGAAGAGCTGGGTCAGAAGTCAATAGAAGAAGCACCGCTCGTAGCAACCACGGAAGAAGAAGGGTATACATGGATGACACCAATCTATGAGTACCTAACCAAAGAAACACTTCCAGCAGAAAGGGAGAGAGCGCGAGAAGTTAAAAGAAAATCACAAAGGTTTGCAGTAATTAATTGGATACTTTACAAGAAATCTTTTCTAGGACCATGGTTACGGTGCGTTGGGCCCCTTCAAGCTAACTATGTGTTACGGGAAATCCATGAAGGATCTTGCGGAATGCACGCGAGGACAAGGTCCGTGGTGGCCAGAGCACTGCGTACCGGATATTACTGGCCTACTATGCACAGCGATGCTCGAAAGCTAATCCAACCATGCAAAAGTTGTCAGGTGCATAGGCCAGTTCCAAAACATCCGCAAGAAAAGGTAACGCCCATCACTTCCCCATGGCCATTCCACAAGTGGGGAATCGACATTGCAGGACCCCTACCGGAAGGGCCTGGGAGAGTTAGATTCCTCATAGTGGCAATAGACTACTTCACAAAATGGATAGAAGCAAAGCCAGTGGCCACCATAACAGGAAATCAGATCAAGAAATTCGTATGGGAAAACATTTTATGCAGGTTTGGACTCCCAGTAGAAATAATATCTGACAACGGAAAGCAGTTCCGTGACAACCCATTTAAAGAATGGTGTGAAAAGATGAATATAAAGCAACACTTTGCCTCGGTAAAACACCCGCAAGCCAACGGACAGGTAGAAAGAGCAAATAGAAGCTTAGGGGAAGGCATAAAAGCTAGGTTGGAAGAAAAAAGCAAGAACTGGCTAGATGAATTATCGCACGTCCTATGGGCACATCGCACAATGATCAAATCTAGCAACGGAGACACTCCATTCTCGTTAACATACGGAACGGAAGCTGTCATACCAGCTGAGATAGGGATGCCCACATGGAGGACGACACAAGCAAACATAGAAGAAAATGATGAAGCGCTGGAAATGAACCTAGACCTCCTTGAAGAAAGAAGAGAACAAGCAGCAATACGCGAAGCAAAAAGCAAGGCGCAAATGGAGAAATATTACAACTCAAGAGTCCGAAGTACAAGTTTCAAGCCAGGAGACTTAGTATATCGGAACAATGACGCGAGCCAAGCTGAAGAAGGAGGGAAGCTAGGACCTAAATGGGAAGGGCCCTACGTGGTCACGGAAGCACTAGGAAAGGGCGCATATAAGCTAAAGGACCGTGCGGGGAATCTAATCCCACGGACATGGAATGTTTGCAATCTCAAGAGATTTTACATACACCAAGTGTAAGCAACCCATTCCTCGCGGGTTCCGTGAAGGAGGGTTCATATCAAACATATCTTTTTATATTATAATGTCTTGTCTTCTTTTATTGAATGAAAAAGGTGAAGCTTAGCTACCTTCACCAGTTTTACTTTAGAAAAATATTCTTTTTTAATCATTTAATATTTTTAAAGAAATTATGTACGTAAGACGCGCATACATATGGGCATGACCCATACAACGTTATTCCGAATAACAAAAAGGCTGAGTAACCTTCCAATTACCTCAAGATACGTAAGAGATATTGCAAATCTAGTATCGGGCGAATAACCCACAGATATTCAGAAAAAGACTATTATAATAGACACATTCGTGTGAAGATTAAATAGCAAAAAGTTTCAGAACAAAAGAAATATGCATACAAATAGACTGTCTAAACATAAAACAAAAGCGCTGCGCTTCGGCAGGCCAAAAGCAAAAAAGCATGATCACAATAAAGCACTACTAAATGGAAGGGTCCACAGACGAACCCGTCCCAGCTTGTAAACCGGGATCCGTAACAAGACCATCATGCTCAGAAACGGACGAACGAACAGACTCCACTATAGGCTCCGTATATGATGGATCAGTAAAAGACAACCACGTATCCGCGAGCACCAACCAATCATGAAGTGAGCCTTCCCTTGCTTTTTTGGCCCTATCAAAACAACCCTGGATTGAGGCAGAAAGGGAAGACTCACTTGAAGAGCTTCCAGAAGCACAAGCAGGAACGACCAGCTGTTCCAAGTAACACTGCTTCTCAACAGAGGATAAATCATCAGAGGGTACCTCGGGACGAAGCAAGTGAATGATGTCTTCAACGGAAGAATCATTGAGAGCCTCTAACGAAGAAAGCAAAGGAAACTGGAGACCGTGGAGCGCTTGAAGAGCATTTTCATAGTCGGTCTTAGCAGAAGGATTAAAAGCAGCAACGCGAGAAAGTGGCGTATGAGCCGTACCATGAACATGCCCGGCAACAAGCCCATCTTGCATACCTTTATCAACAACACAACTAATGGCATTAGCCAATGCGTCCAGGTAGCCTTGCCAACGCCAACATTCAGACACGGCAAGTTTAAAGCCTTCGGACAATAGCCAACGACGGATGGACATAGCAGTAAGCAAGCTCGGATAAAGCTTTTCCTCCAAATACAGGGCAACTTTAATAAAGAGCTCCTTCAAGCAAGCTAGCTCTAAGGCATAAGGACGAAACTCAGAACATTCCCTGTCCAAAACTTGTACCTAACAAAGAAAAGTCCGGAGGTCAATAAAAAAAAAGAAAATGGAGAAGAAAACATAAACACAAAAACAAACAAGAATACCTGCTTAGTGAGATCAGCGTTGCGGGATTCTAGAATAGAGGAAGCACATTGTAAACGTTCAAGCTCAACATCCCGACTGATAGAAGAAAGTTCCAACTCTTTGATTCTGGCTCGCAGCACCTCATTTTCTTTGACAGCTGCCCCTAAAGAAGAAACCTCACCACGAAGAGACAATATCTCAGAGGCATTCGATTCAGCCCGAGCCAATTGAGACTCGAGCCCGTGAATCAAGTTATCCTGAACTTCACACCTAGCGGATAACTTCTCATTCTCTCGCAGATAATGTTCTGCACGAGTCCGTAACTCAGAACCAAAAAAAACATGACGAGCTAACAAAAGGTAAAAACCTGAAAATAAATCGCCATGGCTCATTTCATGAAGTAAGGAAGCGAACTTCGGAGGAGCAACACCGTCAACAATCTCACGACAGTCCAAGGGATTGTCAAGCAAAGACCCGTTCAATACTTTCCACTCCGGATGATGACGCTCCTGCGAACACAGGGGGTCCAAATCAGTAGTAGGCTGGGCATTACTAGCCAAAGGTTGGCTAACAGAAGGTCCGGCAAGATCCTCGGCGCTACGGTTAGCCCCTCCACTGGAAGACGATTTGAGAAAAGGGGAAGAATTCCTCAAAATAGGGGTAGCAGCCGGAACAGTTGTGGCAGCAGAAGTAACAATACCCAAATGATTCTCAGACCTGGCATAAGAAGTAACCTCAGCTCCAGTAGCAGCAGTACAAGAATCAGAAGAAGAATCAGAAGAAATAACCAACCTTTCAGGAGAACTGACACCAAGTTGATGCCTGAAAGAAGAACCAACAGAAAACCCAGCCTCACGCTCAAGAGTGGTGGAAATAGAAGAAGTAATGAATGGACCAGTATGGGGAGCCGTATGGCCCATCTCAACCTCCAAAACGTTACTATTCAGTAATTCCTGAAAGCCACCAACAGGAATGTTACTAATGGAGGGACCTGACTGGGATTCAAAACGAGGCCTCTTTGCAGGACTAGATGGTCCCGGAATACTAGACAAATGCCCCTCTTTTCTCTTCAAAAGACCAGAGGAAGAAGGGTTAGCATCGGAATTTGTAGCATCAACAGACGATCTACCACCAGTGTCAACACTAGCACCTTCCGGATCAAAAAGAAGATTAACATCAGCCTCCAGCTCACCTCCGTACGAGCAGGAGCAATAGGAATAAGTGGCACGGTGCGACGAACATCAACTTCATAATAGGCGGTTCCCCCTCACGACGTGGACGGGTAGTCATTAGGGCCTTTAGAGGCTCCGAGGACTGAATAAACTCAGACCAACTCATCACTGCACAAAGCGAAACACATTCGTAAAAAAAAGAAAAGAAAAAAAAGAGGTAAAATAAAACTCGCCAGTTTTATCTCCACGAAGATACTCAGGGTATACATTGTCACTCAAAGTATAATAACGACTCAAACCAACCCAGCAAAGAAAGGGCTCAGGGAGAGCCCGGAAGGGATAAAGATGAGCAGCAAGAGCAGCAAAATGGTCAGCATTGTACTCGATAGGACGAGGAGCAGGATCTTTAGAGACATTCCTCCTAGACTGCCACGGGAACAAAACAGGACAAGCAAAGGCATCAACCCAGAAAAATCGGTCATTCCAATTTTTGACAGAATCAAGAGATTTGGTATAAAGGGGAGGAACACCATCGCGCTTGCCAAAGGAAAACCACCCTTTCAGTTTGGAGTTAACATAAAAACAACGAAAAAGAGTAACAATAGGAGTAATGTTAAGAGCACGACATAAGATCTCAAAGTGAGAAACTCTACATGCGCCAAAAACCGATAGTTGAGAAATATTAATGCGATAGTACCTCAATAACTCAACAAGGAAAACAGACAGGGGCAGACGAAAATTAGCAAGATCAAAAAACCGGGTATATAATCCAATCTTCCCAGAAGGGCACTCATGCATCGTATACTTACGGTCAGGAATCTCCGGGTGTACCTCTGGTGGAATATGGTAAGTAGTAAGGAAAGAACCAAACGACCCTAGAGGAGTATTACATTTTATGTCAACAATCAAAGCCATAGCGGGTGGATCAAAGGGTAGACGAATGAAAAAGTTTTTACTGTTTTCCTTTTTTCCAAAGAAGAGCAACAAATGGCGATGGTGCAAAATGGAGCAGTATTTATAGTAAGGGAAAACCTAGAACCAGATGATGACACGTGCAAAGGAAAAATAAAACGAACGGCCAAGATTAAAGGTAAAGAAGGGGGACGTGTGGAATAGTAGGTCACGTCAGCACATGAAATGAAGAGTCAGTAAACGTCCACGTCGCACGAAACGCTTCCCAAGTAAAAGAAGCGGACAAAGCGCAAGACAACACCACGTCCTGGTCAAATCTACAGTCTAGTAAGTACCTTCCGCGTACGACAATATCCGTACGCGGTCAATACACTAGACTAGGGGGGACTGGGTGACGCGGCAACTCCTATAAAAAAAAGGTGTGGGACAGCAAAATGTTTAGTCAACTTAAGTCTAGTAATACCCACCGCATACACCAATGTCCGCACGCAATGGACATACTAGACTAGGGGACTTGATGACATATAGTATGTATTACGGACCTACGAGGCCCAATACACACTATACACACATTGGGCTCAGGCCCAACGATTACAAATCCTGGGCCCACAGTAAGCCCAATGGCTAATTGGCTATGGCCCGGGCTTTGAGATACGCGTAAGGCACATGGCAGGCTGAACCTTCAACCGTCAACCACCCTACTCCGCATCCACGATTAACACGGAACACTTGTCCGCCAAGGGTCCGGATCCGGCAACTGATCGTTATATGCGAGAATCTAGGAGGTCCCAGCGGCAAACCTCGCCTATAAAAGGGGCTCTAATCCCCATACCAGGTAAGAACTTTCTCTCTCATAATAACACACACTTCTACTTTCCCTCTCAAGAATATGTACTTACTCTCACGCCGGAGTCTAATCGTGGGGTCCGTCCCCACGGTAAGACTAACGGTTTACCTTTCTTGTGCATGGATCTCATCCGAACTACTTGAAATAGTACAAGATTGACTTACCAAAGGTTTACCGGCCCAGTCCAGTAAGCTACATCCTGACCTTCTATAACCTCTCACACAAATTGTACTAACAAATACAACAATACTCATCCAACTTTTAAATTTTGTTTCATTATCATACGTTTTATTTGCACCGTTAGTCCTTTTGACTAACGACCGTTTGTAATTAACTCAAAAATATGTTTTTCTTATGTTTTCATACGTTTCTATCCGTTTTATATGTTTTCGCCTGTTTTTTTTACGTTTTTGTTTGCACCGTTAGTCCTTTTGACTAACGACCATTTGTAATTAACTCAAACGTTTTCATACGTTTTCTTACATTTTCTTTCATTTTCATACGTTTCTATCCGTTTTCATAAAAAACGGACGAAAACGTTTAAAAACGAACAAAAACGTATGAAAACGTAAAAAAACGTATGAAAACATATGTAAAAAACGTATGAAAACTAAAAAAAATATATTTTTGAGTTAATTACAAATGGTGGTAAGGACTAACGGTGCAAACAAAAACATAAAGAAAACGGGCGAAAACATATAAAAACGGATAGAAACGTATGAATACGTATGAAAACGTAAGAAAGACATATGTTTAAGTTAATTACAAATGGTCGTTAGTCAAAAGGACTAACGGTGCAAACAAAACGTATGATAATGAAACAAAATTTGAAAATTAGATGGGTATTTTTGTATTATTTTAGGTTCATATCTGATAATAGAACAAATGAAAAAATACGTTGATATTACATCCCATTAACCCATATAAATATGTAAGATTCATCAATAATAAAAGATGTTATGGTCCAAAACTATTACTAGTAATACAACGGGCAATCTATTATTTAAAATGGTGTTATTCTCCAAGTGTTTTCAAAAGATAAAGCCTTAACCACTTAAGGGTGACTTAGTGGCAAAAAGGCTTGTGATTATCACTTTAAAATGTGTGAGGTCTTAAGTTCAATTCCTATTAGGTGCAAACAACTTTAAGTGGTCATGACAACCTTCTAAAAAAGGAGAGCTTTACCTGGTTTGAGTCTGTGTGGTGATGAGTTCAAACTACGTTGATTAGTCAGCCAAGAGATCAGAAATCATAGTTAAAAAAAAGCATGCATACACACCCACCTACTATATGGATCAATATGCTAGCATACTAACTTCAACAAAAACAACATCTTATTCAAAGTAATACAAAACAAATCACCATAATTAAATAGTTTGTATCTTTGATCATAGATCAATTGTAATGATGTTGATCAATATGGAAATATATATGAGGTTATATCTGTGTTTTGTTGCCTTAGATTGAGCTTTAAAAAAGACTTTGAATGAACACATATACATAGTGAGCTTTCAATAAAAATGTGCCCCCTTAAAATCTGGTGCCTTGTGCCGTTGTGCGTGGCCCAGCCAGACCTAGCCCAAAACCGGGCATGGGCCCAAGTAGTGTTTTGTTGCCTTACATTGACGTTGGTGACAGCCGAGTTGGATTCGACACACAAAGAAGTGTTGTGCGAATTTTAACATGTAATAACTCCCGGTAAAATTCGTTTACATTTAGAAGGAGTTTAGACTAATAAAGACGTAACCATTATGGTCACTACCTGTAAAAGTCATTTAGATTATGCACTATGGTCACTAAACTCATCACCTCAACGTCAGCGCTACATCACAATTTAACACACCATTAAACCCACCACCATTAACTCACTATAGTCACCATTTCGAACAATAAATATAAAAATACCCCACATTACACAAAATACCCCACACACTCTCACAAACTAAAAAAATAACAATAAAAGCCCCCATTTTCCTTGATTTGCCTTAGGTGGTGCAGACCACCAAAAAGGGACGAAAATGCATGGATGGCGTGCGGTGGTGCTTGGCCACTATGGGGGACCTCGCGTGGTTGCCTAGTTGGAGGTGGTGCACCACCCACCATAATGTCTAGCCTTACATTTAGGAGTAAGACTTACATTTAGAAGGAGTTTAGACTTTTGGAGTTTTAAACTAGAAAGCATATCTTAACTGCAACAACATTCAGGATTAGAGATAGGAGTTATTAGACGTGTTTTAAACACCCCTCGTTGTTTGGTACCGGTTTCACCTCTCTGGGTCCCCATTCAGTCAAAGAAAACGGTATTAATCATATCATGTGTCAGCCTAAAATGAAAGGAGTGGTCTGGTAGTTCTTAGGCTTTAAAACGAGACATGGCACATTGTAATACAGTTATATGCAAGTAAAATTAGAAGATGGTATATTAAGCATAGACAGTATATCTGTACGACTGTACACGATAAAAAGATAAGTAATTCACAATACTAAAAAAAAAAAAACATTTTGATCCGGTGTTATATTATTGTAATCACAGATTAATACAGTATGTCATAATTTAATAGGTGAACAAGTCACTACAAGAAGTGCAGCAGGGATCCTATATATGTTAGCTGATGTTTTTTCCCCCTATTTAAATACTAAAAACAACAAATCCCATGTAAACAAATATCATGAGAAATATTAAACAACTAAAGATCAATACGAGAAACTGTGTCAGATAAAGGGGATTAGCCATGAAGGCACCCAAGTTGGCGATTATTAAACGTTTAAATGTAACCGAATCTAGATTGTATGCATAATCTAACCCAACCCCACTTGGATCATACGAAAATCACCAATCTAATGTAATCCCTCTAGCAATGTAAAGATTATCAATGGTTTTTATAACATCATTTGCTGCTTTTATGTACCTCCTCATTTCTTTCTCCGCCGTTTTATCTGGAATAAAAGAGAATTCACATTTATTTTGGGACGAGGAAATTGGCATTGCAAAAAGACTTATTAAGTAGACTAACCTGTTTCATTTAAATTCAACAAAAGTTGTTCCCTTGTAGGAAGAGTACACATTCCAGCAGAAACCGCGGTTCTAACTGCCCATGTATGGTATGGTGCACAACACTGTTGATACGCTGTTGTGGCTGCCTTTTTTAACGAATGGTTCCTAAAAAAGTCACAAGAATGTAAAAAAAGATAGATTGGATATTTGAGAATGTATCATGATTGTAAAATAAGAGAAAATACGTACTCAGTTGATATAAAATTCTGAAACAACTCTCGTATGAGATCCAAACCTTGCCTAACTCTGCGAAGATTACGAGTATGGCTCCCAGGTGATCTTACTGTCTTGTTTTTTAAGTCATGGTCAACTACACTACTTAAAGTGTTGAACTTGTTTGATGCCTCAAGAAGATCACGCACCTGCAAAACCATCAATCATCGACATCAAGTTAGCATGTGGAAGCTGTTTCACAAGTTTTTATTTTTTTATTTTAATATTTGTATCAGAAGATTTATGAAGCATATAAACTATAACATGGAACTGTAGAACCCCTCACTAGTTAGTCGTGTTTCATCAATCAGCCTAGAACAAAATTTGAAGCTGGTCAGAACCAGAACTTTTATATAATGACCACCTCTGTTAAAATATCAACAAGATTCTTCAAGCCAGGGATCTTTGTTAACAATAAGACACCATCATTAGTCAAATATCAAAAATGATATCTCTGAAGTTTTCGTCCTCCCAAACACTGGATTCTTAACGAGGTGAATAACACTGAAAGTCACACTAGAGCACACTGTCTGCGTGCTTGTCCAACTCCAAACGACAATTCTTCAACCAGATCACCTCTTTACTGGCTTCTGATACACTAATGTAATATGCTCATTTGGTTGACATATTAAACTCCAAGACACTATATAGGACTATAGCGTATCTCTTAAAGAAGCATAGCACGTCAATAAGATACAGGATGGAGTTGATGTTTCCAACAAAGAAATAGAGGCAAATCTATCAATCTCTCGATACATATGTTTGACCAAACCCAAAATTCTATTATGTTCGTCAGAAAACAAAGGATTTTTATACCTTATCGATTATGTTATTCAGATGTTTATAGAGGATCTGTGGTAAAACACCAAAACGGGGTCCTTTATGGCAATTGTGAATCAGTGAAGTGGTTTTGAAATAGTACTGTAAGAGGTCAGGGGAGATTTCCTTATAGTTCTGTGCTATTGCAGTTGTCTAATACTCCAAATTATAAGATGAAGAGGAAAAAGTATACTTTGCCCACATGTGTTTATCATGACAGCAAATATAAGAGGTTGAAATTCTGTGACGCAATTGGGCTATTGGTTACTCTTCACCAATTTTAGCTCTTACGTATCAGGCTTTTCAAACAACATGAGTTTTATTAACATTGAACATCCACACCTCATTCTTTCTCGTTTTTGTAAGAAACGATAACGAAGTGCATAAATAACATGGCAAAAGCTCAAAATACCCTTTAAGAGAATAATTAAAAGAAAATATAAGTTTAAATCAATAAAGATGTTCCTTCATCATAACAAGGTAGTTATAATAATTCTGGCTGGACCATCATACTAAAACAGTATAAAGAAGTCCAACATTTGACAAGTGGTCGAGAAATATGCTTATTGCATCTTTATAAAGTATAAAAGAGGCATTATATGCTTAAAGAGCCATAGCATATTTTTTCCAACTGTTCCACATTCTTATTAAGCAGCTTTCAGAGACTGCTTTTCTCTGATCCGATATTTTAACAAATTATTCTTACTCAAAATATTCGAAGAGGTATAATTGATATTTAAAGCAATCCTATCCTCTCAAGAGATCAGATGCCCAATCCTACTTTAGTAAATTTGTATTATATTAGGCTTCTAAAACTCATCCCTCTAACTTTCTACTTCCGGTCACACTTTCAAAGTTTCAAGTGCCAAGACGGGTCAAGATCCATTCAACTCACCAACTATTCAAAGTCAGACTAAACAAATATGTTAACTTTCTTTTATCCGGTAAAACCTAAGAAAAGTAGGTGTAACACCTACCCTTCTGTAAGAATTTTCCTACGGATGCATAAACATGACCTAATATAACAAAGCCGGGTCAATTTATGCCTTCTACAGGGATTTTTCATCTAAACAGAAAAAAGATACAAAATTCCTTCATTCTCGAACCACTAACAACTCCAATGCATAACCAAATACACATTCACTTACTAAAGATATATTATCATAGGGTTTATTGAATTATTCCAACAAAAACTACCAACGTTAACACAATTGTCAACGATGTAACAAACTTTTATTCAACTGGCAATATATGCAGGTCACCTTTGTAACAATTTCCTACCAACTTTCAAAACTAATTACTTGATTAATCACGCATTCATACCTATATACCAAATCACCTCATAAAAAATAATCTAATATGACAGAAACAATACAAACATACGATCAAAACAAATACGAACAAACAAATTACCTTAGCAGTATATTCCATTTCGGCGAATTTAAAAGCTATACCAAGACAGCCAAACAAAACAGGAACCAAAGCACACGCCTCGCAAAACGGCTTCAATTTCAAATCAACAGCACCTTCCTTCCCACCAACACCTTTTTGAATCAAATCCGAAATCTCCTCAAACGCTTTCGCGATAGACGAAAGCGGCGTTTGTATTTGTGCAGGTTTAGCAATTTTACCATCTTTGCATTCATCTTCTTCTGCACTATTATTCATCTTCCTGATCCTAACACTTTATTATTATATACATGAACAAACAAAAATATGGGTTATGTTATATTACATACATGGATCATTTAAGAAACAAAAACTTGAAAAAAAAAACATGTTTTTTTTTAAGGAAAAAGTGGTACGTACTTTAGTTGTTGTTGTTGGTTTTTGTTGGATGTGAAATATGAAATAAGGGCCATTGAATTTGTAAGATTTTGGAACCCTAAAAAAAAGGGTGATTGATGTGTGGGGTTTGAGATTTGGGGGTGTTTTGATGAGTTGGTTAGTTATGTTTCGCGCCTATATATAAGTTTGCGTGTTATGACTCTTAACTAAAAGTATTTTTTTTGTTATTTTCTTTTTACAGAAAGAAACCTCGTTAGTTAAACGTTGCTTTTGACTTTGGGGTAAATCTAGTACTTTATGGATTTTCGTGCAAGACTTGTAACACGTTTTCTTTCGGAAGTCTTAAATTAATGTGAAAATTACTTGGAAGGCTCTGCAGAGACCTCTGTGTCCTGCAGATGACCTCTTTTTATGCTATATTAAAAAAGGCCAGTCATTTCGCTACCAACTGGTGAAGAAATGCTTAAAGGACACGTGTCGCTACCCCCTTAAATTAACGTGCGTAATTAAAAAAAAAAAAAAAAAAAAAAGCTATTCGCCTCTAACTTGCAGCGAGATCTGACAAAGTGTGGGGACACCGACCGACACAAGAGAGAGAAAATAGCTTCTCGCCTCTCCTTTGCAGCGAAATCCGACACAAGTAGGCCCCAGCTAATTTTTGACAAAATTCTTTTTTTTCGTTTGCAAATCAACATGACACAATACATTTTTAAGCAAATTACAAGAATGAACTATATACATGGTGATTATAGCAAAGTGGACCTTTTTCTTTCACTTTACCAAAATAACCATTTTCTGTCACAATCACAAAGCATCTTTTATATTCCCCACAACACGTCACTATCATATCTTCAACCATTTTCAAAAACTACCTATAGGAGAAACAACCCTAATCTCCACGCCTAGCCATCTCCAAGATTCAGAAACAAAATGGGTTGTAATTTCTGAGCTTGCGGTTCAAGAACAACTTGTTTTCCGTGATGTTGTTGATCATTTTGTCCGTCGCCATGACCACCACCAATGGAAGAAGTAACATCATTTTTGTGATGAAGATGATTAGTTGTACCCAGGGACGAAGCCAGGAATTTGAGTTAAGGGGGTCCGCAATTATATTTTACGAGTATATAACACAAGTTAACACACAATTAATAGATCAACATAACTTTAAGTATTTATAAAAAGGCTGACTTTTATTCGATACACATTAAATTTTATTTAGTGAAATTAACAAATAAAATGGTTGATGAAACTTCAAAAAAATGCACATAGTTTTTTAGAGCTTTCTTTTTAGTTACATATAACACTATCATATATGTAATGTTTTATCTCTACCCAAATATTGTGAACAACATATTTAAGATAGGGGTTGATTTCGTCAAGTAATAAATATTACTACGTAAAAGAGGTGCATTAAAACTTCACATATAAATAGTCACAAAGGGCAGCTTTTCCCGGGACCACATATAAACACATAATTACATCTGGTCGTCTTCCCCATCAAACAACAATGGTGCTCTGTTTTTCGAAGCCATTCATAGTAAGCTTATTACCTTATAAAATTGATTATGATGATCTCCTTGTTTTGTAACAGATGATGAAAAATGGAAATTAAACCCACGCGCCATCTCCACGCACAGACCTCGCCTGGTTCTACGCCCAGGACATCTCCACACCCAGGGCACGCCTAGGGTACGCGTAGGGCACGCCCAGCTCACTATGGTACTTTCTCATGCTCCACGCCCAGCCACCCAAGTTCCACGCCCAGCTGCTCATGCCACGCCCAGGGCACGCTCGTGCCACGCCTAGGGCACGCCCAGGTCACTCCCTCGCCTAGGGCACGCCCAGAACACGCATCACGCCCAAACTTCTCGCTTGGACCACGCCCAGAGAAATTGGTGTACACGTGTACGGTTTAAAACGATTACGCTACAAATCTAACGTGTAATATTGAAAAGTTCATTTTTGAAAATTTTATGGGCGAGGTTTATATGCGTAAAGTACTAGAGGAAAGTGTTCATTTCAGAAATTTTCTCTTTTAATAAGCTAGAACAGCATGAATGTAAGTATAAATTTATAGAAAGGGTGAGATGTAATTACAGTTGCGGTAAAATGAGACGTTCTCAGGTGTCCCCAATATTTTGTATGCTACCAAAATTTTCTTTGTATTTGATGCTACCAATATTTTGCTACAATATATTTGGACTTATTTTTGTTATAAAATTTTTGTTATAAAAATGTAATTTAATTTTTGTTATAAAAATGTAATGAACTTATTTTTGTGTTTATGATGGTGTATAAAGTTAGAGATGTCACAGAAAAACAAAATGTATCAGATATTGTCATTATAAAAAACGTTATGTTATTATTGCCTCATATACTTGTAAATTTGTTACTTTAAACTATTTTTACACAAAACACATGCTCAAATAATGTCTATTCAATACAAACATCACTTGTAAAATTCAAATACATAGACATACCAGACATCACTTGGATAATTGAGAATGAAAAGCATGATGCACAGAAAAAACAAAACATACTACTAGTTGTTAACTAGTCACATACAGCTTCTACCTTATTAAAAACCAAACCGATTAAACCAACTATTTGAATCCTGCATTTGTTGATCATCTAGATGTTGAGAGTTGTGTTGCTGGGAAGTGTATTGTTGATACACTTGAGACTGGTATTGAAGATCATTTTCAAGTGGTTGCGTTTGGTTTTGCTGAGATAGGTTGAAATCTTGTTGTGTGTTATGTTGATCATATGTTTGTGATGTGTGTGTGTTTTCAACATATTGTTGAGATGGGTATGGGTTGTGGTGGTAAGTTTGTGAAGCGTATTGGTTTGTGTGGTATGTGTTGTCACCATATGGTTGCCAAAATGGTTGATTAGTGTATGTGTTTTGGCCAAATGGTTGCCATGAGAATTTATTGTTTCCCATAAAAGTTTGATCGAACGGGTGATGTTGGTCATAAAAAGGTGCAGTGTCTTGTTGCTCATTAATTGGAAATTCCCCTTGCTTTTGTTTACCCTTGCGGTTAGGTGGATCTGGGACAAATGATTTTTTGCAATTCTGACGGTTATGCCCCGCTTGTTTGCACCTGCTACAGTGTATAGTTCTTGGCTCTTCTCCTTGAGATAGTATACGGTCTGTGTTTTTCGGACGACCTGGCTGAGGGTTGTCCATGGTTGGAGGAGTAAGAGGATGTATATGGGTTGGATACTCCCATTCGTTAAAATTTCCAACAAATTGAATTGACTCTGCATAGGTTGCTTGATATTTTTCCTTTTTGAACCAGTCATGTACATATTGCACACAATCTGTTAGGTTCAAACACCTTGTAACAGCAATAACGTGACCACAAGGTATCCCGAAAATTTGCCATTTCCTACATTCACATTCACCGGTCGTAAAGTTCACCTCACGGTTATATTGGCCATCATAAACTTGATACCGAAATTGAGTAATTCCGTGTACAACCCAACTGACGCTTTTCATTCTTCTTTTCTCCATCTTATGCGCTACCCAATCTGTGATGTCGTACCTCATTTTTGCTACACAAAAAATGTAAAAATTAAATTAATTAACTTATCTAATATATTTTTCAAAATGATTACTGAGTACTTTAAGTTTTAAACAATAAACACCTGCAGCTTCCCGACGTTTAAAATACCACTTTTGAACCATACTTCGGTACGTGTCGGTCAACACTGTTACAGGTAGGTTTCTGTACAATACAGTACATGCATTAACAGACTCGACACTGTTAGATGTACAATAATTGTAACGTCTACGTGGGCAATGTGCTCGAGACCAGCGTCTAGGATCAGCCTCCATTAGCTTTCGGTGTGCTTCAGGTTGTACAGCCAGGAGTATATTCATTTGCCGTTGCCACTCATCGGGAGTATACGCTTTGCATATGCCCCAGTATAGACCTTTAACTTTTTTGTTTTTCAAGGAAAGGTTCATCATTAGATGTCGACAACAAATACCATGAAACGCCGACGGAAACTCATTCCTTACTGCCGAAGCTATTGCAGGATGCCTATCATATATGATAATCATATTGGGGTTATCGCCGATGCACTCTCTAAGTACTGACATCCACCATGACCAACAATCACTAGTCTCCCCTCTGCATATTCCGTAAGCAATAGGCACAATTTGGTTGTTTCCGTCCATCCCAACGGCTTGCAAATTTGTACCCTTGTAAGTACCCTTTAAATGCGCCGCGTCCACTATAAGTAGTGGGCGAAGATGGTTCACAAACGTGCGCAACTGCGTATAAACAATTTTTAAAATTATAATAGCAAACTTGTTTTTGCCTGCACTTATAAAAAAATTTGAACAAGACTGACCGATGCACCAATGGCAATGAATAAAATTTCGAAAACCCCTTGATTGCTTTTCTTGATACGTGTGACCGTCCCTGAGTTTTTTTTTCTAAGTTGTGACAGTAATACGGTAGCATTTCAAACGATTCTAATGGTGAACCTCTTAACAATTGTAACCCATAATCCTTCCCTATCCATGCTTGTTGGTAAGATATAGATGTTTTATATTGTGCCATGATATCTTTTTGTATATCTCTCCCTTTCAAATCACAGCTACCATCTTCTAATTTATCTTTCATAATGTGAGCAATTACTTTTTTGTTTGCATTTCGATGGTTAGGATATGTTTGGGTTCTGGGACACGTGTGAATATCATTCATGCTTGTAATTTGAAAAACATATGAATTTGGCCAACGTCTGGCATTAATATACCATGCACATTGTGCATAATGGAAGCATTTTATGTTGTAAGTTATAGGGTTAGTTTTTTTTCGAAACAAATTCATAACCATCTTGTAAAGCTTTCAACCTGTATGCCAAGTCTAATTCCGCCCTAGTTAAAAAAACCTTATTGATTTTTATTTCAGTTTTGTTGTTATAATCCTTTGTAGGCATAGGTTTTGGCGTGTAAAGTGGTGGTTCAGGAACTTCAGGGATATGTTCAAAAAAATTCGGCCATTTATGGTTACCGGGGTGTTTGGTTTTATTTAATTCATCAAAACAATCATTTTCATCATCTTCGTTATCCGAAAGAAAAGCAAATGATGACCCTGGTTTTGTAAAATTTGCCTCATCTTTATAACCTGAGCCATCATATTCCTCTTCGTCAACTGAATGAAAAGCAAATGATGACCCGGGTTTTGTGAAATTTGCCTCATCTTTATAACCTGAGTCATCATCTTCCTGTTCGTTATCAGAACTGAAAGCACATGATGACCCCGGTTTTGTGAAATTTGCCTCATCTTTATAGTTATAGTCATTGTTTTGAAAATCATTTGATGGGCCGATGTTTTCTTCTACCATTGTAGGGAAAAAATTATAAAACTCTGGCACTTGCTGAGTTGAACCAAGAGTTGTTGTTTCTTCCGTTGTTTTAGATTGCGAAACATACAACTGTACAAGTTTAGCCGGAGACTCTAAAGCACATTGAACAAAAAAGTTTACCTCGTTGTCGTCTGTAACATCGAGTAGAAAGTCAGCTGAAGGGACTTTCACATTTAAATTTACTCGGACATTTTGCTTCAATTTAAACTTATTCACCACCAGATCAACTAACCCTGAATATGTTATATCATGATCCATAATCACACCGCGCTTTATTTCACCGTAATGTAACATACATTTGAATTTATGTAAATTCAAGGCCATTTTCTTTTTGTAAGTATTGTGAAGATGTTTATACATTCAATTTCGTGGATGTGTTATTTATAGCGTTATGTCATATTTCTTGTATACCAGTCACATCTTTGTCTCTGTAAGGGCCCTGAGTAGTCTCTATCATGTCATATTTCGTGTATACAATTATGTGATAAAAAAAAGATTATTTACTAGTCACATCTGTGTCTCTAAAAAAAAGTTTCTGACAAGTCATATTCTAGTCATATTTCGTGTATAATATTATGTGATAAATTTTTTTTAATGCAATCACTCTATTTAAGAAATAATGTTAATACTATAATTTTACAAATTCAAATACACTGCAAACTACTTGTAACCATCCCCAAACAATGTAGAACTTTAGCATTTTATATGAATGAAAGAAGGAACAACTAAATCTCATTCGATAAAAAGACAAAGTAGCATAGAGTGACATTGTAAGTTGAACATAACCAGACTTAGTCACTAGTCAAATAACTTTTTTGAACATGAAGGTTTATCTTGTTTTTTCTTCTTGAAACCCTCATTTTTGCATTCCTCGGGCACAACTAGTGGGGATAACTCCACCCGTGATACGTACACATGTAGTTGGTTTTGCTGTAATTGAGTATACGTTCGGGGTCTTCGATTGCAGTAGCTAATAGTTCGAGTCCTGAATCAAGACTACAATTTGGTTTCTTTAAATAAAAAAAAGCTGTGGAGTTTTCATCATAACCCAAACAATTGGTTAAGATTATTTTCAATTGATTGACAGAAAAAGTGTCGTAAACAACTGGATCTACACAAGCAACTATACCACCTACAAACTTTCTTCCAGGTGGTGAAGTGAAACTTCCATAATGGTGTAGTCGGACTTTGAATGTCATCGCTTGACCAGGTACAGAAGGATTTAACAAAAGATAAAAAGATGCAATTTTCTTGAATACAACAACGTGGTTTATATAATGTGACCCACTAACCTATCTAATGTTTGTATACTAGTAACATCTTTGTCTCTATAAGGGAGCTAAGTAGTCTGTATTGCATTGATGAATACATCGTTGATATCATATTTCGCTTATATTATTATGTGATTAGAAAAAAGTTTATTTACTAGCCACGTCTCTATAAAGTCTGTGAAAAGTCATATTCATGTCATATTTCGCTTATATTATTATGTGATTAGAAAAAAGTTTATTTACTAGTCACATCCGTGTCTCTATAAAGTCTGTGAAAAGTCATATTCATGTCATATTTTGCTTATATTATTATGTGATCAGAAAAAAGTTTATTTACTAGTCACATCCGTGTCTCTATAAAGTCTGTGAAAAGTCATATTCATGTCATATTTCGCTTATATTATTATGTGATCAGAAAAAAGTTTATTTACTAGTCACATCCGTGTCTCTATAAAGTCTGTGAAAAGTCATATTCATGTCATATTTCGCTTATATTATTATGTGATCAGAAAAAAGTTTATTTACTAGTCACATCCGTGTCTCTATAAAGTCTGTGAAAAGTCATATTCATGTCATATTTCGCTTATATTATTATGTGATTAGAAAAAAGTTTATTTACTAGTCACATCCGTGTCTCTATAAAGTTTGTGAAAAGTCATATTCATGTCATATTTCGCTTATATTATTATGTGATCAGAAAAAAGTTTATTTACTAGTCACATCCGTGTCTCTATAAAGTATGTGAAAAGTCATATTCATGTCATATTTCGCTTATATTATTATGTGATTAGAAACGACAGAAACGACAAGTGTATGACACGGTTTTAACCCTATTTAAGGCTTACTTTGTCATTCAAAATCAATTAGTAATTTATCCATTGTCATCAAAATCAAATGTCGGACAACATACCCTTCGATCTGCAAGTTGATATCATGAATAGACTTCCAGTTAAGTCATTACTACAATTTCGTACTGTGTCAAAGAGATGGAGGTCTTCAATAGACTTTTCCAACTTCATCCATAGCTACGGCTTTCGTGATACGGATATGTGTTGTTTTAATTTAACATATATGCAAGGTAATGTAGGTTTTATGTTTTCAGTTAATGGAAGTTTAGCTTTCACGCACCTAGATACAACTCTTCATCTTCCAACTCTTAAGCCAATTGCTACTTCTGAAGGTGTCTGGTGCTTTTCTTATTGTTCAAACATGATGGTCGTTATTTGGAACCCATCAATAAAACGATCTATAGGGGTATTAGTCCCTAGCTTCTTGAATCAACCAGATTCACCAAAAATGGTCATCGGTTTTGGTGTACGTCCTGACAATTTAGACCTAACAATTTTAAAAATTAATTACCCGTTATACGGTGAAGGGCCATGGTACGTGTCAGTGTATACCTTGAGTTCGAGACGCTGGAACCATATTGAAAATGAACTTTTGCCTCGAGAAGGGATTAGACTAAAAAGGTCTGGCCAAGCAGTAGTGGGTGGTAAAATTTACCGGCTTGGTTATGAAAAATTTCTTTTCAATGATGGTATTTTGTACAAACGCTATATGGTAGTTTCATTTGATTTGGTTAGTCACCAATTTACCAACGTAGGCATACCAGAAGAGATAAGACGCATGGTTGGGCCTCCATTCCATATATCCCAGCTATGGAACTCTATTGTAATTTCAGGAAGTTTCCTAGCAGATGGGTACAAAGTTTTGTATGCATGGGTGTTAGAAATTAATGGTGCTATCGTATCATCGTGTACAGTGCTATTCACTCTCCCATACCCAATATAGAATGTGGTAAAATTAGTTGGGTTTACTAAGGATGATGATCCAATTATTGAAGCTAAGATCGACCAAGAGATAGCTCACTCGCTACAAGTGTACGAGCGAGCTTCTGAATTGTGGCAAGACATGGGTATTGAAGCGAATGGTGGTTCATTTTTCATTGGCCCATATAAAGAATCCCTAATTCTTCTTAATGAACCAAATCATACCATCGTGGTTTAGTTTTAGTATTTTTATCTTTAGCGATCTCGTTGTATTATGAATGTTTAATTTTTTCCACCATCAATGAAGTGTTTGTTTTCCAAACTCTGTGCTTGTAGTGAAGAAATAAATATTATTAAGAAAAACATATTATTAAGAGAATCTTAAATCATACACAACACATATTGAGTTATTATGACTATGAATACCAATGATTCTTTCATATGTCATTATGCCGTGGATCCGCTTTAGCATCCTAATTCTGAAAGAGTTCTTTTTCTGCCCATTCAACCATTTAACCACAAGTGTAATCCGCTTGAGTTATGTTGTTGTTTCCGTCTTCACTGTCACTTGTGTATTCTGTTATCACATGCTCCATCATTTCTGCCAAAGTAGCATTTGGCAATATATATTTTTCAATATTAAAATCGACACCGCCATGGTCAATGTAGATTTCCAAGTTGCCTAGCGCTGCAGAAATATCAAACATTACATGCATATCATAGTTGTTTCTTAGTTTTATGGTGCTTGAAATGCCAGTGTGTGGTACTTCATAAAAAAGTGCATGAATACTCATGTCAACGATGTTAAACAAATATTGCTTCAGCTCTTCTAGCTTCATTCTTGGAATGTTGATGTTCATCTTCCAACCATTTACATACGTTGGTTTTCCGCCATAGCAAACAAATTGACCCTTGTTGTGAACAGGAAAATTGAAAATGGTTTGAGTATATGGTGTAGTAGGTTTAGTTTTTTTATTATACAAACGTTTAAAGCGCACACGCTCTTCCAGTTTGTTTTTTCTCTGAACCATTTCATGTATATAACGGACACGCTCTTGACGCTTTAGTTTTGTTTCTTCTGAAATTACACCTGCAAATGCTTCTTCCATAGAACCATCATTTGGAATCAAATTTGTACTTAAATCTGTCAGATGCTCACACACAAAAATTTGGAGCTGTGCAGCATCTTTTGCGATGTCGTACATAACACCAATGTCATAATCACTTTCAATTGCTTTCAGCCCCATTAAAGTTTGGTTTTGTGGCAATGCGTAATATAGAAAGTTGACCTTTGTTGGTAATTTTCTCTCAGGATACTTAACCATATCTCGAAACCCAAATTATGGAACATTTATATTGATGTTTGAACCATCTTGATATGTTATTGGGTTAAGTGTAAAGTTTCTGTTGTAGTTGATAGTGAATTGTAATGTAGTTTTGTTAAATGTTGACATTTGATGAGTTAGAGAATGAAGAATGGGTATATATATATATAATTATTGAAACTTGTCATACAGTTATTGAATGTTATCATATTTCGTGTAAACATGTATGTGAGTTATAGAAAGTCATTGACTTTAGTTGCTTACTGACAAGCCTAAAAAGTTGTCATACAATTATTGAATGTTGTCATATTTCGTGCAAACATGTATGTGAGTTATAGATAATTTTGCATGTCCCTATATTATTACTGACATGTGTAACAGTTTTCGTATAATTATTAAAACACGACAAAAAGTTGTCATAGTTCGTGCAAACATGTATGTGAGTTATAGATAATTTTGCATGTCCCTAAATTATTACTGACATGTGTAACAGTTTTCGTATAACTATTAAAACACGACAAAAAGTTGTCATATTTCGTGCAAACATGTATGTGAGTTATAGATAATTTTGCATGTCCCTATATTATTACTGACATGTGTAACAGTTTTCGTATAATTATTAAAACACGACAAAAAGTTGATATATTGCAAGTTAAACATGATGTGATATACACCCTATATATACAACATCTAAAAAGAATTTTAACAAACATAAGAATTAACCAAAAACTATATACTAACATACATCTACCCAACAAACATACAAATGTCGTCTAATTTCCAGAAATTCAAATGTAAATTACATTTCAATGGCAAGGAAACTGGTGTCATTATGTACAGTGACATCACTTACTCGTTAATGGTTGAAATGTTGGTGAACAAACTCGAGTTGGATGCAAATACGCAACTCAGATTGTCGTTTAGGCTAAGCCCATCAGATACAACGACGGAGATTAAAGACAACAACGACGTTACTTTATTTGTTACGTGTGCTTGTGCTTCCGCTGATGGTATAATACATTTGTACATTGATCAGCCCAGGGAAAATGCAAGTACAATAGCACACACAAGGATAATACCAGGTCCAGCGGGAACGGCATATACACCTACAAAGATAAAATCATTAGCTTACATACAATTAAATAGCTTATTAAAATACTAAACGTATTAAAATCATTAAACAAAAATACTTACCACTTGTACCTCATCCCAGGATGGGTACGGACGTGTCCTCCCACTTATCGTTCCCTGTAATGCACTATCCGTCACAAGTAAGAAGAGAGAAGTGCCTGGAGCATACGATGCAAGTGTTGATTTCGCTACTGTCCAGGGAGCACCATTTGGCCTCTGACGAATTAGAAGCTCAGTCCATGCATTCATATGCTAGTTCATATCAAAAAAATATTAAAATTATTTATAAGCATTCTATAAAAAAAACTATTCAAATACATTATAAAAATGTAATAATAAACTTACATCGTCTGCAAGCCAACCATTACTTGGGACCTTGGAACAAAAAGGGAGCAATTCACGCCAAAAAATTGTCTCACACGCAAAACCCATCACATGACAGTCCAGGTATATGGGTTTAGGGTTCCTCAGGAAAGTTTCTAAGTCTTCATATAATGTACGCTTAACCTAAATAGCCAAAAGTAATATCAATAATAAGTTGTTTTATGATTACCTAAGCAGGGTCAACGTTATAAAACGAAATGTACTCTCCGGTATAATTTTCCCGTAAAAACTCAACTCTGTTCGTGTCTTCGACCCTATCGTCTTCTTCATCAATAGCTTTTCCAAGATCTAACGGGCTGATATTTGATGAAATGGCATTATCCTTAAGCCTACCATCCCGTTTATTGGGAATAGGAGTCGTGTCTGGCAAACGACCAAACGGGCTGCACAAATAATGGCTAGGACGAACATCTCTCTTTCCTCGATTAATAGCACCCTAACACGGAACAAATATACATGCAAGTATTATAGTAGAAAAATGAAAAAAAATATATATACTTATGTGGGTTATAAATTTACCGGTAACACACGATTAGCTACCGGGAGGGGGGTGTGATGCACTAGCTTGTTGCGCATTGTTACCCGACCACGGAACAAATCCTTGTTGTGGCATAGGCGTCCTAGAGTGAGGCGTCAGCTGGTCGTATACGTGCGTGCCCACCTGTGGCGACTGGTGGTGAGACACCCCCTCAAAGAAAGAACTACTGGGGGGGGGGGGGTAGGAAACCCCCCATCTCCTTGACCAGCCTCACCAAATACCTACATACAATATTATAATGTTTAGTAATTTTTAAAACAAATGATTAGCAACAAAAAAATATGCAAATAAAACATACCTGCGCGTTCTGGTTCCAATTACTTCCAGTTCCAGCCGGCGCGAAAGCCTAAATACAATATTATAATGTTTAGTAATTTTTAAAACAAATAAGTAGCAACAAAAAAATATGCAAATAAAACATACCTGCGCGTTCGGGTTCCAATTACTTCCAGTTCCAGCCGGCGCGAAAGCCTAAATACAATATTATAATGTTTAGTAATTTTTAAAACAAATAAGTAGCAACAAAAAAATATGCAAATAAAACATACCTGCGCGTTCGGGTTCCAATTACTTCCAGTTCCAGCCGGCGCGAAAGCCTAAATACAATATTATAATGTTTAGTAATTTTTAAAACAAATGATTAGCAAAAAAAAATATGCAAATAAAACATACCTGCGCGTTCTGGTTCCAATTACTTCCAGTTCCAGCCGGCGCGAAAGCCTAAATACAATATTATAATGTTTAGTAATTTTTAAAACAAATAAGTAGCAACAAAAAAATATGCAAATAAAACATACATGCGTGTTCGGGTTCCAATTACTTCCAGTTCCAGCCGGCGCGAAAGCCTAAATACAATATTATAATGTTTAGTAATTTTTGTTAATACAAATAAACCGTAAAAACGTTTATTAATATTTTGCGATCTCTTTGTGTTTTGTTGATAACATATATAATGTTGTCTTAAGTATAATTATAAGGATACATGTTATTTTTGTAAAGCATTTACATATAATCTTTTAAATACAAAAATGTAGTAACTAAAGCATTTGTTGTAATAGTTAATTAGGATGGGTAAAAATCACAACCCATGGATCTTAACCCATACCCAAAAGGACAAGGATCCTCTCAAGTTGTAAGCACAACTTGACTCAAGTTGGTGCATTATGAGCCATTGGATTTGATCCATTGGCTCAAATCCTCAAATCAAAAGAAGTTCTATTGATTTGAGCCATTCGATCAAATCCAATGGCTCATATTTCCCCAACTTGAGTCAAGTAACTTGAGAAGATCCCCACCCTACCCAAAAAGACTTGATACAATGTATACTTAGATATATTGAATCTAGATATAACCCATGGACCAACCCATGACCCATAACCAAAAAACCCATGGGCAAAGAGGAGCGTTCCACGGATCCCTAGCTTTGTGCTAGCCGGATCCCAAGTGGAAGGGATCCGTGGGAACAGTGAGGAAATTTGCCTATAAATAGAGAGCCATTTCTTCATTCTAACTCACCCCTCTTCTTACTAAATCTCTCATACACTCTCATTCTCTTCTAACATATAGATCACTTGATCTAGAGAGTTGTTCTTCTTTTCTTTCTATTTGTGATCCTCATATAGGTCCTTCTCTAAGGCGAGATCACGAGCATTCTACAAGTCATCCAAGCAAGGGGTCCTTGATTGATTTGTCACTCCGCAAGATTTCTGTAGCGAAGATCTTGTATTTGATATTTCACATATTTGTTGTGTAATAGTTGTGTTGGTTTGGTCCACCGTGCTACGGACTCGGTATCTAGCTTTGTACCGGAAAAAGTGTAAGCAACGTTGTGAAGGCTTCTCCGCCAAGTGAAGGAGTTTGTTGACATAGTGCTTGAACTCTCGAGTAGGTGACTCGGGGAGTGGAGTAGGGCAAGGAAGGTGTCCTTGTAGCCGAACCACTATAAATCGGTTGTGTCATTTCTATCCCTTATCTTTATTTATTTGCTTGCATTATCATTAGATCTATACGTTCTCAACATCCATACGATTTCACATAATATCGAATCTAAAGTTTTTGAAATCAACTTAAAATCGGCAAAACTATTCAACCCCCCCTTCTAATTTTCCACAATTGGCATCAAGAGCTAAGTTTATAAAAGTTTTAAAATAAAATTGTATTTTAAAAACTTTTCGATCACTATGGGTTCTGAAAATTATAAGGAAGGGCAATCTATGCAACGACCACCACTACTTGAAACTAATTGTAACCACCGGTAAATTTCACCTCGTATTAAACTAATATAATATTCTAACGAAAGAATACATGTCCATTTTCTACGTTCAAATTTTTTTTAAGAAACAATATTCTTTTATTTGATCACAAAAACTAGCCAATGTGATGAACTCACATCTTTAATAAACATAAACATATTTACATGTAAAACTATAAAGGTTTTCAACTTTAATTTACCACTTTACGATTTTTCGTTAACGTACAATTATTAAACTTTCGATCTAAACGTTAGCCATTTATTAGAGTTTTCACGAAGCCTTAATTTATTTTAACTATGATTTTACGCAACTAAATCATAATTACTAAAGTACAACATTTTATACCTAGAGTACAAGTCATTAAAGCACGGAACCTAGCTATACTTTAATTTCCGTTACAAGCCCTAATGATTTTATGTACATGATATATTTTCAAAATATTAATGTACAAATCTTTTAAGCATGGGTACAAGTCCTTAATGCATAAAGCTTAGTGTTTACATAAAATCACATTATAAACCTCAATGTACATATTTTTAAGCACAAGGTACAACCCTATAATGCACAAGCCTTAAAAATATATTTTATTTTTAGTATGTACCACTAAACAATGCTAATGTACAAACATCAATACACCAAACTTAAGTCTTTACTTTTATTATTTACATGTACATTAACCTAAACTATATTTTACCTAAAGTAAATTAGAAACTTAACTAAGTTTTTACATGACTACACAATAGGTACAACCTAAGAAGCCCTAGGTACTACCCTTCAATGCCAACGCCCCTCCCTTTTACCCTAGTTAAAATTGAACTAACTAAGTTACCATTTAGTTACCTAAGTACTACATGTAAATGCCCTAACCACAAACTAATTACTTGCACCTAAATGTTACACATCACTCTTTTACCTTGAAGTTTTACCATAGTCAAAATAGGTGGGTAAAATCCTTGGCTATTTTTCAGCCACCATTCGACATCTTTGCACTCACCACATACAAAATACCATGCTACACATCACCTTGTTTTCCACCATACACCTTATTGTGGCTGCAACCTAGTATAAGTGTCCAAATTACTTTCCACAAACCCAATACTTCCTTGCCTATATAAATCGACCAAACACCCTCATTATACTTCATCACCATTCGAACACACACACCCCCCTACATTCTGATCTTGAAGTCTTAGTAGCAACCAAGGAAGGATAGTTTAGAACCTAGAAGGAAGGAAGAAGTCTTGTTCAACTTAGAAAATCCATTTGGTCTCATTTTGGTTCTTGTCAAAACCCAAGAATGTAAGTCTTTTAAACTCATTCCATTTCGCTCTCACTTATAATATCAATTGCATAATGTTAAAAAGGATTTTATAAGGAAAACGTAGCAATTTGAATAACTTAAAACGAGTACACGAGTCAAAAGTTATGGTCTAAACAAGTTGCAAATAAAATGTCCGAACTTTCTGTGGACAGAACACTCGGGCACGCGAAACGAGGCATTTCTGGTCCGTTTCATGAAAAAGTTAAAACACGAAAGTTGTCCGGAACGACGTTTTCTTCAAAAACTCAGGAGCACGGGTCTAGAAAACGCAAAACGAAGCCAGAATTTAATAAAACTCCCAACAGCTGTTAGGTATATCTTACAAAAACGGCCCAACACCCCCTAACTTGCCCCGCATCTATCTATTTGGTGCTAAAGGTATTAAGGCTAACCAAAGCACCGTTGTAAACACCACCTAGGACACTCTAGAACGCCCCTATAACCCGGTTGAAAAGCCTAGTCGCCACGTTTAAAACCAATCTTTCATTTTGGCCAAAGTCGTAAACACCAAAAAGCTTTTTACAACAAATATTTGGGAAAATATGGGATTTTTGATAAAATTAAGTAGGAACTATCTTAGAAACATTAGAAATGGGTAAAACAATATTTCACAAGGTTGGATGCAAAAGATATAGAGCTTTATGGGTTAAAACTGAAATTTTCATAAAACCCGTCGTGGCCAAGTGGCCGTGTTTGTGGACTTGTATCTTTCTAATCAAAGAGAACTAGGACGTGAGACTTATACCATTTAGAAGAGCTTACAGCATAGTGTTTGAAGGGTCAAATTCGATGTAGAGACACTAGCTTGCCTCGTGTAAAAACTACTCTCTTTTAGCCCCGTTATCGCCCAAAAACAACAAAAGCACATAACCCCCCTACTTTGGATAATCATTGCGACCAAACCGTAAGAGCTTAAAACCTCTAGTTTGAACCATTAGAAAGATCACCGGACAAACTCTTGAAAGAAACAAGAACGTAGTAAAAACCTATTAAGGCCTCGTTTTTATTTACCCGTACTTTTGTCCATTTATGCCAAAAACAAGTGAATTTTCTTATAAAATTTCAAGCATAAAAATTGTAATTTTTGTAAGATAAAGTTTCTTTTGGACTAAAAATGTAATTTCTGTGAAGTTAATTATATAAGGGCTGATTTTGTCAATAACCCATAGTTGAGGGTTTAAAGTGTCATTTTTGAAAGTACGAGGGTAAAAACTGTAAATATTTAAAATTGTAAATTATAACATTTTGGAAACATAAAATATTTAACAACTTGGATTTCGATTAACAATCATTCGAGCTATAAAGATAAGTACGATAAGTATAATTAATTTTTGAAGAGACTTCATGTTATCTAATTATCGATAAAGCATTAACATTGCATAAACTTGAACTCGAATACTAAAAACATGACATACTAACTCAGGTCACGAGTCGGAGAAGTTTATTCACATTACTTAATTTGTTTTCCATCCAGACTACTGTATCGAGGTGAGTCATAGCCCCTCTTTTCCTTATTTTGAACATTTTGGGGGAGATACATGCTCAAATATTGCTTGATATGTTTACATTTATTTTAAACTCTTACGAATTACTGTGAGTTCATAGTCCCACTTTTACATAATTGTTTTCAAAACTTGTGGGGAGATACATGCTACAAAAAAACCGAACACAAGTATTTTTCTATGCTATACCTACACCTGATTGCTATTGCTTAAGTTACTTACTATTGCCACTAAAAGTCCCTCATATCATGAACCATTAATCACTTGCGAGTGAACGCGAATATCGTGAATAGATCTATTGGCAGTTGACGCCCCATTTGTGTTAGCCGGATAGGTAACCAAATGCACGTTATTTGAGAATACTAGGAGAATGGCAAACTCCTACTCGAGGGCCTTGTTACTTACATCATCTCTATGATGTCCGTAACTTACATCATTAGTTCATTACTATGATGCCGTACTGTTAAGGTTTGCGTTCATGAGACTTAAGGCAATATACACTATGTTGCAATGATACAAATGCTGCAACTACTGAATATACTGTACTGCAATATTACTGCTTTTACTACTGCTTATCTTGTGTTCAACTGATTATTATACAAACACTATGGATTCACTCAACCTTTGTGTTGACTTTTTAGCATGTTTATCTCAGGTTCATAATTTACGAGGATGGCATGGAAGGGCACAGATACTCAAGAAGGCTATATTATCATTCGAAAATTTATTTAATAAACTGTAAAACCACTGGGACCTCATTTTGTAAACTCTGATATTTATATAAATCGAATGATAAATCTTTTAAAATGATACAATTAGAGTTCGTTTTCTGTTATTGTAACTGTTGAGCCATGAAGTAACACCCAGTTTGAATTCCGCTGCGTATCACGAAATTGGGGGTGTTACAGATTGGTATCAGAGCTGCAGTTATAGAGAAACGGGTCTAGTTGAGGTCCGAACTATAACTATTTTTACAAAGAAAACATTTTATAGCCTTTCGCTCTCCGTGCCTTCCATTCTCCAGGTAATTATGTGACTATTAGACAATTTATGCTACACAAACACTTTAGTATACTGATATATACTTCTGATCACTTTATACGAAATAAACATACTTGCATATGCCTATTCTAAGGCATTATGACTTAATCATATTTCCCCAAGCATGTACTTACTTTTATGATTTTCAAATTTATGAAACCTTCTCAAGACATTGTAACCAATTACAATGGTCTCTCCTACTTACCTTATTTACACTAAATATATATACTCACCAACTATTTTGGCAACTTTCCTTGATATTCTTACTTCCATCTCTAAATAATGAGTGAAAACACTCAGTCTGTACTCCGAAAATACCTAAATCTTCTTGTAACTCATCAGTTAAGTACGAATGTTAATTCAGAAATTCTTAAGTAGGATGACTTACAATGTCTTTATTTGAATGGATTGGGACGCCTTTTTATTTAAATAAAGAAATTGTGAATCGCCGAACCATAAGTTTATATTTCTTTATTTACATTGTTTGGGACGCCTCTCTATGTAAATAATGAATTATAAATAAGTGGGCTTATTTGTATCTGAAATGATATAAGTACAAACTCGAGGATCACAAAAATTCACAAAGAGATATGGCAAACACAAATAACGTAAATTTTTATTACATTAGAATCCATAAATATTAATACATAATGATATAATTAGCATCGGTAGTGCTAATGTTACAAAAATCACCAAATAAGGTATGGTATCGCCAAATGGTTGATCCGCCAAGCTAATAAAAAACACGACTACACCTATGAGAGCGAGAATCATGACTGGATGCAGTATCTTGATTATTCTGTATAACAAATATAAAATCAGTTATTAAGCATGGTGAATGAAATAACAAGAGACATAACTCTAAGAATCTTGAAAAATCTATAACTAAACGCTTCATTTTTTTTTAACAAGAAGTGGGCTTCAACTCGTTAGTAAAACAATAAAACACCACCCACATTTAGATTAAAACAGGCCTCGGCCTAGGTTACATAAACAAACACACCATTAAGCGTATTGGGTTTCAACCCAACAACCAACACAAGACCACAACTTAACACTAACGCGTACGATTACAAAATAACTCAAATTAAACAACAATTTATTTCAAACATTCCTAACATAATTACCCCCATAATTTATCCACGCCGATGGCTAGGACCACAAGTGGTACGAGGATCACTAAGATCACGGCCAGGAACTCGTAAACATCATCCGTAACGTTGGCTAAATAGATAGCAGATATTACAACATATACGAGTGCAATAACGGTAATAAAGTGCGGCATTTTGAAAGTATGATATGAGAAATGTAGGTGGAAAATTTAGTATGAAGGAATGAGGATTAAAATGGGGTATTTATAAAAAGAAAAGTGACCGTTGGGGGTACTATTCCTGACCGTTGGGGGTACTATTCCTGACCGTTTGGGAGTACTATTCCTGACCGTTGGGGGTACTATTCTTGACCGTTGGGGGTACTATTCCTGACCGTTGGGGGATATTGTTCATGACCGTTAAAAATCATTGTTCACCTTACTAAGGAACAAACTAATTTATCATCTACAAAAGCTGAAGTTCAATAACTTTCTCTACATTCATCAATTTCTCACCCGAAATTTTACTTATTAAAAGACAGTTTTCGATGTTAATAATTTGATTTTCACAAAACATTATGAACCATGTTATTTTCAAAATTAATTACTAAAACATGATGACCCTTATAAAATAACAATCTTCATTCAAAATAAATTTTCTTAAGTTTATATGACCTTTATAATAATGTTATTCACATGTAAAAACAATAAATTCTAACTTATAAGCTTTCACAAGCGAAACCACATTTCATCCTCATTACTTCAACATTTAACATGGACTGAATCTCGGGACGAGATTCAATTTAAGGGGGTGAGACTGTAACCACCGGTAAATTTCACCTCGTATTAAACTAATATAATATTCTAACGAAAGAATACATGTCCATTTTCTACGTTCAAATTTTTTTAAGAAACAATATTCTTTTATTTGATCACAAAAACTAGCCAATGTGATGAACTCACATCTTTAATAAACATAAACATATTTACATGTAAAACTATAAAGGTTTTCAACTTTAATTTACCACTTTACGATTTTTCGTTAACGTACAATTATTAAACTTTCGATCTAAACGTTAGCCATTTATTAGAGTTTTCACGAAGCCTTAATTTATTTTAACTATGATTTTACGCAACTAAATCATAATTACTAAAGTACAACATTTTATACCTAGAGTACAAGTCATTAAAGCACGGAACCTAGCTATACTTTAATTTCCGTTACAAGCCCTAATGATTTTATGTACATGATATATTTTCAAAATATTAATGTACAAATCTTTTAAGCATGGGTACAAGTCCTTAATGCATAAAGCTTAGTGTTTACATAAAATCACATTATAAACCTCAATGTACATATTTTTAAGCACAAGGTACAACCCTATAATGCACAAGCCTTAAAAATATATTTTATTTTTAGTATGTACCACTAAACAATGCTAATGTACAAACATCAATACACCAAACTTAAGTCTTTACTTTTATTATTTACATGTACATTAACCTAAACTATATTTTACCTAAAGTAAATTAGAAACTTAACTAAGTTTTTACATGACTACACAATAGGTACAACCTAAGAAGCCCTAGGTACTACCCTTCAATGCCAACGCCCCTCCCTTTTACCCTAGTTAAAATTGAACTAACTAAGTTACCATTTAGTTACCTAAGTACTACATGTAAATGCCCTAACCACAAACTAATTACTTGCACCTAAATGTTACACATCACTCTTTTACCTTGAAGTTTTACCATAGTCAAAATAGGTGGGTAAAATCCTTGGCTATTTTTCAGCCACCATTCGACATCTTTGCACTCACCACATACAAAATACCATGCTACACATCACCTTGTTTTCCACCATACACCTTATTGTGGCTGCAACCTAGTATAAGTGTCCAAATTACTTTCCACAAACCCAATACTTCCTTGCCTATATAAATCGACCAAACACCCTCATTATACTTCATCACCATTCGAACACACACACCCCCCTACATTCTGATCTTGAAGTCTTAGTAGCAACCAAGGAAGGATAGTTTAGAACCTAGAAGGAAGGAAGAAGTCTTGTTCAACTTAGAAAATCCATTTGGTCTCATTTTGGTTCTTGTCAAAACCCAAGAATGTAAGTCTTTTAAACTCATTCCATTTCGCTCTCACTTATAATATCAATTGCATAATGTTAAAAAGGATTTTATAAGGAAAACGTAGCAATTTGAATAACTTAAAACGAGTACACGAGTCAAAAGTTATGGTCTAAACAAGTTGCAAATAAAATGTCCGAACTTTCTGTGGACAGAACACTCGGGCACGCGAAACGAGGCATTTCTGGTCCGTTTCATGAAAAAGTTAAAACACGAAAGTTGTCCGGAACGACGTTTTCTTCAAAAACTCAGGAGCACGGGTCTAGAAAACGCAAAACGAAGCCAGAATTTAATAAAACTCCCAACAGCTGTTAGGTATATCTTACAAAAACGGCCCAACACCCCCTAACTTGCCCCGCATCTATCTATTTGGTGCTAAAGGTATTAAGGCTAACCAAAGCACCGTTGTAAACACCACCTAGGACACTCTAGAACGCCCCTATAACCCGGTTGAAAAGCCTAGTCGCCACGTTTAAAACCAATCTTTCATTTTGGCCAAAGTCGTAAACACCAAAAAGCTTTTTACAACAAATATTTGGGAAAATATGGGATTTTTGATAAAATTAAGTAGGAACTATCTTAGAAACATTAGAAATGGGTAAAACAATATTTCACAAGGTTGGATGCAAAAGATATAGAGCTTTATGGGTTAAAACTGAAATTTTCATAAAACCCGTCGTGGCCAAGTGGCCGTGTTTGTGGACTTGTATCTTTCTAATCAAAGAGAACTAGGACGTGAGACTTATACCATTTAGAAGAGCTTACAGCATAGTGTTTGAAGGGTCAAATTCGATGTAGAGACACTAGCTTGCCTCGTGTAAAAACTACTCTCTTTTAGCCCCGTTATCGCCCAAAAACAACAAAAGCACATAACCCCCCTACTTTGGATAATCATTGCGACCAAACCGTAAGAGCTTAAAACCTCTAGTTTGAACCATTAGAAAGATCACCGGACAAACTCTTGAAAGAAACAAGAACGTAGTAAAAACCTATTAAGGCCTCGTTTTTATTTACCCGTACTTTTGTCCATTTATGCCAAAAACAAGTGAATTTTCTTATAAAATTTCAAGCATAAAAATTGTAATTTTTGTAAGATAAAGTTTCTTTTGGACTAAAAATGTAATTTCTGTGAAGTTAATTATATAAGGGCTGATTTTGTCAATAACCCATAGTTGAGGGTTTAAAGTGTCATTTTTGAAAGTACGAGGGTAAAAACTGTAAATATTTAAAATTGTAAATTATAACATTTTGGAAACATAAAATATTTAACAACTTGGATTTCGATTAACAATCATTCGAGCTATAAAGATAAGTACGATAAGTATAATTAATTTTTGAAGAGACTTCATGTTATCTAATTATCGATAAAGCATTAACATTGCATAAACTTGAACTCGAATACTAAAAACATGACATACTAACTCAGGTCACGAGTCGGAGAAGTTTATTCACATTACTTAATTTGTTTTCCATCCAGACTACTGTATCGAGGTGAGTCATAGCCCCTCTTTTCCTTATTTTGAACATTTTGGGGGAGATACATGCTCAAATATTGCTTGATATGTTTACATTTATTTTAAACTCTTACGAATTACTGTGAGTTCATAGTCCCACTTTTACATAATTGTTTTCAAAACTTGTGGGGAGATACATGCTACAAAAAAACCGAACACAAGTATTTTTCTATGCTATACCTACACCTGATTGCTATTGCTTAAGTTACTTACTATTGCCACTAAAAGTCCCTCATATCATGAACCATTAATCACTTGCGAGTGAACGCGAATATCGTGAATAGATCTATTGGCAGTTGACGCCCCATTTGTGTTAGCCGGATAGGTAACCAAATGCACGTTATTTGAGAATACTAGGAGAATGGCAAACTCCTACTCGAGGGCCTTATTACTTACATCATCTCTATGATGTCCGTAACTTACATCATTAGTTCATTACTATGATGCCGTACTGTTAAGGTTTGCGTTCATGAGACTTAAGGCAATATACACTATGTTGCAATGATACAAATGCTGCAACTACTGAATATACTGTACTGCAATATTACTGCTTTTACTACTGCTTATCTTGTGTTCAACTGATTATTATACAAACACTATGGATTCACTCAACCTTTGTGTTGACTTTTTAGCATGTTTATCTCAGGTTCATAATTTACGAGGATGGCATGGAAGGGCACAGATACTCAAGAAGGCTATATTATCATTCGAAAATTTATTTAATAAACTGTAAAACCACTGGGACCTCATTTTGTAAACTCTGATATTTATATAAATCGAATGATAAATCTTTTAAAATGATACAATTAGAGTTCGTTTTCTGTTATTGTAACTGTTGAGCCATGAAGTAACACCCAGTTTGAATTCCGCTGCGTATCACGAAATTGGGGGTGTTACACTAATGGTTTTATATATTGGAAAAATAGATTCGAAACATATGTGAAGTCTAAAGATATTGATCTTTGGTACATTATTGTTGAAGGTGATTTTGAGGCTACCTCAAATGATGATAAAGGAAATTTAGTTCACATACCTCATGATAAACTAAATGATGAAATGAAGAAAAAGCTTTCTAAAAATAGTGAAGCAAAAATGGTTTTATATAATGCTTTACCGAAAAAGGAATTCGAAAGAATTTCTATGCTTAAAACCTCTAAAGAAATTTGGAATTCTTTAGTTGTAACTCATCAAGGCAACTAACAAGTTAAAAATAATAAAATTGATCTATTTGTTCAACAATATGAACAATTTTCAATATCGGATGACGAAACTATAAATCATTCATTTGCTAACTTTAATACTATTATTACATCTTTACAAGCACTTGATGAATCCTTTTCTAGTCGTAACCATGTTAGGAGATATCTAAGGGCACTTCCATCGAAGTGGAGATCCAAGGTGACGGCAATCGAAGAGTCAAAAGATTTGACAATCCTCACCCTCGATGAACTCATAGGCAACCTAAAAGTCTACGAGCTTGTCCTTGCTAAAGATTCCGAAGCCTCAAAGGTGAAAGAGAAACACAAATCTCTTGCCCTTAAAGCCAAAAAGGCTTCGAGCGATGAGGAGAATTCATCGAGTAGTGACGACGAAGAGTACGCTATGGCGGTAAGGGACTTTAAAAAGCTCTTTAGAAGAAAGGGTAGATACGTCAAACAACCGTATGACGATAAGAAAGGCTTTCGGAAAAGCAAGGAGGACGAGAAGCCAAAGGATGATCGTACTTGCTTTAAATGTGGGGACCCAAACCACTTTATTAGTAAGTGCCCCAAACGGGATGATCAAAAGGCATTCGTGAGCGGCACGTGGGGAATGAGCGACGAGGAGGACGAAGAAATTTGTCTCATGGCAAATGACGAGGTATGTTACGAATACTATAGTAGTTCATCACTTGATAATGACTCATTGCATAATGAATATGATAAACTATGCAATATTAGCTTAAAACTAATTAACAAAAACAAGCTTTTAAAGAGTCAAAACCAACGTTTAGATAAAGAAGTCATAGAACTAAAAGCAAAACTAAAACGTTTGGAAAAGGGTAAAATAGCAAGTGGTGAATGTGAACTTTGTGTTCAACTTCAAACACTAGTTGATCATTTAGATTCTAAAATTGCTAGAATGAGTACAAACACCTTAGATACAATACTCGATGGTGTTAAAACCGGCAACAACCAAAAGGGTCTAGGCATACAACAACTTGATCCATCAACTAGTGAAAATAAAGAAACAAAATTCGTTAAAGAATTAGAAAAACCAGCCACTGTTGTGGCGGATCCCACGGATCCCCTAAAAAGGGAACCGGCTAGTGTACAAACTGGGATCCGTGGATCTGCTGTGACAACTAGTGGTAATAACATAGCCTCTTCATCTAGAACCGAGTTCGTTATCATAAATAGGAAGAAACCAACTCATGTCACCACTAGACATCCACCTCCAAAAATTAATCCTACTTTTGCAAGAAACAAAGCACCATCTTTTCAAAAACATAATGCATCTAGGAGACCTAATAACGTTTATCCAAGAAGTAACCATCAAATGGGATGGAACCCTAATATGCAAAACGGTTTCTCTTTTCAAAACTTTGCTCCATGGAATGCATACTCATCTTATCCATACATGTCTAACATGAATGGAATGTTTAACACTAATGGACCCATGAATAAATGGGGACCAAACTTTTGAGTTTATTATTGTTTTAGGTGTGCTTAAAGGTCGACCTAGACCCCGATGAATGGGTCAAGGATAGCGGGTGCACGAGGCACATGACCGGCAATAGGGATCTATTCTCCACATATGAATCCGTAAATGGAGGTAATGTGGTGTTTGGAAATAGCAAAAGTAGAATCATCGGTAAAGGTACGGTTTCTAACAAATCTCTAACCATTAACGATGTGTGTCACGTAGAAAACCTAAACTTTAATCTCTTAAGTATAGGACAAATATGTGATAAAAAGTGCAATGTACTTTTTACCGAAACCGGTAGTAAGATACTTAAAAATGGCATAACCATAGGAAGAGGAATTAGGAAACATGGAGTCTATGTCATTAAAATCGGTAATGAACCTAAAGACAAACTATGTCTTACCTCTATGGATGATACTTCGACCTTATGGCATCGAAGATTGGGTCACGCCAACATGCGACTTCTTCAATCGCTATCATCCAAAGATCTAGTAAGAGATCTACCTAAGTTAAAATATGAACATCATTTTTGTGATGCTTGTAATATAGGAAAACAAGTTCATTCGAGTCATAAAGCTAAAAACATGGTGTCCACAACTAAGTGTCTAGAATTACTTCATATGGATTTATTTGGTCCATCCGCTATCCAAAGTTATGGAGGCAACTACTATACTTTGGTAATAGTGGATGACTACTCTAGGTATACTTGGACAAAATTTTTAAAGAACAAAACGGAAACCTTTAACTATTTTGAAATATTAAGCTAAAAGATCCAAAGACAACTAGGAAAACCCATAGTGTCTATTAGGACGGATCATGGTAGGGAATTCGATAATGAAGTGCAATTCGGAGCTTTTTGTGATGCTAATGGTATTACTCACAACTTCTCGGCTCCACGCACTCCACAATCGAATGGGGTAGTAGAAAGAAAGAATAGAACCCTTCAAGAAATGAGTAGAACCATGCTTAACGAACAATCCATACCTCAAAAATTTTGGTGTAATGCTGTTGATACTTCAACGTACATACTCAATCGAGTCTTAATTAGACCAATCTTAGGTAAAACTCCATATGAGTTACTCCGAGGCAAAAAGCCTACTTTAAATCATTTTAGAGTCTTTGGAAGCAAATGCTTCATTCTTAATACTAAAGATTACCTTACAAAATTTGATCCTAAATCAACCGAAGGTATCTTTCTAGGTTACTCGCCTAATAGCAAAGCTTACGTCATATTAAACAAAGAAAAAATGAAGGTAGAAGAGTCATTAAACATAAAATTTGATGAAAGTCCACCCAAACCCTCTCCACCTCTTGTCGATGACGAGATCATAGAAAGTGAAGCTATTGTAATTAAGAAAAAGATAAATGAAGAAGAAGAACCTTCAAGAGTCCAAAGATAAATGACGGGATCCGTGGGAACAGTGAGGAAATTTGCCTATAAATAGAGAGCCATTTCTTCATTCTAACTCACCCCTCTTCTTACTAAATCTCTCATACACTCTCATTCTCTTCTAACATATAGATCACTTGATCTAGAGAGTTGTTCTTATTTTCTTTCTATTTGTGATCCTCATATAGGTCCTTCTCTAAGGCGAGATCACGAGCATTCTACAAGTCATCCAAGTAAGGGGTCCTTGATTGATTTGTCACTCCGCAAGATTTCTGTAGCGAAGATCTTGTATTTGATATTTCACATATTTGTTGTGTAATAGTTGTGTTGGTTTGGTCCACCGTGCTACGGACTCGGTATCTAGCTTTGTACCGGAAAAAGTGTAAGCAACGTTGTGAAGGCTTCTCCGCCAAGTGAAGGAGTTTGTTGACATAGTGCTTGAACTCTCGAGTAGGTGACTCGGGGAGTGGAGTAGGGCAAGGAAAGTGTCCTTGTAGCCGAACCACTATAAATCGGTTGTGTCATTTCTATCCCTTATCTTTATTTATTTGCTTGCATTATCATTAGATCTATACGTTCTCAACATCCATATGATTTCACATAATATCGAATCTAAAGTTTTTGAAATCAACTTAAAATCGGCAAAACTATTCAACCCCCCCTTCTAGTTTTCCACAATTTTTAAAACAAATAAGTAGCAACAAAAAATATGCAAATAAAACATACCTGCACGTTCGGGTTCCAATTACTTCCAGCTCCAGCCGGCGCGAAAGCCTAAATACAATATTATAATGTTTAGTAATTTTTAAAACCAATAAGTAGCAACAAAAAAATATGCAAATAAAACATAACTGCGCGTTCGGGAAACCACTAAATCCACTAAAGAAACCAAATATTTTTTGGAACATTGTGTCGTGTTCCTTAATCTTGGCAGCCTGAGCCTTTGTCAAATCCTCTAGTTCCGTCAAATGACGATAAACGAATTCTGGAACATCGTCACGGCTATATTGGTCTGAAAGTGGGGGTATTGGTGGTGGTTCAATACTACGCCCCTCAAAAAATGCCATGCTATCACGGAACCAACCCTTTTCAGACTCATATGCATCGGGTACAAGTCTTAATGTAGGTTCCGCTACCTAAAATTTATATAACAACAAATACGAATATTGTTATGAATCACTAAAAACTAAATGACATGATTAAATAACAACTCACCAATAAACTATCCAGGTAACAGCGTTTAAATGGCCGCTTGTATCGCCATGCACACACTCTCGGATGGAGCTCGTGACGATTAAAAAAATCTAGTGCCGTGTCTAGATAAGTCTCCAAAATCCACGTTTATAAAAAAATAATTGGTTAATTACTTTAACATTATATATATACATAAACAACAAAAACTAAAATTATATATATATATATATATATATATATATATATATATATATATATATATATATATATATATATATATATATATATATATATACATACCTTAAAGGCCCATGTAAAGCCGATCAGCGTATACTTAGGGTTCTTTACCTTACCGTCAGCGTCAGGCGGTGGTCGTGGCTTCACAAAAAAAGCTTCAAGCCGTGAATCTACTGCACCAACTAACTGACTGTACAATGTCGGCCACACGTACGAACCCCAAGGATATATGTTCCAAGCATCAAGATTATCTACTAAAGCAATGCACCATGGGGGAACTACGTACTTAATCTCGTGGCCTAACAACACCATCTCCAACAACCCTAGCAAACTGACACGAACGGCATCGATATCGACAAGCTTATCAAAGGCATCGCTAGAAATAAATTCATTCAACACTCCAACAGTTATCGAACATCCATCATAACGTGAGTCAAAAACACGTCTCCTAAGAGGAGTAGGTTGATCTTTATATTTGTCTTGAAAATCAACACCAAATCTCAAGCTAGTTACTAAACAAAACTCCTCTCTACCAAATCTCAACTCAAAATCTCCTACACGATACCTCAATGGAACGACTTCCGTGTCTCCCGGTTGAGGTTCAAGTTGACATAAACTCATATAATGTAATAAAATACATGACTCTCGTATTTGTTCTATGTCAAACATCCATCCGAAACACGTCTGCCTAAACAATACTTCCTTATTGGTATTCGAAATTTTTTTTTTAAGGTAATGAACCAATCTAAGCTTACTTCTACAGGTAAGGTCAACGGCAAAATCCTAAAATAACAATTAATAACAGTATATATTATTAACTACACAATAAGCATAAAACACCAAATAATGATATCGGAATAAAAACAAATATTTACCGGAACAACAAGTGCCATATTAACAAACAAACACGTTAACACCTACCCACTACCACCACCGAACCACCCAAGAATGAGAACCACAGCCTGCCGTGCCACCACCAACTGCCGCCACCACCACCAACTGCCTTCACCACCAACACCACCACCACCAATTGCCTTCAACACCAACACCACCACCACCAACTGCTTTCACCACCAACTGCCTTCAACACAACAACAACACAACAAGCAGCCCCCAAAAAAAAAAAAAAAAAAAAAAAAAACGCAAATTTTTTTCAAGTTTCGGAAGGGAGAAACGAACACAAAAACACACTCCTTTATCACTCGAAATGAAGATCAAACATTGAATCAAACTCTAATAATTCGGATAGATCGAATAGTCATTTCAAAAATAGTTGCAGGTTTAATTTTGCTCCTTCCCTAGGTGAGGATAGAGCATTTCGCTACCAATGTTATGTGAAATGGTTGCTTTTTCAACTTTCTGTCAGCCGGTGTCCCCACTATGTCATATTTCGCTACTAATTTTATGTGAGATGTTTTTTTTTTTTTTTTTTTTTTTTTTTTTTTTTTTTTTTTTTTAATTACGCACGTTAATTTAATGGGGTAGCGACACGTGTCCTTTAAGCATTTCTCCACCAGTTGGTAGCGAAATGGGAGGCCTTTTTTGATATAGCAAAAAAAGAGGTCATCTGCAGGACACAGAGGCCTCTGCAGGGCCTTCACAGTAATTTTCACTAAATTAATTGTCCAGTAGTAAAAGTATAAAGAGAATTTTGATCCAGTTTATCTTATGATACTGTTAAAAGTAAAATTATCACTATTCAAAAAATAACTGTCATTAAAAAAAGTAAGAAAGAAAAAATAATAATTATGATTCTTTTAAGATTTTTTTTTTTTTTTTGATAAACAATTATTTTGTAATGAAAAAAAATATTTTATAGTTATTTTTGTGGCAATTCTTCTTTGATTGTCAAATATTTACATACAAACTATTGTGTTGTTTCTAGGATTTTGTTTGTTTTTAGATGTTCTTTTTCCCTTGATCTGTAATGCTATATTTGCGAGAGAAGAAATGGATTTAAAGTTTTTAAGAAATATGAAATGGTAATAGGATTTAAAAAAAATCTACGAAAATGAAGTGGAAAAAGTCATTTTAACCTTTTATATTTAAAAATAAATAAAAACAAAATTTTCAGTTTTTTTCTTTCCATTTATAAACATTAAAGGAAAAAAAAAAAAAAAGTGCATGACTTTCATCAAGAGGAAAAAGGAGCTTTTTAAGACTCGTGAAAACCTTACCACTTTTTGGGAGATGAGGAGTATGGATCACAAAGGTATGGCACATGATTTCAAAAAGTTGAAGCTTACGGGTAGAGTTTAATACTCCATATGTCTTTGCGAGGATAGTTTATAGAATACCAGGTTTTCAGACATGTCCGATGAACATGATAGTTCTATGATAGAAACGATTGTTTATTGAACAACATATGTTTTTTTTTTTTTTTTTTTTTTTTTTTTTTTTTTTTTTATTTATTTATTTATTATTAATTTTTTTTTAGTATAAAGTATTAAACACAAAATAAATAATAATATCTTTTCCGATTGCTTAATGAAGAAACATATGTAAAAATGCGTTATAACACTTTATTGTTAAAAGCTAACCAAATTTTCTTGTAAAGAAAGATATGTAAAAATGCGTCATAACAATTTATTTCATAAAAATGTGTAGATTGGCGGGAACACCCTGATATTGGGTACCTTTTTGGCACCAGCCATTGTCCACCACACAAGGAATAACTCCGACAACTCTCATGGCTTAGTGAGGCACCAATTGGAGTGAGCACGAGCCAAGACTCGGACTTTGAGCTCTTATTCCACAAAGTCTCTCCAGTGTGTCTATAGGTTTTACGGAGATGAGTACATAACACTTTATGATAAAAGTTAACCAAATTGTCTTGTAAGCTGTAATCAATATGAAATTAAACAAATAAAAAACATATGCAATGAAGATGATATTATTAAAAGTTATTGTAATGTTGATTAATTCATACATTATATTATTATAATTACATTCTGAATATTCATATTAAGTAAGAGTGCAAATTGAAAGTTAAAATACTTTAAGAACTATTGCTCTTTCTACATGGTTTTATATAAAAATGAACGTTTTAACTATATAAAAGTTATATATACATATTTGTATTAATCGTGACAAAAAGACCACTATAGTAAATATAATTTTGCGTATTAAAAATATAAATTATAATATATGTTTTTATATGTTTATGCCGATTATTATTATATTTTAAATATAAATAACATTTAAAAGAGAGTCAAATAAAAACTGTGGTATACTTTAGGAATATAAATAAGAATTACTTTTTAAATTATATTCACATTAAATGTATCTATTATTTTCAAAATTTTCACATTGACATGTCACATTATTCCTTCTTGTCACGTCACATATGACGTCATCAACCCAATAACATTTATCAAAACCTCTCCATTATGTAGGTTTAGATTGAGTTTACTTGTATCAAAGTGGCTCGCTATTGCTGTGTTTGGCACGAGGTTTATAGGGACTTAAACTTTAAAATAAATTTTGCTTGTCACAATGGTTTATGAAAGTTTTTATAAGTCATAAGCTTTCATATGCTCAAACTCATTGAAAAAGGCTCATAGAGGCTTAAGTTTTAAAAATAAGCTAACGTTTAAAATAAATTTTGTTTGCTACACAGGTTTATAAATTTTTTATAAGTCATAAGTCTCTAAAAACCATTAAAAGAGGTTTACGAAGCTTATAGCCTAAGCCCAAGCCCATAAGCCTCCATAATCACAATAACGTGTTTTCAAATACTAAAATTCTATAAAGTTGATAAGTCGACACATAGTTAATATTGTACATGATTGATAAGATCACGGTTTATAAAACTACGCCAGCGAGACACAAACATACTTTTCAATGACTCAAAAGTATAAAATGAAATTGACCATGATAAATGACATAAAAAGGTCCCTTTCAACAAACTCATTTTGCTGTTTGATACTGGAAACCATGTTTCGAAAGTTGGTGTCTGTTGCAGTAAAAGTTTAATAATTTTGGTTCCCTAAGACACGTAAACGAGTACATGGATCAGGTTTTTTCATATTTAGGTTATTTGAGAGGGCGAGTCTTTTAACTCAGATGTACACGGCCTAACCGGGGTATTCCTGTGACCGTTTCTGACCCTCCCTATGACCAGTTAAGTTTTAACTAACCTGGATGTTCTCTAATCGAGTGATGGAATCAAGTTCGAGTACTCTTGAAGTTGTTTGTGACTTGTGAGAGTAAAACCAAATATTTCAAAATAAATGTTTATGTCCGAATCAAGTATTCTTAAACTTAGGCATATGATATGATATTGGAGACCAGCCATACAAGGTCACAAAGGACTTCATTTCTACTGATGCAGATAGCCCTTAATGTATGTTACATGAGACACTGGACTGGTGATTGACCGTTAAACCAACCTCACGATATATAGAAACCCAAGCTGAAGACGGACTATAAAACAGGACAATAACTTCTAGCGAGTAATTTAATGTCTTTTGTTGCATCTTCCAGTAATATTTTGCAGCTTCTAGTTTTATCAGATCAAACAAAAGTATTGTTTTCATTTGTATGCATCCCTATATAACAAATTCGATGGACAAATCCTATATATCTGACTAATCAACTTCGTCAATAAAAGACTAATGATAATCAGAAACCAGTCAAGGTAAATAATTTGCGTACCTCTAATTTCGTGAATTATGTCATACCCAAAGAAAATATCAAAAGTGAAAAAAATAAAAAGTATATAATTTCAACTTTTGTCTTGTATCTTGTTCACGGGAAACTGGTCTTCAGGTTGCCTCTGCCAGAGATAATTTGCAGCTTCTAACCATCGTGGTTCAACCAAAAACTTCTTTTGCTGAACCGCCCAACGACATTTTGCAGTTCCCACATCAGTAGAAATGACATGAGTCACTGATGGGTCAACTTCTTTGGCACATGTAGCTCCCAATCGCTCTGCCATCTTCCATAACTCATGACTTTCTGCATTAAAATCTATAGGGAAGATACGACTGAACACAATTTTGCAGCCTTTCAAGATTTGACTACGAACTGTCCCCAATATCTGCAACAATAAATATTTGGATCCCGTGTTAAGGCAATGTTTGGATGTGCGTTTTATGAATATTTATCTGATTCTGTGACCAAGTCCCAGACCTTTTAGTGTTTGGATACACAAATTCTGCTTCTGATTATCTGATTTTTTTTGGTGTCAAGTAATATATTTCATACTCGCCACAACAAAACTTATCAACCCCTTGTTTTAACCTAATTTAAGAGACTATTACTTTTATTTCAAAAGTATAAGGGTGTTCTTTTTGGTCCTTTTATATATTGGTTTCTAATATAATCAGAATTTACCAACCACTCAGACGACAGACTGTTATAACCTCAAACAACAAAAGACATCTAAACACCACTTTCACCCATTTTGTTCCAGCTGATTATCTCACCTGCCTTACGTCTTGGCCTGAGAAATTCTCCCCGAGATCCTATAGTGGAAGTTAAAATTTTAATCAATTAGAAATCCCAAGATACTACATAGGATGTAGATTATGTCGTATTGTTTATATATACCGGATCAAAGAACAAAGTGTGGATCTTCTTGAGCACTTGTAGGACTGTTGCAAGGGTTCCATCAGCTTCACTTTCATCGGATTTCAGTTCAGAAAGTGATTTACATTTGTGCTTGAATTGTTTAGGACTTGAAGCAAAAAAATGATATCTTTCCATCAAAATCAAATTCTCCTTGTGCTTATCCCATACCTATAACATTGCAAGAAATAACCTTTACGCAACGAAATGTAGATCAGTGTCAAAATGTTAAGTGGTGAACAGTTGCTTACGTATTCCGTATCATCAAGAATTAAAACAGCACTTTCTTTAGCAAGTACCACATCGAGGCCTTTCTTATGCTCTTCAGTGCAATCACTTCGTGCAATCACTCTAGACTCAAAGTAAACTTTTCCAGGGTCAAGCAGATTTGCCATTTCCAGTGCATAATCACGTTCACCCTTGGTGTAAATATACATCTCGAACAGTTTATTTGCTTCTTTTAAGAAAGTATGAACAAATGGCCTTAACTTGGTCATCATGTGCAGGGAGTTTAATTTGAATAGACTGCCTCTTAATGGATCTGCCAAAACATTCCAAAGGTTACACACATGATTAAAAGTTACAGCAATGATGGTGCTTTTGGACTTGCGTTTTAAACAGATTAACCGATATTAGTTTAGACGTTGGGATACACAAATTGTACTTTGGTTTTTTAGATCTTATTATTTTCAGGTCAAAGAGCAAGTTTTGAATATCAGTTTCACTACAGAACTGATTCTCAAAAGGTAAACTAGTACTGTATTAGGTAGTAACCCCATATTTCTACCTAATTGGAAGAACTTTCATCTTTAATTCACAAAATGCCTCTTCTTTCCACAAAAAGAACGTATATACTATATAGTTATCATTTTATCTACTAATTCAAAAAGTGCAGACACCTAAACATGAGGTTTACTACAACTTGAAACACCGGAATTGCATTTAAACACTATCTTCTACAGGCCATTATAGTACAATTAATTATGTGATTCTGTTTATTTAATACCATATAATAACTTTCAGGAAGCACGCCCTTAAACCCCAGGATATTCTAATCCTACCAATGAAATTTGTTTTCACCAACTTTAAAAAAGATAGTCCTATATCTAAGGGTCAAATATTATCACGGGAATACATCTTTAGGAAACAGAGAAACACATAATTTACTCTAGAGAATACCTTGCATTGGATCACTTGGGTTCATTAGATAACCTTCTTCTTGAGTTGCGTCAATAAAGTGAGTTGAATTAAGTAATGTGTGATCTAAATCAAGAACCAAGTAAAGCTTTTTATGTCTTAACAGATTCTTTAGATCCCTTTCACGTATTCGAGCAGCTTCATCATCAGAAACCCACACATCCTGCGAAAATGACATTGTTTTCAGACAACTTCGGGATATACACAAGAGAAGATTGTGTGGTTTTACAAAAAGAAAGAAAACCTTGTGCATATACTCAAGTCGAACACAAGACTGATTATCCCACTTCTCACCACACTTCGTGCACAATCCTAGCATACCACCAGGATGTGTGCATATATCCTTCTTCACAGATGCTTCTGGATATGATAATACAGAGACTATTGGATGCATATAAGAACACAACAACTCAATTTCCCAAACATAATGGCTAGTTGCAAGGAACTCTATTTTCATTGATTTAGTTATTTTTTCATTGCTTTTCATGGCTCGGCACCTAAGGTAATAGTTTTCTTTAAAAAAGACGAAAAGGTAGTACCTACTGCTAATGTTGTCTCATGTCGAAAAGTAGAATCATTGGCTTCTGAAACAGTTTCCAATATCTCGATCTTCTGCCTCTTTGTCCTATAGACCACCAAAATGATTAAGCGAACGCAAGGAGCATCAAAATGGATGGAAAATTTCATGCAAGGAAACAATATTAATATGCACCTATTTATATCTGAATGATGTGTATCATCAGCATCTTCTTCTGGTTCAGGAGAGGTATCAGACGTGCATTCCAACTCTGTATCTAGAAAAGCGGCAAAATCGTCACTGCTGGATGAGATCAGCGGTGCATCATCCACCACACTCATCTTATAAAGCCAATTGTATTTCTCGGAGCACGAAATCTACACAAGACAGTTTCATCAATACATTTGGTATATAAGTTAAGAAAATAGAAATAACAAAAGGTCATATCTGTTGTCTGCAAACTGTGTAACAAATTCTACAAAGAGGAATTTTCCTAACAAAAAAGGGTCCTGGAGGCTGAGGCTGAAATCTCTTGGGCGTTTGATTCGCAGGAAAACTTGAATTCAAGTCCAGTTCCTTCCATTTTGCAGCAGACGGTTAAACGCCTCCGATCAATGGAGTGGAATTCATATTCCAATTCCAACGAAAAAACGCCATGGTATCTGCTCTCTTTTACATAAGAATCAATTGTTTATACACCATGGTATCTGCACTAATTTCTATTTTGCCGTGCCTTTTCACTTTAACCGCCACCACTACCATTTTTTTAGAACGACACCACACTTGAAATCCGACTCCCGAATTAAACCATCCAAACGGGCAGGCCTCGTGACCCGAACCACTAGGAGAGACCGACGAAAGGAAACCCTTATAACTCACGGCTTCGCACTAAGAGGAAATTACATATTTTCTTTGTCTCTTGCGAGACTCGAACCCGGGTAAAACCCTTTCCCAAGCTCCAGAAAGAACTCAGGTGGCCAACTGAGTTAAGTCAGTTGGTTCGCCACCACCGCCATTCGTAGTTGCCGCGCTACCATCTTCTGAAACCGCCGCCGCCACCACCAACACCTTATTTTAGATATATAAATCAAATTAGTTGGTGGTTTTGGTGGTGTTTTTTTGAATATATGGATTTGAGCGGTATTGAGGTTTAGTGGTTTTGGAGGCGGTATGGTAGTTTTTGTTGATTCTTTGTTGTTTTAGTACTAAAAACGAGTTTAGGCTATTGATTTCAGTTATGGTTGATTGGGTTTATGTGTGGCGAACATAGTTAGGGGCTGTTTGATAAATCGTTATGATTTAGCGCTGAATGAATCAAAAGTGCTGAATAATTCAAATATTCTGAATGAGCTACGCCCTGAACGAAAATGAACGTTTGAATATTCTTCTGAATCAACACTCTGAATGATTAAAATTACCATTTTATCCTCCACTCACTTAGCGTAATTTGAAAGTAACTCGTTGATAAATAACCTATATTAATAAAACGGCAATTGTTTTGTTATATAAAAGAAAAGTGTTTCATGTAATTATATAAACATGCGTGACGTTCTATCAAGGTAAAAATTATAATTTTATATTGTCAAAGCTCTTAAAAATAAACTTTCGATATATTTGGGGCATCAGCCATCATGCGAACTTGTAAAGTATAAGCTTTTTTCTTCAAGTATATTATATACAAAAAAGCTAATAAATGATTAAAAGACAAAAGGATAAAATAGAGAATGGTGGGGGCACTGAATGATTTTTCATACTTTTGGCACTGCCCGATCCAGAACTTCTCAAATTGGTTCAGCGCCATGTATATTTTTATCAAACAACAATGCGCTGACCGATTCATATATTCTTTGCTTAATGGTCAATTCAAAGGCTATCAAACATGGCCTTAGTCAACTTCGTGTATTTAGGAATTGAGGAAGTTGGTAAATGATTACTTCAGGCTAGGGATTGACTTAGGCGCAATAGCCTGTTTGAATAGTGATAATATCAAATAATTTGAATATTTTAGTATTAATTAGTATAAAATTCCTTGTTTATTGCCTTGAATTGTTTTAATATGAATATGCTACTTAATATGAATAGTGATAACATCAAATAATCAAGGCGTTGGAACGAAAAGACACGGATAATGGCCAAAACTAGACAAGTTACATGGAAATCTGCATTTAGTAATATTTACGGTGTAATAGAGCATCTTAAGTTACGCCGTAATACACTAAAAAGACCAGTTGACCATCAAGTTATCAAGACAACTATGGCGTAATATGCCCGTTGTAGTTATGTCGTAGTCAAGATGAAGTATCGAGCCTAAATGATCAATGAAGAGTTACGGTGTAAGTAGCTCGTTGGATTTACGCCGTAAAAAGTACTTTTGGCGACAAGTTATATTGACTTTAGGGATTAAATATGGCTATTCATATGAAGTTTATTTATATCAGAAGGATCGAATACAATAACGTCAAGGAGGATGAGCGGCTCAAACCGTACAATTCGTACAAGGTTTTACACATATAATGCATAAGGACTTTGGTTGAAAATCAGGTGCAACTCCAGGGGATAACACACGGGCGATTCATAAGAAGTTTCATTATAAAAGAAGTTACACCGTAACTAGTATTTCTAGTTACGACGTAGCTATTTGGAAAAATTCATGTCGTAGTAATTACGGCGTACTTCGGTATTTTTAACTACGCCGTAACTTGATCGAGCCTATAAATACAAGCCCTAATTCAACTAATTTGAATATCTTTCACCACCCTTCTCTAGAGGACAATTGGGGGCGCGTTTTCCAGCAATCCCCAACCACTTTTCAAGGAGGAATTCGGTCTTAATCACCAACATCATTAGATCAACAACAAGTAAATTGTATCTAGAATTATGTTTAATTCAAACCTTGTTTTATACATTAATGTTGTTGTAATTTACAACATGTTTGGCTAAACATATTTAGTGTTAGCCTTGTTAAAAATTTATAAATGTTTTTATTCCCATTCATTCGGTTAATTATTGTTTTATATGGATATCCTTGTGCTTATTGATTGATCCATGCGTTTTGATAGTGTTAAGGCTAGTATAAAGCTTGTTAGCTAGTGAGTAGGCGTAAACAATTGAATGTTAGTCTAGTAAGTTACTCGAGTTGGGGTAGCCTCCCTCTTGATTGTAGGGGTTGTCCATATCACCGCATATACTAGATTAGATACTTAAGAAGCGCTGGTAAACCTTTGTTAGTTGACACCAAATGGGGTTTAAATGTCGAGAAGTGGGATTTTCGATATTAGATATAGTCTATAGGATAGTTGGAAGCTTAATGACTATGAACTAGATACCCTACTTTCGTGAACAACGGGGTTGAGATCATAGGAATTATAGGTTAGGATTCGAATACCAATCTATCCTAATGATACTAGAACCACTATATATTAAGATAGGGAATCATATCATTAGTAGAGGATTAACTAGGTTAGCACACTTTCTCTCCTTGATTAGTAAAACTATTTCACTTCCCATCATTTATTTTCATGCAATTAATTAATTAAACAACTCTTAAAATCGTGACAACTAGAACTCAAGTTATAGAAACCGCCCATTAGCTCTTGGAACGACCTTGGCTTTACCGAATACTACACTACAAACGACCGTGTTCTCTGCCCGTTAGTGCAAGAGTGGATCATAGGTAGATGAGCAATTATAAATTTAAAACTTGATCTAAAATAAAGCATCAAATAGATATGAAATAAGGTTTCTATCAGTTATATACTTTTGGTGTGTGGCTATTTTGGTATAAGAACAAATGGGGTTTCAGTTATGCTCAGTGGTTTCTTGAAACGTGTGTATTCTGGAAAACAATCAAGAAATGAAGAATACGATTCAATGGCAACAACCAATTAGGAATCTATGGAATTAGAAACAATATTCGAAAAAGGATTTTTATCGGAATTATGAATTTGTTACAACGAGATGATCGTAGAAAGTTTAGAGAGAAGTTTGCAAAATGAAGTGATGATTGAATCACAAATACTAACAGGTATTTAAGAGTAGTTTTGGGCATAACTGACTTACCTGCCAAAACTTAGACGATATAAGATTTTGATTATGAACTTAGTTGGAACTTAGACCGTGGACATGAGTATACTTGAGAACACTCATTATTTGAAGCATGTATATTCTCAACTTTTAGTGAGGACGAACTGGAGATGACAACAACTGAATTCCGGGTCGGAATTCTTTTATCGGGGTAGATATAACAACTGGCATTTTCCAGGGCAATACTCGACCATAAATTAAATATTTTATATTTCGGAAGTTTACATATTTACTTTTACATATAACTATTAAGTTAAATCGCATAAATCGGAAAACAACATTAACGCACAACGGCATCAGACTAAGTTTAGTCTACATATATTTGACATATTACCATCATTACGAGCTTATTTTACCATTTTTATGCTTACGATTTTAAAACCTTTACGTAGTTTTGTAAATTTACATTTTTGTATTTTTCATGCATACAAAACATACCCAATACCGTTAATAATTAAATTACATAATACTACACTTATTATAAACTACAAAAATTCAAAATGCTTTGTTTTTCCTTCTCTTGAATTTCGGCCTACATACACAAACACAACATAAAAGTTAACTACTCACATTACTTATTTTAATCCAAAAACTATAATACTTTTTCCCCTAAAGCTAGGCTTTTGCATTTTCTAATACGTTAAACCATGCTTGTGTCTTTTCTATCTTTTTGTTGTCTTGACCACCCCCTCCTACACATTTTAATAATGTGTTATTTTCTTAATCTTTTGACTTGGACTTCATTAACACTGGTGCCTAATTTCTACCTGTTGGATTAATTGGAAAAGCACCAACAACTTTGCTTTCTCTTTTGCAACCCACGACACAAACCTTTCACACCCTTCCCAACACATTTTTTTTATAGTTACTAGTATGTAGAGTCATAAAAAATCTAAGAACCATACTTGTTTTTTTTTAATCATATAGCAATGTAGAGTCATAAAAAGTCTAAGAACCATACTTGTTTTTTTTAATCATTTAGCTATGTAGAGTAAAAAATAAATAAAAAAAATAATAAGAACCATACTTGTTTGATTATAAAAGAAATACCATCAACTAGTTCTCATTTATCACAAATAAAAACACACATAAATTCTCCCTTGTCTCTCCCATTTTTGGCAAGCAAAAAACAAAAGAGAGAAGAAAAGTTTCGGGTTTTTAATATATACATAGCTTATTTGGAAGCTTATTAGGTTAAGGGTTAGGTTGTTGGAAGCTTATTAGGGTTTTATTTGGCTATATAGTGTTTTTATCACAAAAATCACTCACACACAATCATAAAAGGTATAAAACTTATTTACATATTTTTCTACTTCCTATTTACATAACATACATATTTATAATTGATTATAACATCAATTACATTCAAAGATATCACCACATCATGTTTGCGTGCAAAAAATGATTTATAAAGATAAAAAAGTAAAGATTTCATAAAAAATGTTTTTTTTTTATAAATTTTAAGACATTACAAAGATTATTGGACTTTTATACAAGATTATGTTAAAGTTTGATGAATTAAAAGTAAACATATACATATATTTATATACTTGTGTTAGTTATTATGAATCTTGAGTTATTAATTAAGTCATGTCATAGTGTATATATTGATACTATTGAAGAAATTAGTGGAAGGGATTAGGATAGTGAAGGTGTTGTTGGAGATTTTGCAAATAAAGTGATGAATTAGGAAATATATAGTTGCTGATTGGCACGCTTTTCGAGGCAAAACGGACTTTTAAAATCAGATTGGGTAATCGAAAGCTTAAAAATATGAAAATATACTTAAATACCTTCGCGTGGATAGGTAGAACACTAAAAATGGACTTATAACGAAAAAGTTACGACGATTCAAAGTTTTTTTCGAAAACTATAAAAATTTCAGCAAAACTGCACTATTAATAATAGATGCTGATTGAAAACTTTGAGCTTGTTTTTGAGGCCTTTAAGGTGGAGATCGTCGAAAATGTATAAAATACTTTAATTAGTATATATATAGATGTTTCCGAAAGGTCCAAGATCTAGTTAAACGGAGTTATAACAAACGAGTTATGACCATTTTAAATGTTGGGCTGAAAAATATATTTTTGTAAAATGACAGCTTTTACACTTCTAATAAACAAGTGCAGATTTGTAATGTTTAACGGCATTTTGAGCATTTTAGGGTCCGAATGAGCTAAAAAGTTCTAAAGAATACCGTGGTACTAAATATACACTTTCCATATGAGTCGAAAGTTTTCCAAAATGTAATTTAATGAACAAATTATGATCTATTAAAGATGACTACTTGGGAACTTTTATAAAGTATATATAAGTTTGTATAAAGCTTATTTTTAAAAAAATAAGTGTCATAAGCTATGAGACGAGTCAAACAACCATATAGTCTTTTTGTAAATTATAAGGAAATATTATTTAGACACGTATAATATAGTTGGAAATATTTATAAACAAGAAGTAATGTGACTTCCAACGATTGTGACTTCCAAGGATTGGTCAATATGGTAAATGTGCCGAAACTTATATAATTATACCACAACTTTGACGTAAAGTACATTTTACTTATTAAAATTAAGTGCAAACATGTACGGGTGATATAAGATTTATAAAATGCGCATACACATCATTTCATTTCATTTCATTGCATAACCTAAAGCACCTCGTTAATTAATTAGGTTGCGGTTAGGACTTTTGCGCATTCATTTTATTTGTGACATTCCGAATTTCACTACACTACTTAAGGTGAGTTTTCATAGCCCCTTTTTCATTATATTTTTCCTTGGAGAAAATGGTACTCAAATGATATTTTAACTGTTTTCATGCTGTGTTACACTATTTTCATATTTTTGGACAATATATGTGTTTTGATTGCAATATGTGCCTTATTGTATGGTTTTATCATATGTATCTCATTATGTGCAATTGTTTAACTCCATTTTGGAGACGAAGCATTTGATAATACTATCAAGGTTGCTACCCCAGGCCAGACACTGTGCGTCGATGAATATTTTTAGTAACATATGACATTTTGTATGTGTTAGTTGTCGCAAAACATCGTGGTTTCATTTAGTGCTTACATTTTTATATCTAGCTTACAATTGTCTTACGCTATATTATTCACAACTTCATGATTTAACACTTAAACCTACGGCCTCACCAACTTTATGTTGACGTTTTCGAGTATCCATTTTAGCTCGCTAAAAATTTGAAATTGTTCGCATTTCAAAGACCGTGTAAATAAACTAGGTAGTAGTGCTTTATAGGTAAATAAACCTTTTCCCGTATATGAGTTCCCACCAATTTATTTTTATTGTCATTTAATTTTTTGCATTTAGGTTAAATATTAGTTTAAAATAAAAAAAACCCCATTCAAACTATTTTATTTCCCTTGCTTTCTAAAAAAGACAAAAAGACCAAATACTCTTTCGTCAACCTTTAGAACCATTCATCATACATTTCGAGCCTACCTTACTATTCCTCTAAGGAACGATCAACCCCCTCCCCCCCCCCCCCCCCCGCGTCCTTACCCATACTACACTGCAACGACTAGGTATACTTACCTAGGAGGTTGTAAAACTAGGTGTTGTAACTGCCGCATCAGTTGTCAGGGTCAAGGTGGTCCTAGTCAACCTAATAGAAGATCTGGTGCAAGAAATGGGTCAAGTGAAGCTGCTGGTGCAAGAAATGGGTCAAGTGAAGCTGATTTTGCAAGTCAACAGAGTGCAGGACCAAGCCAGGCTAGTCAAGGACCAAGATAATCTAGTCAAGGACCAAGTCAAGCTAGTCAAAGACCAAGTCAAGCTACTTAAGGACCTAGACAAGCTTTTCAAGCACTAAGACAAGCTACAAGTGTAGCTCCAATGCAACTCCAAATTCAGTTCCAAAACTACTAAGATTTTCTAAGAAGACTGCTAATTGACTGAACCCCATGAAACCCATTTAGTTCAGCTGTTATGTAGTACCTTAAAAAATATGAATTATGTTTACTTTCATCTATTTGGGTAGTAGTACCTTAAACACTAGTAGTTTCATAACATTCTTACCATGCATAATTTTCTTGTAACAACTTTGGTAAAGTTTAATGTATGGTAAATGTATTATGTTTTTGTATGTTTTTTCATCATGTTTTGTTTGTTGACTTTGTACCATAATATTGGTAATTTGTTTACTGAGTTTGGCCTTATAAAGTCAACTGATGTATTTGGTCATTTTGATAATTTTGACCATCATAAGTCAACTGGTTTATAGGTCTAGATGTATGTTTTTCATGTTGCTTTGTTTGCTAAGGTTGTTGCATGATCATGGTCACAATCTTGGTTATTTGTTTGGGCCATTTTGCTGAGTTTGACCATCAAGAGACAAACTTTTTCACAAACTGTGATAACTTTGAACAACTGACAACAAGAAACTTGCATCAATATTGTACATATAAAAGACCAATTTCCTTTACTTAAATAACAAAACAAACTGGTCACTACATCATATATGATCAAAGACAAAGAAAACAAACCTAACCATTCTAAGATAAAAGTACATAAACACCAAAAGCTAACCAACTACATATCAAGTACAACTTCAACCTTCTGTTTGCTTGCACAAGCTCCATCATAGACTATTCCAACCTGTTTCTTGCCCTTAACAAACCTAGGATTCTCATCATGGATCTAGCACACATCGATGGATCTAACCAAATAAAAAAAACTAATCCAAATATCAATCACGGATCGTTTATTACATATAACTGAAACCATGTTAAAAAAATACAATTTGGAGACAAGTGATGAGCCTACGCCCATGATTAGTGTTTGTTAACGAGGTTCGAATAATTGTGACATTCCGACATTCGCAAAATGCCATCCGGTTTTAGTTGTAGGAGTTTGTAGAAAGAAATGGTAATTAGGGTTCTTGGGTATTTAATTTGGATTGGTGGGGTATTTAATTGAGATTTTGGGAAAATGGGGAAATAAAGGGCGGGTAGGTTGTATTGGAAAGGCAGGAAAAGGTTGGTGGGGTTGGGTGGTAATTAACTCGGGGTTATAAAGATAGCTTGGACTTAAATGGACTGTTTTGCCCTCACATGACCAACACGTGGCCTAACTTAACGAAATACATAACGTCCGTTTTGTCAAAGGAGCGGTCGGTTACTTGGTCTCAACTGTAGGGACGACTGGGGTGATAAGTTAAGATAAGGAATGAAAGGTGAAACTGTGTGTAAACTACATGGACGATTTATGTAATTAACTCTTTAAACTTTAAAGAGAAATCTTGTGTATTTATTTTCATATCACATTAACCCGTGATTTCAATTTGATATTTTTATTCCTGTTAATGAAAATTTTAGCCGTATTTAAATTTTAAACCCATGTACACATGGGTTAAACTTATGAAAAGGAATAACATGAGTATTTATTAAAAGCGGATAGTAAAAAATATGTTTTTTTTTAGAAAATCCTTACTTAAATTCATAAAGAGGAATAATATAAATTGTTCGTATATATGCAATCTTGTGTAGAGTAAGGATCAAATGAGAAATATAAATCAAGATGAGAAGAATGAGAAGGAACCACAACCACCAATCTTAGATGCATCGATAAAAATATATGCATTTCCAATTATTTCTTTTTTCTTATTTGAATTGTGTGGCTAGAATTGTTTCTCACTCTTCTCATTTCAATAACTCTTCTCACTAGATCCATTCCCATCTTGTGTATTCATTTATATATCAATACAATTCGCGCTTTATTTTTTATATTTACAGTACAATGCATATAAAGTAATTTAATATAAAATAATCTTAATATTTACTAATAACAACAACATATATTTTGTTTTAAAAAATTTATAAAGTCTGTGTGTATATATTAAATTTATAAAGTTATTAAAAACATGAAAACTGATAAGTTTACATATAGGTTCATGTAATTTGTTTAAAATGCAACAACTAAAGTTCTATTGATTACCCTATCTTTTTATTTTTAGTTTTTTCTACAAATCGACACATGTGTTTTTATACATATTTATTTTTCTGGAAGAAATTTATATTGTTTGACCAAGTTAAAGCCAATTATGTCTTTTATTAGCCAATGAGAGGGTTGGATCTCAAAATCGAGCTCTTATATTGGTCAGTCAAATGATCTATTTTCTCATAAATTATTTTCTCTTATTATATGAAAGATATGTTTAAAAAACACATGTATCAATTTTGTAAAAAAAAAAAAACAAAACAAAAAAGAAAGGGGTAATTAATAAAACTTTAATGTTTAATTTTAAATAAATTATATGGACTTATATGTAAACTTATGAGTTTTTTTTTTTTTTTTTTTTTTTTTTTTTTTTTTTTTTTTTTTTTTAATAACAACCCATTAAAATTTATATTTTATTTATAAAACAATATATATGTTGTTCTTATTTATAAATATTAGTATGATTATGGATTCAATTAATGTATATACAAAGGATTTTAAATATCAAAATAAAAGCACAAATTATTGTGATATGTAAATGAATACATGATATTATAATTATACAGCGACTCATGTTATCACTCTTTATGGGTTTAAGTAAGGATATTTGGAATTCTTTTTTTACTATCCATGTTCAATAAAGACTCATGTTACTACTCCTTATAAGTTTAACCCGTGCGTACACGAGTATAAAAATTAAATACGGCTAAAATTATTATTGACAATAATATAAATATCAAAATGAAAGTACAAGTTACTGTGATATGAAAACAAATACACAAGATTGCACATATAGCAATGACTCATGTAATTTATTTTTAAAGTTTAAATAAGGGTATCCGGAAAAATGTTTTTTTCGCTTTATCTTTTAACTATATCAATGTGCATTACATGTTATCAAGCACGCCTAATGTGAACAACATGATATCAATAGTAAAATTCAAACAATAATATAAACCTCAACATAATGTCAGTTAAACAAAGTAAAATATTTCTTTCGCCCAACAAAAACCTCTATAAAATATTAATTGATAATACACGAAAACTTTATATAAAACCCGTATATGCATGAGTATTATAACTAATAAATTAAATATACCAGTTTAAAATTTAATCAAAGATTGAATTTAAGTTAAAGCAATTAAGGAATTGATAAAAAAAATATTATTAGTTTTCAAACTTTATATTACTGCCAAAACCGATTATTCTAAAGTACATTTATGAATGTTACTTCATGCCACTCCTTTTCCTGCTAGAGGCACACCCACCAAGCAATGACTAATGTACTTTATGCATAAACTATGCCTAGAGGATTGCTAGGGGCAATCTTTTTTTGCTAGGGGCCTGGATGAACATGCTTCTTGCCACTCCTTTTTCTGCTACCGGCACACCCATCAACCAATGCCTACTGTACTGTATGCATAAACTAGGCATGCAAGATTGCTAGGGGCACTCTTTTTTTTGCTAGGGGCCTCGATGAACAGTAGAATGTACAGTACTAACGGTCGTTAGTTAACGTCCGTTATCTACTAACGGTCATTAGTTTTTTTTTTTTTTTTTTTTTTTTTTTTTTTTTTTTTTTAATATTTTTTTTAATACTTTTTTAAAAACCGAAAATGCGACAAGAGTCTGTGAAGTTTAACTTGCGTTGCAAAATAGGTCCTGTAGGGACTAACGATGTTAAAAAAATTTACATAATTGGTCCTTCATGTTAGATGTTCGTTACCCAAATAGTCCTACTAACGGCTGTTACTTAACGGTTGTTAAATAACGACATTCTATCATATTTAATTAAGAATATCTATATAAAACGCAACGCAGCGAAGACTTGATAGCATGCTTTTTTGTAAATTTGTAACCGCTTAATTATATTGTTCACGCTTAAAATGATAAACATATCTAATAGTAACACACTTAGCTCGAACGTTAAATAATACTTTTGTATACAAACATCCCGCTGCGAAGCGGGGCTAAAAACCTTGTATTATCACAAATACCCCCTTTCGTATTCTACCAAATCTTTAGCTATCAAATGAGGACACATTTTTAGCAAATTAACTAAAAATGAAAGATACAACTGCCGGTGATGGTGTTGGTTAAGCTCATGTAAGCCCCAAACATACACGCGCAACACACGTATGTATCGCATCATATACTTATTATATATGTTGTTTCCATTCACATTCGTTCATTGATTTTGTTTCTACTAATTGTTTGTTGTTACTTGTTACTACTTTATGAAACTATATATTCATGTTTCGGATATCTGATAATTGGGTTTAGGAAACTTAATAAGAAATGGTATTTGGGGAATGTTTCTGAAAAATAGTGTTTAGCAATGAGGGTTTAGCTTTTGAACTTTGTTTAAACGCTCCTATTTGGAACCACTTAAGGGTGGCCTAGTGGCAAAAGGGCTTGTGACTATTACTTTAAAATGTGTGAGGTCTCAAGTTCAATTACTGCCAGGTGCAAACAACCTTAAGTGGCCACGCCAACCTCCTGAAAAGGGAGGGCTCTACCTCTGTGTGATGGTGGGTTCGAACCCTTTGAATTAGTCGGCCAAAAGGTCGGAAATTATGGTTACCAAAAGAAAAAAACGCTCCTATTTGAAACACGCTAATAAAAAATGTGTTTATATTTTATGCTATTTCACATCATATAATTATACTTGCAAGTTGCAACTACTTTATATGCAACATAAGTATAGTCTTTCATACCCCAAGTCTTCTTAAAAGTCTTTTGTGATTACACATAAAAAATTGTTATTATCAATCAAATTTTATTGGTCGAGCTGTGAAGGAATTTGTGGATGATAGACCATAGACGGTGATACTAGTTGTGCTACTTGGGTTGCATAGTTAATGTTAATAGACCATGTACAGGTGATACTAGTTGTGCTATTTGGGTTGCATAACTAATGTGAATAGACCATATACAGGTGTTGCTAGTTGTGCTACTTGGGTTGCATAATTAATGTTATATCTTCCCTAGCAATCCCAAATCTTCTTAAAAATCTTTTGTGATATCATTCAAATTTAAGTCTTGCTCAAGCTGATAAGGAATTTGTGGATGACATTCTCTAGCTTCACAATTTACGTGTCACGTACGTTAGATGTTAAAATTAGAAAATATCATCATCTTGAGTTTGAAGTTTGTACTAGATGTCTGTCTCAACAATAAAATGTAATAAAGAAATTTATGATAATCTTAGTTATATATCGTTTGTAGCCAAAGTTGAAACAGGTCGAAGGGATTGAAAGTCGGCCATTGCTTATGTTCAATTAAAAATTAAATTAACTTCACCATCATCATTACCTTTTCACACCGATCATCACCAACTTTTCCGGCCGTCGACCGGCACTGCCACGCGCCGCCACGCGCCGGCGAGTGTCACCGGATCTCAGATTTTTCCGGCGAGTTTTTTCAATTAAACCCCTCCACCGGTCAATTAACCTTTCTCCGACACTAACCCCCCATTTTTGGAGATCAGGTACCTTCCCCACGCGTCTACACGCGCCGGAGATATTGTTTGTATATTTTGTGTTTGTCTTAGCAGGTAAAGAGGGGGTTTTGGCTACCACCTCCGGCGAGTGGAGTCTTTCCTCGACTGTCTGAGGCCGACCCAAGCTGCTGTTGAAGTCCAGGTCACCTGCCGCCACCTGCCGCCGCCAACCGCCTACACTGCTGACCGGAATTGGGTTCCGGCAGCAGCAGAGTATTTTATTACCTCTTTCCCTATTTTATTCTCTTGCTTTTTGTCCCGGTTGTGTTGTTTAGCTTTAGTGCTCCTATTTAGTTGTTTTGGTTTTCTGTTACGGTTTTGTGGTAGTGCGCGTGCTTGTTTTTCTTCTGCGTCCCCTTTTGTTGTTGCTTGTTTTAGTGTGTTGGGGTTAGGATAGAATCCTTGGTTGGTGATGGTAACCTGAGGTCATGTCTTACCGGTGCGGTTGGGTTAGGCGGGGTAGGCAGGGTAGGTGGGGTAGGCGCGGCGGGAGGTGTAGGCGGGAATAGGGTGGGTAGGGGTTTTTCTAGGGTTGGGCCTTCTCGTAGGATTAGGGTGGGTAGTTGGAATGTGGGGTCGTTGACCGGGAAGCTTTTTGAGCTGGCGGATGCGTTGAGGAGACATAAGGTAGACATAGCGTGCTTCCAAGAAACCAAATGGAAGGGGTCCAGCACGAGGGAGGCAAACGGCTACAAACTTTGGTACTCGGGCTCTAGATCAGCGAGAAACGGAGTTGGAGTTATCTTGGAGGCGGGGCTCAAGGATAATGTAGTGCAAGTGATCCGGAGGAGCGATAGGATCATGGCGATCACGTTGGTTATTGATGGGAAGACTGTTAACGTAATCAGCGCATACGCACCACAGGTGGGCCGGGGTGAAGCAGAGAAGAAGAGTTTCTGGGACTCCCTCGACGAGCTAGTAAGGGAGTGCCAACCGGACCAATGTTTGTTTATAGGAGGTGACTTGAACGACCATATAGGAGCAGCAGCAGATGGTTACGCGGGGGTTCAAGGGGGTTTTGGCTTTGGAGTTAGGAATGACGAAGGACGATCGATTTTAGAGTTCGCTACTGCTCACGATTTGGTAGTAGCAAACTCTTTTTTCAAGAAAAGAGATGTCCACTTGATCACCTTCCAGAGTGGGGGTAACAACACCCAGATTGACTATCTGTTGGTGCGAAGAAGGGATTTTAGAGCATGTAGGGAATGCAGGGTTTTCCCAGGCGAGGCATGCTCATCCCAACACAAATTGCTAGCATTGGATGTTTTTTTCGAGAAGCAACTTCAAAGGAGAGCAACGATGGGATTGCCGAGGATTCTTTGGAAGAATCTAAATGGCCAGGCGGCAGAGTCGTTTAGAGTGAAGGTCACTGAGGGACTTTCTTCTCGGTTGGAGGACATGACTGCTTCAGACGCGGACCAGATGTGGAACACCCTATCCGACACCATCAAAGACGCGGCAAAGGGCTCACTTGGTGTGACTAGCGGGGCTTCGAGGTCCCTGAAACACAAAAGGGAATCTTGGTGGTTTAGCGAGGAAGTGCAATCCAAAGTAGCCGCGAAACAATCTAGTTTCAGAGACCTTCTTTTGTGCCGAGAGGGCAACCAAGCTGACATTACCGTCGCAGTTACGAGGTATAGAACAGCTAAAAGAGAGGCAAAGAAGGCGGTAGCTCAAGCTAAAGACAAAGCGTACGAAGACTTGTACAAGAAATTGGACACCAAAGAGGGGGCTCAAGATATATTCAGGATTGCGAAAGCCCGGGAGAGAAGAAGGAGGGACTTAGGAAGCGTTAAATATATCAAGGACGAAGGTGGGCGGACCATGGTGAAGGAAGATGATATTAGGAGAAGATGGGGAGATTATTTCTCCGCTCTTTTCAACGTAGGGAGTTCGGTAGGAAGCGGGGAAGAAGAAAACCCAAGCCAACGACCAGAGTGCTTCTACTCGAGGATTAGACAACCTGAAGTGAAACTTGCACTACAGAAGATGGGAAGAAACAAAGCGGTAGGGCCGGACCAAATCCCCATTGAAGCATGGAGGTGTCTGGGAGATGAGGGAGTCGATTGGCTGACTTGCCTCTTCAACAAGATTTTCTCCGGTGCTAAGATGCCCGAAGAATGGAGACTCAGTGAAGTCATCCCCATTTACAAGAACAAGGGAGATGTGCAAGTGTGCAGCAATTATAGGGGCATTAAGCTTCTTAGCCACACCATGAAGCTTTGGGAGAGAGTCATTGAGAGGAGGTTGAGAAGAGAGACGAGGGTGTCTGAGAACCATTTTGGTTTTATGCCAGGAAGGTCATCGATCGAGGCTATCCACCTCCTCAGAAGTCTCATGGAGAAGTACCGAGAAAGACAAAGGAACCTGCATATGGCGTTCCTTGACCTGGAAAAGGCATATGATAGTGTCCCACGTGAGCTGATCTGGAGATCTCTTATTGATAAGGGAACACCAAGGAGATACGTGAGTGTCATTAAGGATATGTACGAAGGGGCTAAGACCCGCGTACGGTCTACAGTGGGGACCTCAGAGTTCTTCCCTGTGGAAGTTGGGCTCCACCAAGGATCTGCCATTAGCCCTTACCTATTCGCTGTGATCCTGGATGAGTTATCTAGAGGGATTCAAGAGGGCATCCCGTGGAGCATGATTTTCGCTGACGACATTGTTCTGGTGGCAGACTCGGCGGAAGGGTTAAACAACAGACTGGAGCAATGGAGGGAGGCCCTGGAAGATAAGGGTCTTCGGGTCAGCAGAGAGAAGACTGAATACCTGAGATGTGAGTTCGGGAGGATCGAGTCAGGCCACCAGGAAGATATGGATATTCGCATAGGCGACCAGATCCTACCACCTAAGGAGTCTTTTAGATATCTAGGATCGATGATTCACAGATCAGGGAGGATAGACGAGGACGTGACCCATCGGATTCGAGCTGGATGGGCAAGATGGAGGGCGGCGTCGGGAGTCCTTTGTGATAGGAACGTCCCTTGCAAGTTAAAGGGAAAATTTTACAAGGTGGCGATTAGACCGGCTATGCTGTATGGGTCTGAGTGTTGGCCCATCTCCAAGGCGCATGCTAACAGAGTAGAGGTGGCGGAATTGAGAATGTTAAGATGGACTTGTGGGAAAACCTTGCTTGACATGATCCCGAACGGTGTTTTCAGAGCAAAACTTGAGGTCGGGAATATTATCGAGAAGATGAGAGAAGGAAGGCTGAGGTGGTTCGGCCATGTCAGGAGGAGGCCACAATCAGCGCCTGTAAGAAGAGTCGAAGCGCTAGTAGTTGATGGTGTGAGAAGGAGGGGTAGACCCAATCTCAGGTGGGAGGATAGACTTAAGCTCGACATGAAGGAGCTGCTCTTGTCCGAGGACATGACCTCAGATAGGAATGCGTGGAGAGATAGAATTAGGATTTGCGGGTAGTTAGGTGTTAGGCTCTTCTGATGCCTTGCCTTGGTGCCTAGTGTTTGCCTTTGCCTTAGCTTAGGCCCCTTGCGTGTTTTTGCCTTGCTCTTTGTTTGCCCCTTTAGGTTGCCTCTTTGCCCTTGCTTTAGGTCCCGTGCCTTGCTATTGGTTGCCCCCTTAGGTTGCCTTTTGCCCTTGCTTTAGGTCCCGTGGGTTGTGCTGCCTTTCTTTGTTTTGCTCCCTTAGGTTTGCTTGCCTTTGCGTGTTGTTTTCTGGTTTGCTCTGTGTTTTTGTTTTGTGTTTGTGTGTGTTTGGTCTGCCCTTTTTCGCCTGCTTTTGCTTGATGTCCTTTTGCTTCCTTTTGCTCTCTCTTCTCTTCTTTCTCTCCCGCACACGTGCACAAGCCGGAGGTCTCATTGGAAGCAGGCTCCTTACTCCCGGGTTTATCCTTGGGGTAGGGGTAGGATCTGTCTACATTCTACCTCCCCCATACCCTGCCTCGGCGGGATTGGGTTTGTTGTTGTTGTTGTTGTTGTTTAGTTATATATCGTTTATACTAAATTTTTTGTTATTATCTATACATTTTATTTGCTAATATTGGTTAGTATATTCTGAATGAAATGTGTCTTGGTCAAGGTCAGGATAATAAAGAATTATAGAAGCCATTAATTTCATGACCAAGTCTCAACAATAAAATGTAATAAAGAAATTTATGATAATCATTTGCTAATATTGGTTAGTATATTCTGAATGAAATGTCTTGGCAAGGTCAGGATAATAAAGAATTATAGAAGCCATTAATTTCATGACCAAGTCTCAACAATAAAATGTAATAAAGAAATTTATGATAATCTTAGTTTATTATCTATACATTTTATCTGCTAATATTGGTTAGTATATTCTGAATGAAATGTCTTGGTCAAGGTCAGGATGATAAAGAATTATAGAAGCCGGCCATTAATTTCATGACCAAGTCGCATGTCACGACGTTAACTTGCAAAACTCAGGATAAAAACCAATTCTTATTCTTATAATTTTAAGTAACTTTCTAAAAATGAAGTCACAACAAGCAAGTATACACTTATCATCTTCCTCTCGTATTTCTTTTCTCTTTTATGGTCTCGTCGCGATAATATGTCTCACTTCCGCCACCGTCTCTGCTTCCTATGGTGGTAATGAGACTGATTATCAAGCGTTGTTGTCATTTAAGTCAAAGATCAGCCAAGATCCGTACCAAGTTCTAACCTCGTGGAACCATTCCTTTCATTTTTGTGACTGGAGTGGTATTTCATGTGGAAAGCGGCACCAACGAGTGACTGCTTTACGGCTGGGTTCACAAGGCTTAGAAGGCTCGTTGTCTCCTCATGTAGGAAACCTTAGCTTCCTCCGTGAGCTTTCTCTTGCGAACAACAGCTTTCAAGGAACCATTCCTCATGAACTTGGTTGTCTATCTAGGCTACGTCGTCTTTCTCTTAGTAGAAACAAATTCAGTGGAGCCATTCCAACAAACTTGTCTGGTTGTTCTAACCTCAAAGAGCTTTTTCTCACTCAAAATAATCTAGCAGGAAGCATACCCAAGGACATGAGTTTACTCTCGAAACTTTCTCGTCTTGAAATTAGTGTAAATAAGTTAACAGGTGGAATCCCACCTTTCTTGGGGAATATAACATCAATGGAAATGTTCTATGCTGCCAGGAACCCGTTGGGTGGGAGCATTCCAGATACCTTGGGCCTTTGGAAAAGCTTGACGGAATTTGGCGCTGGTGGTTGCAACTTAGATGGAAGCATCCCTGATTCCATTTTCAACCTGTCACTCCTAGTTCATTTTTCCTTAGCTGGTAATCAGCTCAGTGGTAGTCTTCCTTCGGGAATTGGTAATCAGCTCCCGAATCTTGAGTTCCTTCAGTTATGGGGTAACAAACTAACAGGAGTTCTTCCACCTTCTCTTTCTAATTGCTCTAAATTAGGACGTCTTGAAATGGGTAACAACGATTTTAGTGGGAAGTTGACAATCGATTTTTCAAAACTAAGAGATATTAATAAAATTTCCTTACATAATAACAACTTACATGGACGCGGAGAAGCTGATGACACGAGGTTTATTGATTCTTTGAAAAACTGCACCAAATTAATATATTTAGAACTTTCTAATTGCAACCTTATAGGAGTGCTTCCGATATCAATAGGTAATCTTTCTGATCAACTCAGGGCTCTAGGTTTAGCAGACAATCAATTATTTGGAAGCCTCCCTTCAAGTATAGGTAGTCTAGTTGATTTAACCGCTTTAACATTAGGACCTAATCAATTCAAAGGAAAAATCCCCGGTACCATTGGTAAACTTCAAAAGCTACAAGTTCTTGGTCTAAATAGCAATCAATTTTCAGGGCCTATCCCTAATGCCATCGGTAACTTATCATTTTTGAATGAACTTTATTTATATTCCAACAAATTAGAAGGCCTTATTCCATCAAACATTGGGAATTGTAAAAGGCTTAATGGGTTAAACCTTGCAGACAATAGACTCAGTGGAAACATACCCAAAGAACTTCTTCAACTTCCATCGCTAACTTCTTTTTTAGTTCTTTCTCAAAACAGCCTGTCTGGTTCAATTCCATCAGAGATTAAAGACCTCAAGATGTTGAGTGGTCTTGATTTATCTTATAATAAATTGTCAGGTACCATTACTAGTAGCCTTGGTGAGTGCATTAGCCTTACAAAGTTAGACCTAAGAGGCAACAAATTTCAAGGTGTAATACCATCTTCACTAAGTTCCCTGGGAGGATTGGAGGCACTCGATATTTCTCAAAATAACTTATCAGGCAAAATTCCACAATTTTTTGACAAATGGAAATCCTTAGAATATTTGAACCTATCCTTTAATGATTTTGAGGGGGAAGTACCGGTTGTAGGAGTGTTTGCCAATGCAAGTGCGTTTTCGGTTTTGGGGAACAATAGGCTTTGTGGTGGCCTGGTTACACTTGAGTTACCCAAATGTAAGGAAAGGGGTAGACATACATTAAGGTTTCCTTTCCTCATATTAGTCTTTGTGATTGCACTGACGTTGGTCATCATATTATGTTGCGTGTATCTTTTGTGGAAGAAGAAACACAACAGTCGACCATCTCAATCTTTAGAGCGTCAACCATCTCAATCTTTAGAGAATGAACAGTTCTTGAAAGTTTCATACAATGAACTTCTCAAGGCTACTGATGGCTTCTCTACAAAGAATTTAATTGGGGAGGGTGGGTTTAGCTCTGTTTATAAAGGAATCCTCAATTCCAATGATGATAAATATGTTGCAGTCAAAGTTCTACGTCTTCAAACTCGAGGAGCTCACAGAAGTTTTCTAGCAGAATGTGAAGCTTGGCGGAATATTCGACACCGTAATTTGTTGAAGATAATAACTTCATGTTCAAGTGTTGATTTTCAAGGCAATGACTTTGAAGCTTTGGTTTATGAGTTTATGCCCAATGGAACTGTACACGATTGGCTACATTCAAGTGCATATACATCGAAACTCAACCTTCTTCAAAGAATAAATATTCTTAAAGATGTTGCAACAGCACTTGATTATCTTCACAATCTCTGCCAAACAACGATTGTTCACGGTGACTTGAAGCCTAGCAACATTCTACTTGACGATGATATGGTGGCTCATGTTGGAGACTTTGGTTTAGCTCGACTACATGGTGCAGACTTAAACCAAAATAGCTCAACTGGGGTTAAAGGAACAATTGGTTATGCACCTCCAGGTAATATATGATTCTTGTATTTCATGATGCTTATATTGATACTTGCAGAATACAGTTTTGTAAATTAACTGATCATTTTAATTTGTAGAGTATGGTATGGGGAGCGAAATGACAAGTAGTGGGGACGTCTACAGTTTTGGAATATTATTACTAGAGGTGATGACTGGAAAAAGGCCGACAGACGATATGTTTAAGGAAGGTCTTAGCCTTCATAAATTTGCTTACATGGCATTACCAGATCATGTAATCGATGTTATTGATGGTGATGCATTTGTGTTGCAAAGTAAGGAAGGTAATGCAAAGAAAGTGGAAGAATGTTTGGCTGCAACTATGAAGATCGGAGTATCATGCTCTGTGGATTCCCCACGACAACGGATGAAAATAGAATTTGTTGTCAATGAGTTGCAGTGCATTCTAGATGTGCTTCAAAATATACAAGGTACTTTGTTCTCTCCTTTTGTAAAATCTGATTTTACATGAGTTTGTTAATAAATCATCACTACCATGATTTTATTTTTGAACTCTTTCAGGTCTATCATCAAGCTTGTATGGTGAAGTTGAGATTAACTCCAACAAGGAGCAGTGCATGTCGTTGTTAAATAAATGTTAAGTTGTTAGCGATGTTTGTAATTGTGGTTTAATTTTCTTGTTGCATAAGTGTACGAGACATAACTTATTAAATGTTACGTTACGTTACGTTTACTTTCCTGGTGACATATCATATGTATCAGCATGTTTGTAAGTGTGGTTTAATTTCCATCAATCCAATTTGCGGTACTGAATTCTACTTAAGTTTGACTTAATTGGTGTTCGATTTCTCAATGAGAAAGCTCAAGGCTTTCCCCTCTTCTGGTTTCGAGCAAATCATTATTATTAAAGATTGTGTCTCTTGTTTCCTTCTTTAAGCAAATCTGTTTTGAGGTAACCCTCTGGCTGTATACCTTATTTTTTAACTGGTCTGGTGTTATAAGGGAGTGCAGGGTAGAATATTCAAAGGTTAAGGTTTTGATGCATAGGATTGGGTTTTGTTACTGCTCTAGTTTCTCTTCTGGTCCTTTTTATGTTTGGGGATTCTTAGTTTTTGGTCTGTGGCGTAGATCTTATCTACGGCAATGCTTATGATATTAGAATGGATTCTGGTAATGGTTTCTGGGACTGCAACAAAATTTATATTATTGCTGGTAAAATGGGGATTGATACTTGCAGTAAAATTTATATTAGTTGGTTAAGTTTTATAGGTATTGTTTTGAATAGTTATGTTGTCTTCAGCTGTAGTTTTATGGATTCAAATGGTGTTTGGGTTAACACCAGGTTGGGGAGTAGATTTTTTTGCGGATAATGTTGATGGTAGTACTGGTTTTTTTTATCATCGATACAGGTTGTAAGATGACTAAGGTTGGAGTATTTGCGTTTTTTTTGGCAATGGCATTCCTCCTCCTAAACATCCTTTTGAAGAGACCACTATACAGGGTATCTTTTATTCTTTCTTTTCTTTACCATCTGTCATTATATAGTCTCCTAATAAGGTTCTTTAATAGCTTGGTACTTTGTGGTGTATAAAAGTTTCTGAGTAACTATTATGGTAACTCCAACGGGGGCAGCTATAAAGGTCTGAAATATATAGTTATAACGAGTTGGTGATTGTTAATCAATCATGTAGGATTTATCTGGTAATACGCAGGATGGATGGGAACACCATGCCCCAGGCACCAATTCAGGTACTATTTGCATCTACTTCTGTTAATATAGTACTATGATCTGGCTTACGAGTGTGATGTTTTACTCATGAAGTTGAAGGAATATGAGTAGTCTGTATGTCATTTAAGGTATATAGAAATATAGAATATAGATAGTTTATTCTTTATGCTTGCATCGTAGTTGATGTTGCATAATATTCGAGAACTGAAATAAGACTAGCTTTTGATCCATTTAGAAACAGATATATGCTTTTATCTTTTGAATATAAAATCTTGTCATAAAGCATATTATACATTGTTTTGCATGGAGAGTTTTACAGAAATACCTTTAATTGTAACCATGCAGTTGTGTGAAATTTTTTGTCTTTAACGTCACTACAATAAAACATTTATCTTATACTGTATTAAAAATGGGTCAATAATGACCAAAGTGTGTTTCTGATACATAAATCATCTCGGTTATTTTGATACTTTTCGTATTCCTTCTACAGTTAGTACAACTCTATTTTCTCTGGATAAGCATTTGGATAAGTCTGCTTCTAATCCATTAATAGATGCTACCGTGCCAAAAACGATACGTATTAGTCCTATGAAGTTTGACAAATTTGATCATGGGTTGACTGAGAGTGAAATGATTAAACATATGGAAGGTTTAGCTTCTAAGAACAGAGTTTGTAAGTCATTTTTTGGTATGAGACACTATAATACTTTTGTACCTAGTGTTATTTTAAGGAATATTATGGAGAACCCTGGTTGGTATACTCAGTATACGCCTTATCAAGCTGAAATAGCACAATGTAGACTCGAGTCGTAGCTTAACTTTCAGACTATGATTAATGGATTTCACGGGCTTGCCTATGTCTAATGCTTCGTTATTTGACGAAGGTACGGCTGCTGCTGAGGCAATGACTTACCCTCAGAATCAACACTAACACCAATAATCCTACCAGGCATCATCCTCTTATACTCTTGAGACGTGGCAAGAAATGCAGCATGGGGACCACCATACCCAATCGGAACACCAAATCTTTGAGCTGAACCAACCAAAATATGAACTCTAAATTGACCAGGCGGCTTCAATATAGTCAAAGCCAACAAATCACTAACCATAACTACCTTGACGCCATTCGCATGTGCATTCTTAAGTTGTATGTCAATCAATGGGCAAAAGCAGCATTTTTGCGCTTTATTTCAATGAAACCAGCTACCAATGTGGTAAGAACCAATACCTCAAAGCCAATTGCCATTCTCTAAGAATATAAATTCCATCAATCCAATTTGCGGTACTGAATTCTACTTAAGTTTGACTTAATTGGTGTTCGATTTCTCAATGAGAAAGCTCAAGGCTTTCCCCTCTTCTGGTTTCGAGCGAATCATTATTATTAAAGATTGTATCTCTTGTTTCCTTCTTTAGGCAAATTGTTTTGAGGATAACCTCTGGCTGTATACCTTATTTTTTAACTGGTCTGGTGTTATAAGGGAGTGCAGGGTAGAATATTCAAAGGTTAAGGTTTTGATGCATAGGATTGAGTTTTGTTACTGCTCTCGTTTCTCCGCTGGTCCTTTTTATGTTTGGGGATTCTTAGTTTTTGGTCTGTGGCGTATTCAGTCTATGTTTGGCTTTCAAGATCTTATCTACGGCAATGCTTATGATATTAGAATGGATTCTGGTAATGGTTTCTGGGACTGCAACAAAATTTATATTATTTGGTTAAGTTTTATAGGTATTGTTTTGAATAGTTATGTTGTCTTCAGCTGTAGTTTTATGGATTCAAAGGGTGTTTGGGTTAACACCAGGTTGGAGAGTAGATTTTTTTGCGGATAATGTTGATGGTAGTACTGGTTTTTTTATCATCGATACAGGTTGTAAGATGACTAAGGTTGGAGTATTTGCGTTTATGGTTGTAATTTTGCTGTTATTATGGGGGCTGACACTTGTAGTAAGCTGTCAGGTTATAACATCCTACCTCAGGAATTTCTAAGTAAAATGTCTAAATCTCAAATGCGCTTATATAAGCAACACAAGATTAGTAAAATGAGATATCAATGCATACATTTTAGAGGAGATTGACATCTTTTTGTTGAACGATTTATAATGCTTTCGACAGTGTAGTTTAGTCTATGATGTATATTCTTTCTTTTCTTTAACATCTGTCATTATATAGTCTCCTAATAAGGTTCTTTAATAGCTTGGTACTTTGTGGTGTATAAAAGTTTCTGAGTAACTATTATAGTAACTCCGATGGGGGAAGCTATAAAGGTCTGAAATATATAGTTATAACGAGTTGGTGATTGTTAATCATGTTGGATTTATCTAGTAATACGCAGGATGGATGGGAACACCATGCCCCAGGCACCAATTCAGGTACTATTTGCTTCTACTTCTGTTAATATAGTACTATGATCTGGCTTACGAGTGTGATGTTTTTACTCATGAAGTTGAAGGAATATGAGTGGTCTGTATGTCATTTAAGGTATATAGAAATATAGAATATAGATAGTTTATTCTTTATGCTTGCATCGTAGTTGATGTTGCATAATATTCGAGAACTGAAATAAGACTAGATTTTAGGAGGGATAAAGCTACCAGTAGCATTTGTACAGCTCAGGTATCATGATTTCTTAATTCACTCAAGTTATGTTGTTACAAGAAACGTATGCAAGTTTAGAACAACTTAAAGGGTGTTTGGGATTTCTTAATTCACTCAAGTTATCTGTTAAATCTTTATGCAGATAAGCACTTTTGGGTGTTTGGGTAAGCTTATCTGCTTAGTTTTGGGAAAATAAGCAGTTTTGATTGTTTGGGTAAAAATGCTTATCTGCTTACATTAGATCAAATAAGCACATGAAAAAGAGGTTGGTACCTACTTATTTTCTAAGCAATCCCAAACACTCCTGTATCTTTTACTATGGTCTTTGTTTTAATCATATCGGACTATCTTTGAATTTGCGGTTTGAAACTAACTACACGGGCATTCACATGAAAATTTGATACGAAAGTGTATACCCTGGTCAAGAATCATACATATCTGTAAAAGTATACTAGATTGATACACCTTTTTTTCTTCTCTTTTTATGAGTTAAACATTCTGTTATTATGTAGGCATTGCTTGCAAACATGGCTGCTATGCATGGTGTTTACCATGGACCAGAAGGCCTAAATCCCTTTCTTTGACACCGTGAAGATCAAATGTACCGATGCATGTGCATTAGCTGAAGAAGCTAACAAAAACTCAATTCTTAAAACTGATTTTTTTTTTTTTTTTTTTTTTTTTTTTCTCACTCAGATCGCTGTCTCGTTTGATGAAATAACCACCATTTGAGGATGTTGATACACTGTTTAAAGTTTTTTCATTGGGGAAACCGGTTAGTATAGTGCTCATTTTATATACTAAGATTATACGTGAAGAGATACATTCTCAATTCTCAAGCGGAAAACAACTCAAGTCTATTGTTGATTGTAGGTGACATTCGCTGTGTCATCTCTTGCACCAGAGGTTCAGAATGTTATACATTCCGGGCTCGTAAGGGAGACTCCATTTATGACTCATCCAATCTTTAATTCGTAAGTTTCTTTCTGATTATCATATAGGGTGTCTGAGGTGGCAAAAATGGGTGGGTTGTGTAAACGGATCAAAACCGGTTGCGCTGACATGCCAATATATTATCTTTTTTCTTAAAATTTATAGACAAAAATTGTATTAAGCTTTAAAGACTACAGTATCAAGATATTTAGTGGTCGTTCTTCGTTCTCTTTTGAGTAAATTACACCGTTTGTCCTTGTGGTTTGCGTTGACCAACGAGCTTTGTCCCCAATGTATGTACATAAAAAACACTGGAATGTTTATTCAAGCGTATGGACCAAATCTTGAAAGAAACAAGCTATTGAATAAAAAAGAGTTTCTCTAATCGAATGACGGAAACAATTTTTGAGTCCCCTTGAAGTTGTATGAACCAAATCTTGAAAGAAAAAGTTGTCTGATTCAAGTGTATGTCGAAACGGAAAATAATTGTGTAAACTTCGACATACAAGTATACAACTATTGAATACCAGTCACACAAGGTTCCAAAGGATTTCATATGTACTGATGAAGATAGCCCCCAATGTATGTTACATAAAAAACACTGGACTGCTGATTGGCGATTGACTGTTAGACCAACTTCCTACAATTTATTGAAACCAAAACTGAAAACAGACTATATAAAACGACAAGAGCTTCTAGCGAGTAATTTAATCTTTATTGTTGCATCTGCCAGTAACGTTTTGCAGCCTCTGCCACAGATAATTTGCAGCTTCTAACCATCCCGGTCCCACCAAATACTTCTTTTGCTGAACCGCCCAACGAGATTTTTCAGTTCCAACATCAGTTGAAATGACATGAGTCACTGATGGGTCGACTTCTTTGGCACATGTAGCTCCCAGTCGCTCTGCCATCTTCCATAATTTATGATTTTCTGCTTTATAATCTATAGGGAAGATACGACTGAACACAATTTTACAGCCTTTCAAGATTTCACTATGAACCGTCCCCAAAACCTGCAACAATAAATAACTGGATTCCGTGTTAGGGCAGTGTTTGAAAGTGCGTTTTAAGACGGGTTTATCAGATTTTGCAACCATCTAGCAGAATTGGCTTTTAGTTGACTTTTTCCAATTCTCACGTGAGCTCGTATCAACTCCATCCATCTTGGAAACTTTCTTGTCCTCAAGAAACAACATCATGACTACCTCATACAACAAACGCAAATAGTGCCTTCACAATATGAATATACTGTATTCCTTTGTGGGGGCTCGTGATTAGCGCAAATTTGAGCACAAATATCGTTTCCGCAAGGTCTTGGTGCAAAATTGTGAACATATGACATTACATCACGACCTGACAACAAAAATATTCAAAAATTTTAATTAGAAAAAAATAAACAAATAAACTTGATCTTTGCCTTATTAGCACAATATATTTTTCGTCGAAAAATATTCGGAGTAACAGCACACGAGAATTAAAAACTATAAATTAAAAATAAGACTTGATTGAAGTATTACCCGTTGAATAGCAAATATCATCTGGCGCAGCGGCAATTTATTTTTGAAAACATGTAAAAAACACGCAAATGATACGAAAACACATAGGGTGCGTTTAGTTGGAGGAAAACACCCTTGTTTTCTACAAAATGTTTTGTGAAAAACAAGAAAAATAGAGATCGCGTTCAAATTAATATTTTCCAACTAAATGTTTTGCAAAACACAAACTCCTCTATTTTCTAACTTAACAAGGAAAATTACAAAACAAATTTTAGTTGTTTTCCTTGTTTTCCTTTGTAACCTACAACCTTCCCTCCCTTCTTCCAAATAGAAAATACAAACACCAACTAAACGCGTTTTCTATATTTTCAAGTGTTTTGTGGAGATAAATTTCCCTTCTAAATTTTTACAAAACTAGAGATAGAAAACACAAAATTTTTTTCTCCAACTAAACGCACCCATAATATTTTTCATTTTTTCTCCATTCCAAACCTAGATATTGTACGTAAAGTACTAAAGTATAGAAAATATTTAGAGTTATACTCTCATATTTGTTCATGCCTGGATATTTATATATAGTTTTCACATGGGAAATGATATGTCCACGGAACGAATTACACTTAATTTGCACACAGAATTTTTAGATAAAAAGACATGACTATTTCTTTTCAACTAGTTGACCAGCTCTTCTCCATTCTGTAGGTGTTGCTTTCACGTACCACCGATCACTGGTAACATCTAATCCCATTAATATCACATAATTAATTACTTTTTGCTAAATAAAACAAAATTAATTACATGAAGTTGTATCAATAAAACTATCAAAATATGGTCTAGTAGCTCATCTCTCCGTTAGTTTTATGGATATAAATTAGCAGTCGTGAGTTAGGATCCAACTCGAGACCACGGGATTGCACACTTTACGTATGAGAGTTAAACTTTAATAATTAAATATAAAATGTTATATTTAGTTATTAATTACACAAAACGCATAACGAACGTTAAATAATTAAATGTAATGGACTAACGGTCGTTAAGTATTAAAAGAAAATGACTAAAGTAAAAATTAGATGTCAAGAAGGATCCGGAAACCCTTTTGGGTTTGTATGGCCGGTTATATGGATTGGGGTTTCCTAATCCTAATATAACTTGGGCTCTAAGTTTCTAACTTTCTACTAGTATATAAACAAGGTTAGGGGTTGATTGTTTTTCACCTTTTTGTACACACAATAACCCTAAAACTTGTTTTTCTTTTCCTTTGGTGATAACCGATCGAACTAATCCCTTTGTAGGGTCGATCAGATTTTTTTGTTCATCAAACAAATTGTTTTGTGTTTATTTAAACTAGCATTTACTTTAATTCGTTAAGAGTATGTGTGTACAAGAACATGGTACAATCACACTATTGATTGTATCTTGGATTGAATTACAAAATGGTAAGGGGTAATTCTTATAATCCTATAAACCCTAATTATGGTTCATCTCAATTGCTAGTTTTGTGGAATTGATTCTTGTTCGGCTAGAATCAAAAGGTACGCATACTTTATATTTATGTTAGTTAATTATTCATTATTCGTTCCTATACGCTTCCGCATGTTTCTTTGATGTTTTATGTGTTTTATATATCATTGTCATGTTATATAATTCCAACAGTGGCATCACGAGCTTGTTTAATGAGTAATTAATTACTAAACACGTAAAAAACGAATATTGTATGTTGTTTGATATGATTATTCTAGTGTTTTGGTTATGATTATGTAAACCCTAATTTTAGGGTTAGGGCTTTTGCCCTAATTTGGTTAAATTTTTTTTTAATGGATCGCCTTAAATTTTTTTTTTGGGTTGAACCCCTAATTTTTTTGTAGTCGATTTCTTTTAAAATTTTTAGGGTTTATATATTAATTGTTATGTTAACCATATCGAAACCTAGAATTAATATATTTGTTACGTGATATATCATGAATAAAGTGTTATGTGACATGGAATTGTATGCGATCTTGTGACTTACCTAAATAATTGTTATGTTATATCCATGATGATACATGCATGTTCGTCATGGATGGTTGCTTGAATTTTTAATTGTTAAGTTATTTTATCACATGTATGTTTTGATAAATCTTGAATCGGGGAAAACTCCAATAATATATTAATAAATCAATTATGTGCAATTTGGTATATTTTAATTATGGCTTACGCAATCGATTCGTCGATGTATGTGGCTCACTTTCAAATTGTGCGAGTGAAAGCCCTAATTAATATATACGTTAATTTACCTTGACATTGATTATTAATAGGTTTTATCAAATAAGTTGCATGTGGCTACTTGTTTACACGTATTAATTGTTAGTTATGTGCGCATTGTTTTAGTTATTTATTTTTTTATTGTTTACTTGTTTGTTTATTATGTGTGACAAGTTTAAGCAAAGTGTAATTTTGAATAGAAAAATAAAACGGACTAAACAATGGTGAAATTTGATTTGTTTTTGAAGAGTTAAATTTTTAAAAGTTTAATTGATTGATGATTTTTGTACAAATAGTGAGAACGGCTCACCCAATTTGACGGACTGTGTGAGGGGTATAAGGAGGAGAGCGCATTAAATTGTGACCCTAAAGAAAGAGGTTATTGCTTCAGCGCTGACCAAATTCTCCGCTTCTTTGTGCGTCAAATTGGAGTTACCAAGTAGGCTATAAATGTACAAAATCATCTTAAGGGCGAATTAGCTTTAATTCCATGCGCCACTTTTGTGGTAATTATCCGAAACACTAAGTCTTTAGACTTATGCAAAAGTACGATATAATGGACGATAATTAAAGGTAAATTCCTTGATTGGCGAAACCAATACCTCAATCAAAACTTTGATAATTTAATCTTTGTGAATTGGTTAATAATAAGTTTTTTTTTTAATTAAAAACTATTGATACGAAGTTGTATGCATGCTTCTTCGTGCATGTTTGATTTGACACCATAAATCAAAACTAGTACCCTTTAAATATAAGTTAAGTGTCATCTAGTTAAAGGAACACTCGAAGTTGCAATTTACGTCATGTGAGAACTTGGCGAGATTATGATGGAAAGGTAAATCTGCATGTGAAGTCAGACCTTGCATGGACATATTTGCAGTTCTTTAAGTTAGACGAATTAAATTGAGTAGTAAGTGAGAACTGGACTCAAGGCACAAGATGAGATAAAACATGTTTACATTTGCAATAGCATTGGAAAATGTAAATCCCATAATGATTTAGGAATTGGAAAATGTTTGCCAATTATTGTTCGACAGATTACCTTATTATATGCTTTCGTTACTAGCAGATCAACTGATGTAATGGAACTATGATAATTTGGATCCTAGTTTTCGAGAAAATTCTATGGTTATATGAATATTACCTTGGGTATTTTATTTTCTTGAAAAGTTTAATTATCGAAAATACTAAAATTGAATTTTGCTAATTCTTTAAATGTATTAATGCAACATTAAACCGTAAACGTAGATTATTCCTATATTGGTAAATTGATCTACACCTATAAGGGTTTTTGGTAGAGTCAACTTTGCTAAAAGAATAAACATAATCATCTTTTCATAAGAAAGAGTGAGATTCAATCCTATTCCTTTTCATGAATGAGAAAGGTATGATAGGACAAATTAGAATTGTCTAAATTCTAAATACATAACTCGTAAGCAAATTTTAATAGTTAAGAAAATTGCATATTTTCTGAGTTATTAAATTAGAAGCTAGACTAATTTACTGCAAAATTGGTAAAAGACAAACTAGCATATTTTATTTAGTTGTTGTGCTTTGACCATTTAAAAGTACTACTTACAATTGTTGGAATAGTAGAACTATTAAGAAAGAAATTGCATGTCCAATTTTTCAAGTTAATAGCATTGATGGATAATTCATCATCTACATAGTATAATACACTCTTTTAGTACATAAGTAATTGTTATGTATGGACTTTCTCAAAAGTGTAGGGAAGTAAATAGAACACTATTTTCTTTCACTGGTTAATGAAATACTTACAATGTTGTCAAATCCAGTGGGAGTATTGTGTTCTTATTACTGAATAAGGAATTAATGTAATGATCTCTAATTCAGTGGGAGTTACAAGCTTTGTCATCTTGGTAGTAACCCAGATTATCTCTAGAATGTCTTAAGATAATTACTTTCCACTTGTAGACACTTATGTTTTCAAGGATAGTCATGTACGTTTCCTTATTAGACAATGAAGTGGTTCTACATCTACTAGTTATGCTAATATCAATGACACAATCATATTGGTCACATAAACAAACATATGTCGTGTTGTTTATCTGCTACATGATGTTGTTCCATGCACAAGTGGGAGAAATCTATATTGTGTGCAAGGTACAACATATAGGGATATGATTTAACGGATTCTCTTGACTGCAAGGTAAGAGACTAACGTTCTAATATGGCTTGTATATATCTAATTCAAGAAACACTTGGTGTTTCAATTTACGTCATGTGAGAACTTGGCGAGATTGCAACAACAAAGTAAATCTCCATGTTAAGTCAGACTTTATCTGGAATAAATTTACAGTTTCTAAATTAGACAAGTATTTAGAACATGTGTAAAAATGATATATAAGACTATTTCAAATTAGATATTTATGTATTATTAGAATGACATAAATGAAGTAATCTAATACTACTTCAATTTGTTTATTTTTGTATTTTGGAATGACATAAATGAAAAATAATGTAGTCCTACATTATTGTGAAGTAAATAAATTAACTTGAAATTACTATTGAAACCAAGAGTTGTGTTCATAATTACTTTAGTTAAACATGTTTATGATTCATTGTAAGTGTTGCTAGACGCTAACCGATGTGATCACACTATTAAGATATGTCCAAGTGGGAGTTGTTGGATTAATGGACAAAATATTAATAGATGTGTGTTAGGATCGAACTCGAGACCACGGGATTGCACACTTTACGTATGAGAATTAAAGTTATAATAATTAAATGTAAAATGTTATATTTAGTTATTATTTACACGAAACGCATAACTAACATTAAGTAATTAAATGTAATGGACTAACGATCGTTAAATGTTAAAGGAAGGACTAAATATGAAATTAGATGTCAAGTAGGTTTTAGAAACCTTGTGGGTTTCCATAACCGATCGGTGGGGGGTTTCCATAACCCATTCATAACCTAACTTGGACTCTAAGTTTCTACAAGTATAAATACAAGGCTTAGGGTCTTTGTTATTTACTCTTGTACACCCAAACCTAAAAACCTAAACTTGTTTGTGTGTTTTTTTAGTCCATAAGATCGGATCTCTACTCCTAGGGATCGATTACTTTTGTTTTTCCTTAACAAATGTTTTGTGTTAATTAAACTAGCATTTACTTTAATTCGTTAATAGTACGTGTGTACAAAAACATGGTACAATCACACTATTGATTGTATCTTGGATTGAATTACAAAACGGTAAGGGGTAATTCTTATAATTCTATAAACCCTAATTAGGGTTCATCCAATTGCTAGTTTTGTGGATTTGATTCTTGTTCGGCTAGAATCAAGAAAGGTACGCATATTTTTGTTTATGTTAATTAATTATTCATTAATCTTTCCTATACGCTTCCGCATGTATACTTGATGTTTATTGTTTATATTTATGATTAATCATGTTATATAATTCCAACATGATTTGCATATAGACATCTTCATGTAGATCTCCATAGAGAAATGCATTGTTCACATCAAGTTGCTCAATTATTCATCCATGGTGCACTGCAATAGCTAACATAGTTCTCATAGTTGTCATTATGGCTACTGGTGCAAATTTTATCATCACTCAAGTCACATGTTACTTTTACTCGTATCTTGTTATCAGTGTCAAAAATCAATTTTGGTCATCAAAATTCCAAATTAAGCAACTGATCAACTGTCATTCCAACGACTAACGACTTGTACACTCATGACTCGTCAATAGACATCCAAAGTTCAAATCTCATATTTTGACACTGGTTAAATTGCAAGATATGAGTCAATAAGCAAATGGCAAAGTTATTCGAGAGTCGTTTTCTAAAAATATATACATGTCTTAGACCTCAAAAGCACTTAGGGTTTTGTCTTTGTTGGAGGTTATTCGTCCCAAATCAGGGTTAAGATAATCAATTTCAGCAGAAACGATCAACTGTTTCAGCAGAAACAAACAATGGTCAGCAGTAACAGATACCACCAGGTGGTTACCGGATATCACTTGGAATCGTGTGATCACTTTCCAAAGTAAACTATTCGACCCTAATGCCTGGGTATCACGAATATCTACTTGGGATAAGACCAAATGCAGTTAGAGAATTAGGCACAATTCTTTAACCCTTGCGCTTATAAGTGTTTTGTGTTTTCTGTGTCTCCTTCATGCATGTTCAAATCTCCTATTTATAGGAGGTTACTCTTGACCGTTCCAATGGAATTATGAGTATTAATCGGCCCATTAATAGCCTCATAATTATCCCCATTATAGCCGTTAGTGGTTACATGACCAATTAAACGTGGTCATAATGATGCAGTTGTAACTGTCATTTATCAGTACTTATATCAGTACTTTCATAGTGCTTTCAGTGGAAACGCCACTACTTCAGTGTAAACACAACTTCAGTGAGATACCACTTCAGTGGAAACACTGATCCTGCTGAAGTACTGCTTCAGTGGAAACACTGATAATCAGTGTTAACCACAACAGTACTTTCACCAAGCACTACCAATACATACCACTATTAGAGTCAGGGTGTTCATGGACCTTATGGGTGTACACTCCGTACCTCCTAACCCATTACAAGGTGTGAACCATCCCACAAGTGCACTAAATTTTCCAACAATCCTCCCCAAATTTAGTTCACTCCCTTTGCATGTAAAAAAAACATCAAGCAAAACATGTGCGTAAACGAAAATGTCCTGAGGATTGAATTTCCATCTTAGTAATTACACGTTCAAATATTCGAGAATCAGGGTGTTCTAAGAATTGAACCCTTCAACCCATTTGAATACCTGAAGATAAATACACACAAGTTTTCAAACACTTAAAAGCTCCTGACACTATACAAGCCATGTGTCCATATCCAAATTCATAAATGTTGTAAAAGCTAAAAGTCTAAATGCTTCCTGAAGCGGAAAAACTTCAACATTTACATAGGTGGTTCCTCTTTATTCATGCTCCTGCCAAGCACTTTTTCAAAGATAAGTTAACCATTAAGAAGTAAAGACTTCATCCTCCTTTCAGCAGGTTCCGAGCACAACCTTGGGATGTAAAATAAACATGTGCTCCAGTCCACTGAATGTTCAGCTTTCCACATTGAACTCAGCTCCTAAGTTTCCTCAGGAGGGAGTTGGGTGTCCTAGCATTCAGTGACTAAGTTGGACTTAAACCCATCCCTTTAGCAGACTTTATAACCAAGTCTCTAGCCAGACCCTTCGTCAAGTGATCAGCTAAGTTCTGTTGAGATCTCACAAACTCTATAGATACCACCCCATTCATGATAAGCTCACGAATCATGCTATGTCTGACACCTAAGTGTCTAGACTTACCATTGTACATCTGGCTATAAGCCTTAGCTAATGTAGCTGCACTATCACACCGGATAGAAATAGGTGCTATAGGTTTAGGCCACAATGGAATCTCAAGAAGCAAGTTTTTCAACCATTCAGCTTCTTTACCAGCAGTTGCTAGAGCCACAAATTCAGATTCCATTGTTGAACTGGTGATGCAAGTTTGTTTCTTGGATGCCCAAGAAATTGCACCTCCACCAAGTAGGAATACCCGGCCACTGGTAGACGAATTGTCTTCAGTGTTACTGATCCAACTAGCATCAGAGTAACCTTCCAACACTGATGGGTAACCAGTATATGAGAGACTATAATCCATAGTTCTCTTCAAATACTTCAGTACCCTTTGAACTGCTTGCCAGTGATGAGCACTAGGATTACTAGTATACCTGCTCAATTTTCCCACTGCAAAACCAATATCAGGTCTTGTACAAGTCATGGCATACATCAGGCAGCCAATTACCCTAGAATACTCAAGTTGAGATACAGCCTTGCCATGATTAGGCATCAGCTTCTCAAAAGTATCCATAGGTGTACTCACTGGAGTACAATCAAAGTAATTGAATTTCCTCAGTACCTTCTCAATATAATGAGACTGAGAGATAGAAATTCTATTACTTTCATGTTTAATCCTTATACCAAGGATAACATCAGCCTCCCCCATGTCCTTCATGGAGAACCTTGATGACAAAAACTCCTTTGTCAGGTCAACCTGATTTTGATCAGTGCCAAAGATCAACATGTCATCAACATATAGACAAATGATGACTCCTTTACCAGATTCATCAAATTTGCTATATAGACATTTGTCAGCTTGGTTAAGAACATAACCACTAGACAAAACCACTTCATCAAATTTTTGATGCCATTGCTTAGGTGCCTGCTTAAGTCCATAAAGAGACTTAATCAGTTTACACACCTTGTTTTCATTGCCAGGCATGATGAAGCCCTGAGGTTGGTTCATATAAACCTCCTCTTCCAATTCACCATTTAAGAAAGCTGTTTTCACATCCATCTGATGAATAACCAGATTGTGAATAGATGCCATAGCAATCAACAGTCTTATGGTACTGATACGAGCCACAGGGGCATAAGTATCAAAATAGTCTATTCCTGACTTTTGTTTAAAGCCCTGAATGACTAGTCTAGCCTTGAACTTTTCAATAGTTCCATCTACCTTCATTTTTCTTTTGAAAATCCATTTGCAACCCAGAGGTTTGCAACCAGGAGGTAGATCAACCAACACCCAAGTGTTGTTGCCCATGATGGAATCCATCTCATCATTGATTGCTTCTTTCCAGAAAGCAATATCCTGGGACTTCATTGCTTCTTCAAATGTTTTTGGGTCATCCTCAACAATGAAGCAATATGAGTATTGGTCTGAGACCTCATCCCTAGTACCTTCAACTAAGTATAGTTGAAACTCAGGTCCAAATGACTTTGAAGTCCTGACCCTTTTGCTCTTCCTGAGCACAGGTTCAGGTTGCTGAACCACAACCTCATCAGGGACCACTGATGGTTCACCATCAGGGACCTCTGATACACCAGTGTCATGAGTTCCATTAGGAATCCTCTGACTTGGTCTAGGGACTGATGAGAATCTATTCTCATCAAAATCTACATCCCTTGATTCAATAATGGAGTTAATTGAAACATATTCATTAGGTTCAATAACACAGAACCTAAAAGCCTTGGAATGCTCAGCATATCCAACAAAGATGCAGTCAATGCCTCTTTCACCCAAAGTCTTTTGCTTTGGATCAGGGAGTCTTACAACAGCCCTACAACCCCAGACCCTGAGATAGTTCAGGTTGGGTTTCCTTTTAGTCCAGAGTTCATAAGGGGTAGCCTTGTTCCTTTTGTTGGGAACCCTATTTAGCAAATAGCAAGCTGTTAACATAGCTTCACCCCAGAACCCTTGACTCAGTCCTAAATAGGACAACATGGAATTAACCATCTCCTTCAGCACCCTGTTTTTCCTTTCAGAAATACCATTTTGCTGAGGAGTATAAGGGGCAGTCGTTTCATGGATTATTCCAACAGACTGAAAGTACTGAGTATCCATGTACTCACCTCCCTTATCAGTCCTTAATCTTTTGATCAAAGACCCAAGTTGTAATTCAACTTCAGTTTTAAACACTTTGAATTTATCTAATGCTTCATCCTTGGTATGTAACAAATAGACATAACAAAATCTAGAAGCATCATCAATAAATGTCACAAAGTACTTCTTATTCCCCAAAGAAGGAGTGGCATGCAAATCACACAGGTCACTGTGAATAAGCTCCAAGATCTTAGTCTCACGACTAACACCCTGAAAGGGTTTCTTGGTTATCTTGGTCAACATGCAAGTTTTACACTTTTCAGTGTCCATGTCAAAAGCAGGGATTAAACCATCCCTAGACATATCTTGCATCCTTTTATAATGTACATGGCCAAGTCTTGCATGCCATAGGCTATAATCAGTGTCTGTTGTGGTCACAAAAGCTGAATTAACATTGTTAGTAGAAATATTAAGCCTAAACATTTGATTACATAAATAACCAAAACCAATAAAAACACCACATTTAGAAAGAACAAATTTATCAGATTCAATAACTTGTTTATATCCATGATTATTCAAAACACTACTTGAAACCAAGTTCTTCCTGATATCAGGAACATGAATAACATTAAACAAAGTTACAATCTTTCCTGAACTGAACCTAAGATCTACACAACCACGACCATGCACCAAGGCTGTTGACTCATTTCCCATGTGAAGAATAGAACCATCATTCAGTGACTCATAAGTCTTGAACCAGCTTCTATCTTTACACACATGAACTGTTGCACCAGAGTCAACCCACCACGCAACATCATCATCCTGCACATAAAAAGATTCAGATACATATGTAACATAATAAATCTGAAAAGACTTATTAAACATATTCTGACCTTTCAGTGAGTTGGCTGAACCACCACTCCCTGAACCATTAGTGCCTGATCCATTGGTTTTACCACCAATCTTAACACCTTTGCAGTCCCTTTTAATGTGACCAGTCTTGCCACATTTCCAACAAGTAGGTGTTGCCTTCTTGTTAGGATCTGCCCTTGTGTTATCATGATATTTGCGTTTGCCTTTGTTGTCATTGTACCTGGTGGAGTTGTTATGCTCCACCATATTGACAACAGATGGTCCAGCAGCATTGCCACTCTTTGGCTTGTCATTATCCTGCACCTTGAGAGATTCCTCAATGTGCAGATGACTTCCCAACTCAACAAGAGTTAACTCCTCCTTCATATGTTTCAAGGTATGCTTGAAATCTTTCCATGAAGGAGGGAGTTTGTCAATGACACAAGAGACTTTGATAGCCTCATCCATGTTCATTTGGTGTTGTGTAAACCTTCCAAGTATTCCAAGAAGTTCATTGTATTGTTCCATAACTGGTCTTGAATCAGTCATTTTGTAATTTGTGAAATTACTAACAAGGAACTTCTTACTTGATGCATCCTCAGCCATATATTTGGCATCCAAGGAATCCCACAGTTCTTTGGAAGATTCAAAGTTCTTATAAATATCAAACAAAGAATCAGACATACCATTCAGAATAAGACCTCTGCATATGTAGTCATCATTCTCCCACTTGCTCCTCCTCCTGATCTGCTCCACAGTAGCATCATCACCATCATCAGGAATTGGAGTAGTCAGCACATAGACCACACTCATGCTTGACAGCAAGAAGTGCATCTTCTTCTGCCACCTCCTAAAGTCCACCCCTTCAAACTTGTCCATCTTAGCAAAGTTTGAAGCCATGTTTTTTCATTGCAGCAGTTGCCATTGATTATCACAAAATAGTTTACTTTGATTGTTGGAGGTTATTCGTCCCAAATCAGGGTTTAGATAATCAATTTCAGCAGAAACGATCAACTGTTTCAGCAGAAACAAACAATGGTCAGCAGTAACAGATACCACCAGGTGGTTACCGGATATCACTTAGAATCGTGTGATCACTTTCCAAAGTAAACTATTCGACCCTAATGCCTGGGTATCACGAATATCTACTTGGGATAAGACCAAATGCAGTTATAGAATTAGGCACAATTTTTTAACCCTTGCGCTTATAAGTGTTTTGTGTTTTCTGTGTCTCCTTCATGCATGTTCAGATCTCCTATTTATAGGAGGTTACTCTTGACCGTTCCAATGAAATTATGAGTATTAATCGGCCCATTAATAGCCTCATAATTATCCCCATTATAGCCGTTAGTGGTTACATGACCAATTAAACGTGGTCATAATGATGCAGTTGTAACTGTCATTTATCAGTACTTATATCAGTACTTTCATAGTGCTTTCAGTGGAAACGCCACTACTTCAGTGTAAACACAACTTCAGTGAGATACCACTTCAGTGGAAACACTGATCCTGCTGAAGTACTGCTTCAGTGGAAACACTGATAATCAGTGTTAACCACAACAGTACTTTCACCAAGCACTACCAATACATACCACTATTAGAGTCAGGGTGTTCATGGACCTTATGGGTATACACTCCGTACCTCCTAACCCATTACAAGGTGTGAACCATCCCACAAGTGCACTAAATTTTCCAACAGTCTTTGTATTTTCTATTTATTCATTTGTAATCTCGGTTATTCAGTGAATGTGATAATATAATTTTAGTATTCCCTCTAGTTTCTACATGGTATCAAAAGCTAGGTCGAAGATGAAGAAAGAAAAAGAAGAAAAAAAGAAAAAGAGGTTTGGCTTAATTTGTATCTATATTTATTTGTTCGAGTTTTGAATTAATTTGTTCGTTATGTCCCTGCCGTCAGTTTGTATTAATCTCAAAGGAAAAGGTTTAAGTTTGTTTGCTCAAAAAGAAAATGTTTGATTTGCTTGATTTTGTAGCATGTTGTTTGCATCTTACTTGTTTTTTATTGGATCTTGGAATTAAAAAAAGGGCAAATATGATATTAATAAACCAGTTAGCGAGACAGTGAAATTAATTACATTTAAAGAACCACCATTTGCAATAGATCAACTACCTGTTTGGTATTATTTGATTTAGTCATTTGTTCGCTTTTGGGTTTAATATACAAGTTTGGCACTGTTCGCGACATCTGAGTGTGTTGGATCTTAATAATTGGTACATGTTTTTTGATGTGAGGAACTTGATAAGGTTTTAAAATGTACCTTTTTGAGGGGTCGTTTAAGCCCTTATTTGATCACTTTTGTATCCGTTATTACTTAATATCGTTCCTTTTCACTTTTTAGGTATCTTGAAGGCAAAATGCTCGAATGACACTTATTTGGACGAAAAGGCGCGAATATACGAACAAAATGGCCAAAGTCAAGAATCGAGACACTCATGCTGCTGGAACTGAAGGGGACCGCGTCAGGTGTTATCTTCGACGCCGTCGCATCATTTTTGTGACGGCTCAGTAGCCAAATTGCTTATTTACAAGAGACGGTGTCAGGCTTTAAAAGAGTAGGTCGTCGCAACTCAGACGGCCTAGATTTGATCCAGACGGCGTCAGAGACTGAAGGGGACGGCGTCACAAGCATAAGGTGACGCCGTCGCAAGACTAACGTGGCCAAGACGAAACCTTAATGACGGCGACCTGACGGCGTCACAAATCAAAGGGTGACGCCGTCGCGAATGTAATCTTATATATAGAATCCGAATTTTTTAGTTTTCAGTGTGTAGTCTTTTGGAGTAAAAACCTAAACCGAACCAAGGCTGTCTTGTACAGTATTTTAGGGTTCCAAACCCTATCTTACATCAAGATAAGTGTTTTACTTCATTAATTTAATTATGTCTTCAATTACTTGTGTGTATGCTTGCATGTTCTCCATGTCCGGCTAATTTACTTGTGTGTTTGCTTAGGGAATATGAAACTTAATTATTGAATATTGATTGGTTGTCTCTTATCTTAGTTGTTAATGATCTAGTAATGCGATAGGTCATCCGTTGTGTAGTTAATGCTTGATTAATCTTTGTGAACCTTAGTTTATAACACCTAGAGTTGTTGTAGGCTAAACCATCCGAAGAGTACCTTAGAGTTAAAGTTTATAAATCCTAGAGACTTTGTAGGCGATAACCTTTGGTAGTTTCAAAGAGTTAGGGATAAACGCATACCCTACCACCTTAGACACACAACGCGATTAAGACTAAGGACGTGACAATTCAACCATCAATAGGAGATAATTAAGGAGTAATAAAACCTAAGTAAACACATCTTTAAACCATTATACGAGCACACAATAATTAGACATAGACTACCCTTACCTTAGTTAATTAGATAATTAGATAAGTAGAAGTAATCGGTAGAAATACCAACCCCCCAAATCCAAACCCCGAGATTCGTACCTTTCCATTTCTTAAAAAACATAAAAAGATAAAAAATAATCTTCCTCAACCCCAACCTTAGCGTAGTAACCTCTCACTAGCATTCCTATTCCCCTAGAGAACGATATCAATTCCCGTGGCTTACTCTAATACTACACTACAACGATTAGGTTCACTGCCTAGGGTGTTGAAAAACTTGCTCGACAAAAAGGAAGTTCCTTTGACCCCGAACACGTTGCGTAAGCGTATAAAGTTTTTGGCGCCGCTGCCGGGGAATAGAATAGCTAGTTAGGAGTCCACCTCGTTTAGGTTTCTTTGCTTGATTCCTATCAAGTAAATCTTTTTTCCCATTTTTAGCTTCCTCGTAGTCTATCCCCTTTCTTTGTGACCTTTGTTCGTAACCACATCACTTTTCATCATGGAAGGTGATAACCAACCACCATTCATCAACCTACCACCAAATGACCCGCCAAGAGGCCGTACTCTTGGTGAATACTCGATACCAAGCCACCTAGGCTATAGGAACACCATTGAGCTTCCCGACCAAGCCCAAACTACGGCCCTGCGATCCGACACCATCCGGTTGGTGCAAAACGGATGTGCATTCCATGGACTTCGTTCCGAAGATCCTAATCAGCATCTTAAGGATTTCCTTAAAATTGTCAATTTCGTCGACCTCGATGCTACTACTCGGGAGACCACGCGTCTGCGTCTCTTCCAATTCTCTCTACGGGACCAAGCTAGTAATTGGCTTGAGCGACTTCCCGCCGGCTCCATCTCAAGTTGGGATGATCTCACCTCTCGCTTCCTTGCTCAATTTTTCCCACCGGGGAGAACCACTAAACTAAGACGAGACATCTTGACGTTTCAACAACTTCAAGGCGAGTCTCTCTACAAAGCATGGACTCGATTCAAGGACTTACTCCATAAAGTCCCTCATCATGGTATTGATCTTTGGCTTCAAATCCAAATCTTCTATGACCATACCGATTTCATCACTAGGCGATCCATTGATCAAGCCGTCGGCGGAAGGCTTAGCGACTTTAACGCTGAGGAATCTTGGGATATCATAGAAGTGCTTGTCGAGTAAAGCTACGAAGATTGGAATGAATCTCCTGAAACCCCCGTTAAAGTGGTTAATGCCATATCAACTCCTCTTGAATCTTCCGACGTCACCGAGGAGCAAATGAGTGCTCTTGAGAGAAGGATTTATTATCTGATAGAAAGGCATAAGAGAGCTCCCGTACAAATCCCTCAAGAAACAGTCAATTCCGCCAATTCCACCAACCACCCAACACCCTTTTCGGAATCCCCAAGTCGTGAACAAAATCCCAATTCCGAACGGCGCTTCCGTTCTACTTCCCCAATACCACTCTCACCAAGCTTTAAGGAACAAATGAGGGAGTACATGGCAGCTCATACGGAGATATTAGCAAAATTTGAAGAGGAGGTTTATAGGCAAAGAGAGGAAATGCAAGCAAAAATGACGGAAATGATGAACCTGGTAAAAGATATACCAAGACAAAAGTTCCCGAAAAGGTACTAGTAAGAAGCAACGATTATCCTCCCATTTCGTTTGTTAACGCCATTTCCATTATGCCTGAGGATGGAAAGGTTGAGGAGAAGAAAACTGAGGAAAGCAAGAGGGAGGAGGTTGAACCTAATAATGAGCCCGAGACCATTGAGTACTACCTTAAGCACGAAATTAACAAAAAACCATTGTTAACCAAGTGAACAACTTTAGGTACAATGAGGTTCTTAGGGAAGCCCTTGAAGGAAAAATAACATAAGAAGAGTATGACACCATGCCTATGGGACCTCTGTATGAGCTGGTTTTAAAAAAACCAGTAACAAAAAAACGGGACACCACAGGGAACTTCGTGATACCATGTAGCATAGGTGATACTGATAATATAAATGCCTTAGCTGATCAGGGGTCTGATGTAAACATAATGCCATTATCAATCTATAATAAGTTGACTAGGGAGAAGCCAGCCAAGACCGATCTTAGACTTTCCTTAGCAAATCACACCTATGTCTACCCCATAGGAATTGCGGTGGATGTTTTAATAGAGGTGGCTAATATCATCTATTCGGTGGATTTCGTGATCATAGATGTTGAGGAAGATAGAAACATGCCACTCATTCTTGGGACACCATTTCTGGCCACCGCCAAAGCAACCATCAAATGCGGGGAGGGCATCATGATACTTAAAAGCGGAAAAGGGTACGCTAGAATACCCATTGTTCCAAGGTATCCTCTTAAGATCATGGAAAAGATTACGGGTGAGAGTCCACAAGTCCCTAGCAATATGGTTAAGAAGAAAATGAATGATTGGGAAAAAGGGCTTAGAGATTTTATGGTTCAAGGACTGCATGCAACATTGTGGAAGCACGATAAAAAGTTAGGAAATAATCCCACTTCGATACCAAAAACACAAAGGAACCCTAAGGAATTTCTAAAGGGAGAAAAAGTACTCTTATACAAATCACGGATAAGGGCATTACAAGGTAGAAACAAACCAAGATGGTTTGGGCCTTTTACGGTGAAGGAAACCAAACTAAAGGATAAAACCGTCACCATAATAGACGACGTTGGCAAAGAATCCACGGTAAGCATAAAAGGTCTACGCCCTTTTGACGAAGGGAGAGCGATGGAAGAAGGTGACAGTAACGAAGTTACGTAGGGGCACGACTACGAGTCTAGCTACAAGACTCATAAATAAAGAAAAGCGCTTCGTGGGAGGCAACCCATGCTTAATTGTTTGCTTGTTTGTGTCATATATCTTTTGTTGATTGTTTATTCTCATGTTTAAATTTGTAAAAATGCTTTATTTTGTTTTTAACCTCGTCTTAATTACATATAAAGGTATTTTACATAAAGGATAAGTGTAGGGAGGATTACACACGTTTTCAAAAGAAACGTAAACATGAGAATTTCAATTAACTAAAAGATATACATGTGTGTTTGTTCGAGTCAAATGCTTGTATCGAGTCATAATGGATGTTTTGCAAGGAATTTTTCCAGATTCTAAAGATGTAAATTTTCCAGAATTTTTTCCAGAAAATCGCAGACCAGTTTTTGTCAGGATAACCTGACGGCGTCAGGATCGCAACCTGACGGCTTCAGGAAGGAGCAAAAAAACTGATTACATTTTCTCGTTTTCTGAGCTACTTATAATTTTTTGGAAATTTCCAGGTCTTAATTTTCCAGAAATTCTGTAAACATCCATTCCACAAGCATTATATCCTAGTTTAGTAGAGTCTTATATATATTATTACCGCCGATTTTACGCGAATGTTTCGTTTGTTTTCTTCAAGTGTGCAAGTTTAATTTATCAAGAAGGAGATACATAAGATGAGAAGGAGCTTTTCAAGCAAACATTCTTCTTGAAGAAAGATGTAACCACTACTTTACACGGATCCTACCGAGCTAATCAGGGGAGTATTAGTTTCTTTCATCTTTTATTATCTTCCATTATCATAAATTTGATACTTTCGGGGAACATTGGGGACAATGTTCAGTTTAAGTGTAGGGAGAGAAAATTAAACGGGAACTTTGAAACTATGCTTATCCTTGATTATTTGCTTTGTCCAATTGCATTTGTGTAATAAACCATAAGAAAATGTCGGTTAGGGTAATTTTGGAACAAAATTTAAATTTTTTCATGACATATAGGAGTGGGCCATTAGTCATAATAAAGTGTCTCACGGATAGGAAATTATATGACTAGCACAAAAACCCTTTACCACTTAAATTCCACCCAAAATGTGAGGATCGCCCTTAGATTAGTAGGAATTAAAGCATTCATCTTTAATGCTTAGTGTGTGAACCGGTAGTATAATAGATTCTAGAACTTGTTTTGTGATGCATCCCGAGATCGCTAGTAAGACTACACTTGTGTAGTTAGGAATAACTAAATGATATCAGGCATTAGGATAACCCTTGTTTGATACCCGTAATATAATTACTTCTTCCACATCGGTTGAGTAATTCCCCCACACCTTTGCGTTGTACTCATCTTTAGTACACGATACCCCTAGTTAACCCCTCAGAGCCTATCCTTTTCGCGGTTCTCGTGATGTTTCGGTTTTCCGAAATATCAATGAAGAGCATTGTTTACACCCCACCCCCCAAATGTACACCCAAATCGCCTTAGCCTACCTTGTATGCACTCACTTTTAGTGCATTATTGTTATCACCCTAAAACCCTTAGTTCAATTATCTAGTTGCTTGCATAAGTTGCTAAGTCGAGTCATATCCTTTGTATACAGTTTTGGGACGATTGGGACTCATGGGAAAAGTTAAAGTTTATGAAATGACGGGAAGGGAACGTTAAATTCAAATTCCCTTTATTTGCGTAATAATGTACTCCAATTGTTTTGATCTTTTCAATTCGGGTCAAATTAGTGTTAGAGTAATAAAAACTCAAGTGTAGGGATGTGCCTATAAATCCCTATCATTTTGATGTTACCGTAGACTTTTGTATCCGTTATTACTTAATATCGTTCCTTTTCACTTTTTATGTATCTTGAAGGTAAAATGCTGGAATGACACTTATTCGGACGAAAAGGCGCGAATATACGAAGAAAATGGCCAAAGTCAAGAATCGAGACACTCAGGCTACTGGAACTGAAGGGGACGGCCTCAGGTGTTATCTGCGACGCCATCGCATCATTTTTGTGACGGCTCAGTAGCAAAATTGCTTATTTACAAGAGACGGTGTCAGGCTTTAAAAGAGTAGGTCGTCGCAACTCAGACGGCCTAGATTTGATCCAGACGGCGTCAGAGACTGAAGGGGACGGCGTCACAAGCATAAGGTGACGCCGTCGCAAGACTAACATGGCCTAGACGAAACCCTAATGACGGCGACCCGACGGCGTCACAAATCAAAGGGTGACGCCGTCGCGAATGTAATCTTATATATAGAATCCGAATTTTTTAGTTTTCAGTGTGTAGTCTTTTGGAGTAAAAACCTAAACCGAACCAAGGCTGTCTTGTACAGTATTTTAGGGTTCCAAACCCTATCTTACATCAAGATAAGTGTTTTACTTCATTAATTTAATTATGTCTTCAATTACTTGTGTGTATGCTTGCATGTTCTCCATGTCCGGCTAATTTACTTGTGTGTTTGCTTAGGGAATATGAAACTTAATTATTGAATATTGATTGGTTGTCTCTTATCTTAGTTGTTAATGATCTAGTAATGCGATAGGTCATCCGTTGTGTAGTTAATGCTTGATTAATCTTTGTGAACCTTAGTTTATAACACCTAGAGTTGTTGTAGGCTAAACCATCTGAAGAGTACCTTAGAGTTAAAGTTTATAAATCCTAGAGACTTTGTAGGCGATAACCTTTGGTAGTTTCAAAGAGTTAGGGATAAACGCATACCCTACGACCTTAGACACACAACGCGATTAAGACTAAGGACGTGACAATTCAACCATCAATAGGAGATAATTATGGAGTAATAAAACCTAAGTAAACACATCTTTAAACCATCATACGAGCACACAATAATTAGACATAGACTACCCTCACCTTAGTTAATTAGATAATTAGATAAGTAGAAGTAATCGGTAGAAATACCAACCCCCCAAATCCAAACCCCGAGATTCGTACCTTTCCATTTCTTAAAAAACATAAAAAGATAAAAAAATAATCTTCCTCAACCCCAACCTTAGCGTAGTAACCTCTCACTAGCATTCCTATTCCCCTAGAGAACGATATCAATCCCCGTGGCTTACCCTAATACTACACTACAACGATTAGGTTCACTGCCTAGGGTGTTGAAAAACTTGCTCGACGAAAAGAAAGTTCCTTTGACCCCGAACGCGCTGCGTAGGCGTATCAGAACTCTTGTATCTTTTCCCGGTTAGTAATAGTTGGATGATCTTTGCTTTTCGTATTGGTATCGATATTGGTATTTGGTAATCACGGTTATGTTTGTTTAGGTTATAACGGATTATTGGTGATGGTGTTGGTGATGGTGATGCTACAGTTTTAACTAATCCGACTATGTCTTGAGTAGTTATGTGTAGCATCTCAAGATTAAAAACTTATTTTGGTTTCACACGTGGTTCTGCATGTGGTTCCGCCTGGTTCTGTATGTTTGAATCTGCATCTGTTTGTCTGAATCTGCATCTGTCTGTCTGAATCTGCTCTGTATGCATGTTCTACTCTCGTTCATCTCCGTAATTATGTTGCTCTGATTTTTGGTCTGCCAATTTTAGACTTGACTGTCGTGGCCCTGTTACAGTTTGGATTGCATCAGATTAAGACTCCGTCTAGCATTCAGTTTGAGCTCTGGGACACTCTGAAGCTGCGTATTTAGTCTTCAGTTTTACTTTGTTTTTTGTTTGACAAACTCTCAATGCTTACTGTTGCAGCGTTGCGAGTTTAAAAGAGGGTGTTAGCTAATAAGGCCTATAGGCCCGGTCTACTTGTTTAAGCACTTAAGGTTTTGTCTTTGTATTTTTTATTTAATCATTTGTAATCTCAAGTATTTAGTGAATCTGATAATACAATTTAAGTATTCCCTCTAGTTTTCACATGTATCAAACACAAACTTACACATTAATGAAAGAAGTTTCCTTCAAGACTCATAAAACTTTTCATGAATATCTTGATTACTTTTTCGTTTACTAGTGGTCCTCCAATATTTCAAGAGCATTTGGTAATTTGGTTTCACCATATTTTTAACCAATTTAAGCAAAATTTCTCTTGGACACCATACGTTGATGTGTTACACACCAACCTCCAACCCCAGTACCTTTCATGATTAAAGCAAATATAACTCATTTGAGTAAATATTTCCTTTCATGATTTTAGCTAGTGTGTTACATGATAACATCAATCTCATTTCTGGCAAGTTCAATTCATCGATCTTCTACCAAAATGGTTTTTGAACTTTAGCATGAACTCTAATTTTCTTTCTTATCAAACAATAGTTACTATATATCAATGTGGGGCTTTGTGGCAAATTATTGGAATCCTTAAGATCATGACATAAAGGATATGTTATTCGTTAACAAGATTTAATTCTTTGCCCATAAATATTTTCTATCTATTTTTGCATTAAGTTTTATTCTTTTTTTTTTTTTTTTTTTTTTTTGAACGGCAATTGTGGCTACATGGCTCCTAGCCCAGAAGGCGTAGCGAGCCCACACAACCAGGTTGGGTCCAGCCCAGAAGGCAATGACACCCTTCCCTTTACGCACCCGAGAGGAAACCATTCTAATGAATAATAATGTAAAAATGTCATAAATTTTGATAAAAGCCAATTATCAGATTGTAAGCACAGTTAAGTATATTTGTGTCACTGTTATATACGTTTACAGTAATGTAGCGACACTAACCCGAATACCATTTTCATAAGTTATCCGGCCAACATAAATAATCATAAAAATTATAGTACGTAGTTTGTACATTGATGTATGCAATCTGGACCAATTTGCTAATAATTGAATGAAAACATCTGTACTTATTGCATAATACCTAAATATGATGTTTTAAATATAACCACTTAGACCAATACCATCAAACTAGATAAACGAAACATCAAACTTTAGAGACAGGCGGATTTTGAGGTTTTTCATCAGGTTGCGAATCAGCCAAATACAATAAGTTAACCGGGTCAATGACTTCTCCCTGATACGACTTGCAAACAAGATAGAATATCGTGTAGATCACCATATTGAACAAGAACCCGAACATCAGCAAAACTCCACATATTATTCCAATTAACACTCGCCACACAACCAACAACTCATTGTGCACGACTAACACCATGTACATAAATACGACACCTCCAAAAAACACATATAGAGTAAAGGAAATCACAAACGCAGCAATCAACATTTTCCCCTTCACGAGAATCATCGCTCTGAGCACCTCATGCCATTTACAATCTTCTAGAACTGAAATCACGCTAGCAAGCTGCCATACAATGCTCAAGTACAAGTACCCGAATATGTAAATGACCAACCAAACTATTCGGGAAAACGTGTCATCCAAAATGATATCAAAATATGTCATTATCATGGTGTAGAGAACCAAGATCAAGAGCATAATTATGAAATTCATGGTAACTCGGTCCCATACCTTTGCTACGACTTTAATGGACTTAGTGTACGCAACCTCGTCTCCACTGTCGATGGATGTAATGGTGTAGACGATGCTGGCAGTTGAATATATATAGAAGACTGCAATGTTAATGATGCTTATCAAGAGAAAATAGACCCAATGGCGATCGAGGTCTGGTTCTTCAGCATGATACGATGAATTGTATATAGTGTAGGTTTGAAATAACACATGGTACGGATTATCTTCATGGTTGTGAAAAACGCGGTTAGAGATATCCATATTAACGATAAAGATAGTCGCGAGGGGGAGAATTAGAGTGAGTGTGATTTGGGTGAAGATTTTGTTACATTTGAAGATTGTTTTGAAGGATTGAGTGAAAATTTCTAAAATTCCCATGTCTTTCAGACGTTCTTGATTTTGATCCATGGTGAGATGCTTACTTGCAAAGATTACAAGTATTTCGAAAATGTTATGGGACGAGTCTATTGAAGTGAAAGTTAACATATATTTATAATGCTATACAGTCTTGATTGGAATACGTAGAAAGATGAATTTACATATTCTTAGTATCTAGCTAGTACTTGAATAAATATCTGACTAGAAATACATGGTCTTGGTGTAGAATAATATGAATAGTATATTGAATGAATTACATGTTCGGTAATCAAATCATTATATAAGATATATAATGGGCCAAATACACAATGGGTCAAATACTAATAATACTAATAGACTAACACTCCTCCGCAGTTTGAGCATGAGGAGACCGAACACTCAAGCTGTCACGAAACTCAGTAAACAAGGCAGATGGTAACCCATTGGTAAAAATATCAGCATACTGAAACCGAGAAGGAACATGCAGAACTCGAACTTGACCAGTAACAACCAAATCACGAACAAAATGAATATCAATCTCAATGTGCTTTGTGCGCTGATGCTGAACATGATTAGAGGACAAGTACACTGCACTCACATTATCACAATAAATAAGAGTAGCAGAGGACAACAGTGTATGAAGCTCACGTAGTACATTCCGAAAAAGCATGCGGCAAAATGGTAGCTTGACCCGAACCTTGTGAACCGGATGCCAAAAGTTGACTTGGATGAAAAACCCCTTGCTGTTGAACCGGTATCTGCTGTGGAACCCCTGTCACGAACTGCCATAGCTGAACCGAACCTTGTGAACCAAGAAAAGACCCCCTTGTTGATGTTGACCCACGGACGCGAAGTGAACTGGGGGCTGCTGCTGAACCGGTAGCTGTGGATGAACCCCGTTTGGAAAGAACCCAGCCAAACCACTATTACACCCCCCCCCCCCCCCAAAATTGAACCGGGCAAGAATGGCAGTGGATTGGGTTGCGAAGCTAAGTGGGCTGAACAAAACCATATGATTAGGAGTGTTAGGGGTGAAACAATTTGTAGCATTTAACCCGAACTTAGCCAACAAGGTTTGCAACATATCCAAATCCGAGCGTGCCACACCCGGCCTGCCGGAAGACGAACCCGATGTACGAGGGAGCAGAGTAGACTTGCCATGAACACCATTGTGAAGATACTTACAAGCATCACCAAACCGACAAGAACCTTTAGCAAAAATCCAACACGGGTTGTTCACCTTTTCCAAAGAAGTACCACGCCGAGGCGTAGTGTTGGTTTTCGCCACTAAAACCATTGGAGACGCGAAGGTAGCATCGACAAGAGGGTCTTGAACCTTAGACTTTAGACGCATCTCATGAGTAGTTAACAAGGATCGAACCGTTTGGAGATCAGGAAAGGGTTCCCGACTAACTATAACGGTAGAGATGGTCTCATAAGTGGAGGGTAAACCTTCAAACGCAAAAGTAACAACATGATCATTGCTAAGAGGGGAACCAAGACCATTAAAAACCGAAACAATAGACTCGATCTTTTGAAAATACCCGTCAATAGATAAAGTCCCAAGCTTCAAATTGCGAAGTTCAGCTTTCAAAGCCATAGCACGTGGGCGCTTGTTGTCTTGAAAAATAGCCGCAAGATGTGTCCATGCAGCTTTGGCAATTTTAGGGTTAAGGTCAACCAACCTTTTACTTAGTGATGGAGCAAGTGTGGAGAATATCCAAGACCGAATGATGAAATCGATCTTGATCCATTCCGCATCCTTAGGGGGTGAATCCGGAGGAGGCGTAGTGGATGAAGAAGCAACCGGATCAACAAGATGATCCAAGATCCCATAGCCATGACATAGGTGAGAAAAGTAATACATCCACGATGAATAATTCATCGCATCGACATCCAGTTTGTCGGGGAACAAAAGTGGTTAAATGATTCATAGCCATGAGTTTGTCCGAGAGTGTAAGAGCCGGTGTGGGGGGTGGGGTATCAATTGTCATTGTCTAATAGTCAAACAAACCTGAAGAGGATCCAACAGTAGCAAGGTATAAATAAGACTTCAAACGATAGAACAAACCTTAATGATAGAACAAAACTTCAAACGATAGAACAGTAGCAAGGTATAAACAAAGCAGTGGCTAAACTTAGCCTAAACCCACGACTAAACTTAGTCGAACCAAGCTGGAAAAACAAAAACTTTAATGGAAACCACCAAGAAAAGCCACGACTAAACTTAGTCGATTAAACCACCAAATAAGAAAAAAAAAAACGAAACAATAATGTAATCATGAGAAACTAGAATGGAACTTAGTCGAGGAAACCACCAAATAAAAGATTGCTGAAGCAGTAACTTATGTGTGTCGAGAAACAAAGAGCCGAACAAAAAACTTAGGGTTATGGTTTATGTGGATCTTTGTTTAGGCTGTGATACCATGTAGAATAATATGAATCGTATATTGAATGAATTACATGTTCGGTACATCAAATCATTATATAAGATACATAATGGGCCAAATACACAATGGGCCAAATACTAATAATACTAATAGACTAACACTTGGACTCTTGGTCAATTTTTCGTTTCCTAGTGGTAACATCTAGAGGTGGTCATCCAAACCGGTTCCGGAGCCGAAACCAAAAAAAAAAAACGAAACCGAAACCGGTCAAAACCGGTTCTTCCAAGAACCGGTTCGGTTCTCACAAAATCCGGCTGTTCCTAACCGGTTCGCTATTTTTACCGTTTGAACCGATTTAGAACCGGTTCCAACGGCTATAATTGTAATACCGAGACAGTGGGTTATTTTGGACTGTTTGGATGATTTCTAGCCGTTGCAAAATGATAATATGCATTAAAAAGCATAATTTTGACCTCCTAAACATCCCTATAAATACCAAGGTTGATTTGGTTGAATCACAACAATCAAACACTCTAAAAACGCTCACAAACTTGATAAAAAACGCTCACGATGTTTAGAAACCAAGCTTCTCAAAACGCATCATCAAATACCGCCGCTCAAGGCTCTACAAATAAACCGTATGAAGTTGGGATTGAACCAACAACCTGAAACAAAGAAATTTGGTGTCATTTTGAATTGGCTAAGTTCTCGGATGCATCAAAAAAGGCTAGATGTAAAGCTTGTAACACTTTTATCAAATCTGATGGGAACTCTATGTTGAACTGAAGCTCAGCCAGTTTAAATGCCGGTTTTTGCCAAAAACCTGGTTAAACTGAAGCTCGACCGGGTCAATTAAAAAACCAAGTTCTAAAACATTGAATTTAAGAAAAATATATCTTGTTGCACAGAAAGCAAAATATATCTTGGACACCATGTGATGTGTTACACCAATATATCCTGTTGCCTTTCATAATTATAGCAAATATCGAAGAAAAATAAATTTAACTAATGTGAGTAATCAATTCTAATCATGATATCTATATTGTGTTACACGATAACACACCCTCAATTCCGGCAATTTCATTTTCACCAAAATGGTTTTTTAACTTTGCATATGCTTTAAATTTTGTACTATTAAATACCATTCTTTTCACTTCATGTATGCTATTTTTAGCCAAAACATATCATGTGGACATCTACGAGTCTACCACCAGATAAAAGTTATATTCTTTACCCATGAATATTTTCTATCTATTTTCCATAAACTTTTATATTAATGTATAATGTAAAAAGTGCCATGTGTTATAATAGCAAAACCAACTATCAAATTGTAAGCACACTTAAGTATATTTATGTGACTCTTAAAAATATTTGGCTCTATATGTCTAGAGTAAAATATCTTGATTCGTTGACATACATGTATTTTATTGTTCTATAACTATGATAGTTTTACAGTGTTTTGATATGTGGGATTATTCGAACTGAGTTTCCTACAAACCTAACTAGTTTTGTTTTAACTTGAGTTTAACCCGACCTTTATAAAAATCAAGTTCGATCTCTTTTACTTTTTTCGCCTCTTTTCAGTCTCTTCCACTTCTACTTTGTAATCAATGATAAACAAACAAACTATGTTGATATCTTTTACTAATTGTTAATTAAACAAGTTTTTTCAAGAAGAGTTCGGCTACACAAGTGGCAGATGTTATCTACATCACGATTAGGGTGAAGATATTAACAAACTATGTTGATATCTATGACAAAAATTTTTTCGCCTCTTTTCAGTCTCTTCCACTTCTACTTTGTAATCAATGATAAACAAACAAACTATGTTGATATCTTTTACTAATTGTTAATTAAACAAGTTTTTTCAAGAAGAGTTCGGCTACACAAGTGGCAGATGTTATCTACATCACGATTAGGGTGAAGATATTAACACTCAAGTTCATGCCATCTTAAGGCAACTTGTTGAATTGTTTGTTACATGGAAAATTCATGGTATCTTTTACTAATTGTTAAAAGGAAATTGTTCCATAGATAAGTAAAAATACATAAAATGTAAATTGGGACGTTGCCTTCATAAATCGTCTTTTTTATAGATTTTAGTTATGGGTCTTGCCATGCAGCTTCATATGTCGTCTTCTTTAGATATATTATGGGCTTTGCGACATGTATCTTCATTCGGTTATAATTTTTGTTTAAAGATTGATAGCAACATCATACCCTTTAAGTGCATATGTGTCAAAGTAAAGAAGGTCAAGGGTAGCAAACTACCAATAGTAGAGGGACTAATAATGACAACTTTTGTAAACTCTAAGTAGCTTAAGTGTATCTTTTCTGTTTTCTGTTACAACGCTGTATAAAAGGACTTGTTCCTTCATTTCATTTCAATTAAAATGAAACATAACAGAATTTTGTTAACTGTGTGTTTCTTGTGTGTTTCCATTATGTGAAATTCATCTGTTCACCATTGTCAACATGGTATCAGAGCTACAGTGGTGAACTCTGTATAATATCTTACAAAATCACTCAAATTTTCAGATCAATCGATTCTTGATTGTGTTATTTGAATCTAATTGAATCTGGAAATCGTCAATTGAAGTGTTAATTTGTGTTAAGATCGTTTCTTCAATAAGCTTCCACAACATTTGTATTCATGGCGCCTTGATCTTCTTCAACTCATTCAGTCAATGTCATCCAATCATCTGTTTTTCAAAATCCATTGTTCTTGCATCCTTCTGATGGACCAGGTTCGTTGTGTGTTCAAGAAAAACTCACTGGAGCACAGAATTATCGTTCATGGAGGAGATCCATTGAAATTGCTCTTTCTACTAAAAGAAAGCTTGTATTCATCAAAGGTGTTGTTCTTCGCTTTCTTGACGATGATGTGTTGAAAAAACAATGGGATACTTGTAACAATAAGGTGATTAGTTGGTTAATGAGTTCAGTTAGTGAATCTATTGCTAAACCTGTTAATACAAATAAGCCGTAAAAACGTTTATTTATATCTTACGATCTTCTATTTTTTTGTCGATAACAAACGTAAAATCATTTTAATGAAACAAATAAAATACGTAAATAGTTTGAGCCAATAGTTTACTAACACACTTACATTTTCATATAAAACACTAAACAAGTAATAGTGTTTACATTTTATAGAAATACATATGTATAACAACTAGTGTTTACATAATATGGAAATGTGCATACTTATATTGTAATGGGTAAAAATCTAAGTACTTGACCCATTGGCTAGATACATTGAATGTAGTTGGGTAAAACCCAAAGTCCATGACCCATACCCATGGAGCTTGATCCATAACCCATGACCCATTACATGACATCATGAATGAAGTCATGTTGGGTATTATCCATGGTCCATGACCCATGACCCATGATCCAATGTCTAGATACATTGCATCTTGTATAACCCATGGTTCATAACCCATAACCCATAACCCGATTTGCAACCCAAAATCCGGACTTAAACTGACTCAGCTAGCGGATCCCTTGGATTGCACTAGCCGGATCCCTCTGGGGAGGGATCCGTGGGATCCGTGGAACAGTAGAGAATATCACAAACTCAACTATAACACCAACTTATCTTCACTTATGTATCCTCTTCTAGTTCCTTTACTACATTCTACTTCTCACTCTTTTACAGTTTGGTCTTGGTTTTTGTAAAATCCCGCGAAAGATTCTATTTCTCAGTTTAGATCACAGACTTGTAAAATCCCGTGTTCACTACAACATCATGTCTTACACTCATGATTCAGTGGTTTTGGAAGTACTCAAACTGTATGATGATGTAGACAACCATGAGAATCTTAACTATACTGAATGGGTAAAGATGATGGAATCAATCAATGATGATTTGAGATCATCACACTCAGAGTCTGAAGAGAGAAAATTGCACCAGTTTAGACTACAGAATGCCATGCAAAAGGAAAATAGCATTGAACCTTATCAACAACTTCACTCACACCTCATATTACTTCTACCTATAGGAATGGAACGAACATGTAATGCTCTTTTCCGTCAAGATTTATCCACATTAACGGGAACATTACTATTGAACTTAGAACAATTGGAACAACAAATTGACAAAGAAAAGGTTCAAGAAGATAGTTCTAGTGTAGCACTTTAGGTGATGCACAAACAATTTCAGACATTCATTAGAGGGGAATTCTCATCAGATTATGATAATCACATGACTGATATGTCTTTCAAAAGACACACTAAAATGGAGATTAACATGTTCATAGAGACATTTATCCAACTCATGGATAATGTAGAGAAGTATATTGAGGAAGTTACACAGATAGATGAAAAAGTGGATGAGTGTCGGGTGCAGTTGAGAGATTATTATGATGAGTCGGGTAATGTATCAGTTGAAAGATCGGGTGTTGCTGAATGCAGAATAACAGAGACAACAAAGAATGATGTAACCAGCTGTTCAGTAACTCCTGTCAGACAAAATGTGGTTACATCAATTAGAAAGGTGAATGAATGTCGAGGGTAAACAAGAGATTGTAGTTTTGAGACGGGTAAAGCACCAGATGATGGATCAGTTGGCACTGAATATAGGGGCTTTGAGGCAGATAAGCTTGAAACAGCCAGTAGTTCAGTGACTCTTGTTACACATGATGTGGATGCAAATATCAGACCGATAAATGAACAGGTGTCATGTGATGAGGTACCCTTAACTGTTCAACATAGTGTATCTGCTAATGTACCTAAACAAACTGATCTTAATGTTAAACATGATTCTGATATATGTTCCTTGGTTGAGGCTGAGACCAATAATTTCAAAACAACTGATATGGTTGATAAAAAGGATTTTGATGAACTTTCAAACAAATTCTTAAAACTTGAAAAATATTGCATTTCACTTGAAATTGCAATACAAAGAAAGGAGGAAAGTTTTCAAACTAAGAAACCATGTAAAAATACGGAATTTCCTGAATTTCGTGAATTTTTTGAAATAAACGATTTAAAAGCTCAACTTCAAGCCAAAAACTCAACTATCAACAATTTGAAGAAACATATTTCTGATATGCATGTGAAAAGTAATTTGGTTACAAGTAATTCTGATGTTAATGCTATTGATGATATTCAAATGAGAAATGGTGAATTAGCGGTTTGTGTGGCCAAATTACTAAAGGAAAACGAGTCTTTGAGAAAGCATCACATAGAACTAAGTGACTATGTCAAAGAAGCTAGAACTAAGTCAATGGAATAAACAAACTCTTTGATAGCAAAAATTGATGAACTCAAAGCTCAACTTCAGAAAAAGAGTTTCGCTATTGTTGCCCTAAAGAATGAGCTTAGAAAAACCGTAGGGAAAAGTGTGAACACTAAGTTTACAAAACCATCAACCTTGGGGAAGCCAATTTCTCATCCCACTAGAGACCTGTCCATTGTTAGGCAGCCTACTGCATTTATATCTGAAAGAACAAAATCTTTAAAGACAAGGCTTGCCTCCCAAGTTGATGCGATACAAGTTTTGTCACAACCAGTCACTTCACCTGAGTTGCCTATGAATAATGCTTCTAGTTCCGTTAACCCTCAACAAGTAGCTACTTCTACTCCCAACACCTCTAGGATTGTTCGAAAATAGTATCAAAACCAAGCATTAAAATCCAGAATTCATATGACATGAATGACTTATGGAAGAACTATTATCTAGAAGAAGCTAGGAAAAAGGCACAGATTCGAAAAGACGGAATTTTAGGTGCAAGACCTAGGGTGATGAATTCTACGAGATTTCAAGACACTGCTAGTAGTAGTAAACCATTACCTAGGAACACTCAAAAGACTAGGGATTGGCTTGCATCTAAGAGTAGTTATGTGAATAAGAATTCTAGGCATGTAAAAAACTAAACTAGAAATTCTGAGTCTTTTCCGAATAAGAAACATTTTCCTAATTCACATGCTAAGGTACAATCCACTAAGACTACCAACATGGCTAAGGTTCAACATGTTATGAAGCAAAACAAACCTAAAACTTCGCCTAGATGGATCTCAACTGCTAAATCTTTGGAGTCTAGGAATAACGATAGGTCTTCCACTGTGCATAAGAATATCAGCAATCCATAAGTGGATACCGTCTGGTAGAATGTTCAAGGATGTTGGACTTAGGTGGATACCTACCGGAAAGCTGTTTACCGATAGCAAAATCAAGGTTGACTGTGAAACCCCAAAGGGTTTGGATACTAATGTCACTAACCAATATATATGCAATCAAGCTTGTAATGTTAGTGCAGGTAGTCCTTACTCGGTTGCAGATACTTTGATCCTTCACTACATGGACTGGCTTAAAGTATGGATAACAAAATGATTGATATCTCATAACTCACGGGTTCAAGTAACTCAACCTTGATATTCAATCGGCAATGACTTCTGTTCACATCAGTTCAGGCCTTGTACTTCATCATTATGGCGTCTGCAGATAACACTTCAGGCCCCGTTCCTCAAAGAAAAGAAAGGCGTACAATTCAGTGCGTTTAATCTTCAGTTTAAAAGAAATTCTCTCAAGAATGACCATCCTCATCTACATTCTCCATAAATGAGCTTCATGTGTTTCCCATGCTCATTCAGTCATCAAGTGGATCTACGTTCATTGGAGTATATTCTTATTCACTTGTTCAAATCAAAAATGGCAACGTCAGATGCAATTTTTGAGGGGGAGAAGTGTGAATAATGGTCATTCCATTACGAATGATCCACATCAATGTGAATAATGGAATAACACAAGATGATCTACATGTTGATGGATGGTTGTATAATGGTCATTCGCCTAATGTTCCACTTACTAAGGATATCTGGGAGGTATTGTTTGGGTAAATGTTTCAACCTATGTTTGATGAATACTTCCAACCTTCAACGAATGTTGATCATCCAGTTCCTGAAGCTCTTGCTCCGGTTCCTGCTGACTCAACTGGTTCTCCATCCAAGAAGTACAACTCAAACTACTTGAGAAACCCAATCTCCAATTATTCCTCAAGGCGTTGATATTGTCTATCGTAATATTGCAGTTGCACTATTGAATAATGATCCGCTCTTTGGTATTCCTTTGCCAAATCTTCACAGATTATTGTTCATGAATAATGATCCGCTCTTTGGTATTCCTTTGCCAAATCTTCACGGATTATTGTTCCTCTCATTGTGCACGCTATAAATCAACCACATGAACATTAAAGAAAATGACTACCTCATCCACTCGAAGACATTATTGGTGAATATTCTAGATCAGTCTCTACATGTATACCTTTAGGAAGAATGCATTAATGTTGAGGAATCATTTGTTCCGGTTCAGTGGGTCAATGTACATCCGATTGTATGTTTATTCACGTGTTGGGCATTTGAAACAAGTTGATTACTTCGGAGTTAATCATTTATCACCTATTTGAGATTGAAGTTGACCTTCACAAAGGCGTGTTCTTATTTGATAACTTGCTCAGGCTTAAGAATTTGAGTTGAAGACTTGGTTTATCTAGTTACGAGCAGTCGGGGTGGATGGTTGAAGACCTGGTTAACTATCACTATTAAGAGTTACGTTGTTTTACTCAGTGTCATACGCAGATGACGGTGTGGATAATCGCAAGAGGTGTTAATGTCTCATATTGTGTTTGAGTAGTGAGTACTTAGAGATTTGCTTGAAGCATAAATTCTCGACACCGTTCTTCCATCATTAGGTGCAAGCTTAAGATACAAATGTGCGGAATTCGACTTCAGTTTCAAGTTTGGTATATCGGGTTTTTCTTCTTCAGATGTCACTTCAAATTGTCTACATATGGCTTGATAAAGATAGTCAGAGAGAGTTTCCGTAGCAGTTGATTCTCACAGGATTCATTTGATCTATTTTTTTGTTCTTCTCTACTTCAAGAATATTTGGTATGTATAATACTATAATGTGTTGTTGATTCTGAGGTATCAAAACCAGCAAGGGGGAAGGAGACATACATTTAAACACACAACGAGTACATGTGATGAACTTAATACTTCTTCTCTATTGAAGTAATCCCGGGAAAGACAAATGTCATAACTGTAGAGAAACTCAGTGTTTAACTCGCAGCCTTTGGTGTGTTATTCCAACTATTTGGGGAAGGATGTATTATTCTAACCATTTGGGGGGAAGTGGTCTTTGGATACTTTTGGTATGTGTTAGCTCAGCTGTCAGTGGGAAGAAATATGAGAAGAATGTTTGGAGCGTGAGATGATATTGCTTATCGACATCTTCTATATGATTTATGGAAGTGCTTCCGGTTATTGCTTCATGTACACAATGTAATGATGATTCCGATGAGATCGCAACCATCAGGAGAGAGATATGTTTACATCAAGGATAATCAGTGACTCAACATGTTACTTGGATGTCATCGTCTCTACTCTTGTTGGGTACATGTGTACATTATGGGCTGATTGGTTATATGTTAGATAACTGGAATGCATTTGGTGAAATGAAGATGTTGATATATTGTTCTCCCGAATAAATAACTGCTCAAACTCGAAGAGTAATGTATACATCGGGGACGCACAACAGGTTCACGTGATCGAGATTAATCATGTATTCCAGGGTTTGATAACCGCAGAGATGATCCGTGTTAACTTGTTATTTCGTTGTTATCGTCTTCTTCGGGTTCTTGAGCTTCATACAATTAGACTGTTTGCTTCACTTCATCATCTGGGGGAAATGGTCCTAATTCAAAGATTGTCGGTTTGGGGGGAAGCTACCAAAGATTCACATTTAGAAGGCTCATGTTCAGACGATTTTCTTAGAAGCCTCGAATGCTTTGGTAGTGAAAGTTTAAGAGATGTTGATTTCTTTCTTCTACAACGTGTTGAACGATATCCTTATCTCGGTACTCATTTCATCATCCTCTTAAACTAAATTATCTTCTTTGTAAATATTTATTAAAAAGCAAAACACAAAAATGTAAAATCAACATAAAGAAAATAGAAAAATATAAAACCTACAAAATCCCATAAAAATCGGAAAATTTGAAAAATACCAAAAATATTGTTCTCTCAAGACATGTCTTCTGGTATCGATAACATCTACGGTCTTAGAAATGTCATTCAATAATGCACGGGACTTTAGATGAAGTTCGAGCAGAAGGTGTAAATACGTTTTCCAAAACATGTCTCAAAATATGGCTTGCAGTTACTTCAGACTGTAACCCGTGCTTAAACCATGGCTTGCTATTATTTCAGATAGCAACCCGCTCTTCAAAAGGGAAAGTGCTACGCTTAAGCAATTTTCATAAATTTTGTGCACTTATCCAAAAACGATTTCAGGAAAGCATGTCGTCAAAAGGACTGCTGTTCCTACTCAAATGTTTTTCTTTCTAAAATTATTCAGAAAAATATTTGTTTTACAAAATGGTGGAAAATGAGTTGCTTTAAAATCAATCAGACTTGAATTTTTCAAAAATTTTGGAAACTCAATCCATGACTTCAGCGCTTTTAAAACTTTTCATAAAATGAGTCATTGATTGAGGGGGAGAATGTTTTCAAATTTATATCATCTAACGGGCTTATATAATCATCCTATGTGCTTATCAGAAAAAGATACTTGCCTATGTTATAATTGTTAGGATTAGATGACTATAGTTTGATAAACACATTATTCCCATGCTTTGCATGATCTGTTTGATATGTTGGATTGACTTGTATTAGTCGATTGATGTTTGGGTGATGTCGACCACCATATATCTGTCCACTAGCGTATGCAGATAAAATGGTATATAAGAATGTTCCCGATCCGGATCCCACAAATGAAGATGATTGGATGCCGAAAGGAAAGGGTACCTATTTCTTGGGTCGACAAAAGAAGAAATGGAGCTTAATTGGATCTCTCTATGGATAGTTGGCACGATAGATGCAACTTGAGAGGTCTCACTGCATCAGCAGATGGTTTTCTTCCAGCCCTACAGCAACAACTGAAGCAGCTTGTGTTTTTCTCCACCTAACGTATCTTTGTGCAGGACAAGTAGTGGATGATACCATTTTTAAACAATTTTGAAAACATTGTTTTTGAAAATGGAAAAATATTTGTTTGAAAATAAATCGGACTTAATTTTTGAAAATCAACCGGATTTCATTTTGTTAAAATATAAGTCACTCAATCAACGACTACGGTCATCGATTGAGGGGGAGAGTGATTTCAATCTTAAATATTTTCAAATGATATTTCATCAAAAAGTCCGTTTGTACGTTATAAAGTGGTGATCTAAAGATTTAATGTTATGTCATGGTATGATTTTCTTTAAAACTCAAAGATCTTTCAAAATGAATTTTTTTCTGTTCTTGTTTGATTATGAAATTGTTTTATTTTACTTAAAGATCTCTTAAAACTATCATACCTGACACTAACAATCTTTAATGTCTTATATTGATCCTTATCAGCTATTTTTAAAATTAAATCCAGCCACGTCTCTCCCCAAATTTTTATAAATAATTTAAATCAATTGGGATCACAAATCTCAAATGGTTTGAAATTTTTGATCGGAGGAGAGATTGTGATTTAAATCTCAAACCTGTTTTAATTGAATTGGTTTTAGTCCTTTAAAGGCACTCTTGCCTCCATGTGCCAAACGATTTAAATATATGATGCACATGATTGAGGAGGAGCATTTATCCAAAAACAAGATGAGTATTTAAACCTGGCCACATTTTCTCCCATGTTTTCTAAACCTAATTAAATTACTTGGGATCCAAAATCTCAAAGGGTTTGATACTTTTGATCGGGGGAGAATTTGTGATTTAATATAAAATCTGATAAAAGATGATCGTTTTGATTCAATTGTGCAGGCTACTCTCTCATATGTGCTAAACGCTTTCGAATCTCGAATCACATATTGAAATGGAGCATTTCAAAAGAAAATAAACTTTCAAGGTACAAAGATGTCTATGTTTCAACATAAGTACCTTGATTGATTTTCTAAATGGTTTCTAAATGGCTTGTGTGATCGTGAAAGTACTTCAAAGAACTCTTTCCTCTATGTGTTAAATGATTTCAAATAACCAACGCACATTTTGAGGGGGAGAATTTACCAAGAAAATCAAAAGGCTTTTTATATGGAAATTGTGATCAGAATATATTTCAATGAACTCTTGCCTCCATGTGCTAAACAATTTCAAAATCATATGCACATGTTGAGGGGGAGCATTTCTAAATGGTCAAAAACAATTAAGGTACAAAATGCTTTGATATTATATCACAAGTCCCTTGATTAATTTTCCAAATGATTTTTCAATTGGTTTCGAGAAGGAATGAACTGTACCAAAAGACCGACCATCTTACTTTATGTATTGGAGTTATAAGGATGATAAGGTTAGGTATTAGTTCCCACGATCCAGCCAGAGCCAGAGGGATCTACCCAGGGACAATCCACTAGATAGTGTAGAAGTCCTTATGTATGATGAAAAAAGGAGAAAAGTGAGAAATAGGAAGAGTGCAGACTGAGATAGAGCTAGAACTGGAATAAACCCAACAAGGTTCTAGTAATGAAGTCTCGGTAAGCACTGAAGGGGTTGAAGAATGATAAAGAATGAATGTGAAAAGGGTGAAAAGAAATAGCCCTCCAATAATTCAACCTTAGGGCAGAAACCGGGTTCAATTCATATGCTACTGGTGGTTACTAAGGTAACACCGGTATTGAAGACAAGACATCATGGACCCAGTGACGCACTGCACTAAACTTCCCAAGCCACTCAAGTTCCTCTTAAAAGGACTTGTTTCATTCTCACGGGGAACCTACATAATCTATCGACTTTCTCTTAGAGATGGTTGATATTGAAGAAGGAGACCCTCTCCCTAGTCTCCGGCATAGGAAACCAGAATGCACAATTGAGTCTAGAGCCAATAGATCATCCACTATATCTCATTAGGACACAAAATTAATGAAGACTTGCTGTTTCACACAATGTGGAAAGTGAGTATATATTGAGAGTCCTACGCATTATCCTTGTGGTATTGCCAAAACATCCGAGTGATATGTAAAAGTATTCACGATGAAGATGGAAATCCTTCTAGAGCCAACATCAAACAAGCTCTTGGTGGGTGACATGTGAGATCTTTTATAAAGATCAAACTTGTGACAAATGGATAGAAATGATGGGGCGATTCACTCGTGAATCAACCTTGGTCCAGGAAATGAATTGACGAATACTTTTGAAAAAACCATTCGATGTGCAAATCTTCTTTTCTCTAGCACATCGAATGTGTATTCATTTTCAAACACAAAAAGTATTTCTGATTGAAAATTGATTTTTCTCATAAAACTTTCGTCGTATTGCAAAACTCTTTCTCTTAAGCAATACGCGATTGTTTTCAAATCAATTTTTTCATCAATCAGTGAATCTCAATTCGCTGGTTCACTCACTCCGTGTTGTCTACTTTGGGACGCTCCGGTTTGAGAACGGCTAGATCAAGCTGCGAAACCCTGTCAAGGAGATTCTTAGGAATCCTACCTAATCACAGGCACTATTTATACTGATCAACGGGGAACCGTAGTTCTTGCAACTGTATTCAACGAAAGTGAACAAAGACACTTTCGTGTGTTTTATTGCTAATTGTTGTTTGCAGGAACATCGGACGGTTGCAGCAGATCGATATTGAGAAGTCAATTCATAACCGCATGCTCATAGCATTCATACTTAATTGAAGAAAATCATGACCATCAAAGACATACAACAAAGATGCTTCCGCTACTCTGATGAAAAGATTTCATGATCCATACAGTGTGAGCATGTCGGTCCAAAAGTCACAACATCACATGAAGGCAACACAATAAAGGGTGATCCAGAGATTTACTGTGGCTGATGATCTCAAAGAAAGCTCAAAGATCATCAAGACGTGGATCAGTTAAAGGCCTCCACTGAAAGTACAAAATAATCGGACTATGAAGAGTCACTACTCAAGCACAAAGATTGCGGAATTGAAGAATTGAAGTCTACAAGCTCAGAACTGAAGACAAAATAGAATGCTAGGATTCAAAATGTAAATCATGGGGTGACCTCCCTTAGGGGGAGATTGTTAGGAATTGGAAATTCCATAGTGAAGTGTCGGTCACCCCAACTCTAGTCTAGCATATGTTAGCTCGTAGACTTTACGTTATTTACTAGTTTATTAGTTAGTTATTAGCTTAGTTTAGCTTAGAGTAACACCGTGGAGGAAGGACGGGTCTTTACCCACTGTATGCCTGTTGGAATCACTCCTAAACTATAATTCAAGTGTTAGTTATTCTTATGTAATAGGTAGCTTATTATGGCCTTTATGTTTGTTATTAGCCTTAAGCTTATGTAGAAGGCCCATGAGCTTAGGCCCAAGTCCATTAAAGAAAGGATGGAAACTAGGAGTGTTGCCCTAGCTTTCCTCCTATAAATACCTTATGTAAACCCTCACTTGAGGGTTGGTTGTTCAAGTTTTTCTCTCATCACATACTCTACGCCTAAACCGTCTTTACTATCGTGTGTGTGTGTTTGGATCTTGTTCAATCGCCTTTATCTCCTTCTTGTAAGCTTGTGTTGTAAAACTAGTGACCTAACAGTGGTATCAATCGCCTAATAGTTGGGTGAACGTATTGTTTGAAGTGAGTTTTGGTCTCACGCTTAACGTACGGTACCATACCTTTGGTTTGCTTAAAAACGCATTTTTTACACTTTTTAATCCAAGATTCTTGTCCTTTCAACGTTATAAGGTGTTAAACTTACTGTTTTTGGCAAAAAGTTTGGAACTTTATGTGTGGATCATTGTTTTTCTACTTGTTTTTGTACGAGGGTTAAGTCCTATGCATAACTGTTTTAAGAGCTTTGGATCATCAAGTTTCACACTTTTGTGTCTTTTGGTGTTATTGAAGCTATTTCATCACACAAAAATTGGTTTAGAAACAACTTTGAGCAAAATCATATTTACGAGTAATCCTACGCGTAGCAAAACCCTAAAACTACGCGTAAGTCTTTCCTTGGTTTGATCTTCGTTTTCGTGGTTTACTCCGTGTTTTCTTGCTTGGATAAGCCTGAAAATACGTCGACTTTGGATATCTTTTGCACTGTGAAGTGTAAAAGATCACTTGGGATAAAACCCTAAAATTACGCATAAGCATAAGCTTACGCGTAGAAATCCTACGCATAAGATTTTTCTTACCCCTAAGCATAGTCTTACGCATAAGATAATCCTACGCCTAACTTTCTACGCCTAACTTTTGTCTACGCATAACTTTAGCGTCTTTTCCCTACTTACGCGTAAGCTAAATCCTACGCGTAACTTCTAATTGTTATGCGTAACTTTGGTGTTTTTACGCATAAGTGCTACTTGGATAATTGTGATTTCTACGCCTAAGGACACTTCTTCAACAAAGGTTCATTCGACTATAAAGATCCATTTTTACCAACACAAGTTTTCAACATGTCACAACCACCATACTCTAACTATTTCCCTTACACTTATCCTCAATGACAACAACAACTAAGTCTACAACATCAACAATGGAATCAACAACAAGCAATTTATCAACAACAATTTAATCAACAACATACTCCACAACTTGGAGCAATTCCTCCACCACAAATGGTTCAAACACCGCCAAGTCTTCAAGTTCAACCCTACACAAATGACTTCAATCAACATCCATCAAGGAACACTATGAAGGAACCCACTTGGTTTGCAAAGATGTGTGAAGCTTTAAGCAGCCAACAATCAATTCATGAGGCTGGATCACTTGATAGACCTCCATTGCTCACTCCAGGAAACTACGATCAATGGGTGATAAGGTTCTTTAGGTTTTGTGATATGAAGAAGCCACATGGAAAGTTCTTAAAGAAGGTTATCTTGGAAGGTCCATTTGAGATGCCTACTATCATTGTACCCGGAGATCCAAATGCCATTACACCAAGAGATGAACAAACGAACATTGCTACTGTTACAGACTTGAATCCTCAAGAACTTCTACACTATGAAGCAGATGAACTTACAATGGAATATATCCTCTTAGGATTACCAAACCCAATTCTTCGTAGTGTTGATGCTCAAAAGACTGCACAGAAAATGTGGGATCATATTCGTCTTCTTATGGAAGGATCGGTACTCAATCAGGAGGATTTGGAATCCAAAATTTACTTGGCTTATGAACACTTCATTATTGAACCTGGAGAGACACTAGAGTCCTATCATCATCGTTTTTAGACATCATCAATGATTTGGATAAACACAACATCATCATGCCAAGAATTGAAGTGAATACTGAGTTCCTGAGTAGTCTTGGTCCTGAATGGGAGAAGTATGTCATTTTTCTCCGTCAAGCGAAGAATATGCATCATTCTACATATGGATTGTTGTACGATTACTTGAAGCCTCATGAAAAGGAAGTTGATCGGGAAAGGATTCTCCGTGCTCAAATTGCTCCACCTACACATCCGGAAAATCAACAACTTGCCTTATATGCTCAACAAAGTTATCCTCCTCAACAAGCAACTCAACCAACTGCCTCAGTCACACCAAACGATCACTCACAGCAACCTCAACAAAATCAATTGGTTCCTTACAACAACAACAATGATCAAGCACATCATAGTCAAACTAATGAGGAATCCGATCCGTTCGAAGCATTGCAACAGGGATTTGTTATGATTGCTAATGCTTTTAGCCGTTATACAAACAAATCCAACAATCGTATTCGCTCCTCATCCAATACACGAAATCAGGCTGTTGTGAACAATGGACGAGTTGAAGTTCAGAATCGTGGTTATGGTCGTCAAATGGGAGGTGGTCAAGGGTTTAATGCTATGGGTAGGAATAACAACAGAGCTCAAGTGGTGGAACAGGGAAATGCTCAGAATGGGTTGAATGGTCTTCGATGCTACAACTGCAATGAGAAGGGACACCTGGCTAATGCATGCCCAAAGCCAAGGACTAGGGGCAGTGCTTATTTCAAAGAGGCTCTTCTTTTGGCTCTTAAGGATGAAGTTGGTGGATCTCTCACAAACAAAGAACAGAGCTTTATGGCAGATGCAGACTCAGATGATGATATGGAGGACTTGCAGGCCAATGCAGCTGTTATGTTGATGGCTAATATGCATGAGTTACACATAAGTGAAACAGGCCCAGTGTATGACACTGATGGCTTGTCTCAGGTACCCGAACAAACCATCATCATATCTGAACTAATATCTCCGCCAATATCTGAATCCGGAACGGCTCAGACTGTTCAAAATGAGTCATCTACATCTCATTCTGATGATTTTCAAATAAACCCTGTAGTTACATTTGACGATCAAGATGACCTTATGGTTTCATTTGATAATCAAATTGACTCCGTGGTTGTACTTGAGGATCTAAATAATGATCATGTTGTGACTCACGTTGAACAAGCCGAACTGTTGCCTCATCCAGATTTTGCTCGTTTAATTCAAGACCATCAAATCAAAATGGAGGAATGTTATGCATTAAATAAGGAATTAAAAAGCAAAAATGCACTGTTAACCAAGGATTTTGAATGCTTACAAATGCAACTCAACTTTTTCAAAACTCAAGAAAACCATGAAAAAGGTTTTGAAGCCGCTTTTGCTAAATCTCATCAAAACGAAAAATATTTAGAGAGACAGATGCGTGATCTAGCCGCTTCGAAGAATGCTTTGTTGTCTGAAATAGAACAACTGAAACATGAACATAAAAAGCAAATTAACGCTCTCACCTTGGAAAATCAAAAAGCTAAGGCTGAGTTGTTAACTTGTCAAAACAGTTCTCCGCTTACAAAAAGCATTCAACGAATCGGGTAGATGACCTTCTTAAAGAAATTATCGGCTTGCAACACAAAATTAAAGAGTTTAAAACTGTTGTTGACAAACATGGTGAATCAGTAACAGCTATTGAAAAGTTTACTTTAAAACCCAATCCAAAAGGATATGGACCAAATCTAGCTGATTACAAACCAAAGCTTTCACTAAAAACATTCAAACCAAATCCTGAAGTTTCCAGTGCAGAATATAAAATTAATGATACTGTTATGAGTGTTGTTGAATATCATCGTCAAGAGGAATTAGATGCAAAAGACGAGAGTCGATCAAAATAAAAAACTGTTGTTTACAACAAACCTTTTAATTATTCAAAACCGGTCACTTTCGTCACACCAACGGATTCTTCTAACACACCAAGGGTTATCATCAAAACACATGAGTTTTCTAATGTTAATCCCCAACCAGATTATGCACAAACTTATGGTCCTTTACCTTCCATCAGTGAAGTAAACTCAAAACCTGAAAATCGAAAAATTCTTAGATATTTTGACATTTTCATGGCTGACCTCAAAATTTTACAACATGAGATAGAATATCGTTCTGAAATCAAAATTGATCATTTTCAATCGCCTCTGGCGCGAGAACAAAGAGACATTTTTCAGAAAAATCTTTTACCTAACGTTAAAAATTTGAAAAGTTGTACATTAGCTTGGGAAAAGGATTTTCATAAGGAACTTGGAGTGATGAAGGTTGTTTTCGAGAAAACTGAAACATCTATTTCTAATACTAAATGAAAAAAGAAAATGTTGAGAAAAGATGTTGATCGACTCTTGAAAGATGTTATATGTGCTGATATCCATAATGTTGTGTTACTCCATTCTTTGCCACATGCATCTGATTATATCTCTGCTGATAATGTTGACTCTGTGGTAACTGTTGAGAATACTGATAAGATGCTTCAAATCGAGTCTTTAAAAGCTGAAAATGAACGATTACTTAACGAACTTTACAATGCAAAACGTCGTCTTAATTGGTGTGAAAAAGATATTCACAATCAACAACTTGGTTTTCAAAAGAAAATCGCTCAGTTGCAAACAAAATCTTTTGATCCTAAAATTGAGCAACTGGATGATCAAAACGTGTCTTTCAAAAGTCAAATCTCAAAATATGAACAAGAACTTGTAAAAGTTAAACAGGAATATGGTGTCATATTTGATTTACTCAATAAGACTCGTCATGAAGCATCCAACGAACTTGATCACTATCTTGCTCACACTAGAGAAGTCATGAATTTTGCTGGTAATATTCGTTCTGAAAATCAAGATTTGATTCACACTATCTCTAAGTTAAGAGAAATGTTAGGAAAGTATGAACAACTTCCGCCAACCATCATTAAGATATTAGCACCAGTAACACTTAGTAATCATGCACCTAGAATCCCTACTGCCAAATCACAAGTTGCTAACGTGCTTCCTTCTACTGAAACAGGAATAGTTGCTTCTTTTCCAAATGTTCGCACTTCACAGCCTAGGAGCACTCAATCGAAGAATAGGAAGTTGCAACCTAAGAAAAGATCAATAAGGAATGCTAAAGTATAAGAACACCCTAGGACTATGAATAAGACTCACGTTGCTTCCACTATAGATATTGCGTCTGGAAAATTTAATAGAAATAGTGATGTAACGAATGCTAAACCGTTAAGTACTTTTGATATTCAGTCTGATGCACCTTGTGTTATTTGTCGTAAAAGTATGAATTCTGATTGTCATGACAAATGTGTTGCTAAAGCTATAATCTCTCGTTTACGGAATCCTAAGAATTGGAATACCTCTAGGCCAACTAATCATTCTAAGTCTCTGCTTGGTAGACCGCCCTCTTTAGATTCTACGTCATGCGTGGTTGTCCCTGTAGCTCCAGTTTCACCTCCTAAGAATGTAGTACCACCTAGTGCATTCACAAAGACTAAAGCAAACAGTAGTTATAGATGGCAGAAATGGATATATAACACATTAGGATTTAAATGGATGCCTAAAGTTATTAATGTGCGTATGTCTACTATCACTGCTTCGGAACCCTCTAACATTTCGGGCTCCACATCTACTTCTATTCCATCTGTGTCGTCTGTGTGTAATGCAGGTGATACAGATCATTCTCTGGATTGTTGATAGCGGATGTTCCCGACACATGACAGGCAACCTTAAACTGTTATCAAACTTTATTGCAAAGTTTATTGGCACTGTCAGGTTCGGGAATGATCACTTCACAGCTATCATGGGCTACAGAAATTATGTCAATGGGAACATCGAAATCAGCAGGGTTTACTATGTGGAAGGCCTCGGTCACAATCTGTTTTCAGTAGGTCAGTTTTGTGATGGAGATTTGGAGGTTGCTTTCCGGGAGAAAACTTGTTTCATTCGTGATCTACAAGGAAATGACCTTATGTCTGGCTCGCGTAATTCTAGTCTCTACACTATCTCTATGCAAGACATGGTTGCTTCATCTCCCATCTGCTTACTTTCAAAGGCAACATCAACAAAATCCTGGCTATGGCACCGTTGTCTCTCACATATAAACTTTCAAACCATCACCAACCTTGCTCGACACAAACTAGTTGAAGGTCTCCCACGATTCCGGTATTCAAAAGATCACCTTTGCTCAGCTTGTGAACAAGGAAAAAGCACTCGTGCTCATTTTCCTTCAAAGGTGGAACAGAGCTCTCAGCATGTGCTTCATCTTCTTCACATGGATTTGTGTGGCCCAATGCGCGTGCAAACGATCAATGGCAAACGCTACATCTTAGTAATTGTTGATGACTACTCACGATGGACTTGGGTATATTTTCTTCGAAGCAAAGACCAAGCTCCACAAATGATCATCACCTTTCTCACAAAAATTCAAGTTCAGCTCCGGAACACCGTCCGCCAAATAAGAACAGACAAAGGAACTGAATTTGTTAACCAAACCCTTCATGAATTTTATGAGAAAGTGGGAATTCAGCATCAAACATCTATTGCACGTACACCGGAACAAAACGGAGTTGTTGAAAGACGAAACCGAACGTTAGTGGAAGCTGCAAGAACAATGTTAATCAATGCTAAACTTCCAGATTACTTATGGGCAGAAGCTGTATCTACTGCATGCTATACTCAAAACCGTTCTATGATCACAAAACGCCACAACAAAACACCTTTCGAGCTTGTCCACAACCATAAACCGAATCTCAAACACTTTCATGTATTTGGATCCCTTTGCTATCCGAATAATGATCGTGATGATTTTGGAAAGCTTAAAGCCAAAGCCGACATTGGAGTCTTTATTGGATATTGTGAGAATTCTAAAGGTTACCGGATCTGGAATCGTCATACAAAACAGGTGATGGAAATGATTCATGCTCATTTTGATGAACTCACGGAGATGGCTTCTGAGTATAACAGCTTAGAACCCGGTCACAACCGTTTAAACTTCCATCAACCCCCATCATCAGCTGAACAAAGTCCCCAGCTCACTCGTCAACAAATGGAAAGGTTATTTGCTCCGCTGTTCAGTGACGATATTGATGAACGTGCTCCAGGTGTATCCGTTGTTTCCGCTGCTCAACCTGATAATATTCCTATACCTGATACACCTGCTACAACAACTACTGTTGAAGATGCACCTACACCAGTTGACTCCACCACAACAGTTGAACACACCGCTTCCAACAATGATGAACCAGCTGATGATATTCTAAATGAAGTACCCCCACCTGCATATTTTGATCCAAATGCGTTCTTTAACCCGTTTGCTAATGACACTGCTGCACCTGATGTCGCGGAATCATCAACAAACCATTTGAATCCTCAGAATCTGCACAATGTATACCAACATCAACCCTCTACACATCGATGGACAAAAGACCATCCTCTGGCTAATATTATTGGCAACCCGAATCAACCAGTCGTTACGAGACAACGTCTTCACACAGATGGTGAACATTGCATTTATGCACTCACTGTCTGCCAATCTGAGCCTAAAAACATTAAAGACGCAATGACAAAAGACAACTGGATTGAATCCTTGCAAGAAGAACTCAACCAATTCAAACGTCTTGAAGTATGGGAACTGGTTGAAAGACCAACAGGGGTCTACGTCATTGGTCTCAAATGGATTTGGAAAAACAAATTGGATGCTGAAGGGAACGTAATCCGAAACAAGTCACGTCTAGTTGCTAAGGGTTATCGTCAGGAAGAGGGAATAGACTTTGAAGAATCTTTTGCTCCGGTTGCTCGTCTTGAGGCTGTTCGGATATTTCTCGCGTTCGCGGCTCATATGAATATGACGGTCTTTCAGATGGATGTCAAAACTGCGTTTCTCAACGGACAACTGAAAGAAATGGTTTATGTCAGCCAACCCGAAGGATTCGTTGATCTAGAGTTCCCGAACCATGTCTACAAACTGAACAAAGCTCTTTATGGTCTCAAACAAGCCCCTTGGGCATGGTACGATAAGCTATCATCTTTCCTCACTGCTAATAATTTCACCAAAGGTTCGGTTGACCCAACTCTTTTTATACAATATCACGGGGCACATATCTTAATTGTTCAAATTTACGTGGATGACATCATTTTTGGGTCTACACATAAAAAGTTTTCAATCGCTTTTGCAAAACTAATGAAGAAAATTTTTGAAATGTCCATGATGGGTGAACTTACATTCTTTCTAGGATTACAAGTTCATCAATCACCCCGTGGTATTTTCTTGAGTCAGTCCAAATATGCCCTTGAATTGTTAAACAAATTTGGAATGAAAACCTGTGATACTTATGCCACACCAATGACTCATACCAAGAAGCTAGACGCTGATTTACATGGGAAATTAGTGGACCCTAACAAATACCGAAGTATTATTGGGTCTCTCATGTATCTAACAGCTAGCAGACCTGATATTGTATTTGCCGTTTATCTATGCTCCCGTTATCAGTCGCGACCAACTGAAACCCACCTCTCTGAGGCTAAAAGAATCGTCCGATACATCAAGGGAACCATTAACTTGGGGATCTGGTATCCGAAGGATTCTGGTTTTGAACTAATCGCTTTTTCAGACGCTGACCACGCAGGATGCTTAGACTCAAGGAAAAGTACTTCAGGAGCTCTACAATTTCTTGGTGATAAACTGGTGTCTTGGCAATCAAAGAAGCAGGATTGTACATCGCTGTCATCAACCGAAGCAGAATATGTAGCCATGTCCGCGTGTTGTGCTCAAGTTATATGGATGAGAACACAACTCAAAGACTATGGTTACGTATTTGACAGAATCCCGATGTACTGCGACAATCGGAGTGCCATTGCGATCTCGTGCAACTCAGTTCAGCACTCGAAATCAAAGCACATCGATCTTCGCTATCATTTCATCAAGGACCACGTGGAACAGGGTACAGTTGAATTATACTTCGTGGGTACAGAATACCAATTGGCAGATCTTCTCACCAAAGCCTTGCCTCCCGCTAGGTTTAATGAGTTGGTCCACCGGATTGGTATAAGGTGTTTGACTCAAGAGGAATTGGATGACCTCCTAAAACAGTCTTAAAAACCTGTCAAACACCAAATCTCTTTTGTAAATAATTTTTCAAAAACAAAATACAAAAATATAAAACCTGATAAAACAACAAAAATATTCTTCTAATCTAATTTTCTTTCAACATGGCAAGTACATTTCTTCCATCAACACTTTAATCTTTCAAAATTCAGTATTTTTCCGAACAAGTGTTGAGGGGGAGAAAAGTATCACTTAACTGTTTCAAAACATCTGTGTACATGCATGTTATCATATCCCAGTTGGTTATCTTATCAATGGTGGTAAATTTTCTGGTTCACTGACACTCCTCGGACTAAAATTAATAACCTTTCAATATTTCTTAAGTCGAGGGGGAGTGTCGTCAAGTTTCTTTCTTAAAATCTTTGTTTGGTAACCAAAATGGAAGTTAAATGGCTTTGTATGTAAAAGGAAAAGGTGGAGGGACCAAAACTATCAAAATGTTAAAGTTATTTTAATAAAACACCTCCCACCTAACTTTTTCACTTCACATTTAATACTCTCAACCAAAAAAAAAGATCCTACGCCTAAGAATCAATTGACAAATCCGTGCTTTTGATCATCATTTTGTAAGTGATTTCGTGTTTACAACATGGTTTTAAGCAATGATTTTGAATTTTTCAAAAATCCAACGGTTAAAACGTTGTATAATCTTGTTTTTGTGGTCTACGCGTATGTGTATGATCACATGATCAAAATTGTGTGTTTATGGTTAAAAGGATAGTGTCAAAACGTTTCTAATACTTCAATGATATCGTTTTAATCATCAAAACTCGCCCAGAATCACGAATTGAATGATTTATGAAATTAGGGTTTATGAGTGGTTTTGGGTATTTTCAAATGTGAAGGTTCTTGGTCAAAAAGATTATTGTGTGATACTCATATCATGTTGAATTAAAGGTTTCCAGGCTCTATAACCACCCAGAAACTCTCATTGATTAAAAATTGGATGTTAGGGTTTAAAGTTCTTGCGTTTGGGTATTTTTGATTCACCACGATTTAGATGTTATAACTCCGTTATTAAACTCTCATAACATCAATGACCTACTGATGAGTGTGTAAAAACTCATCATTTTTGGTCAAATCTGAACTGCAAAACATTTAAAAACACTCAGAAATGCATCAAAATACTGAAAATATCTCAAAATTGTGTATTATATGTTTCAGATGCAAAATTATTGAAAACAAATGAAAAACGAACAAAGTTTGCATAATTGGCAGTTTCAGTCCCCCAGCTTTCAAAAAAAATGGCAAAACAAGTCCCCGGGATTTTTAAAAAAATGGAAAATGTTATTTATGGCCCTTGGTTAATAAAAGTTTATCATTTATGGTCCTTATAACAATTTTTGGAAAACTACAATTTTAGTCCCTCAAGTTTCACAACTGGCAAATATGATCCTTGGATTATTTGAGATGGCAAGAAAGGCCCTTGGATTATAGTTTCAGAATGCACATGTATGGTCCCTGAATTTTCAGTTTTGGCTATATTGGTCCCTCTAGTACCATTTGGATCCATATCAAGTCCATGTCCAAGTCCTTTTAACCACTTAAACCCAAGCACAACATATACCCTACCCAAACCCAACACAAACCAGGCACAACAAATAAAAAAAAAAAAAAAAAAAAAAAAAAAAAACCTGACAATCCCAACCTTTCCCTGCCCACCTTTTCCCTCTACTTTTCTTCCTTCTCCTGACACACTCAACCTCCAGCACGCTTGTCTCCCCAGTTGACTTTCACCTCACACAAGAAAGGCAGCAAAAGGAAGAGAAGACACCAAGAAGAGACAAGAGAAGACCCCTAGAGCTTGTAGTATAAATGGAGTTGTATGCCAATTTATAAGACACGCAGTTAGTTTTTAGTTTTTTTTTTAGATTTTAATACCCCTTGTTTTAGTCTTAAAAAATTAGTCTTTGTTTCCTGTAATCTTCTTTTCAGTTAATGAAATAGTTCAAAGTTTATTTCTGCTTTCTCTTGTACAAGTCTTAGTGCTTATTTACTAGTCATCAAGTTTTATTAATAGTTAGTTAAATGGTCTTACAGTTATCACCTCAAAATTTCCAGGTTTCAAGTTTTTCTTAAGCTGCTTAAGTGGAAATCACAGCGTAAATGGACTGTGTGGGTCAAGGTTTTTAAAGAATCAAAGATCAGTTTTTACCCGTTTGACTTTTTAAGTCAAAGTCCTTTAGAGTTTATTAGTCCTTTTTACAAGCTTGCATGTTGTTTGAATAAGTTGTATAAGTATTAAGTTAAAAAAAAATAAATAAATAAAAAATTTGTCAAGTTTATTTTCGCATAAGAACAGCAGCAGTTGTTCTTCTCAAGTCTAATTTATAGCTTATTTTGCTTTAAAAGTCGAAAACTTTGGTTTTTCCTAGGTCTTGTTATACCTAACTCGGCATATATTTAGCTTGCTTGCATCTCAGTTATCCATAGCTTAGTATAATTCAAGTTGAAAACTACCTTTTGCAATTATTTGTCTGTTATGTCTTAGCATAAGATGGTCAACACCAGCTGATGACAGTTTCATTTTAAGCTGTTAAAAGCTCCCTCTTGGCCCCCAAATTAGTTTTTCTAAATCTCCACTGCACTAACTTTATTTTTGAAGCTTGACTTTGGTTTGGAGGCTTGGATTTCAGCTTATAAATAAGCTCGAACAGGCATCCCCAAGGCTGTTTTGAGCCTGCAAGTTCACCAGACAGGTCAGAGCTTTCTTTCATTTGTGCTTATCAGTCATAGGCTTTAGCTTATCCATGAATTTTAGAAGTTTATTAGTTAGGCTAGATTAGGAGTAATAGCTTTTAGCTTATTATAGGATATTAGCAGTTGATTCTAGAAACTTGTATACTTTAGATTTCCACTTTAGCTTTAGGACTCCTCCCTAGATTAGCTTATGCAAACTGCTTATCTCTTTTTATTGTAGCTTATCTCATTTAGTCCTAGCTTGTTTTCTGTCTTGATTGCCTGTTTGACCAATTGTTCTCACATAACTGATTTTTCTGTGGCTTATTTTGTGCTAAAAATTGATAAAGGTGTGTTTGGTTGGGCCCTGTCCAAACAGAAGCTGTGACATCAGCAGCTTATTAGCTTTTAAAGATTGTTCTTAGCTTATTTTTTTTTAGTTATAGCTAATTTTAGTTTCTCCTTTATTGCCTTCAAAGTTAAGTAGATTAGGAAGGGATTAGTTCTTTTTAGTTTAACTTTTTGGAGGTTTATTTTAGTTCTTTTTATGCCTTGACTGTCCTCACAACCAAGAACCAAACAGTCCCTTGTGGATTTGCTGAAAGAGTAAGCTGTTACAGCTTGTTGTGGTCTTTTTCAAGTCAAATTTGTGTTAGAAATACTTGAGTTAGTACTTAGATTAGTTTTTAAAAGAATAAATTAAATAAAATAAATAAGTACCAAAAACGTGGAGGTGGGATTCGAACCCAGCATCTCTTGCCTGCACACGCTCACAGCAACCCCACGCCATACCAACTGCTCTACTGAGCACTTTGTGTAATCTTTTAACTTAGCTTTGGCCTTAAAGGATATGTAGTGTTAAGTTAGGAAAAAAAAAATAAAAGAAGAAACAAGGAAAGAGTGGGACTCGAACTAGGGACCTCCAACCCAGCTCAGCCGCGCTCCAACACACCACTCCACTACCAACATGCCCTTGGGTCTTTTGTGTTTAAGTTTGCACCTTAATTATATTTAACCAATCTTTTAGTTTTTAGCTTAGTAACCTTTTTGCTTATTTAACAGCTTATTTCAACAAGCACTAGTGTAGTTTTTTATTTTTCTTAGATTCCTTGTTATTCAAAGTAGTTTTTGTGATTTTTTCAGATTTTTTTTAAAATGTTTAGTATTTTTAATTAATTAATTAGTGTAAAATAGTATTTAATTCATAATAAAAAATATAAAACTCAAAAAAATATTCCGCTTTTTCCTAAAATTTTCTTTTGTCATATAGTAAGTAAGAAAATTGTTTTCACACTCGTAGGACTTTTATTTTACAAATTTTACGTTTTTTCTTGCGCACTCGCGTAATTTTTATTTATAACGCACGTTTTCATTCTAGATCACGTTTTTAGATAATTTAGGTTTACGCTTTAATTAAAATAGTTAATTTAAATTATTTTGTTTTATAAATCAAGAAAAAATCACAAAAACATCATTTTGCAAATAGTGATAGCGTTTATTTAATATTTTTTTTATCTTTTTAACTTTCTTTCATTTGCATTTAAGCCCTTGTAGTTTATGTCCTTTTTCTGTAGTCATAGTAATTCACAATACTCTTTTCCGTTCAAATCTCCCGATCACTATTCGTTTGGTAATCCATTGCATAGCTCGCTGGGACATAACGACCCGGGGAAACACTATACTCCTCAGATCTTCATTGCATTCGTGCTTAAGCAGTTTTAAGCTGATTACGGTCTGCCATTCACAAGTGGCAGGCTTGAGTGATTTAGCTTGACTGTTTGGCACGCATCAAATTTTTGGCGCCGCTGCCGGGGAGCTGTGCTGATTATCTTCCGTCTAGCAGATTAGTGATTTGAATATTCACTCTTTGTCTATACCATCTGTATGTGTTTATATTTTCTTTTAAAAATCAAAAATCCAAAAAGATTTTCATTCTTTGTTTTTGCAATATGTTTTTCAAAAATACCAAAAATATTCATCTTCACCCTCTCACATCTTTGATTCTTCATCCCTACCCCTCTGAAAACCTTTGATTCTTTCTATGTCTTATCCTCACCCTCTTGGTTGTCAATGGTGTGGTGGTCCTTATAATGGTGGCAATTGCCCCAGTTGTGGCATGGTGGAATCAGGAAACGGGTCTGTCTATAACCAGGATCCCTATTCTTACCATAACACAACTGATTTATTCCATCAGCTACCACACTGTGAGACTCAGCAGTTTTACTGTTGTGAGTACTGTGGTGGTTCACACTCCAGTTCTGATTGTCAATCGGGAAACACGCTTGTCTATGAGCAGGTTCCTGATAACAATTATGACTACAACACATATGACTCACAGCCACATCAGTTTTACTGTTGTGAGTATTGTGGAGGTCCTCACTCTAGCTCTGATTGTCAAACAAGGAATCCATTTCCTTGTAACAATTACGACTCTTCGTATCATGACCAACCTCTACAATACCAAATGAATCAGGCACCACTTCAGCCTGAGCCACTTCCTCAAAATCTTCTCCTTGATCTTTTGGATTTAGTGAAAGATTTGAAGGAATCCCAAGATAATCCAAATGAAAAATCTATGGAAGTTTTGCTAGCTGAAGAGCAGACTGCTAAAATAAATTCCCAAATTGCCTTTGAAAAATCTATTAGGGAATCAATTGCAAAAGAAAAAGCAGCCAAATCTAGCTCTCGATTCCGTTTCATTCCTGATGACGATGATGATGAAGTTACCCTTGATATCCTTCAATTCTATAAAAATTCATCAAGTTCATCAGTTGATATCCCAGCAGTTGAGATTCCATCTCAAACAACTGCTATCACACCCGAAGCTCCCACTCACTCTCTGAACATGGGGGACGAGCATCTTGACACTGTTCCTGAAAAGGAATCAGACGAATTCATAAAGTCTAGTGTTGAGGACCTTGTCCCAATCCCGAGAGAGTCACAGGGAACTTTTGACCATATGTGTGATTCTCTTTCCCCTCTTGAGTGTTCAAATGATCATTTGGAAACTTTCTCCGATTTTAGCGACGATTGTGCTTCCTTTGGAAACATCGAGTATGTTGAGGCATCACTTCCACAATCTGATGCTGACCCTCTTCTTGAGGAGTTCTCCGGTGAACTCACTCACATCAATCCACTCTTTGATTTCGAAGCCGATCTGGGAGAGACTGAAAGTCTCATTGATAATGATCGTTCACTCACTTCTCACCATAACAGTCCAATAGAGAATGTTGATCACTTTGTTCCCGAAACAGTCAAAGCTACTTTCACCAATCCTCTATTTGAATTCGACTCTGAATTCACTTCAATTGCTGAGAATCCACTCTTTGATACTCAGACTGAGGATAGTGATGAGCCCACAATAGAACAAGAGTTCACTATTTCACCTCATGTGAATGATTCTCTTCATGAAGAGTTCTCCGGTGAACTCTCTCATGACATATCTCCTCCGGAACATGATCATTTTTATTTTGATCTTGAGGATGATATTAGCTCGGAGGAAGGTGTACTCTATCATATGAGTTTGCTTATTAATGATACTACCCTCACCCTTCCTCCCGATACGTCTACATTTGAGGATGAAGAATGGATCCTGATTGTTATCAAAATCTTTCTTCCTTTCCTCAAATATCTTGTGATTTCTCTCCATCTTCACTCCTTCGGGAATGAAGACACTATCTTTGATCCCGGCATTTTCATTTATCATTTTTGAGCCGGTTCTATGTATATCTCATCGGTGTGGAACTTTCACGTGCTTCAAATGTTTGTCCAAACATCTTGAATGAAAGTCCGATGGAGATTGTTTCTTCCACTTTGCTTCCCCATGAACCAATGAATTCGGGGTCGAGTCAAGCTAGCGACTCGGTAATCAAAAACAGTAGCTAAACATGGGTTTTCACCCGTGTGTCCCACCCTAGTGTGGGGGAGTTACCCCACATATTATATATATATAAGTATCTTGAAAAAAAAAAAAAAAAAAAAAAAAAAAAAAAAAACAAAAAATCTTCTTTCTAAATAATGGCCGTAGTATTTCCCTTTTACGTTCTTTGTTTCGGCATAACCGCCGGTACTTTGAATATTGAGGGCAATATTCATTTCTAAGTGTGGGGGGGATTCTCACGAATTTTATCATATGTATTATCCACCTAATTCCCCCGTTTTTGGCACAAAAAAAAAAAAAAAAAAAAAAAAAAAAATTGGAGTAAGTGTTTTACACTGACTCATCTTATGGTTATCAGTCCGCCTTGTCTAATAAACAAAAGGATTGGCTAATCCAGGAGCAAACGGCTCTTGGTAAAGATATATCAAATCCGTTGACGGCTTGCAATTTGCCCAAAATTGTATGGTATTCAGCTCACCATATCCTAAAAAGTGAAGAGTTGGCTAGCCCGCAAGTTTATGGCTTGTGGTAAAGGCAGTGGAAAAACCATAATTGGTAATCGACTCACCAAAGATAATATTGATAATTTATCTAAGAGTTGGCTAGTCCAGAGCAAACGGCTTCTGGTAAAGACAAATCAAAACCGTTGAAAGCTGGTGGTTTGCTCAAAATCACATGGTTATCGGTGTACCATGGTTCTTACTTGAACTGAAACATTTGGCTACTCCAGAAGTAATGGCTTTTGGTAAAGAGATTCAAATCCATTAAGTTTTTCTCAAAAGATTGCTAGGGACTAGCAATGGTTTAGTGTGGGAGATTGATGAGTGTGTAAAAACTCATCATTTTTGGTCAAATCTGAACTGCAAAACATTTAAAAACACTCAGAAATGCATCAAAATACTGAAAATATCTCAAAATTGTGTTTTATATGTTTCAGATGCAAAATTATTGAAAACAAATGAAAAAACGAACAAAGTTTGCATAATTGGCAGTTTCAGTCCCCCAGCTTTCAAAAAAAATGGCAAAACAAGTCCCCGGGATTTTTAAAAAAATGGAAAATGTTATTTATGGCCCTTGGTTAATAAAAGTTTATCATTTATGGTCCTTATAACAATTTTTGGAAAACTACAATTTTAGTCCCTCAAGTTTCACAACTGGCAAATATGATCCTTGGATTATTTGAGATGGCAAGAAAGGCCCTTGGATTATAGTTTCAGAATGCACATGTATGGTCCCTGAATTTTCAGTTTTGGCTATATTGGTCCCTCTAGTACCATTTGGATCCATATCAAGTCCATGTCCAAGTCCTTTTAACCACTTAAACCCAAGCACAACATATACCCTACCCAAACCCAACACAAACCAGACACAACAAATAAAAAAAAAAAATAAAAACCTGACAATCCCAACCTTTCCCTGCCCACCTTTTCCCTCCACTTTTCTTCCTTCTCCTGACACACTCAACCTCCAGCACGCTTGTCTCCCCAGTTGACTTTCACCTCACACAAGAAAGGCAGCAAAAGGAAGAGAAGACACCAAGAAGAGACAAGAGAAGACCCCTAGAGCTTGTAGTATAAATGGAGTTGTATGCCAATTTATAAGACACGCAGTTAGTTTTTAGTTTTTTTTTTAGATTTTAATACCCCTTGTTTTAGTCTTAAAAAATTAGTCTTTGTTTCCTGTAATCTTCTTTTCAGTTAATGAAATAGTTCAAAGTTTATTTCTGCTTTCTCTTGTACAAGTCTTAGTGCTTATTTACTAGTCATCAAGTTTTATTAATAGTTAGTTAAATGGTCTTACAGTTATCACCTCAAAATTTCCAGGTTTCAAGTTTTTCTTAAGCTGCTTAAGTGGAAATCACAGCGTAAATGGACTGTGTGGGTCAAGGTTTTTACAGAATCAAAGATCAGTTTTTACCCGTTTGACTTTTTAAGTCAAAGTCCTTTAGAGTTTATTAGTCCTTTTTACAAGCTTGCATGTTGTTTGAATAAGTTGTATAAGTATTAAGTTAAAAAAAAATAAATAAATAAAAAATTTGTCAAGTTTATTTTCGCATAAGAACAGCAGCAGCTGTTCTTCTCAAGTCTAATTTATAGCTTATTTTGCTTTAAAAGTCGAAAACTTTGGTTTTTCCTAGGTCTTGTTATACCTAACTCGGCATATATTTAGCTTGCTTGCATCTCAGTTATCCATAGCTTAGTATAATTCAAGTTGAAAACTACCTTTTGCAATTATTTGTCTGTTATGTCTTAGCATAAGATGGTCAACACCAGCTGATGACAGTTTCATTTTAAGCTGTTAAAAGCTCCCTCTTGGCCCCCAAATTAGTTTTTCTAAATCTCCACTGCACTAACTTTATTTTTGAAGCTTGACTTTGGTTTGGAGGCTTGGATTTCAGCTTATAAATAAGCTCGAACAGGCATCCCCAAGGCTGTTTTGAGCCTGCAAGTTCACAAGACAGGTCAGAGCTTTCTTTCATTTGTGCTTATCAGTCATAGGCTTTAGCTTATCCATGAATTTTAGAAGTTTATTACTTAGGCTAGATTAGGAGTAATAGCTTTTAGCTTATTATAGGATATTAGCAGTTGATTCTAGAAACTTGTATACTTTAGATTTCCACTTTAGCTTTAGGACTCCTCCCTAGATTAGCTTATGCAAACTGCTTATCTCTTTTTATTGTAGCTTATCTCATTTAGTCCTAGCTTGTTTTCTGTCTTGATTGCCTGTTTGACCAATTGTTCTCACATAACTGATTTTTCTGTGGCTTATTTTGTGCTAAAAATTGATAAAGGTGTGTTTGGTTGGGCCCTGTCCAAACAGAAGCTGTGACATCAGCAGCTTATTAGCTTTTAAAGATTGTTCTTAGCTTATTTTTTTTTTTAGTTATAGCTAATTTTAGTTTCTCCTTTATTGCCTTCAAAGTTAAGTAGATTAGGAAGGGATTAGTTCTTTTTAGTTTAACTTTTTGGAGGTTTATTTTAGTTCTTTTTATGCCTTGACTGTCCTCACAACCAAGAACCAAACAGTCCCTTGTGGATTTGCTGAAAGAGTAAGCTGTTACAGCTTGTTGTGGTCTTTTTCAAGTCAAATTTGTGTTAGAAATACTTGAGTTAGTACTTAGATTAGTTTTTAAAAGAATAAATTAAATAAAATAAATAAGTACCAAAAACGTGGAGGTGGGATTCGAACCCAGCATCTCTTGCCTGCACACGCTCACAGCAACCCCACGCCATACCAACTGCTCTACTGAGCACTTTGTGTAATCTTTTAACTTAGCTTTGGCCTTAAAGGATATGTAGTGTTAAGTTAGGAAAAATAAAATAAAAGAAGCAACAAGGAAAGAGTGGGACTCGAACTAGGGACCTCCAGCCCAGCTCAACCGCGCTCCAACACACCACTCCACTACCAACATGCCCTTGGGTCTTTTGTGTTTAAGTTTGCACCTTAATTATATTTAACCAATCTTTTAGTTTTTAGCTTAGTAACCTTTTTGCTTATTTAACAGCTTATTTCAACAAGCACTAGTGTAGTTTTTTATTTTTCTTAGATTCCTTGTTATTCAAAGTAGTTTTTGTGATTTTTTCAGATTTTTCTTAAAATGTTTAGTATTTTTAATTAATTAATTAGTGTAAAATAGTATTTAATTCATAATAAAAAATATAAAACTCAAAAAAATATTCCGCTTTTTCCTAAAATTTTCTTTTGTCATATAGTAAGTAAGAAAATTGTTTTCACACTCGTAGGACTTTTATTTTACAAATTTTACGTTTTTTCTTGCGCACTCGCGTAATTTTTATTTATAACGCACGTTTTCATTCTAGATCACGTTTTTAGATAATTTAGGTTTACGCTTTAATTAAAATAGTTAATTTAAATTATTTTGTTTTATAAATCAAGAAAAAATCACAAAAACATCATTTTGCAAATAGTGATAGCGTTTATTTAATATTTTTTTTATCTTTTTAACTTTCTTTCATTTGCATTTAAGCCCTTGTAGTTTATGTCCTTTTTCTGTAGTCATAGTAATTCACAATACTCTTTTCCGTTCAAATCTCCCGATCACTATTCGTTTGGTAATCCATTGCATAGCTCGCTGGGACATAACGACCCGGGGAAACACTATACTCCTCAGATCTTCATTGCATTCGTGCTTAAGCAGTTTTAAGCTGATTACGGTCTGCCATTCACAAGTGGCAGGCTTGAGTGATTTAGCTTGACTGTTTGGCACGCATCACCTACCAGAATTGAATTGGTGCTAATCCTATGGTTAAAACTCTTATGCGTAATTCATAACCCTTAGGGTTTTGACCTACACGTAAGTGTTTCTACGCATAAATGTTTAACAAGCTTTCATGCCATGATTTGATTTTAGAATGAATATATGTGTTAAGATTGATGATATGATGGTTTTATTTCAGGCTTGCTACGCATAAAATTCAGAATCAAGGTTGATTGTTACTCTACGCATAAGGATTACCTTACGCATAGGCAGTTATGCGTAAGAGAAATCCTACGCGTAACTACTACGCATAAGGTTCTACAAGGACTACGCGTATCCTGTGAAGGATATGCGTAAACAGTGACTCTACGCATAAGGTCTACTCTTACGAGTAAGCCTTACGAGTAAGGTTTATATACGCCTACGCGTAAGCTCTAAGCTTAAGGTCCCCTTTTCCTACGCGTAACTTTTCTTACGCGTAAGTTAGGATCCTACGCGTAAGCTTTCATCTACGCGTATATCATTTCTGTTTATGCTTAACTTTGCCAAATCTACGCCTAAGCCTGGATTGACCTTCATTATGAATTGTTACGTGTATAAACTTGTTAATAAACAAATCATATCGTCACGAATCCAATAATGTCACTAATAAACTTAAACGTTTGATATGTTGTGAACTATAAGTGATAACATAAACTTTAAAACTTAAAGTTAACTAACTCACGAAACATTTCACTACGTCATTGGACTATTGGACAAACAAGTGACTTAGGACTCGTAACAATCATTGACACTGTACATTCAATAACTAGACAATATAACCTTCTGTTGACTAACATTATATCTTTCGATATGTTGGTTCTTTTGGCTAATGTTATTTCAGATCACGACATGGCTGCTCAAATGAATGTGGATGCACCAGAAGTTCTCACAATTGCTGACATCTTCCCCAATGGCTATCCTAGAAAGATTGGAAAGAACAACCTTAGGGTTGACTTTGAAACCCTCACATGCTCAGAATCTTCTTGTCTCATTGCTGTGGATATTCTAAGGAATCATCCCTACCAGAACATGCTCTCACACTCTGCTACTGTACCGGAAATCTACATTCAGCAATTCTGGAATTCTATGCAGAGGATCACAGGTCAAAGTGCAGTGACAGTGACACTTAATCACAAACAAGTCACCATCACTCATGCAGACTTACGGGCTGTTCTTCTCATTCCTGAAATCGAACCAACTGACTTCTTTGCTACACCTATTGAAGAGACAGTTCTGCAATTTCTTCTTGACATTGGCTATGATGAAGCTTCAGGGATTATTACTAAGCATTCTCACGTGGAGCTTAAGAACATTCCTCAACCGTGGAGAACCCTCTACATCATCATTACCAAGTCTGTTTCTGGTCGTGACAGTGGTTATGAGCATCCAAAGCTCATGGAACTACAAATCTTCTGGTCTCTGATTAATAAGAAGGACATCGAAATCGAAGCACTGATATGGGAGGACATGATGCTATTTCACAAGAAGCTTGGCTCAAAGATTCCCTATGTCAGATACACAAAGCTTTTGATCCAGAGAGCACTTGGACTTAATCCTGATATCCCCATGAGGCTCAATGACCCCGACAATCACGACTTGTTGTCCGAACCTATCCTTTCTATCAGAATCAAAGAATCGACAACTAAGAAGCAGGGTGCCGTGCTGCCGGATCACCTTCTATCTAAAGAACTCAAGAAGCTTGAAACGTACAAAAGGTATCTCGTAGCAGTAAAAGAAGGCAAAGTTGGTCATCTTGATGAAAAACCTTCAGGAACTCCTACTCGGAGAACCAGAAGAGGAAGTGCTGGAAGTGCAGTAAGTTCTGAAAGTTATAGGAAGCTTCCCAAAAGGAATCCTCCTCGTAAAAGGATTGTTCCCGTAAAGGAAGCTGAACCTATTCCCACACCTGAACCGCAAAGAAAGCTTGTGGACGAAAGATCTGAAGGTACTGAATCAGAAGAAGAGATTACATACTCTGAAACTGCAAAGGATGACACTCCATTAGTACCGAAACCTCCTAGTCCTCCAGCTGAACATGGCAAAGGGAAGACTCATGTACTTGTGCCATATGAAGAAAGCTCTGAAAGTGATGAAGAGCAACTGGATAAATCATACAGGAAGAAGTTTAAAATCGTCAGACACCTTCAAAAAGCTGAAGAATTTGAAAAAGACCAAATGGGTGGCCCCGGAGGATCAAGTGGTGATGCCCACTCTTCACCAGATCCTGATGCGGTTAATCGAACCGATAAGGGATCTGGTGCCACCACTCTTGTGCAACAACAAAAGCTTGTGGATGATACTATCGAATATGAGTTTGAGAAACCTGAAACTGAAAAGTCTGAGAAAGATAAAGATGCTGATTATGACAAGCTGCTTCAGGAAAGTCCTACACGTTCATAGAAGGAAACTTCTGAACCGCTCAAGGACCCCGAGTCTCCTCATGTCTCCCCCTCATCAGATTCTTCATCTCATTCCTCACCACCACCATCAAAGAAATCAACCAAATCTACATCCAAATCTGTGAAGAAACCACCTCGATCTTGGATTTCTCATGCTCATGAAAGTATTGTGAAAGCTGTCCAACAAGTCAGAAAGAAGAACGTGCTCTACAGAAAACTGAATTGGTTTGCTGACCAAATACAGTACTTAAATGATGAGAATGACAAGATGCAGAAAGAAAGGGAATTCGTTCAGGAGTTCATGAAAAGTCATCGTCAAGAGGAACTGAACGAAATGATCGAAGGTTACACTAACAAGTACCTTCTGGATATCGTTCCTAAAGTCACAAAGGAGATGTTTGCCAGACAACTATATCCGAATCTTATGCAGATAGCCAAGCAAACTATAAGATCAACACCTTTAACCGTCACAATCAATCCATCTGATCCTGTAGGTTTCTCGGATAATGAATTGGTGGCCAAGCTTGTCACACAAATGTCTAAACGATCTGGGACATTTAATTCTGATGAAGGAAAGCTGTTTCAAGCATTACTGGACTACCAACTCAAAGAAGCATGTAGATTAGAAGCAGAAAGGCCTAAACGTCCTAGAGACGATGAAGATAAGGATCAGGATAAGCATGATAAAGCTAAACGTCAGAAGAAGTCTGGTGAATCATATTCTATGTTACCTCCTCTCCAACGGACTCCTACTCAACAAAGGTCTCCTCCTCATTCTTCTACAGATAAACCTCAGGACGATTCCGAGTTACCACCCCTGACTCAGAAAACCGGTGATCACTTTGAGTATACGGGTGGTGACGATGAAGAGGTCCTTGAGCCCCTACAACAACCCACCTCTCCCAAACAAGTTAAGAAACCAGAATCCTCATCTAGGCCAAAACAAAAGAAGAAGAAGGCGCCCATGGCTGACGTCGTATCATGGCTAGATGATGATAAAACAGAGGAATTTGAATGGTTCTCTACACTTGTTAACTCAACTCCCTACCCTGAAGAAGGTCAAGATCTGGTAAACGGTAATACTTTGGAGCATGCTAAGATTATGCAAGAAAAGTTCCATGTGAAGAAGATGACGAAATCCGAGTTGAGGCGAATCAAGAATGAAGCTTTTCAACTGTGGAAAGATAGCTCAGAAAGTGCCATCGAGGTTGAATATCACCTTGAAAACATTGCTCGAGCTATGTCTAACAACATGGATTGGCTCAACCCAGAAGCAAACGTCGACTTCACTAAACGGGACAACCCTCCATATTAAACCGACTGGTCAAAACCACTACCAACGATCGGCCAACCAGATGAACCTAGGATTCCATTCAGATATTTCTTCAACAAAGACTTGGAATTTCTTCTACACGGTGGCGATGGATCAAGGAAATACGCTACATCTTTGACACTTCCATTTCCTGCAGCCATATACTCAAACTGCATAGCCATCGAGGAACGTGCCAATCACTTGTGTTCCGACAAAGTGGAAGCATATGACCGCGATGCATTGTACGGGATTCATCATTGGCCGGAACGCCGAAGAATCTACTACAGAAGCTGTCAGGTTCAGAAGTCTCAACATGCAGTGTTCAGTACTAAGGATATCGTTGCCATCAAACAAGTTGCTCTTTCATCTAAGTGGGACTACACTTTCCTAAAGAATATCGTGGTCAAACGACAAGATGAAAAAGATTATGCATTCTCTGAGGCTGACTTTGAGAATTTGTTTATCAACGACATTGAAGACATGTACCTTGCCAAAGTACAGGGTCGCATGAGGCAATTTTCAACCGAAGTACAACGTGAATTCATCAAGTCACTGCTCATCTTCATCAGACGCATAGTCATCAAGGAACGTGTAGAAGATATTCAGCTGGCAGTTGAATCTTATCACCCATGTCAACTTCACACCACCTCAGCTAGATCTTCCCGACATCAACCAACTCTCACAATATACACTCATCAGCAAACCTTTCGGCGTCGTTTACCGTAGTGAACTACAAAGAAATTGCTTAATGGCGTGTAGTGAACTTCACAAGTTTGGGGATCACACTTTGAAGATGGTTAGGGACAGAATGGCATATAGGTTGAAGGACATACGTCACAAGATTGGGTCTCCTAAGCGATGGAATTCTCAGGATCGAAGGGATGTGAGGAGAATCATCAAAATGATTGATGAAAGGTTGTTTCGAAGGGATCAGTTCAGAACATTGGAAAGCTTTGTTGGTGGTCGACCCAGGATCAACATCACCGGCTATCAACGCCCTGTTCGCACTCCTGGCGACATCACTGCACTTCCTGGTACCCCTTGAATTGTTTCCTTCATTATTACATTTGGATGTGTGATTATATATGTCTATGGCTTGTGCACACATTACAGTGTACAACCCGTATTTGTCAAGAAAGGACCCTGTGGTACGCATCAGTGCCACAATCCTTATAAAAGGAGCGAAAGCTTCTTACTTTTGAGTAAAACCTATCAAACCTTTCATTTTTCAAGGTTTTGCTCAAAAGGACAAGTACTTCCCCGTATGATTTTCAAAACCTCAACCGTTTATATCACTTGTTGAGGGGGAGTATTTGAATTAAAACTTTGTTCACAAATTGTTCATAGTGGTCATCTTCCCGCAACACTCGAAATGGTCATATTTATTGTCAACTTTTCAAAAATAACATTTGATATGCCATTTTTTAGGGGGAGAAAATTATGTGATAAGAAATATGTTGTGTAAATGAAAATGAATCCTTGTGTAATAGACTTAACCAACGAATTGACGGTACTAAACTGTTAGTAACTCGAAAAGACTTGTCCTGGACGGGTAATAATTTCAAGCTAGTTCGCTAGTAATGTAAACGTGTCTCGTAAAGGACTTGTCCGAGTAGAATGTACCATTCGAGAAACTCTTGGTAGACATGAACTCTGACGGGTTTGACAACCTTTCGAGGTTTGTTTACACCTTCAAGGTAGTTATTAGAGCTAGTTGTCACCTAAAAGCTGACAATGCAACTCTTTAACTATGCAATGTAACCGTGTCTCGCGGGGGATTGTCTATCTTGAGTGGATCAATTCAAAAAGTGCGCGCTCTTTCCTCACTGTGCATATAACTGTTAAAACTCTTAAGCACATGTGGAGGGGGAGTATTTATGCAAAATCTTATCTCTCACAGTGGTTCAAACATGTTTTTCATTTACAAACCCTTTGAGAGATTTTCTTAAAAATTGGTTTTATGGCAACATAGGTTAGTCATGGAGTGATAAGGTGACTAAGGTTAGGTATAACTGTCCTATGATCCGCCAGAGCTGGAGGGATCTACCCAAGGACATCACAAATAGTTAGTACTTAGAAGTCCTTAGGTATGATTATAAAAAGGAGAAAATGAGAATCGGAGAAAGAAGGAGTTGAAGAATTAAAAAGAAATGCAAAGAAAAGGGTGAAAAGAAATAGCCCTCCAAATTATTCAACTTAGGGCAGACACAGGGTTCAATTCATATGCTACTGGTTGTCACTTAGTGACGCCGGTATTGAAGATTAAAAGTCGTCATGGACCCAGTGACGCATGCACTAAACCTTCTTAGCCACTCAAGTTTCTCTCTACAGAAGCTTGTTTCATTCTCACAGGGAACCCTATGTAAACTATTGGCTTTCTCTTAGAGATCGCTGGTATTGAAGAAGGAGACCCTCTCCCTAGTCTCCGCTCAGGAAAACCAAAACGCACTATTGAGTCTAGAGCCACGAGATTCATCAAAAGATCTCTTAGGTACACTTGACATCTCATCACTTGTTGATCAACAAATAAGATTATCAGTGGTTCATATCGAGTCCTTCACAGATCTTAGCAATCTGTCGAGAACATTTATGAGAGGTTCACATATGTGATCCTCAGTGATTGAATGGAAACTCCTGCCAGGGTCAACATCAAACAGCCCTGACAGCAGGTCACTTCGGTAACTCCCTGTGGATTACGCTTAGTGTGTCTCAAACGGTCTACAGTCGTGAGGTGATGCTTCGGTGTACCTCAGCGACTCATCTGAACTGTAGATGTACTTCGGTACATCGCGTTATCTCACTTGTGGGACTCCAGTTCAGGAACGGCCTTTGTAAGAATTAGAGTTGTGTTTTCACACTATGCTGTTAACACACTCGAAGTTCAAACTTGTAAGTGCCGGAATCCGCTTATTACTAACCGTTTGAAATGTTTTCTTCTTATGGAAGCTCCGGAGCGGGATGATCGTGCTGATTCTTCTCATGCTCACGCCAACATCATCACTAATGGAAGTTCTATCCAAAAGCAACACAACAGTCAGAATGATTCTTCGTCAAATCAAAGAATCTACAAAGTTAAAAGACTTAAAGAACTTCATCAGTACTGAATTCCAACGTCAAAGAGCGTGTGAGCATGTTGAAGAATGACGTGGAGACACTGTAGCAGCGAAGCAGACCTGAGGCAGATTTGATGCAGACAACAACATACTATCACTTTCATCACAAAGAACAATGATCAAAGAACAAAGTTAAAAATGACGTCAAAGCATAACCGTTCAAAGAAGACAATTTCTCTACACTGGGGAGATTTTTTGAATCAAGGCAATTCTTCTCACAAGAAAGAAGAATGTCAGAAGACGTCAGAGCTACTATTACATCAACGCCTTCACCGTTCATCACCAACACTTGAGGGGGAGATTGTTGGAATCACTCCTAAACTATAATTCAAGTGTTAGTTATTCTTATGTAATAGGTAGCTTATTATGGCCTTTATGTTTGTTATTAGCCTTAAGCTTATGTAGAAGGCCCATGAGCTTAGGCCCAAGTCCATTAAAGAAAGGATGGAAACTAGGAGTGTTGCCCTAGCTTTCCTCCTTTAAATACCTTATGTAAACCCTCACTTGAGGGTTGGTTGTTCAAGTTTTTCTCTCATCACATACTCTACGCCTAAACCGTCTTTACTATCGTGTGTGTGTGTTTGGATCTTGTTCAATCTCCTTTATCTCCTTCTTGTAAGCTTGTGTTGTAAAACTAGTGACCTAACAATGCCTGATCCACAGTCCGACAGGAGGACGTATTAGTTGTAACTATAAATACCCCTTCCATCCTTGGAAGGGGTGGTGCTTCTCATTCAATCTAACATTTTCTCTTTTTGTTTACTTTCTCTCTCTAGAGAACACCCTCTCTACTATTTCTCTCTCTAAAACTCATCTCATTCGAACCTCTTGTGTGATTGATTGTGTGTTTGTGAAAACCAATATGTTACACTTGAACATCATTGTAAGTAATTACACTCATATGTTTTATTCATCATCATCTTCATCCTAGGGTTTATGGTTTTTAGACTTTTTAAGATTCAATTAATCACCAATTGAAGAAATTAGGTATTGTAAAATTAGTTTCATTACAAATAGGTTCTATATAATTAAAGGTTTTCAAAACAACATTGTTAATACAAATCAAAACCATAAACCCATCTTGAAAAATTTTACCTAATTGGAATATTTGTTTTTCTAGGATCAATCATGCCTAAAGCTACCCAACAAGATCACCATGACACCGTTCACTATCTTTCTAGATACTATCGGAAAGAAGGGCTTTCAAAAATCAATCGCAAAATCTTCAAAAAGCTTGAAAAACGACTTATCCACGAAGGTCGTGTAGTTAAAGAATGTTTTCTTGAAAACACCGACATTCATCAAGTCTTTTCGGCAATCAAATTTGATTCTCTTTTAGAAATTGATGAAAATAATTGTCCGGTCTTCATCTTTGAGTTCTACAAAAGTGTTAGGATTGTTCGAAAATGAAAGTATCTCAATTGCTTTCATTATAAACAACCAAAGCATTACCTTACCCCTCAACACATTCGCACAAATTCTTAGCATATCATGTGAAGGAATTTGTATGTATTCCCAAGATTGGTCAATAGCCGCTCAATCCTTCGCACTAGACCCCAAACCTATCTATCACACTCCTCTTGATGACCCCATGGTTGTTTGAGACACCATCTTCAAACAAAGGGTCGACCAATCTCGTCTCAATCGCAACAAGGAACTCATTCATCGTGATCCCTTTCAAATGGAACTCTCCAAGATAATTCCCGTTTACAAAAAGTGGGAAGAAATTCTTAGAGAAAATGTCATTTGTTTGGTTGGGAACAAAGACCATCCCAATGCGTGTCTTGTCCAAATGATCTATTGTCTCATCCACCAAAGACCATTTAATCTTGCCTATTATATGGTTAAAAGAATGGTAGGTGTGTTCAAAGCCTATAAAATGGTACTTCCCTATGGTATGCTCCTGACACGACTCCGTGAGTATGTTAGTGCAATGCGACCTTCTCCTATTACCGAGGATCACTTTCTTGCTAACCATGTTATGGTACCATTTACCAAACAACCTCCCAAACGGTTCATGATCAATGGAAAAAGGCCTCGTGCTCTCTCGGACTCTTCGGACGAAGAAGAAGAAGAAGTTGACGAAAGAAACTTTATGTGTGTCTTTATGGTTGTTTTAGATATTTTATGATTTTTAAAAAATGTATGCTCATGATTGTGCTTGACTTAATTTGCTTCTTTTATTCTAATGTTTGGTTGTTATCATAATAGGTTGACGTTGTGTGCCATATATCTTGTACTTTTGCTTATATTATTGTTTGCCTCCAGTAGAAACCTTTAGTATTAGTATGCGACACCTAGTGCAATGTCTCCACACTTTCTGTAAAGCTACTGATCTGCAGTAGCCGGATCCCTCATTTAGAACTAGCCAGATCCCTCCATTAAGGGATCCGTGGGATCCGGGCAGACAGAAGTAAACTTACAAACTTCCACATATCAATACATTCTTCAAAGACCTCATTATATTAGCTAAACATGATTCTTTAGGATCACTTAGGTCTTCCTCAAGCTCAGTAGGTCTCACACTCACTCATAGATAACTTAGGATCATTTTCAAGGTGTTTTTGATTTATCATCTCACCAAAACTCACCATATTTCAACTCCAATGCTCACACATTGTTCCTCACATCTCAAAACACCTAGTTTGATATTTCTCTCAATTTTAGCAAATTGATTTTAGTCATCCCTACCTCAAAATAGGCTAAAAACTAGTTTTTCATTTCTCATGATTTTTGAGGAATTTTCCAAATTTTTTTTCAGTTACCATTTGATCTCTAGGATCATTTGACTCCATTGGACACTCTCAAATCTCTTAGTGTCATCCTTGATCATCCATTGGTGCTCATAAAGCCTCATTTCTTTCCATAAAAGACAACCATTAGCTATCCCCACTCATTTTACTTGATCATTTAAGTCTCATATCATTTAAGACACCTGAGAAGACTGAAAACACTCAAGATGTATAGGTATTAGAGCTTACTAGTCATCATCTTCTTTTTCTGTGACTGATGATAGCCGGATCCCTAGGTTTAGCCTAGACGGATCCCTCATTTGAGGGAACCCTGTGAACCGGCTGCACAGACTATGCTAAAACAATCATTTAAAGCTCTCCTTGCTAACTTGAACACTCCACCTTGTCTTAATTGACTTCCGAGATCAGTACAACTCTGTAGTTGACTCTTGTGTATTCAAATAATTGCAATTTGAAGGATTTTAGTGGCTTAAGTCTTAAATTCACTTACTAACTCCTTCCCTTTATAAATCTCTTTGTTATTATTTCCAAATCACCATTTACAAAAGCCCTTATCTCACTATCTATTTGTGATTTCATCATGAGAAAAACCCCTAGTGCTAACTCATCCACCAAAGGACCTCCCAAGAAACTTGCTCGGGTTGCCACGAAATCTCTTCAACCGAATCATCACCCGTTAAAACCGCAAACGCTAGAATTCCCTCTCAACCAACTCAACCAATCAAACCAATCCCTAAAAGGATTGTTCCCACAAAACTACCCTTGCCAAACACTACTATACCTCCTAAACCAAACACCCATATTTCAACTAAACCATCACCCTTAGTACCTAGAGCCATATCCTTCACCACTCCACTCTCATCTCCATACCTCTACAATTTAGAGGACTTGCCTTCTAGGCCATCTCATCCTCCACCATTGCCAACATTCTCCTCAATTGAGAGAATAGCTCAACAACAAAACCATGGTGTTGAAACAACACTAGCACCGGTATCCTTTTCTCCATCACCCTCAAATAGTCCATTTTGGATTATGAGGAATCAACAACCGGATCACATGGAAGTAGACACCTCTCTACCACCACAAGCATCCTTAGTTGAACCACCTCCAACTTCATCAAACATACCTCCACAAAACCCTTCTTATTTTGTGGAACCTTAACCCAACCTTCCATCTCAAACCACTCCCTTCCTACCACCACCATTCCCTAGCCATGACAAAGATTTTTATCATTGTCAACATGTTGAAGGTTTAGTACATGAAGTACGTGACGAGCTACGTTTCATGTTCTATCACCTCCTTGAACGTTTCGATGATGTCAACAAACCTAAACATCCTTAAGCTCAGGAATTCAAGTGGTGTTCTAGTCTTAAGCATAACTTAGATTGATTAGGAATCATACTTCATGTTTGGATCATTTTCTTAGTTTTAGAGTTATGTACATCATTTCTCTCGTTTTATTGAATGATATTACATGTTGTATGCTATTTGGTTATGAAAGCATGTTTAGTATCTTAATATATAACTCTTGTTGATGTTGACATCACATTTTACATCTACATTGCTGTCATAAGAATGCAGGTTACGGATCCCTCATTTTGGCCTAGACGGATCCCTTCCAATGAGGAACCGTGGGATCCGTGCAACAGAAGCACCTTTTATTACTAATTTGAGTCTCATTTGTAGGAAATTATGCATCATATTGCTTTCTAACCTTTATTTTGTAGATTTTCAATATACACATGAAGACTTTGACACCCTCAACAAGGGGAGATTTTCGTCAAAGCAAAACAATTGCAAAAACACTTGCAATACTTTCACTTAGGATTTCGTTATTATTTGACGCCCTCACAAAGGGGATCACTCGTCAAGGGGGAGCATGTTCGTCAAAAGACGAAACCATTTGCAAACATAATTGCAAAACACTCGCTTAGTCTTCCTAACTACTTGACACCCTCAACAAAGGGAAGCACCCGTCAAGGGGGAGCTAAGACGAGAATTCTTCTCTTCTCTTACTCTCTATTTTTCATATTATTACTTTTCACACATTTTTCTCAAAACAATGTGTTAGTTTCTGTTCGACGCTCTTTTTGTTTCGACAAAAAGGGGGAGAAGAGAGTAAAAACTCCAATTCAAAATTTTACGAATTTTAGATTTTCCTTAAAATAATCTTATGTTTTGTCATCAACAAAAATGGGGAGATTGTTAATACAAATAAGCCGTAAAAACGTTTATTTATATCTTACGATCTTCTATTTTTTGTCGATAACAAACGTAAAATCATTTTAACGAAACAAATAAAATACGTAAATGGTTTGAGCCAATAGTTTACTAACACACTTACATTTTCATATAAAAAACTAAACAAGCAATAGTGTTTACATTTTATAGAAATACATATGTATAACAACTAGTGTTTACATAATATGGAAATGTGCATACTTATATTGTAATGGGTAATATAATGGGTAAAAATCTAAGTACTTGACCCATTGACTAGATACATTGAATGTAGTTGGGTAAAACCCAAAGTCCATGATCCATACCCATGGAGCTTGATCCATAACCCATGACCCATTACATGACATCATGCATGAAGTCATGTTGGGTATTATCCATGGACCATGACCCATGACCCATGATCCAATGTCTAGATACATTGCATCTTGTATAACCCATGGTTCATAACCCATAACCCGGTTTGCAACTCAAAATCCGAACTTAAACTGACTCAGCTGGCGTATCCCTTGGATTGCACTAGCCGGATCCCTCTGGGGAGGGATCCGTGGGATCTGGGGAACAGTAGAGAAATTTGCCTATAAATAGTGAGCCATTTCTCTCTTGCAACTCACCCCTTTTACACATACTCTCTCTTAGTATTGTAAACTCTCTAACCTCAGATCTAAAGGATCTTTCTATGTAGTTTTGTGTTTGTGTGATTCTCTAGGTTCCTCTTAAAGGCGAGATCACCACCTCTTGAATTCGATCAAGCTCAAGTCCATGGGTTGCCAAGCTTCATCATAATCAAGACTACTAAAGTTATCTTGTTGATAGTTCTTTCCTCCCTCCTAGAAGTGTCGTGTTGAAGGCATTAGTGAAAGGTGCCAAAAGTCCATGTCGAAGGAATTAGTGAAAGGTGCCAAAGGTCCGTGTTGAAGGCATTAGTGAAAGGTGCCGAAGGATCGTGTCAAGAGCATTAGTGAAAGATGCCAAGGGAGTACATTCGATATGGTGCATCGATGTACAATATAGTTAGTTTGGGTTAAAGGATAGTGATATCCTTATGATGTTGTAATAAGGAGTGTGTCTCCTTTGGGGTTGTTGTGTATTGGTGTAGTGTTGGGTAGTAGTTCCTCTTTTGTAATGGAACTCGGTATCTAGCCTTGTACCGGATAAAGTGTAGACGACGTTGTGATAGGTTTGGTTCTACCTCATGGAAGAACCCGGTGTCTAGCCTTGTACCAAATAAAGAGTAGGCGACGTTGTGAAGGATTCTCCACCACATTAAGGAGCTTGTGTTGTATAGTGCTTACGAACTCTCGAGTGGGGAACTCGGGGATTGGAGTAGGGCAAGGAAGGTATCCTTGTAGCCGAACCACTATAAATACCTACGTCGTGGTTTTGTGTTTCTTACTCTTTATCTTTGCATTACTTATTTATATACTTATCTATCAACATCCAACACACACATTAAATGGATTGACATAAGTCGATCTAAATAGTTTAAAACAAAGATTTAATTGGTAAAACTATTCAACTCCCCCTTCTAGTTTTCCACAAAATCTATCATGTTTGTTGGTACTGCACAAGCTATATGGAATTAGTTGGAAACAAGATTTGCTTTAAGCAATGGATCTCATAAGTACAAGTTGAATAGGCAATGTTATGATATTGTGCAGTTTGGAAGGCCTTTGAGTGAGTACTATACTAATATGAAGTGTGTTTGGGAAGAGTTGGATTCAATGAATAAGTTACCAAGTATTGTTAATATTACTACTGAAGTGAGTGTGTTCTTGGCTGCATTGAATACTCAGAAAGAAGAACAGAGACTGTTTCAGTTCTTGAATGGTCTTGATGAGAATTTTGCATCTTAAAGAAGTCAATTGTTGCTTATGTCACCATTACCTAGTGTAGAATCAGCCTGTGCTCTCCTTCAACAAGAAGAGTCACAAAGAGGGGTGTTTGGCAATAGCAATTACTCTGGGTTGAAACTACAGCTTTGTATAGCAGGGTGGAAAATAAAGAGAAGTGTTCAATTTGTGGTTATAAATGGCATCCTGCAGACAAATGTTGGGAGAAGGTAGGGTATCCTTCTTGGCACTACAAGTCAAAACAAAATCAACAAAAAGGAAAAGCCAAGATCACCAATACAACTCCTCCTGTTAAGAAATTTGTAGCTGCTGCAGAAACTGGTAATGTGGTGTTCACATCAAAGCAATTTGAACAGTTGATGAAGAGCCTTCCTTACTTTAATGCTCAGAATTTTAACAAGGGTGGTGACTCAGATGAATAATTGGATCATCATTTTGCAGCAGGTATATATTGCTTCTCTAGTGTAAATGGAGTAATCTGGATTTTAGACACTGGTTGTACTGATCATATGACACCTGTGACTAATGACTTGTTGGACTTAAGAGTCATGGAATATCAGCAGCAAATCAATCTTCCAAATGGTCACACCTCAACTATTTCCCAAACTGGCAATCTCAAACTCCAAAACAATCTGTTTCTAAAAGATGTTTTAGTTGTGCCTTCTTTCAAATATTGTCTGTTGTCAGTCTCAAAATTGACAAAGGATTCTAACTGTTTTGTCACATTCTATGCTCAATTCTGTGTTATTTAGGACTTGGTCACCAGGAGGGTGTTAGGCTTGGGTAAAAGGAAAGCTGGACTCTACCACTTGCTCAATCTTCCTCTTGAACAAATTCATGAACAATTATCTGCTATGGTTGTTTCTGCTCTTGAAGATAGTAGTTTGTATTCATTTTTTTCAAACTCTATGCTTAATATGTCTTCTTTCAGTATATTCAATGATTCCTACAGTTTTTGGTATCATAGACTAGGCCATGTATCTGATTCAACATTAAAACATATTCTTTGTATCCCTGCTGGTTCTAAGTCTGAATTTGATGTATGTTTGTCATGTCCAATGGCAAAGTTTGCTAAACTTCTTTTTCCTAATAGTGATTCTCATTGTCAAATTGCTTTTCACATGATTCATATTGACATATGGGGACCTTACAAAGTTCCTACTCTGGGTCATAAGAGGTACTTTCTTACAATAGTAGATGATTTTAGTAGGGCTGTTTGGACATACCTACTAGTGCAGAAGTCAGATGCATATTCTGTATTGAAGTCATTTGTTAAGTTTGTTCATACTCAATTTGAGAAGAAAGTGAAAGTAATTAGATCAGATAATGCCTTGGAATTCCTTAAAGGTTCTATGGGTCCTTACATGGTTGAGCAAGGGATTGAACATCAAACCTCATGTGTGGATAGACCACAACAGAATGGGAGAGTTGAAAGGAAACACAGAAATGTTTTAGAAATTGCAAGGGCTTTGAGATTCCATGCTCACCTTCCTTTGTCCTATTGGGGAGATTTTGTGATCACTGCTACTTATCTCATCAATAGATTTCCCTCAGCTGTGTTGGGACACAAGACACCTTATGAAATACTTATGAATAAAAAGCCAGTTTATACTACTTTAAGGGTGTTTGGATGTTTAGCTGTTGCAGCTAATCCTGCTAGAACAACTGATAAAATGGCACCCAGAGAAGTTCCATGCTTGTTTCTTGGTTACCCACAACATCAAAAAGGTTACAATTTGCTGAATCTCCTTACTCACACTAGATTTGTGTCAAGAGATGTGACCTTTTATGAACATGTATTTCCCTATTCTAAAACTAGCATGTCCCAAATTCTTAAGCATATACCAACACCAACATCATCATTATGGTATGAGGATTTTGAAGCATTTAACACATAATTTCCTGTCACTGAATCAAACACTCCAACAATATCTATTCCCTCATCACCCTCTGCACCAACATCTCAACCTGAGATAGTTTCAGAACCAGTTATTGAGCCAATTCCTACAGTACCTACCACAACTTTTCAACCTACTACACCAGTTGTGGACACCAGAAGATCTACTAGAGCTCATGTTACCCTACTTGGCATAAGGATTATGTGATTCCTAAATCCACTCCCAGAGCTAATCAAGTATCTGTAACACATGTGAAACATCAATTTCAAGCTTTTTTATGTGCCTTAGTTACACAAGTTACACCAACTTATTTCAAAGATGCTGTCAAAAGCCCACAATGGTGTAAGGCTATGAATGATGAATTAAGGGCTCTAGAGGAAAATGGGACTTGGGAGGTCATTGATCTTCCTCCAAACAAGAGGGCTATTGACTGTCATTGGATCTTCAAAACTAAACTGAAAGCTGATGGTTCTGAAGATAGAAAAAAGGCAAGACTTGTAGTGAATGGTAATAGACAGAGGAAAGGGGTAGATTATGAGGAAACCTTTGCTCCAGTTGCCAAGATGGTTACTGTGAGAGCATTATTAGCCATTGCAGCAATGAAAGGATGGGATGTGTGTCAGATGGATGTCTCAAATGCTTTTCTACATGGTGATTTGGCTGAGGAAGTGTACATGAAATGTCCTCTAGGTTATGTAGGACAGGGGGAGTGTGTCAAAGATGTTGAAAGATCACCCTTGGTATGTAAACTGAAGAAGTCTCTTTATGGGCTAAAGCAAGCACCAAGACAGTGGTTTGCTAAGTTCTCATCAGCTCTTTTAGCTTTTGGATACACTCAATCTAAGGCTAATTATTCCTTGTTTGTTAAAGCAGATTCATCTTCATTTACAGTTGTCTTAGTGTATGTGGATGATATACTGATTACTTGCACAAGTCCATCTGTCATACAACAGCTAAAGTCACAGTTGTGTGCTACTTTTCATATGAAAGACTTGGGTCAACTGAGCTATTTTTTGGGGATTAGAGGTGTGCAAAAATGATCAATGAATTTTCATTTATCAAAAGAAGTATACAACTGATCTTTTGAAAGAAGCTGGTCTCACTAATGCTAAACCTTACAAACTACCAATGGATCAACATGTGAAACTGCAAGCAGACATGTGCACTCCTTTACCTGATCCAGAGGTATATAGAAGGTTAATTGGTAAACTAATTTACTTAACAATTACCAGACCAGACATATGTTATACAGTCCAGCTCCTAAGTCAGTTCATGCAGAATCCTACATCTTTGCACATGCAAGCAGTCAAACATCTGTTAAGATATCTACTTTCTATTAGCTAAAAGTTCAGCTGTACAATTAACCGCTTATTGTGACTCTAGATCATCTGCAGAGGCTGAATATAGGGCCATGGCTCTAACTTGTTGTGAAGTTACCTGGTTAGTATCATTGTTGAAAGACTTGGGCATCAAAGATCTAGGTCCAATTGACTTAAAGTGTGACAATCAAGCAGCCATTTACATAGCATCCAACCCTGTGTTTCATGCAAGAACCAAACACATTGAAGTTGACTGTCACTATGTTAGAGATCAAGTCAAGTCTGGATTGGTCAAACCCTCATATGTTCATACCAAATCTCAAGTGGCAGATGTATTCACTAAAGTTCTATCTGCTGAGCAGCATACTAAGCTTCTTTCTAAGTTGGGAGTGTCTGCAGATAACCACTCACAACTTGAGGGGGAGTGTAAAAGTAAAGAAGGTCAAGGGTAGCAAACTACCAATAGTAGAGGGACTAATAATGACAACTTTTGTAAACTCTAAGTAGCTTAAGTGTATCTTTTCTGTTTTCTGTTACAAAGCTGTATAAAAGGACTTGTTCCTTCATTTCATTTCAATTAAAATGAAACATAACATAATTCTGTTAACTCTGTGTTTCTTGTGTTTCCACTGTGTGTAATTCATCTGTTCACCATTGTCAACAATATGGAATTAAAAATTTCCTTCAAGACTATTTGTTAAAAAAAAAAAAAAAAAAAAAAAAAAAAAAAAAAAAAAAAAAAAAGGCAAAGTTGAGAGAGACTGTAGAGCGAGCCCAAAAGAAATTATAATAAGGATGGTAAGAGACGGAGAAGATATCCAAGAGACGTGGTGTAATGTTAAGTAGACTAAGTGTATAAATACATAAAACAATACTGTTGTTCGATTTTAAACTTTGATTTACTTCACTGGTCATGCTTTGTACCTCAAACAAGCGAGAGTGCAAATGAACTATAGTGATGCACAATGCTGGACCCAGTTTAGACGTTAGTTTCTAACCCAACCCTATGATCTTTAACATTATGAGCAACTTGAATAGGCTAAAAGGTGTATAACTACGCAAGATTAAGAAGTTGAAGGCAATGTGAGCAACCAGTAAGAGTACTCTAACTTTCTCTTATTCAAGTTATTTATCCGGGAGCCAGGTTAACCCATTGTAAGTGCTCAGCTTATGCACCATGGTCACCAGTAGGGTACTACCGTAATTTCCTGCAGCAATTGCCATCCAGAACAATGCAGTCGTGGTGCTTCTCATGCTTTCGGTGTCTGATCGTAAAAAAATCTAGATGCCCGATTGGCATAAACGCTTCAGCTATCCCTTGAATGGAATACTGAGATACTAACCAAAATACAGAAATAGGTATAGTTTCATGAGGCTTGTATGTCAAACAATGGGCAAAAGCAGCATTTTTGCGCTTTATTTCAATGAAACCAGCTACCAATGTGGTAAGAGCCAATACCTCAAACCCAATTGCCATTCTCTAAGAATATAAATTCCCCGTTATACCCCTGTGATTTTACGTTTGATGGGCACAAAAACACGGTCAAATAAGACTATTGTGGCTAGCACTGCGATTAAGGTGAAAGTCATCATTGAGCCAGCTGGGACTAGGAATGATTTTGTGACACTTCAGTTCCTAGTTTTGGTTTGTTGCAGAGAGAAAGTAGTTTGTTGTCCTTGAGCAATGATTAGAAGAATTCCGGCGGACCATATTGGACCCTTTCTTATTAGTGACTTTCGTTCTTCCACTTTATGGACTGTGTTTAGCAGTTTAGCCGCCATAAGTCGGTGTTCGGCTGATCTTTTCCAAAGTCTTCTTGGGTGACAATGGCAGCCTTGTCCACAAATCTGAAAAGTTAGTAAAACATGAATCAAGTTTCAAATGTGATTATGTCCAAAAAAAATTGGTACAGTTTGACTTTTGTGGTCAAATAGATTAGATATAAGCTGTAGAAAAAACTGATAATAGTTCAGTAAATCTTGTAAAATCTGGTTACATGTGTCAAGTAACATAGCATATTCGACTAACGGTAAACTGATGTTAGGATATGTGAAAAAAATCATATCATGCAGATGTTTTAAAGTAATAAGTTTGACTCCAAAAGTCAAAGTGCACCTTTAGTTAAAAGTTATGCAATTTCTTGAAAATTTACTAAATAGGAAAAGGTAGCAATAGGTGAGATATTATTATCATCAAATGTCTAATGATAATAAAATTACTTTTGCAATCAGCGTTATACCCTTAACAACGTTCACAACGAGAAAGTTAAAAGACGGTATATAAGTCATTTAGTGCATTAAGTTGTGCCACACCTATCATGTGTTTTTATTAATCACATGTGTTTTGGCTAATGCTAATAAGGATGGCCTAATCATTTCAATTTCGAACACTTGATTTCGTAACAATCAACTTTACTTGCAAACAATGTTGCAAAAATCGTGAATCGGTAGTCGGGCGGTCGACCACCCTGCAGCGAGTAATCGGTCAAGTCAGGATTAATCGGTGATTAATCGGATTGGCATTTCTTGCAATTTTTTGGTATTTTCGGAGACCAAACTAAAAATCTTAACCGATTCCAAGCCTGCTATGTTCCCAAACCTCAATAAAAGGCTCCAATTCTTATTATGATGCCCATTGTGCGTTATAAGTGAAATATACGATCCCCAAATTAAGTAGAATACCTAAATTATTATATTTTTTAAAATGACCGATTTGCTCGATTCGACCGATTTTTTGCCTATTCGGCCGATTTTTAACCGATTCGGCCGATTAATCGGCCGATTCAGCCGATTTTTTGACTGCTTAGTGTCGATTTTTTTCTAGGCCGATTTTTAAAAATCGACAAGGTACTCGGCCGATTAACGATTAATCGGCGATTAATCGGCCGAGTTGACCGATTTTTGCAACATTGCTTGCAAAAGCAAAAAAAGGAAAAAGAATGCATTGGCAGGAAACAGCGATGGGTTCTTTCCATTATATACGTCAGTTAAAGTGTTCTATTCGATATTTCTGCCAACTCAGACTGTTTTATTCCTGAGTTTCGGCAAGCATGAAACTTACTTAGCAAGAACCAAAATAGTATATATGGTATAAAATGCTAATAATTTAGTTTTTCAAGAGACTTCATTTTTTTAGCGTGGAGAAGCTTCCGGGAAGCAGAAATAGAAGTATCAAGCTTACTTCATTTGTTTAGTATGGAGAAGCTTCCGAGAAGCAGAAATAGAAGTATCAAGCTCATAATTGTCATAAAGAAAATTAGGATTAGAAACCATATGCAGCTTTCTTTTTCCGTAAGCTGCAACACACACTTGTACTGACCTGGTAAATGAGCTACCCGAAGGATAGATATTCTGATACAACGGGTAACCAAACATAAACCAAAAGATGGACACAGCCATGGCTATGCTTGGAATGCCGAGACCCCAACCGGCCAACCCCATTTAATATTATCTTTTGAATATAAACAATCACTGTCACTGCCACAAGATTAGATACCCCCAATGCAAAAATAATACCTGTTGAAGAATTTCCATGTGCTAGTCTTTTGTTTATCTTTCGTTTCATCAAATTGGTCCGCACCAAATGTAGCTACACACAGACAGATCCCACCCGACCTGAAAGCTGTTAATAGAAGTGATGTGTACAGTATTGCCAGTTGACCCATATTGGCTTCTTGGCATATTTCAAGATTTGTACATGGTGCCGGTCTTTATTTTGGTAGCACTGCTGATAATGTCAAAGATACTATTCCCTAGTAAAAAAAAAAAAAATGGAATGGGACTTTAAATAAACTAGAAGTTATTAGGCTTACTATCAGGTAAATGATGGAAGAAATTGAGATGGTTCAAAACCGGCCAGCAATAGAATCAGCTATGAATGCACCAAGCAACGCAGTCAAGCGTGCAGTGCCACTAAAGTTGGTGAAAGTATTAGCGGCTTGAGTCATCGGCATGTGAAGTTGTTGTGTTAAGTAGCTAATTATGTTCGTTCGAAATCCAACTATAGCCAACTTCTCACCCACCTCATTTGCTATCACAAACCGTATGCTATTAGAACTCAAAAGTTAAGATTGCCGACAGTTTTAACATTTTATCAGAAACATAAATGTAACATACCAAAGATGAACGGCATTGTGATGACCCCACCATTGAATTTTTGTATTATGGTTTTTGCCTTTGATCTTCATCTCCTCCATTTTCTTTAGTTTGATTGCTCATTTGGTCATCCAAAGTTCTTTATATACGCTAAAGGGTATGCCAGACTTACTATTATCTACTTGCAACTTTTTTTCTCTGTACCATTTGCACAACTTATGGCCACAAATTATAGGAATAGAGCTACAATTGTTGGTAAAAGGGCAAATGTTGTTGATCAGACTATAGCACAATTAGCCCATATGATAGGCACATTATAGTTTGAACCAGTAAATCATTCAGTTCATTGTTTAATTTCAAAAATAGCTAATACAAGTACAATGCACAAGTGATTTATAGGCATTCATCTCTATTACAAATAAACAACCATAGTCAATGTTGTTTAGTCATTGATAGCATAGCTAACTTAACACCCATGAAATTTCATACACTTTCCAAAGCTTTTCTACCTCCAACAAAGATAGTACAAATAAACCATATTGGTTCTTTAAAAGATACCCAGTTAGACATTATCACCATCTTCTTTTGCCTTATAAGCAATCTCAATAGGCTTTAAAGTATAAAACTTTGCACAAAACAAGTAGTACACCAAATTAAGAACTTGAAGTAGTGTGAGCAACCAATAAAAATACTCCAACTTCCCCTTGTTAAGATTATCATCTGGGAGCCAGTTTGACCCGTCTTGACCCGCACTCAGTTTATGCACCATAGTCACCAAAAGGGTACTACCGTAATTTCCAGCAGCAATGGCCATCCAAAATAATGCAGTTGCAGTACTTCTCATGCTTTCTGGAGCTTGATCATAGAAAAACTCCAAGTGCCCTATTGACATAAACACTTCAGCCATCCCATGAAGTGAATACTGAGGTACTAACCAAAAGACCGAAATGGGAATAGTTTCATAAGGTTTGTTTGTCAAACCATGGGCAAAAGCGGATTTTTTGCGCTTTATTTCGATGAAACCAGCTACTAATGTAGCAAATACTGATATGGCAAAGCCAATTGCCATCCTAGTAAGAAATGAAATTCCCCTTTCTACCCCTGTGAGTTTACGTGTTATGGGCACAAAAATACGGTCATAAAAGACTATTGTAGTTAGCATTGAGATTAAGGTGAAGACGGTCATTGAGCCAGCTGGGATTTGGAATGATTTTGTGAGGCTTCTATTCATTGTTTTTGCTTGTTGGAGTGAAAAAGTGTTTTGTTGTGCATAAGCTGTTATTAGTATGATCCCGGCGGACCATATCGGGCCCATTCTTATTAGTGACTTTAGTTCTTCGACCCGATGGACCGTGTTTAATCGCCATAAGTCCGGGTTGGATTGACCTTTTGTGAACTCTTCTTTAGTCACAATGGCAGCCTTGTCCAGAAATCTGAAATGTCCAAAAAGATATACACTTTGACTTAAATTGTCAAACAAACATATAGCCAACTTTTCGACATAAAAACAGGTTCAACTAATCTTCGAAAACTTAATATGTGTAGGCATTTAATATCACGATATATGCTCGAAATGGATGTGTATTCATGTTATAAATGGATAAAACAACATTGGTGAGGTTTGACTCTGAAAGTCAAAATGCACCTTTTGCTAAAACTTAATAATGTGAATCTTGGCACAAAGTAGCCAGTTTCATGAAATTTTAGAAAAGAGTAACACATAATCAATAAGTGAGACATGCTTATCGATAGGCTATCTAAAGAGACAATGTTGTTTATATGTACATTATACCCTTATGTGCCTAACAATATTGCTCGCAAGGAAAACTTAACACAAGGTAGATAGGTCATTTAGTGCATAAAGTTTCACATAACCTATCATGTGTTTGTAGTTAACATGTGTTTAATCTCTAACTAAGATTCCTTTCGCTATTCTTTTGCTTTTTCTCAAGAGGTTGTATGGTAAAGACATTTAAGCTTATTGCATTCTCAAAATACAATAAGTTGTTTTGAGTATGATTTAACGGCTTATATGAGCCATATAAGTATATAAGTTACTTTTCATAAGCTTGTTGAGCTCACAATCTAACGAGCATAAGTCCTATTAAACAAGCATTTTTTATTTTTTATTTTTTTGTGTTTGCACAAGTATCGAAACACCAAATATAATTGTTTAAAATGCTAAAAACAAGGCTTACCTCATTTGAGTAGTATGGAGAAGCCTTCCTGTTATAGAAATAGAAGAATCAAGCTCCTCATTCTCGTAAAGTAACTTAGGATCAGAAACCATAGGCAACTTTCTCTTTTTGTAAGCTGCAACACACACTTGTATTAACCGGGTAAACGGGCTTCCCGCAGGATCCATATTCCGATACAATGGATACCCAAGTACAAATCCAGTAATCGAAAAAACCATTGCTATGGATGGAATACCTAGACCCCAGCCCCATCCAACAGTATCTTGAATGTAAACGATTACCGTGACTGCCACAAGCATAGATACCCCCATGCAAAAGTAATACCAATTGAAGAATTTCCATGTGTTAGTTTTTTGATTCTCGTCTGTTTCATCAAATTGGTCCGCCCCGAATGCCACCACACACGGTCGGATTCCACCTGAACCTATTGATGTTAAGAGAAGTGATATGTACAAGATTGCTAGTTGACCCATATTAGCTTCTTGGCATGTTTCACCATTTTTACAAGCTGGTGGTCTTAACTTTGGTAGCACAGCGGATAACGTCAAGCATATCATTCCCTAGTAACATAAAAAAATAATGAATAAAACTACTTTTTGAAAATTTTATCGTTTCATTGCAGTGCGCAGATAATATATAAGATATAACATCCTGTATCCTAATAATAAAAGTACTAAAGTGCAACCACATTGTTGTCTCAAAACTGATATCAGAGTTGTTATAAAACTGATTTACTGTTTCAAAACTGCTCTAGTTGCTACTAAACAGGTGTTTAAGTACTAGTCAATAAGTTATTAGGCTAGTTTCAAGATGTACAAATGCAGTCTTACTATCTGGTATATGACGGAAGCAATGGTTATGGTCCAAAACCGGCCAGCAAAAGAATCCGCCATGAATGCACCAAGCAGCGGAGTCAAGCTTGCAGTGCCACCAAAGTTGGTGAGAGTGTTAGCTGCTTGAGTCATTGGCATATGAAGTTGTTGTGTTAAGTAGCTAATCATGTTTGTTTGAAATCCAACCACAGCCAACTTCTCACCCACCTCATTTGCTACCAAAAACCAAAATATGGCGTTAGAACTCAAGAACTAATTACATCATGGAAGCAAAAACAAAACTACAAAGTTTTATACATTGCTGATATATAGTTATCAGTATTTATCAGAAACGTGAATATAACGTACCAAAGATGAAGGGCATAGTGATTATGCCACCTTTTTTCCTTTGAGCATGGTTATTGCCTTTGCTCTTCATCTCAACCATTTGGTTTAGTTTGGTTGTTCAAATGGTCATTCATTGTTTGTTTATATAGGCAAAAGTGTATGCCATACTTACTATTATCTACTTGTTACTTTTTTCATGGTACCATTTTTGTACGACTTATGGCCACAAATATAGGGTTAGAAACATAATTGTAATTAGTTCAAATGAAAGGTAAACTTTATAGATTAGATCTTAGTACAAATTGAAAATGATAATCACGTGAATGGGATTCCTTAATCGTGGTTCATAAACGTAGAATTTATATTTATTATAGTTATGATTTGTGTCTAATGACTCTATGAAAATGTACTTAGTATCGTTTTGAAGAACAACAACCACTTCTCAACACTTAAACCGAAAAAAAACTTGAGAACAAAAAAAATTATGGATGCATTGTCCATACAAGTACACTTGAAAGATTTAGTGGTCAAAAACTAGGATTCGCTGTGGTCGGCTACGATCGACCATGACAAGCATAGATTAGAGACCTAGCTCTCCTTTAGGCCAAACCAAGCAATATCTCTTCTGCACCTGATAAATTTGCACATCTAACTTTGGATGGTAGTATTTATTTTGTGTTGATAAAAATGCTTTACAAAGACACAGAATTTGTCCATAAGTTCATGAAGAGAAGGTAGTACATGTACTATACTGATCACTGATAGGTCTTGGATTTTTCATAAATTAAGAGTGTCATTCACGGACATGACTTGCATCAATTAGTACCATGCATATTATTTGGATGATATAATGTGGTCTAAGTATACTCTTTTCTTTGTGGCCACACATATTCACCTGCGCTGACTCCGGGCTATCTAAAAAGGTAGTCGCTCTGGGATTAGTCGGTTCACAATGTCGAGTCGGAAACCTAGGTAAAAAAAAGAGAAAAGAAGTATGCTGTTTTCCTCAGCATTGCTACAAAATGATAATTAGACATGAAACTAATGATCTACTTGTCTTGTGGCTTTCATAAATTCATAGGCCTAAAAGAGTTCAATATATAATTTGGCTTTCAAAAAGGTGAGTTACAGTGCCTAACTGAGATACTTTTTAACGTGATATTAGTTTCATTTGTACAAATTAAAGTAGTTTTAAGAAATCTTAACAAGTATTAGGCTCATCAACTTGCACTATTAACATATAACACATAGAATTTGGTCATTATATTCTTTGCTTACCATAAGGCCATTCCTAAATTTGAAAATTTAAACTACTAAGTATTTGTTTGTCCATTGTATTGCCTAGTAATAGTAATATAAGTTTTATCATTTCATTACTAGAGTTACTTATTTTGTTATTTTGTGTCTCATGTTTTAATCACTTTGGTCCATTATAAAACCATTAACCATCTTCACCAGATTATTGTTAGTACCATGTTATTAATGTATACAGTAATTATTATGCCGTTTTAATAAAGAGTGTTCGATTATTATGTTTTCAAGTCACAATATTTACCGTCTTTTGGTTATATCACTTTTGTATAATCGATTTAGAAGTAGTTGCGACGAAACTGATTATCTATGTTATTCAAGGTTATTTTACATGTAAATCATAGCAAAATAAGGCAAGTCCTCACAAGTCACAACATATGAATATTAGAGACTGACCCCTCTTGGAGCATAGTAGGTATAGCAAAATCCGCCTTTACTGCTTTATGATGGAAGATATGATCTTAAGGATGACAACATGATCGAGCTTTTCTCGCAAGGGATGTTTGGAATTGCTTATTAAAACTGTTTACTTTGATAACAGGTTTTGAATAAGTAGTTTGGGAGTTGAATATTCACGCTCGTTATGAGATTCTGCTATTTAACCTTTTGTATCATTTGATAAATAAGCAAAATTGTCAAACATTAAACAACTACTTATCTTTATATCTTGTTTCTATGTAGAATATAATACCCGTGCACGCATAAGGTTTTAACATAAAATTATTTATTAGTAATTTTTGTTGTAATACTTAAAGCGTATGTGCTAAAAATTGAACTTTATTTTTTTAGAACAGTAGATAGATGAAAACATGCACATCAAGTGTCATCGACTCTTTGCAACATGTAGTTATTGCCTATCCCAAACACCCCTAATGAGCAACAGTTTTAATTAGCTATCCCAAACACTCCTAACGAGCAACCTATATTAACTGTACTGTTTGTAAGAGCAAACACCACTTGGTCCAAAATTGGTAAGTCTTAAACGAACCAATAATGTGCTACGTACCATCAATAAGATCACATGCAATTCCCTCCGTTGTGATGCAGAAGTAATAAAAATCATTGATGTATATGCAACTCATAATTTAAAATGGGCAGAGCATGTTTCTTTTGTTCTCCTTTACTTACAAACAAAATAATATAAAAGACTATTGTATAAATAACATGAAGAATGAAAAACATAAAGTTTGATGTTCAAAATGCATGTGGGAAAATCAAATGAGCCACTGCATTGAAAGTATCAGCAGCAAAATCGTGAATAACAGAAACACGGTGTGAATGTGTGATATTTAGACTGGTTAGCCCAAAATGTATATCGCACATTCACAAAGATAGTCGCGTGTCTATTTAGTCAATTTAGTTGGACCTTTGGTGGACCAACGTTTTTTAGAATCACAACAGGCTCCAAGGTTAGCTATCTAGATAGTGAGGGGCAGGGTGAGGAAGTGAGGTGATGGTCCTGTGGATGAGCAAGATTATGAGGTCAGTTCAAGACAACTGTGCCTTCGTTAGGAGACTGTTTCTGAATCTGCTGTCAGCAAATAATCATTGACTTCATCATTCACATGTTACCGTAACCACAGTTTGTGTATGATGGAAGAAACGAGTCAAGTAGACTATGTACGCTACTGCACGTTTATCTGTTTTCAATATAACTCAGAAAATTAATCAATAAGACGATGCTGTTGTCATTTGCTTATTTAAAGGAAGGTTAAATTCACCTTTCTGGATAAAGTAACTTTTACTTTTTACTAATGGGTAAAAACTAAAGAAGTAAACCCAAGCAAATAACCATTTGATTTTGATGAGGGGATAAATTACTCTTTTTGGTATGCATTATGCATCATTGTTCCCCATGTTAATCGCATGACTACAACTTTTCTCACACACATTATACAAAAACATTGACTAACATAATATCAAAGATAGTATCAGCTCATAGATAAGTACTAATGCTATCAAAGTTATTGTTTGGTGACATGATGAACTAACGGTTATTCAATTTCTTAATCATTTTATACTTTTAAGAATCTTCAAGTTGTTAAAAGTGAAAAAATCGTAACAAAGAACATTTGTAGGTAGAACAAAACAACGTACAACGATAAATTGCATTCAGAAATCACACACAATGAACCATCAGAAACATCGACTCCTGAATGAAATAAACATATCCCCCAAGGAGGCACCAAGATGAATTCTGTATCGCGCGTCCCCTCAAAGTAACACGAGAGGATGTTAATCCTCTCAACATACTCCATCTCACCATTACTCATTTTCTTTGCGCATCTAATTTGATCTAAAATATGTTTCCAAACATTTGAATTTTTTTTCATAATTCTTTCACTTCAATTACGCCCTTCAAACTAGATCTTTTATAACAAACTCTTGACATACTAAACTTAGTCCTACAGGCATTAGTGTCTTTTAGTTTGATGCGTAACACGCAAATTCGCAGTTGCGCCATCCTTTATTAAATTCAGTAAGCATATGTTAAGCCTAACAAAATTTAGAAATTCTTACTTGACATGAGTTATGTGAGAGCAAAAGTTAGAACCAACATGAAAACAAGCACAGGGTAACAAGATAAAACGACATTTTTGGTTGCATTTTAATTTTAATCTTCCCATATTTTCCAAAGTATATGCACTCGGAAATAAAAAGATAACTGAGCAAGTGCATACACTTCAGATTAATTGACGTCCACCCATAAAAAGTACATAAGAGAGTGAATAACCACGAGAAAAAACAGGGGTCTAAAATTTAAGATTCACCAGTTCTATCAACACTATTCTTCGAACTCGTGCATGTGGTCGAGTAGGTAATTGGCCGCAAGCTCTTCGTTTTTGTTGCATGCGAAGAACACCTCCAATACTAACGCTCTTTCAAATCCCATTGCTTCAAGCTGGATTCAAACAAAAAAAAGGAGAAAATGCCAATGAGTTTATATGTTGCGTTATTGTATCAATATTCCAAGTGTAAAAACAGAACTTACACGTTCAATGGCTTCACGCTCCTCGGGTGTAACAGTTACAGCCTGAGGCATCCCGGAAGCAAGGTCCCCAAGTACATTCCTGATATAAAAAGAACAAGGGATATTAGGTTTAAACGAGTTAATAAATCAACAGAACAAAATCGAAGGTAATGAGAGGTAAAACATACTCTCCGCCTTCAACGGGCTCGTTGATCAAACGTAGAAAATCAGCCTGATGTTCTTGAATGAGTCTCACTAGCTGAGGATTTTGCTTCCCCAACTCTTGGAGCATAGGCTGCCATCACCAATGTACGTATAAGTAAGGGTGGACATATAACAAAGAATAAAAGATACAAATATTATTAGAGAAAATAGATACCTGTAAGATTTGTGGATTAGCTTGCACCATGGCTCTAAAAGCTTGAAACTGTGGGCTGTTGCGCAGGAAATCCAGATTGCCACCAGCACCAGCTCCCGCAGGAGCATTCCCACCCATGTCAGGAAGACCCTATTATGCCAGAATTAGAAAGATTTTCATTCACAAAGTTAGACATCAATATACTATCCATTGACAGCTAGATAAACAACATACCTGAGGAAAAAGATTTAAGGGATTTGCATTTGGTCCACTTGTAGGAGCTGCCGCTGGTTGTGTAGCCTGTGGGGCCTGAACCGAGGGGTTTACAGCTGGCACCGGTGGAACTCCCGTTACTGGAGGAACTTCAGCTGCTTCAGGAATTCCCTAATATAGCATAAGAAATAAATAAATGACCACACTATTTTAGACGAATAAAATCAAGGTATTGCCTACAATAATAACATACTTTTTCGTTTGTCTAGCTTAGTCATTGTACCTTTTTTTGTACACCTGAGCCATCAAAAGATTGGTTTTGTGTCAAATTTAGGTCATTTTGTAACCCGTAGCTTTAACATTTTTGTATAAAACATAACAGCATAAATAAATCTAACCTTCTAATTAACATTTTTACAATTCATCATTTTATAGAGACCCCTTTTAAAGGATTTTTGGGACAAATTTAGCAAAACAGGACACAAAACCATCTTTAAACGGCTCAGATGTATGATAAACAACTCAATAACTAAGACATGACGAATGAAAAAAATACATCAGTAATTTATTCAACAAAAGAAAAAACTGAAATTATAAGAGGTATTATGAAGTCCTTACAGAATATAAGTATTCAACAGCTCTTTCAGGATTATTAAAAGCAGCACGAAGAGCGCGAACAACGGTATCCCTGTCCCATGTACCACCACCCATATCAAGAATCTGCTGGACTGCACCCTCCAAATTGTTTCCGGCAACCAGATTTGATGCTGCATCACCATACACATTCTCTGAAGGAGCAACTGAAGCTGGAGTCGATAAAGGGACAGATGCAGGCCTGTATAGCAAATTAAAGAAACACAAGTTTAGTGATAAACTCATTCACATTTTGAAACTAACATCTGGCTTGCAGATGCAATAACAATATATAATATTTGCATACACAAAAGATAAAACAGAGGCGTAAGCTTACGGTGTCACAGTTGCAGGTGCTGGAGTGGGTGCGGCCACTGGAGTGGGAGCAGGAGCAGTGCTTGTCTGAGGCGCCTGGTTTTCACATAACAAAATTTTAGCCAACATCATAAGAAAGATTCAGCAGGAACTCCAATAAACAAAGAAGTAATATACCATAGAAAATATGCATAAACTTAAAGCAAACCATACAATTTCTTTTATAATAAAAGTTACCAGTGCCAAAATATTCTTACAGGCTCATTGCAAGCTTCGTGCGGAAAGAGGTTATAGAAAGAATATTTGATGTGATGGAAGTTTAATGTCTATTAGAGTATATAATTAATAATAATACGGGTGAACAAGTAACACAACTTTGATTTGAATTATTATAATGGAGGACGCACTTGGATTTTATACCTATCCAAAACAATATAGCAATAAATTTTCATAAATCAGTACCTGTGGGGCAGCAGCTGCTGTTGATGCTTCACCAGCTGAGCTCTTACTCTGCAAAAAATTAAATGAAAAATTGTTTACTTCAGTGTTCGTTCGGAATGTTCACTATGGAGCTAAGCAAGACTAGAAAAGATGATCCATACAGACACGCAACAGTTATGTCTATTTCATTATCACCAATTCTTATTCATGTTACACATGGGTTCAAGATACTGGAACATCGTGTTCAGTTTGTGAGCACACAATTTTTAATGTCAGTCCCAGCTAGTATGCTTTATCCGTGCATGTATTCTTCTCAATTGGTGTGTGTTCATATTGGCACATTAAAACGGTTACAACCATATTGAAGGTTTAGTTATTTTGAATCTCGATAAAGAGCTTTAAAGTAATAGTCAGATGATGCCACGTACTACTTGGCCAATTCACTGCCTTCAAGAAGTCTACATGCTGGCATAACAGGAAAGTGATAAGGTGGGAACGACTGATGGACAAATGAAGAGCAAAATGGGTGATGGTTGAGAGAGAGAAAGGCAGGAGGATTAATTACTAGTGGAGACATATGAAATTCAGGTTTCACAAGTGCCTGATAATTTCTACAGCAGTGTTTTATTAGTACCCGTCAAATGCACCATCTAATGAGATATCTAAGCATCAGGTGTCGGGTGTCCCTCGAAGCTTCAAACTATTAGAAGCTTCGAAGCTTAGTTTATCTTCTTTGTGTTGGTTAACCTAAGCCGCACCCTTACTGCTGGGGTAGGGCTCGGCCTCCGAACCGTACGTGGGACGAGTTTCTGCCTCATACAGCTCGGGCTGAAACCCGGGGGAAGTTTAGAAGAGATGGAGAGAGCCAGCAGCTGACAGTCGGGGCGGGGATAAGCTTCCTTCTTCACAAGCTTATCCCTCCCAAAAAACCGACCCGATAGCGATTCCTGTTAATCTTTTCAATCTATTATAAGTAGTATTAATGTGTCAACTAGATGGTGACATTGATCATTTAGAAAACTAATTCTATCAAAATTATATAGCTTAAAATTTTAGTTCCAAAGTCTCACAATCAAGAGGTATTTATGAATTCGATGCTAATACAAAGTGCTTATATGTCTACTTAGTCCTTGACACACTTAAGCACAATCTAACTTGAACTTGAAGTTTCTAAAATTGTACACAACAATATTACGCTCTTTAAAACACATTAACAAATGTTATTAGTATAATAGCCTCGATTCCAAGATATGAAAACAACAATGCGCATAAAACACTATAGCAGTAAATTTTTACCTTGGATAACATGATGACAATAAAACTATTTTCCGCAACTTTATTTTCTTCCAAAGTAGTGCCATCTTTTAACACTTTACCCTGATGAATAAGCATCTGCTGTGCAGCTGGATAAACATCTGTTCCCTGAACAGTTTCTATGTTTTTCTTAACATCAGCAACCTGCACAAACAATCACACATGTTCATCAACATATACAGAGAACTCGACAACAAAATAAAATCTAACAGGAGCGCGCCATACAAAAATAGGATATCCATCATCTGGGATTGCTCATAAAGAAAACTATAGATATATGATATATGTTCATCACTATACATTAAGTCCAGCCATGAAGCTTTAATTAAATTAGACATCTTCAGTAAACAGTCTAGATAGTAACAAAATCATTCCTACTGCACACTGCAATTTCAAAAATTCACAGTAACTACAGAATCACACTACTTAAACCTACCAAAACTCCTAGTTCCCCGCATTATATTGATTAGGTCCACACAAATAACTCAATAAACAGTTTTACAAGCAAAGCACATATTCCAGGCTTGCTACAACCGATTCTACATTCAAATTCGACGAACTAACAGCAATTTACAGCTTTACTAGGAGCAAGGAAAATCAAACAACAATGGTACTATAGAGGTTTCTCAAGTTTTCATACTTCTATCCTCACGTTCGTTTCTTTTCCACATCTGCCATTTATGACTGAGCCGACTTACCTGCTACTATAGACTCTATAGTACTATACCCTCATATCCCGACGTTTACACCGAAAACCACCAAGCCCCGCCGCCCTAATATATTCACAGGCTATATATGTATATCCCAGATTATACTATATTTCAACATTTATGTTTCAGTTTCGTGTTTCTTTTTTATTTTATGACTCATCCGAATTCCAAGTCGAGGTGACTCGGGGCGTGCTGGCTTCTAACTCACGACTCGGGTTAGTTTTCCACATATTCGTCTCATTTAAAGGCTATTCTAACTCGACCCATGACTCGTACGAGTCTAACAACTATGACTACACATACATGAAGCTTCATTTACATCAACCATGTTCCGACTCACCAAATAATCAGCTAAACAAGAAGAATCAAATATACTTGCTCTCACTTCCAAACAGGAAAATCTTTTTACTGCACGTTGCAATTCCAAAAATCCACGGTAGCTACAGAATCACACTACTTAAACCTAAAAAAACTCCTAGTTCCCCGATTCTATCCAAGTCCAAACAAATCATACTTTACCGGCTTGCAACAAGCAATTCCACATTCGAATTCGATAAACTAACTAGAATTGACAACTTAACTAATTCTCTAGTTTAACAAATTATTAAACCCTATCTCAAACACTAACATCCTACAACTCCATTATCAACCAAAAACAACATAAAACCCTAGAATCCAGATCAATCACGCGAATTCATAAAAGTTTGTAGCATACAGAGAATTTAACACAATTGTTAAAGCTAACACGCTATCACTCTAACCGCACATCTAAATAATAAATATAAAATACATGTACAAGAACGCATTAAGCTTCAGTAAAATCAAACATCTTCAAAAAAACTAATAACAAAATCGACGTTTACGAGCAACCAAACAGAATATTCCTCACTTACTAACAGAATATTCTTCTAACTCAACATTCAAACTCCACAAATTCACACTAATTAAACTTACTTAAACCTAAAAACAAACTAAACATATAATCACACTAATTAACAAACAATTCAACTGATTAACAGCTTAACTAACCCTAACTGAAACCCTAAGATCACGATCGAACAAAAACAAACCCTAAAACTGAATAAATAAATATAAACACATACAGTATCTTCGATTTTGACATCAATCTCAAAGTGAGTCCCCTTCAACGTCTTGACGAAAACCTTCATCTTCCTTCAATTTGGTTGATCGGTAACTTGAAGGTTCGGGAAAGAATATAAAGAATGAGTGATGAGTTTTTGAGTTTGTGTGTTGGTGTTGTTATAGGTTGGCAAAGTGGACTTGATGTCACGCGCGTTGGGGGTGTGTGGGGTGTACGCGTTGGGGTTTTGAGGTGTGATGGAGGCGCGTGGAGGGGGTGTGAGAGTGGGGGTGGGGGATGGTGTGGGCTAGATTTTTGTGATTTGTTATTCGATCATGTTTATCTTTTGCTGAAGAGTGGTATGGGCTTGGGTGAATGGTTATGGTCTAGGCGGCTAGGCCTAGATGAAGTTTTTGGGCTTTTAAGAAATCATATAAAACTGGACCGGGTGGAAAACCAGGATTAGGGGTGTTCATGAATCAGGTAATGGGAATCGAAAACCGAAACTGGACAAAACTGAATAAAATCGGATTGAATTTTTCAAAATCAAACAGGATCGAATAAAGTATTTAATTTTTGGTTTGGAAGTGGTTTTGACAAAATGAAAACTGAACCGAACCCAAAATCAAAATCACATAAAAAGATATATGTTTTGTGGATTGGGATCCTCTCAAGTTTAGAGGATAACTTGACTCAAGTTGGGAAAATATGAGCCATTGGATTTGATCCAATGGCTCAAATTAAAAGAACTTCTTTTGATTTGAGTCATTGGATCAAATCCAATGGCACACAATCATCCAACTTGAGTCAAGTTGATCTTCTCAACTTGAGAGGATCTCATTCAATGTTTTATGAGGCATTTTATTTTGCATACTCAAAAACCCTAGCATACTAAGGGATAAATCTTCACCTTCCATATAGTTTGATCTAATGGTAGTAATTAACTTAAGATTTATATGTCTAAACCTAAGTCCATGTTTTTTTCTTGTCTTTTTATCTTTCTTATTTATTTTCTCATTATTTTTATTTTTTTTATCACTTTTTTTAATTACACGTTTTTTTTTCTTCGTTTTCATCAGTTTTCATACGTTTTTGTCCGTTTTTTCCGCTTTTTATACGTTTTCGTCTGTTTTCATACGTTTTTGTCCGTTTTCATACGTTTTCGTCCGTTCTCTTACGTTTTCGTCTGTTTTTTACATTTTCGTCCGTTTTCATACGTTTTCGTTCGTTTTCTTACGTTTTCGTCTGTTTTCTTACGTTTTCGTCCGTTTTCATACGTTTTCGTCCGTTTTGTTACGTTTTCGTCCTTTTTCATCTGTTTTGTTACGTTTTCGTCCGTTTTCTTAAGTTTTCATACGTTTTCGTCCGTTTTCTTACGTTTTCATCCGTTTTCATACGTTTTCGTCAGTTTTCTTACATTTTCATACGTTTTCGTCTGTTTTCTTACATTTTCTTCTGTTTTCTTACGTTTTTGTCCGTTTTTTACGCTTTCGTCCGTTTTCTTACGTTTTCATCTGTTTTCGTCCGTTTTCTTACGTTTTCGCCTGTTTTCTTACATTTTCGTCCGTTTTCCTATGTCTTCGTTCGTTACGTTTTCATACCTTTTCGTCTGTTTTCTTACGTTTTCGTCCGTTTTAATACGTTTTCGCGTGTTTTCTTACGTTTTTGTCCGTTTTCATCGGTTTTCATAGGCTTATATACGCTTTCGTCCGTTTTTTTACGTTTTCGTCCATTTTTAGACGCTTTCGTCTGTTTTCAGACGATTTCGTCCGTTTTAATATGTTTTCGTCCATTTTAATCCGTTTTTATATTTTCGTCTGTTTTCAGACTTTTTTTTTCCCGTTTTCATACGTTTTTATACGCTTTTCATTCGTTTTTATACGTTTTTTTCCGTTTTCATACGTTTTCGTCCATTTTTGCAGTTTTTATACGTTTTCGTCTATTTTCATGTGTTTTCATGCTTATTATTAAACTTTATTAGATTACATGTCTAATAAATTAATGTCTAATATCACTTGTGATATTTCATAAACAAACAAGTATGTTTTTTAACCTTTAATATCACCTGAGATATTTCATTGCTATATATATTTTTATATATTATCACCTATGTGTTTTCTAATATTTTTATAATTTTCAGTTACAAGATAGTTTTTATGCCTTTTATCGCAATTGACAAGCGCATATTTTTTTAATGCAACCATTGTTATCTATCACTTGTGATATTATACTCTTAGTAGAAATAAAAGGGTTAAAGTCTCTTTAGGTGAATTCTTATTTTGTTCAAAAAAAATGCTAATTTAATGCAACACTTGTTTGATTTTGAGAATATGTCAAGTCTCTATTTTCATAATTTGCTTCCTTTTGATTCATTTTGATATTTTTAAGTGACTATCTCTTGTGATATAACACTTTAAGAAGGATGAAAAGTATTACACTCTTCATCATATATGTGTTATCAGTTGTGATACTCAACTAAGAATGTGAAATATTAAATTCATACCAAATGTGATAAGAATTTAGTATTTTACCAAGTATATATGAAAGAAATGAAAATAAACATCACTTATTATATTACTGTGATGATTCTGTTCATTTTTCTTATTTTTGTTTTTGAAAATATTTAGGAAGATTTTAGTGTTTTATGATAATATGAAATATTATAAAAGGTGTTTAACTAAAAACAAGAGATGTTATGAAAATTTTGTTAGACTTGTGGTGAATTTTTCTATTTAATGGATACATTGTGCATGTTTCGATAGGTTTTATAGCGGAATTTAAAAATATCTATGGTTGAATCAGCAAACTAAAGAAGTTATGGTTGAAGAAAGCACACATCTTTATAAACAAACTGAATAAGCTCAGAGACATGTGATATCACCTCACTTGTGATATCACATGATATCACAGGTGATATCACATGATATCACAGATATCACAAGTAAACTATGATATCACACATGTTATCACCGATAATATCACACATGATATCACAGGTGATATCAACGGTGTTATCACACCTGATATCACGTGTGATATCACAAATGAAGTGATATCACCTATGATATCACAAGTGTTTGAGCTTCCTCAGTTTGTTTATAAAGATGTGTGCTATCTTCAACCATAGCTTATTTAGTTTGCTGATTCAACCATAGATATTTTCAAATCCCGCTATAAAACCTATCGAAACATGCACAATGTATCCATTAAATAGAAAAATCCATCACAAGTCTAACAAAAGTATCATAACATCTCTTGTTTTCAGTTGAACAACTTTTCTAATATTTCATAATATCATAAAACACAAAAATCTTCCTAAATATTTTCATAAACATAACCATCACATTCTTAGTTGAGTATCACAACTGATAACACATACATGATGAAGAATGTAATACTTTTCATCTTCCTTACAGTGTTATACCAACAACAACAACAACAACCAACCCAATCCCGCCGGAGCGGGGTAAGGGGGAGGTAGAAATGTAGACAGATCCTACCCCTACCCCAGGAATACACCTGGGAGTAGAGAGACTGCTTCCAACGAGACCTCCGGTAAGTGCGAGTGTGCGGGTGAGAAAGAAGAGGAGATAAAGCAGGAGACATACAACAATAAGCACAGGCAGGCAAAAGTCAGACAGGCAAACAAGCAAGAAAACACCAAAGAGGCCACAAACAAAAACAAATAACCAAAGCACAAAGGAAAGCAAGCAGACTAAAAGGGGCAACACAGAGCAGGCAAACACAACGCACGGGGCCTAAAGCTAAGGTAAAGCACAACAAAGCACCAAAAACAAAAACAGGGCGAGAAAAAGCAGGCAAGCCTAAGCACACAGAGCAGAGCAGAGCAACGCACGGGGCCTAAAGCTATGGCAAAAGAAAAAGGGAGGCACCAAAACCGAAAAATGCCGAGGCAAGGCAAACAAAGGGACGCCTAAAAGCCTAGCCCACCAAAAACCCCTAATCCCAAAAAGCCCTTAGCCTAAAATCTAACCGCAAATCCTAATCCTATCTCTCCACCCCTTCCTATCTGAGGTCATGTCCTCCGACAAGAGAAGCTCCGACATGTCTAGCTTAATTCTATCTCCCCACCTGAGATTGGGTCTGCCCCTTCTTCTCACGCCATCTACAACTAGCGCCTCGACCCTTCTAACCGGTGATGTTTGAGGCCTTCTCCTGACATGACCGAACCACCTCAACCTACCCTCTCTCATCTTCGAAATAATATTACCGACCTCAAGTTTTGCTCTGAAAACTCCGTTCGGTATCATGTCAAGCAAGGTTTTACCACAAGTCCATCTTAGCATTCTTAGTTCTGCCACCTCAACCCTGTTAGCATGGGCCTTGGAGATGGGCCAACACTCGGTCCCGTACAGCATAGCCGGTCTAATCGCCACTCTATAGAATTTCCCCTTTAACTTAAAGGGGACATTCCTGTCGCAGAGGACTCCCGACGCCGTCCTCCATTTCGCCCAACCAGCTCTGATCCGGTGGGTTACGTCTTCATCTATCCTCCCCGATTTGTGAATCATCGATCCCAGGTATCTAAAAAACTCTTTGGGGGGCAGGATTTGGTCGCCGATACGAATATCCTCGTGGTTGCTTGACTCACTCCTCCCAAAAACACATCTCAAGTATTCAGTCTTCTCTCTGCTCACCCGAAGGCCGTTGTCTTCAAGAGCCTATCTCCATAGCTCAAGTCTGATGTTTAACCCTTCCGCCGATTCTGCCACCAACACAATGTCGTCAGCAAATATCATGCTCCACGGAATGCCCTCTTGAATCCCTCGAGATAAGTCATCTAGTATCAAGGTGAAGAGGTAGGGACTTAAGGCAGATCCTTGGTGGAGCCCAACTTTCACCGGGAAAAACTCTGAGAGCCCGACGGTGGACCTAACACCGGTCTTAGCTCCCTCGTACATATCCTTGATCACTCTAACAAATCTCCTTGGGGTTCCCTTGTCAAAAAGAGTTTCCCTTACAGTGTTATACCACAAGAGATAAATAAGTGTCACTTACAAATATCAAAATAAAAACGTCTGAAAATGCACAAAAACGTATTAAATCGAATAAAAAACGTTTAAAATCATATGAAAGCGGACAAAAACGTCTGAAAACGTATAAAACAGACAAAAACGTATAAAAACGGATGAAAATGTATGAAAACGGACGAAAACGTATAAAAACGGATGAAAACATCTGAAAACATATGAAAACGTCTAAAAATGGATGAAAACGTAAAAAAACGGATGACAACGTATGAAAATGTCTGAAAACAGACGAAAACGTATAAAAACGGACGAAAATACATGAAAACGTAAAAATACAGACGAAAATGTCTAAAAACAAACGAAAATACATGAAAAGCTAAAAAAACAGACAAAAACGTATGAAAATGGATGAAAATGGCCGAAAACGTAAGAAAACGGACGAAAATGTAAGAAAACAGACAAAAATGTATGAAAGCATAAAAACACGTCTGAAAACGTATGTAAAATGGACGAAAACGAAAGAAAACAGACGAAAAAGTAAGAAAATGGACAAAAACGTATGAAAACGAATGAAAACGTAAGAAAACAGACGAAAACATATGAAAACGGGCGAAAACGTAAGAAAACAGATGAAAACGTATGAAAACAGACGAAAACGTATAAAAACGAACGAAAACTAATGAAAACAGCTGAAAATGTCTAAAAATGGACGAAAACGTAAAAACGGACGAAAACGGACAAAAACGTCTAAAAATAGACGAAAACGTATATAAGCGTATGAAAACGTACGAAAACGTCAGAAAACGGACGAAAACGTCAGAAAACGGATGTAAACGTACGAAAACAGACGAAAACGTTTGAAATCAGACGAAAACGTAAAAAAAAGGACAAAATCACATGAACACGGACGAAAACGTATAAAAACGAACGAAAACGTATGAATACAGATGAAAACGTATGAAAGCGGAAAAAAACTTGAATAAAAAAAAACGTGAATTAAAAAAAATGATTTTAAATAAAAACGTGAAATCCAAAAAAAAAAAGAAAAAAAAAAGAGAAAAAAAATGTTAATAAATAAGAAAGATAAAAAGACAAAGAAAAAGGAGAAAAAAAAAACATGGACTTAGGTTTTCATATTAAATCTTAGGTTTATCTCCACCATTAGATTAAACTAGATGGATGGTGGGGATTTGTCCCTTAGTAAGCACCAAAATAAGAGTAAGCATTTGAAAATTCCTCTATGTTTTATATTAAAAAAAATTCCTGATATAAATATAACAATTTTTAAGGTTGATAATTTTCCAAATAAACAAATATAAATTATATAATTTTGGTTATTCGAGTTAACCCGGAAATCAAACCGAATTTAAATTCGGTTTTGGTTCGATTTAATCCATTTTGAATTTGTTTCGGTAAAACCATTGAACACTTGTCGAGTGTATCTGGAAGCAGTCTCCCTACTTTCGAGTGTATCCTTGGTTGGAGTATGATCTATCTACATTCTACCTCCCCATATCCCGCCCCGACGAGATTGAGTATGTTGTTGTTGTTACATGATTCAGGTCGGTCATTTAAAAGTAATTGGTAAAAAGTTAAAAACCAAGTTCATACTTTCAGTGATTTCTGCCATAGCAGACTTAATCCACGCACTGCATCATTTAGGTTGTTAATTGATGCATGCATGAATTACAAATTCATGGTGGTTCTAAACTTGCGTTTCTTGTAGTCACTATTGTTAACTTTTACTAACTTTTTAACCAACTATTTGAATTTAAGAACAAAGAATGCACTGAATATGTGTTGAAACATGTTTGTTGACTAGGAGATAGATCAAGAATTATTATAGAAAGAGTTATGAACGTTTGTGAGATTGGGAAATAGATTGTAAAATTTTTAGTCACTAGAAAATTAATAAAATTCTCTAGAGAATATAATAGAGTACGTTATAAAAACGAACATATTAAGAAACGGTTGGGAATAGGGTTGAGTTTCAGGATAGCGTCGTGATACCAATTGCTATCTACTCAAATGAAATGATAGAATTTAATATTGATAATAATTCAAAGATCAAAAATTAAAACAACCAGGACTCCAAGGGAATGAATTGGGTTTAAAATTGAGTTACAATTGCACAATGATTTTTTTTATATTTATAGAAAGGCATCAATATATATAAAAAACCACAAAAACGATACAAACAACCAACATTTCTACTCTCCAAACAAGACGATTAAAAGAAAAATGAAGATTAGGTTTACATATACTTGTCACACGGACTTTTACATAAAGGTTTTTATCTTATTTACAATAAACCTATGAACTCACCAAACTTTGTGTTGACACTTTAAACATGTTTATCTCAGGCTAGTAAGGCGATAGCTGGAGATTAGAGCATAAGAGTCTTTCGCATATTTTGAAGACTCAACCATTCGATAATACTTTTAAAACATTTATGTATATGATACTTTGGGACCTCTCTTACTGTAACTCTGATTTATTTATCGAATGGTAAATTTTAAAAAATGTCTCATTTAGAGATCGTTTTCTATTACTATCTCTTGTTATTATGAAGTACCACCCTAGTGACACTATCTTCCGCTGCAATAATTTAGAGGTGTTACATAACCCTTTTATAAGCACCATTGTATATTAATGTTTAGATCTTCGATTATGTGATTTTTAGGTTTTGTAGATGGTTTGGGCTGGTGAGATTTGGACAGAAATCTTTAGTAGTCAGTGTTTTTACCTTACCGGTTATTTCACATCTTATTTCATACGATACTATAACTATTGTAATTATTTTCGTTTTTATGTATTTCAGCTTGCAGCTTGGAAAAATAATTATGAGGTGACAACTTTTTTCGCCTACCCTTCACCATTATAAGTTCTCCATTTATTACTAATAATTTATTGCTATGATATGTGGATTCCTTCGTTTTTTAGGGGAGAAAGGGCTAATCAATTGTTTTTTTATGCTTAAACCAAGCCTCTTAAATATGGGACAAGATCTTACCACTGCTCCATATGATTATTTCAAGTTGGTTTTGCTGCTACGTAAGGTATTTGTTACTTTCCTTCGTACTTCTTTAGAGGCCATTTCAATCTCATTGTGAGATTCAGTTTGAATTTAACTAAAGTTGGTTAGATTTTATAGCATATACGTAGTTATTACTGTATTTATGGTATAACGGCATGCATGAATGGAATTGGAAATGGTCGATATATCCTAAAAACCGCTACCTTGATATTTGGTTAATCGGTGAATAACGAGGAAATATTTTAACTTATCTGATTTACAATAGATTTTGTGCTTCTTAAAACATGTGTGAATAATGTTTATGTTTGGTGATATGTTTATTTACGTGTTCATTTCAAATTTTGTTACATTGTGGTTTGTGATTGCTTGGACATGCCCGTTTGGCCTGGGAACATGGTAGGAGACTTGTCGTCGATGACTATGATAACAAGTGAAATATAAGGTAAATTGAGTAAGTTGAAGCTGAGATTGGACCGCGATTATAATTTGCGACTTGATGGTACTCATTGTGTTTTCGTTTTGAAAATACGTTCGGTTTGAAATGTTGTTAGGGTCTGATTACATGTGATTCGTTAAAAATTACTTTTTCAAAAGTATATTTCTTTCTTTTATTAGTCGTGTGATCAAATTAAAAAGAATTTATTTAGATTTTATAGCGTCTCAATAGCTACTATTGTATTTATGCCAAAACAATATGTATGGTTGAAATCGGAAACAGCTGTCGTATCTGAAAATTTGTTGTTGTGACGGTAACTTAATTGATGAAACCTTAGAAAAGTGTAAAATTAACTAATTTTATTAGATTTTGCAAGTTTTTGAATGTTTGTAGTTTAACGTTACAGTTGGTGGAACATCTATTTAGTTATTCATTGTGGTTTTTGTTGCATTCCGTTTTTGATACATTTGGGAGTACGATTTTCAGCATTACACGTCATTTTTTCATTATTAACTTAATAATTTGTTGTTGTAGATTGCTTCACCTATTTTTTGGGAGTTAGGGAAAAAACGCTCATGGTTTGTGCTACTGAGCTTAAACCGAGTCTCCTAAATATAGGATGCAATGTAGTCGGTGTTGTATTCCAAAAACATAGCGTTTATGCCTAAGGTATTTGTTACTTTTGTTCTAGCTTCTTTATAGGTGTTAACTTCTTTTGCTTTATCAAGTTTGAATTTAAATTTGGATGTGTAGGTTTTATAGCGTATGTGCAGTTATTTGTGTATTTGTGCTAAAATAACATCTGCAAGTGAAACTAGAAACGACTATTATATCTAGAAAATTGTTGTTGTCACATACGCCTAACAGCTGAAAGCTGAGTAAACATTTTTAGTTTACTGATTTAGATTAGATTTTCCAAGTTTTTGCGCATTGCATTTGTAGGTTACGGTTAGGTTTCATGATATGTCTATCTACCTATTCATTGCGGTTTTTACTGCATTGTGGTTTTCAATTGCTCGGAAAGTGCCATTTGTTCTACAAACTGGCCGTTGTCAGGATGGTGAATTGTTCAAAAATGTAGAGAGAGTTTCTTTTTTTGAAAGCTATACGAGTTTGCTAGAAATTTGATGGATTTGTTATGTTTGTAAGTTGCTATTGCTGGTTATGTTGGTGATAGGCTTATTTACTTATTCGCCGGGGTTTTGAAATTTGAAACTCAAATGTGTAAAATAGAGAACTCTTTTAAATGTAAATGCATTAGAACGTGGTCATGTTTATAAATGATTAAATTCTGACAACTTATTTTATCCATGTGTACTCAATATCTATTGTGTTGGATATTCAGTTACTAAATCATAGTGGTTGTGCAAGTTCCCAATAAATACGCATATGTAGGTCATGTTAGCTCAGCTCTTCCCTGAGAAATAGCTTATAAAAACTTATAAACAAAAAATTAATGGCACGTGTTTCTTTGTTGTTAGGCTGTGATTGATATACGGCATGTGTGTTTGTCGAGGGCAAAATCTTCGTAAGGATTGAAGTTAGTTTTTGGACAGAAAAATATAGAACTATCGAATACTAGAAAAAAAATATAGCTTACTAAGAATTCGCAAAAAAATAATGGAACGACACATGTTTCTTTGTGATTGTGTTCTAAATTATTCATATGATCCTATCCGCAACACTGACTCACAAGGGATACCTCATAGGAATTCTATAGTGCGTCTCATATAAAATGTGCGTCGCTTAATTGTTGAAAACTGAGGAAAAACTTTACCATAACTGATATAGATTACATTTTCTAAGTTTCTGTTCATTCGTGGGTTACGGTTATGTCTCGCGATATGTCTATTTACCTATTCATTGTGGTCTTTGATGCATTGTGGTTTTCAGTTGCTTGGAAATTGTCGTTTGGACTGCAAATTGGTTGTTGCAAGAATAGGTTACCGGGTTAAAAAAAAATCCAAAAACAGTCCTTTTTTTAAAGCTAATCGACGTTGCTAGAAATTTGCCAGATATGTGATGTTTGTAAGTTAAGATTGCTAAATATGTAGGCGACATGCTTATTTTACACAAAGCTAGGTTAGATATTAAAGATTGTTGGGCATTTTAGGGTTTTGTACTGAGGTTTGAATGTCTTATGATTTGTTTATTTATGGTATTTCGGTTTCTTTTTTTAGTTCGTGGATATGTGGGTATGTATTTGTGTTTGTTTAATGTTTGTGATAAGTCTGATATATGATCATAAAGTGCTGATTCTATATGGTTTGTCACAAGTTGTGTTTATTTGGCTAGTATGATCTTTCGATATTCTTTTTTTTTTAACATTTTTAAAGTTTCTGATCATTCGTGGGTTACGGTTATGTTTCATGATATGTCTATTTACCTATTCATTGCGGTCTTTGATGCATTGTGATTTTCAGTTGATCTGAAATTGTCATTTGAACTACAGATTGGCTACTGCCATAATAGGTTACCATGTAAAAAAAATCCATAAACAATCCCTTTTCTTAAAGCTAATCGGGGTTGTTAGAAATTTTCCAGATATGTGATGTTTGTAAATTAAGATTGTTGATTATGTTGGTGACATGCTTATTTACTTATTCACTATGGTTTTGAAATTTGAAACTCAATGTGTAAAATACAAAACTGCTTTAAATAGAAAGCAAGTCGAACGTGTTTAGGTTTAGGAACGCTAGAAGTTCGACAAACTGTTGTGTATGTGTGTGATCGGTATCCATTGTGGTGTGACCTGACATTTTTATACTTTTTCCTCACTGTTGCGCTTACCTTGAACGAAAATTTCAGTTTACACAAATTGTAAGTATTGATATTTGTTGTTTGTTGTTTTGCAGCACCACATAGATGACCATGTCCCTCATCGGATAGTTATCCTGAAGACATTATGTCATATGTCTGTTGGAGACTGAATGCAGCTTAGCGATAATAATAGAGCTTCATAATTGGTGATCGGAGTTGTGTTTCCAGTCTCCTGCCGCCACATTGGAGATTTATATGACAATTCGGAATTCCATAAACCATTGATGTAAATGGTTATGCTATTGTTGATGATGCCAATGACCGCATCGATTGTGATTAAATGAGAATAAAAATATCTTCATAAAAAACAAACCGAGTTTCACAAGCGATTAAAAGAGGAGACATCAGTGAAGGCGATCCTAGATGTATTTCCATCTTGAGAATAGAAGGACACCTACTATTCTTTTAAAGTTGTTCAGGTTAAGATTATAAAAAAACCAATATCGGTGATTTTACATAATCTTCTTCTGAATTGCTACAGAAAAATGATTCATTTTATTCTTAAGATCGAAATTCATTTAGCATCATCATCATCGCTGCCGACTCTTCTAATTTCATCCGAAATACGTTTTCTTTTTTACAATCACCGTGCTCATCATCGTCATCATCATTTATCACAATGATCTTTTGAATCTTGGGTTCTTAATGATGTATCTAATAGCTTTGTGATATTTGTTTACAAGTTTTATACTTTTTGTTTATGTTATTTAGATTGTTCAAGATGTAACTTGTATTGATCGTCTTAAAAGTTTTTAGTTAAATTTGTTATGGTTGTGATGTCACTTTAGTTAATACAACAAGACTTATCTTAGTTGAGATACCTAACAGAGCAAATCTTATCTTAATTTTTACAAATTTACACTTCTAACACATATAATAATACCGTATACAAACGCTCCGTCGCAACGCGCGAGTTAAAATCCTCGTTGCAACTATCAATCTATACTACATATAATAGAAAAACAGTCAAAGGTGAAAAGTTGAAAAGTTGAATTGTTGAAATTGGTCAAATGAGAGAGGAATGAATAATGTAATTAATACTCTTATTAAAACACCCCATTACTTAAAAGTAAAATAATTTATTCACATTGTACAACCAATTAAAAGCACATCTACCAAATTAAAAACAACCAATTAAAACACCCCTTATTAAAAAGTACAATACAATTTTCATAACATACAGTTTAAAGAAGCAATAACATAATCCAAAATATAAAATAATTAAACACACTAATTAATGATAATTTTAAAACACCCTAAAATGAAAAGTGCATTTTATTATACACATTATACAAATTAATAAAACACAAAAAACTTCATACAAACTAACAAGTGGATGTTATATATAGTTTTGAAAACCGGACCGGGCCGGACCAACGTGTTCAACCGGGAACCGGTGTTGCCACCAGTTCGGCTAACCAATTAAAGCCATTCGAAAATGAACCAGAGAGGACCCGTTGAAACCGATACAAATTGGTGAATCAGGTTTCATCGACATCTATTTCTGCGGTTAATCGTCACAGGGTACCCGCCGCCAAAACACGCGAGTACCCTGCTATATACTATATATAAAGGAAAAACCAAAAAGTAAAAAGTTGAAACTAAAAGTGGAAATGTTGAAGACGTATATTTCAAATGGAAACTATTAATACACATCGAAAACCGGGTTGACCCTGGACGATTCAAACCCTGCGGGTTGACCCGATTTAATTTGACTTGTTTTTGACCACCTGTCGGGTTGACTCGGTTTAAATCGACTTATTTTTTGGCCAGAACGGTTCAACCGGTTAAACCACCCGGGTCGAACCAAATTTCAAGTTTGACAAAATTATATGAGAAATGATGAAGTAGTTGTGTAACCCGTGACAAATTTGGAAAAATGATAGACCAAGTAATTGTAGTTTTTTGTTGTTTATTTTGCTTTGACACATGTACGTTGTCATTTCTATAATGTTATTTTGAAAAATATTGGTCTTGCACCACTTAAGGGACTAGCATATATGAATCGTCTTTTAAGAGTTAATATATATATTGTATAGCCCTTTTTCCAGTATATCAATAATATTATGTAAGTTTATTAGAATCACAAAAAATAAATAGTATTGTTATCTTTAGCGATAATTATTTGTACCCCAAACAAATAGCTTTGAACAATGCTTAAATATCTATGCAAATTGAAAGTACAAGATAATCTTATTATGGTGATATTAAATTTTAAAGTTACAAGTTTAAAAGCCACGCACCAAATAATAAACGCTACACATGTAAAAAAAAAATAGTTATCACTACCTAAATTACTGGCAAAACATGAAAACATATTTTGTTTTTTCATAAAACAAGAACCCAAACATAAAAATAGTTATCACTACCTAAATTACTGGCAAGACAAGAACCCACGCCCTCTCTCGAAGACCAGAACTTGAGTCTGGCGCCTTAGACCACTCGGCCATCCTGACTTGTACGCTTAATTTCATCAGATTTATATTTTATAGCTAGTACCAGTGGATTTAACACAAATTTTAGGACCTAAAAAGGTTTCTTTTTATATCAATGTACAACCTGTTATAAGTTTTTAACTACTACATTAGTTGTTTTGACATATTTTTCGACCGATAAATTTTACCACATTCAATATAGATACACTTTTATTCCGTAGTTTTCTTTCCCTGCTACGCAATGTTGTCTCATAAGAAACTGTTAATGACACATACACAAAAAGCTAGAGGTCGTAACAAAACAAACAAAAAGAGAAAAACAAGTATCACAAGTACTCATGGATGTTAGCTGCATGATCACAGTAAGACATTCGTCACACAAAAGGATGAGATTGTTTATTACTTTATTTAGAAAGACAATATAGTGTTTGTTGGTTAAACCAACACCTCACTTATCGACCATCCTCACACTAGAAGTATTAGGCTCAAAAAACACAAACTTACCCATTTTGATCCTCCTTGTAGGATAACAACATGTGTATAATTAAACCACGTGTTAAGAAGATTGTGCCCCAAACTACAAATTATGAAAGCTTTCTGGTACTGGTACTGGTACTGAAGTGTTGAGTTTATAATACATGACATAACATAAAACATGTAGACATCAAGAGTACATTGTGGAAGACTTAAGATCATAACAAATAAATAATTAACTGAAAGTATGCGTAATGTACCTCTTGCGAATGTCAGATCTCTTGAACAAAACAAAGAAGTGGTTTAAAGAGTTGTCCCTTACCGTTTTACAACTCAAACAAATTGGTGTAAGAATAGTGTCTTACTACCACGTTCTTGTACACACAAATTAACCAACGAATCAAGCGATTGCTAGATCTAACACAAGTCCTTGTTTTATGAAAAAACAAAACCAAACTCCCTAACTAGGGGTGTTCGGCCGAGAATTGCAAGAGAGAGGAGAGGAGAGATCTAGGGTTAATTCAATGCACAAAGTTATGAAAAACCCTAGAACCTAACCTTGTTTATATAATGAATAGAAATCTTGAAAAACAAGTTAGGGATTAGGGCTTGGAGAAGCCCCCTTGGCCGGCCATGATGCAAGCCCAAGAGAAAACCCAAAACTTTTCAATTTCAAGATTTTCCATTGCTAGTCATTCTCTTTTCATTTAACGGTCGTTAGTCATTTTTCAGTTAAATACTTAACGATCATTAGACGGACTTTATGTGCAATAATTAATCGTAAACATAAACATTAATTATTAACTTTAATTCTCATTCGCTAATGTGTGCAATCCTGTGATCACGAGTTCGAATTCGGACATTAACGTGTTTGTAAATATATACATTTTCAACATGAAGTACTAGCACCCAAAGTTAATGAATGATAAACAATAAGCATGTTTAAAACCAAATTTCCAAATCCAGAACCTTACATTGTTTGCTAGGTGTTCATTGGATTAAAACCAGACTGAGCTGAGATTGGATATATTACATAATAATGGAACTAAAATATAGACTGATCTAATCCAGCTTTATAAAAAACCTTCAGTTCGGCTCTCAACTAAGAACCGATATTTATTTATTTATTTTAATCAAGAGCTGAAACATATGCAGCCCGATTTCGTCAAGTCCTTGTTCAACTTTCAGTTAGACCACGTTACCCATTCCACATTCGGCGTTAAACGGGCGTTATCTTGCCCACGTTAGGAGGGTAACGAGCGTTATTCCATAAAAAAATAAATAAATAATAATAATAATAATAAAATCATTTTAACCCCCCCCCCCTAACGGCTACTAGCCGTTGGGGTTTAAAAAAAAAAATCATTTTAACCCCCCCCCCCCCCCCCCCCCCCCCCGCGTTTCAAACGGCTAGTTTAAAAAACAAAAAATCAAAAACATTTTCTTACCACTATAAATACCCAACTAAAAACATTTTTTTACCACTATAAAAACGCAGTTTTCTTTCTTCCCTTTTTGCTATGTTTGCTTGTTCGGTAGGCTTTCTTGGTCTGCGTTTTTGCATTTTGTTTTATGTCTTATGCTCTTTTTCTTTACTATCTCACCCGCACACATGCACTTGCCGGAGGTCTCGTTGGAAGCAGTCTCTCTACCCACGGGTTTATCCTGGTGTAGGGGTAGGATCTGTCTACATTTTACCTCCTCCATACCCTGCCTCGGCGGGATTGGGTTTGTTGTTGTTGTTGTTGTATAAATACCCAACTAAAACACCAATTTTTTTCACACTTTCATAATTCAAATTCACAATTTATATACTTCCTCTCAAACTTCCATAATTCAAATTCAAGTTCGTTCACAGTGGATCCGAATCAAATTGATGAATTTCCTCAGCATTGGTCAGACGTTGATGACGAAAATGACTTCGAATTTATGGCGGCCACGTACGAGTATCAGCAACAGTTGGAACAAGAAGAAGCATCTCAACCTCGTACTAGTGCTCGTACCCATATATATTGTGAACGTGAGATTGCAGAAGAACGTCTGCGTAACGACTATTTCGTTGAAGGTTGTAAGTACTCAAACCGGAATTTTCGTAGAAGATTTTGTATGAGCCGGAAACTATTCCTGCAAATAGTCGAAGGTATTGAATCTTATACTTCCGAAAATATTCCAGATCATTTTAATTACTTTAGGCAAACACCCGATGCTACAGGTCGAATGAGTTTAAGTGTTCTAATGAAGTGTACGTCTGCCATACGCCAATTGGCTTACGGCACCACACCCGATTCATTTGATGAATACTTGCAAATGGGTGAGCTTACTTCAAAAGATTGTCTTAATAATTTTAACAAATGCATTATTGATTTGTTTATGCCGGAATATTTAAGAAAACCAACATGGGCCGACATTCAAAAAATTTATCAACAACATGAAGAGTGTCATGGTTTTTCGGGAATGCTTGGTAGCATTGAATGTATGCATTGGGAATGGAAAAATTGTCCAGTGGCTTGGCAAGGGCAATTTGGTAGGGGTGATAAAAATACCCAACAATTATGCTTGAAGCTATTGCTTCTCAAGATTTATTGATTTTGCATGCATTTTTTGGGATGGCGGGGGCGAATAACGATATTAATGTTTTAGACCAGTCTCCGTTATTCGACGACATTCTTTCTGACAATGCCCCAAGAGCCCCTTATATGGTCAATGGAACTAGGTATGAACAGGGGTATTACTTGGCTGACGGAATTTATCCACAGTGGGCAACTTTCGTCAAATCCTTCTCGGCAACAACTGACGAAAAACATACGTACTTTAAAAGGAAAGAAAATGCTCGAAAGGATATTGAACGTACTGTTGGTGTGCTTCAAGGACGTTGGGGTATACTACAACAACCGGCACGTCAAATGGAAATTGTCAGTATACATAGAATCATGTATTCTTGCATTATTTTGCATAACATGATTATAAAAGATCAAAAATTTGCATTACGTGACTATAACGAAGTGTGGGTGGATCCGTCAGCACGTTTGAGGCAACGTAGATGGGTCGAAAGATGTGATACTCACCGTCGTAAGGCAAAAGAAATACACGACCGAAAAACGCATACCCAACTCCAACAGGACCTTATGGAGCATGTTTGGCAGAAAAATCGTGAACGAAAACAACAACAACAAGAGAGCGACGATGATGAATAAGTATTTGCTATGTTTTGTTTTGTTTTTTTTGTTCGTTGTAATTTTTTTAGTTATTTTATATTTGGTATTGTAATATGTTTAAGTTAAGGTTATGTTTTTTAATAAATGAAGTATTTATTTTAGTTTAGGGGTTGAATTTAAAAATATCAAATGTTAAACCTTAACTTGGGATGTTATGATTGTGGGTGTTTTTTGGGTGAGTTAAGGTGAAATGTTAAAGCTGATGTGGCGCGGACGTGGCAGGATGTTAAGGAATAACTCAAGTTATGAATGCAAGTGCTTTTAGAGATAAGGGATTCTCACATGTTCCAAGTGTATAATTCTGCAAACCAATCAAGCTCTGCCATGTGGAACGTAGAGCGACACATAATCTGAAATGCCTCTTACCTCTTCCTACCACCACGTTCTCTTAGAGCACAAGGTATGGAGATAAATAACATGCCAAATGCATATTTTTTTTGTGCCATTCGTGTGCCAACGGTACCGGCCAACATGCCATTGGTTAGCCATTGGGTGTTTGAGCCATTGGAATGGATTAAGCCATTTGCATCTTTTGTTTGTTTATTATGATTATTATTTTTTGTATTGTGAGTGTTTGGTTATTTTTAGTGCGGTATTTGTGGGACCCAATAACATGTTAGTGATGTGTTATGGGGGAGGGTGTTTTAGTTATTGGTGAGTTATTGAGAGGTGTATGATGTGGCGCTGAAGTGACATACCAATAACGTGTTATTGGTATCCACGATACCTTGTGCTCTTAAAACCAGCCTTTCCACTCAGTTTCTGTTTGTTTGCAGGCCGTTGAATCTCCCCCTTGATCTTCTCTTTCAAACTTCCTACCGTCTCAGACAAGGACTGAACATTAATTTCCAGTGGTGATTTCGCTTTCAGTTTTTCATCATCCACTTGCAGTGACACAGTAACTCGAACAACTCCCTGTTACACAATATATCAATAGTTAGAATAATCCAACTACTTGACAGTAAATACAGTAATCTTAGAGGTGACAAATGGGCGGGTCGGTCAAGTTGGGTAAAGGATCAAATAGGTTCTAGTTGGGTTAGAGCTACACACTTTTCTTCCCAAAAAAAATAAAAAATAAAAAAAATAAAAAATAAAAAAATAACATTTGTATGCATAGTTAGTATGCCAGTTATGCATAAGAACATTATATTGACAATAATCTAAATTATTTTAGTTAAGTGATTAAGGAGGTTTATTTGACACTTCGACCCATTTGGGTCAAAATGAAATCATTTTTAGCTAATTGTTGCAACTTTACGCAGTTAACATCTTAGGAAATAAAACGTACACCGTAACAAGGGATCAACAAATTCATAAGTATACATGTCACAATAGACTTAAAAACAAGTGTAGCGGATGCTGAGCCAAGAACTGATCCACAGGAACAAGCAACGAATTATCAAGCCTTTGCTTCTTTGGTTCAGGTTCTTCAGGAAGTGGAGGAGGAGCAACGTCTGGGAGTGGTGGCCCTCGAGGCATAGGTAGTGGAGCAACCATATGCAAGCTATGTTGGGGCATATAAGGACATTGACCAAGAGGTGTAAGCTGAGATCTTGGTGGTGGCGGCATAGGCGGATTAACAGACATAAGCTGACCCATTGGTGGCGGTGGCGGTCGATTCATCGTATAAGGTTGCTGACCATAATTCAATTGCATTGGGGGCGGCGGTGGACATAGCGGTGTAACAATTGTGTTAATCCATGGCCTAGATTGTAGCGGCACAAGACAGCCATTAGTTATATTCGAGTATTGAGCATTAGGGGGCACACGAGGAAGATTCAATGCTAGCCCAGGTGGTGGAGGTAGTGTTCGAACAGGAGCTGCAGGACCAGGAAGATACCTCCCATCATCAATTTGACCATCTGCATTTTGAGACATAGTTTGAGTTGCAGCCCGCCCAATACTACCTGTGTGTCCATCCCAAATCACCTGTTTAGGCTGCTCGTCGTTTTTCTTTTCAATTTCAGCCTTAACTGCATTAGAAACCTCTTCCTCTGTGGTCCCAAATATATCAGGCCAGGTCCGTGCAAGCCCAACAATATTTCTAGAAATTTCATCATCTTGAGCAAATTTTTAGTAAACATTCTATCTTTCTGTTCTTTATACTTGGGGTCTATAAGAGAAATTCTAATATGTTCCGACATCTCGTTGACATGAATTAGTTCACCGGTGATTGGTGAAACAACATATCTAGTCCGTTTTCTCTCTGTGGGGGCCCTACCCTCAGGTCTCTTCTAGTTCTTCACAATCCTCATTTGTGGTTCATTTTCTTCTAAAATTACCCTTGCTTCCTTCATGCCTTCGTTATTATTCTCTTCACGCCTTGCAGCCTCCATACCTTCTTGAACTAGTTGTACTTCTTCCTCGTCCATCTCCATTTCTACTTCCTTCCCGGGCTCCACAACTTCATCCACCTCCAAAGCAGACATTTTGCTTCCTCGTATAACCTCATCGAGACTCATTGGTGGTGGTATATCACCATTTTCATCGTCTGCAAATTCTATGTTCTCAACAACAACGAAATCATGCCAGTCAATCATTAACATTAGCAATTTTTCTTGTTGAATCTCATCTTCAGCTTTTTGCCTCGCCTATTCCTGGGATTGTTCCCACTCGAGCCTGTGTAAGCACATCTCAAGTACAGTGGTCATGTTAGTTACACTTTTTTTCAGCTTGTTTGTCAGTCCTTTAGGAGGCATCAAGACTTTCGAGTAGGCATCCGCAACTGAAGTAAAGAATCTAAACATACTGTGAGTGGATTTCAGAAAGTGAAATTGAGGATTATTATTTTCTCTACTAGTTAAACCAGTCAAAAAAAATTTCCCACATCGTGCCACAAACTGTGCGGTTAATTTAATTATATCCAACTCCTCCCCAGTTATGCCCTCAAGAAGCCGAATTGTGTACTTCTCAGCTTCAGGTGGGTCAAGAACTTTTCGAACTGGTCTAAATTTTCCTGACGGGTCAGTTTTCTCAGTTGCATCATTGCTATATGTAGAAGCTTTCTCAGTTTCCGTTGAATCAGGAGCAGGTGTATCGGGTAACTGTGGGCCCCTATTTTGATGTTGGATCCGAAATTCAGACAGGCGATGTTGGTAGTATATCATGATAGTGATCTGAACCATTCACAAAATTGAATTTGGGATTCCCAGCATTACTAACAATGATTCTTTTTTCAAATTCAGGTCTAATTTTTGCCACAAAGCTTGCAGTTTTGTCCACAATGGTTCTGATGTCCGGGGGAGGGTGTATAATTCCAATTGTTCTGGTGTGTGTTGCGATTGATGCAGGGGTGGAATTTGAATTGTTCTGTTCATCCTCGGCCTCATGTGTCTGCTCACCCCTGGGATTGTATTGTAATTCAGATGGAGGCAAATGACCCAGGTCACCATCAGATGGAGGTGCTGCGATTGGTAAAATCGGCAATAAGCCTAACATTTCTAGCAAAAAATATATGATTCAGAATCTAGATTAGTCACTCACGTAATCTAGTTTCAGTAGCAGTTCACCATACTCCAGAAGTACCCACCCTGCAATGAAACAAGTATAGTTAATAACTGGTAGCATTATGTTCACAAAAAAAAAAAAAAAAAAAAAAAAAAAAAAAAAAAAAAAAACAAAAAAACAAAAAAACTGGTAGCACAAACAGAAAGAAAAGAAAAAAACATATAGTTACATAATATGTTAGTATTTAATAACATATGGATACAAAATCATATTTGCATATACAACGAGTCGAGGCATCAGATACTCTAGCCTATGTAGCACTGGGACGGGTACAGCATCCGGGGACGGGTACAGCATCCGGGGACGGGTACGGCATCCGGGGACGGGGACGGTGAACGACAAAAATCAGAAATCCAAGATACGGGTATGGCAAAGGTACGGCAATAAAAAAATATAAATGATCTTCATATGGTGTTGAATTTGTTTCCACATACCTTGGTGAACAAATGTTCTTCAAAGCAAGATTAAGCGTATGAACAACACATGGTGTCCAATAGATGTGAGGAAACTGACTCTCTATAATCTCTCCAGCCGCATTACAATTTGCAGTATTGTCAGTAATGTATTTCACAACATGTTGATGACCAATTTCATTTATGACTTCTTTCATCAAATTAGCAAAAAAATCTATCTTTTACTTCCCTAAAACAATTCACTGCCTTTAGAAACATAGGACCATTATTACCTAAAGTAGCCACGAAATTGATTAGAGGCTTTCTTGTAGGATCACTCCAACCATCACTCACAATAGTCACACCTTTTTCTTTTCATGTAGACCTAAGTGGTTCCAATAGCCGGTGAACATTATCTTTTTCTTTTTGTAGTAAGGTTGTTCTGAGCTTATTATAACCAGGAGGTACATAACCATCAATTTTGTTGTCGGCACCAAACTGAAAAGCCCTGAGATAGTGTAGATTTCTTGCAAGATTAAATGGTAAACCTCTGGTATAAAACATCCTTGCTATTTCTTGATCCAGTTGGTCCTTAATATTCCCTAAAATTGACACCAAAAGTTCTTTCAATAGGTGTTGAAATACCTTTTCTTTTTTAAAAACCAACACCATCTTCACATGGCAACTTGACTTCATTCGCTTTTGATATAAAGAATAGAGATAATGAATTCGGTTTTAATTTTAATGAACGAAAGACACATGATGATCCTTCTAATCGTATTTTATATATATATATATATATATATATATATATATATATATATATAGTAGGGATCCAGTGAGAAGTAAATTAAAATAAGAAGTGGTGAGAAGTGACCAAAACCACACATTTGAGATGCAACGACTTGCATTAGATGCATTTCTATTCATATAAATGCAACATCTTGAGTTTCGAAAGTTAATTTGATGTATAGATGGTGCAAATTGATTTTCATGATTTCGGCACGTGTAGAGGAACAAAAAATAAGAGAAATCATGAAATGCATCTAATATACGTATATGCATCTGATTAAAAGCTAGAAAACATACTATAGTGCGTTATAATGCATCTAAGTATATAGGGATGCATCTAATTTAGGTCGGTGCATCTCGTATTTGCGGTTATAGTTCTTCTTATTACTTCTTATTTTTAGTAATCTTCTTATTTGATCCTAACTCTCTCTCTCTCTCTCTCTCTATATATATATATATATATATATATATATATATATATATATATATATATATATATAGGGGAGGGTTAATGTGAGATCATACTTAAAGTTGTAAAAATAAGATCAAATCTAAAAAACCACTAAAACATTTATAAATAAGAATTTTAGCAATCATACACAAAAAAAATAATATTTTAATACAAATTAATATTTTAGCAACTAATAATTAAATGATACATGAGTTTGGATTAGTGATACACCTGATACACATTACACTAATAAATATTCCAAAACCTGATACACATATAAAAACCTGATACACATTAAACTTTTAATCAAAGTGTATCACCTAGGTTTCGTAATTTTAAAAAGAAATCTATCGAAACTTTAACAATTCTAGTTGTAGTAAATAAAAAAATTATTTTTATTGTAAGGAGAAATATCTCTTGTCAAATTTTAGTTCGATCTCATTTTAACAACTTTAAGTTTGATCTTATTTGATCTAGATTCTATATATATATATATATATATATATATATATATATATATATATATATATATATATATATATATATATATATATATATATATATATATATATATATATATATATATATATATATATATATATATATATATATATATATATACATACTAGTGTCAAAACCCGTCCGATGGACGGGTATGACTTGTGGTTTTTATTTTTATGATTTTGTGGATCCAATATATACTAAAAAATAATTAAAAGTTAAACGAAAGGGTTAAGATATATAATTGATGTTACCATAATCCATTAAACCACTTAAAACACGTAAGTATTTTGATTGTGGTTTTTATTTTTAGGATTTAGTAGAACAAATATATAGTTAAAAGTTATTAAAAGTTAAATTAAACGGTTAATAAGTATAATTGATGTTACTATAATCCATAAAACGGCTAAAAGTAGGTTAATTTTGTTCTAAACAATATTAATCATGAACATCTTTTACATTTGATAATATTATTAATATTTATTATTATTTTATTTTTTTGTTAATTATGTTTATTTAGTTATTGTATATAGGTGCTTCCAGCTATTATTTTACCAAATTTAGATGATGTTGAGGAATTTGAATTATCTATGAATGGATTTATGGTTTTGTTTGATGTTTGTTGTGATGAGAATATGTACAAACATAATCTTGGGTGTTAACTGTAATCTCGTGACAGTGCGGGAAGTTAGTTGGAACATGATATAATTTACATTGTTATTTATATCCAGTGGCAATGAAGCTTTTTCCTAATATTAATAACCATGTTGCTTACATGTATATGTACCGGCAGATTGTTCACGCGCAACATGCCTATGTGAAGCAAACATTGGTATTACAGTTGTTGTTGCAGCCGTGCAGACATTAGGTAACATGGACAAACCACGTTCTTGGTTACCAACTGTGACAATAGGTTGTTAATTTATGGCACAAATGCAGTGAACCCATTATATAAGGGATATCAAATTTACTCACTGTGTCTCTTTGGAAGTGTTGGGCCATTATTCCCATGTACGGCACTTAACCTCCGTCGTTTCTTTTTTATTATCATTTGTAATGACAGTAAGTTTCAAAAAATGGGTATAACGTAAACATCCCCCTACACCAACCTGTAAGCACACCTATTACATATACGCACCGTCACGTAAGCTTTTAACCCTGCCAAAAGCCCCAGCACCGTGAGATTATTTTATTTCCTGCACAACAAAAACATAGTTAACAGCAAATAATTGAAGTGACAACAGTTATGTGACACATTTTTCTTGAGGACCATTGCTATTTAGAATTCATCAATTCAATAAGCTCATGCTTAACGTCTTATGAGCTTCTCAATCTATAGACTTAAATAAGTCATTTCTTTTTCAGAAGTTAGTACATTTATAGTTATAATGTTAAAACTCAGGCATGATGTCTTACAATACTTTTATTAAAATTAACTTCTGTTTTTGTTTTGTTGTCTTCAATACCTTTTATTAAAATTAATATTATCTATGTATTTGCTTGATTATGAAATTTTAATCATCTCCAAACACACCTTATCCTTAGTATTGTAATAACCTATAAACATCATTTTCGTAGTGACCTACTTGACAATATATACATTTTCTTTTACTTTTAGAAACTCATTGTTCCAAAGACCTGATATTAAAAAAATTAAAGTGTGTTCCAAATACACCTTGTTTTTATCAGTGACTTGGGTTGCTCCAAAAATTTGCAATTTTTCTGATCGAAACACCCCTCCATTGTGCAGTGACCTAATAAATTTTTATTTTCATTTTTAAGTTTCTATTCCAAACACTCCTCATTACCATACCAATCTACCTGATGTAATACATTTTAGTTTAAAAAAAAGTTTTTATAGCCACATGATGTACAATAATTACACCTGAGAAAGACATTTTCTGTCCACTTTAAACACTGATTGAAGTACATCAGTCAATTAAAATATGAACTGCTACTTTGAGATGCACTGATCAAATAATCAGTTCCAAAACACAAATTCAAACACCCTAGATTTCTTGATGCTAACTTGTTCTGGTTGTGTGGATCTTGTAGTCCATCTATGAAAGTGTTCATGAAGCAAGCGACAAAAAGGTATGCGTATGATAATCTGATTATAACAATTTCAAACACCAAAAGCACATCCAAACACTCTATCCGATATATTACATTTGATTATCCGATTCTAATTTTTTAATATCATATGATAAGTGTCAAAACATGGATCCAAATCCTCTAAAATATCTTTGACACAATTTTTCTAGTAGACGTACATATGGGTCGAGATTCAGATTTTTTTACCATAGATCTACTATAGAAAGGAGTAAAAGAAGTGCAGCAAAGTAAAAAGTTGTTGGATTCAGTAAAGAAAATACCAAGAGATTTTTCATGAGGTGGGATGAGATGTCCTTTAGCCCGAATGACTTCGGATACCGTTTATGTTTAGACTAATCAACATGTGTCACCGACCAATTTACTATCCCTTTGGGATCAAACATCTAAACATTTAAAACATTATAAACATTAACTTTGAAAAGGATATCCAGTATTTGTCCATAAAAGGTACTATATCTCCGTCCGAAAAAAGTCTTTTACTTTTGTAGTCGAAAGAGTATACAAAATGGGACAAGAAAAATAAAAATCCTAGCATTGAAGAATGTTGGTAAATAATGTTCATCAGCATAGCATTGCGCCCATCCATGCCAGGCTTTATTACAAAAAGAAAATAAGACAAACAAATTTATACAGAACTTTAAAATTTCACCGATTGCATAACTAATGCATAGAAAAATCCTCGACCTACAATACTCTTTAAACTTTCTATATTAGAGACTACCATCCATAACTATAATGATATGTGGACGCTTCATCGTGAATCACTACAAAAAATTCAACATAAAATTAATGTTATTTAAAAGCGGAACTGTAAAGGATAGGACATCCAAAATAGTTATAGAGTAACCCGTTTGATAAATTGATTAAAAATGCTTCTACAATTGTAAGAAGGTAAATAAGGGGTGTTTGGATTTGTGTTTTGTCAACCTTTATCTGCAAAAACCAGTTCTCAAAAGCTTGAATGTTTAGGTTCTGCTTCTTTTTTATGAGACAACAATTATACCATTTCATGAACGTTTGTCCTTTCAATAGAGTAATTTTAATCACTTTACACAACACTCCGTCCATATAAAATATCATAGCCGACGCTTTCCCCAGTTCAGTCCCAACCGCCAAATTCAAATCCTCAGCTACACATGATCTTACCATCATCAGCCTAAAACTACTTATTCAAGCAAAGAAAACCACTTTGAAGATGGAAAAGTAGTAAAAGTGTAGGTTACCTCTGTATGCGGGGATTAGTGTTGAAAAACAGCTTTCTTCAAGGCAGCAAACCACTCGGATAATCTTTAGGCTCAAAATTGTCAATCTTTCAACGATTGACTTTTCTATTTCATCCCATGGCTTTTGTTTATCATGTTTTCCCTTCTGTTAAATTGAGAATGCTTCCAAATATATATAATAGAATCAAAAGTCATAAATACATGAAAAGAAACATAAGTCATAAATGTAAACTCATGGAAGAAAAGAGAAGTACCAGGCATCCTCTGACCATCATCATTTGTTTTAAAACATTTACCCACATAATAGGTCATGACTATCACACGAGGAATGTCCCTGTAAATGCAAAAAAGAATTGTCAAAAACCAAGAACGTACAATAGAACATGATTTAGTCTTTTTCTTTTCGTTTACGTCTAATGTCATTACTGCCAATTGGCTATACCTACCCAAGATTTCAAGTGCGGCCTATGGCATAGCAACTTGCTTGTCCCAACAAAGAAAGGAAAATTGCACATGTAATATGCCCACTGACAGATAAGATTAAAATAATAGTTCCACTGAAAGATTAATCATTGTTCCACTGACAGATAAATATGGAAACTATTACACATGGGCAAAAAATAATGAGTAATTTTTTGTTGCGTGAGATAGGAACAACCTCGGATTTTTAATTTTATGTTTCATGAAAGTAACACCTTTGCGCTTGATCACATCTGTGACATTCTCAAGCTTCCTACAAATCTTAATTCATTATCTCTTAGTATATACTGAATCTATTTATGATTAAAGATTGATCCACTTATAGTTGCAGCCTTTACCATTATGGTTCTCGAACTTTAATTTTGCCTACGAATACATGAATATTATCAATCTTACAACTTCAAATTCAGTAGTGAAGCCCATATAATTATCAAACTTATAACTCCAAATTCATCTGGCCAAATTTCAAACTACAAATAAGTTCTGAGATTTACACTGAAAATACTATCTGGGTATGTAGACTAACCTGAAGAGAATCTCTAACATCACCAATGCCCATTCCCATTTAGACAATTGTGGACATCGGTACCCCTACATAGCATGGCTCGCCACATTTAAATCAAGATAGTAGAAATAATTAGCTACATACCAAGCATAAATACCATATACAATCAACATACTGGCTTATAATATCCTAGTCAAGTCAAGTTTCTATAACTTAGAAGTCATGTATTAGTCATTGCTTAAGAGTAGCATGTTTGTACCAGTAATTTTTTTTAATTTATATAATTAAACTTGTCACCCAAACAGTAACACATATACAATCGATGTTGCAAAATAGGTAGGCATTCAGCTTATCTAAGATAAGATTTCACGTAAGTATGAAAAACTATAAAAATAGGCACATGATCGTGTGTTTGTGTGTATCACTCCTTCCACTTTCGGCCACTGCAACCATCAATTCCAGGCTACCAAAGTAAATGTGTCAACCTCACAGTACCATATCCAGGTGACATCATAAATATCTTAGTCCTAAGGCCATAAAATAAGCTAATCCAAACACCCTCTTAGCACATTGAAATCAACACCAAGTCACATTCACTAATCGGCTCAAAGACGTCAATCTTAACAACACAATTCACTAATTTTTCTTTTCCAGCCACATTCAATATGGATATATGAGCCTTGTGCATAAATATATAAGGATTAAATGTCACAAACGACTAAAAAAGTCTCATTTTTTATGTAAATTCAAACTCTAGTTACCAACTAATGTCATCTTTGTTATCAAATCTACCAATTTAGCAGTTAAATTTCTTCAAGTTCAAAATATAAAAATAATGAAGAAAGAAACATGCAACTCACTAACATTAAACATTTCAACCACATTTCTTTTTGAAGTTTACCTTCAATGTCTTTATTATGTGTAAGTGGAACTTTCAACCACCTTGTTAACTACCTAATGAGTGATTATTACACCTAAAAGCCTATCATTAAATGTAACAGCAGCAGGCCAAAAACGCACTCGTACTCGCACTTAAAACCATCCCAAAGTCCGTTAAAAATGACCAATCAATCGCTAGAAATAGAAAATTGAACCCCGTTAATATATAATGGGTCAATTTGTGTTATGGCGCGTGTGACGACGACGACTACTCGTGGGATGTGAGTGAGGCTGACTCGTTGACGTTGTAGCTGCTGCATAGAGAATGAAAAAGGAACAAACGTGAAATACTAAAACAACATATTTTTTTTAGTGGGTCGTAAAACACTTTTTAGCCTTCATTTTAAAACTAATTACTGATAATTAAAGACTTATGAATAAAAAACTACATATGATTAAATATTCTTTTTTATGCATAGAATATTCAAAATAATTTATATTCATATTATCATAGGCTAGTGTTAAAATTGATACGTGTTAGGCTTTGATTCATGTTGATGGGTATTGGTTAGTTTTGGATTTTAGTTTATGGTTTGTGACAAATCTAAGGTTATTTGTTATAACTACGATTTAAAGTTTAAGAAGAAACGATATTAAGTTGATGTACAAATAATGGCCTGAAAAGAAAACGGTGACTCAGTAAGGGAGATATTAACAAAACTACAAAAGTAAGTAAAAAAAAAATAACTACATACCTTCAATAATCCATCAGCGAAAAGTCGCTCAGTCAGAACTCTATGAGCACGTACCATCCATGCATGATGAATTCAATATCCTGATTCAAATAGCTGAGCAAGTTGTGTGTTTTTGGACTTTGAAACCTCCATCTGAAAGAGATCAAAGAAGGTGATGGTGACATAGCTAGATAGACCATGATGGACTATTGTGAAAAAGCCTAAAGAGTCCTACAATGTTCATCATTCCTAAGTATCAATTGATACTGAGGATGTTCATCAGAAATACTATCAGAAGGTCGTACCACCATCAGAATTTAATGGCCATATATCCTTTGGTGGTACCAGATCCAAAATCAAGTACGTATGACCCCGTGCCAGTTTCTGAATTCAGTATCAGAAAGTGGCCATTATAAGTTGGGAGAAAAGTATCACATTGTTTTTTATTCAGCATTTGGCATACTTAATTTATACCATCTCTAATATGCAGGCACCTTTCCAAACCGACATGTTACCACATTAACATATACATGTCACTAATATGCGACCCAAACAGCCCACTTGTCAAGTTATTTATCTAATCTACTGGCAAAATATTGATATGTAAAAATATCACAATTGCTTCTTTTGCTGTGAGCCTTATAAACTTTGATATATGCCATTTTCAAGCTACAAAAGTAGATGTTGGATGTATATTTTGATGTTGTTACATGATACAAATGACCCACCCATTTTGTAGCCACATGATTAAGCATATAAGTGATTTCAAAGTTACCTTACCCTTGGATCTCTCGTTCCTTAGCACAGCAATTTCATGAGCTTTAGCGCTATTGGTTGTTCCTTTTTATATGCTGCAATATACAAAATCGGCAAACTGACCCATAATCTTTTTCCTTTGGGTTTTGTTCTTTAACTTTCGACGTCTATTCTTATTTTGGTCTTCTTGTGGCTTTATGTAGTCATCGATCCTATATTTTTCATACGTACCAGTCCGTACAATTGGGGTTTGAGGGGTCTGGACAAGCATTTTATAGAATATGGCAAGTATATACAACATAAATATGATAGCAGTAATCAAGACTATAATGCGATGAAAGAACCTGAAGGTGATAAAGCTTTTGATCTGCATGACAATTTATCCCTTGTGAAGAGAAACTCATTGGTTGTTTTGCCATCTATATATTAAAAAGTAGTTCATAAATAAACTGAAAAAAATAGTGAAAACTTTGGTTGCAAATTTAAAATAAAATGTTTAAAGTTTATAATATATAGACCTCACACTGGTACGTATTTCTTGGGGTCTAATTGTGATAAGACCAAGTGGTAAGATTTCCAACAACACTAATAAGTATTCCTGTTGGATGAATTTCTTCATGAGTGGCAGGAAACTCACTTAATCGCCCACCATTTCCTCCATCTGGACACTCTATTTCCATGTACACCTATTAAAAATCAACCAACATAAGTCCTTTCCAATCTTATGATATTATACTAAACAAAATACGATAGTAATTAAAAAATTGGAACAATAATTAACATAGGTTTGAAGAACGATTAATATAAAATAGAATCTTGCTCCGTGTTCTTGGTGTGTCCTATAGGTCATGGTGTTCCTCCACTTGTGAATTCCTAGATTACGTATAAGAAAGAAAAATACATTGGATCAAGAGGTAAATGTCAAGGGTGGACCAGCAGTTTCCCAATGTGTTCCTTAAAAATTGCATTATCTCCATTTATTTAACTAAAAAGGAAAAGAATCAAATAGGTGAGTGTGTCAAACAGGCCAATATAATATCCTGCACCAGCTAATTCAAAAATTTATATTTATTGTGATTCAAACGAATATGAAAAATTGTGGGCTCATGAGTTGTTTGAGGAATAGAAGAATTCCGAAGCTGAGTTTCTGGCTGTCTTTTAAAAGCGGAAGCTAATGGTTCTTTGAAAGAAAACTGATCGGCCACTTGAACATTAAACCACAAAGCACAATGTTAAAATCAGTTTGAAAGATTAGGGTGATCAAGAGTCACGTGTATGGTTTTTTCTTAAAAAGAATCTGGTATCAAAATATCATACCTTTCGTTGATTTTTTTTCTTTTAATCCTGATCCAGAATTTTGCATTTTGATCTGCATTAAGTTGGTGTAATTCTGACATGCTCCTATATGAAGCGAATATTACGAAATAATGCTTCAAACTCTTATAAATCATAAATTTGCCGAAACAAAAAGCCTAGAATCAGCACCATACTTATTTATTTAGTAGCTTACTAATAATGTATCATTGTTTGCTCATAGACAATTTGTTAACATGCATAAGCCCATAAATATGGAATATTATGCCTACCCAATGTTAAAGTTGATTTCGTTTCATAAAAACACTATGGTCTAAAAGTAAGCCATAACATAAACTGTGAAATTGAGAAGAATGATTAGAGTGCCGAGAGACTTACCCATGAATTAAACAACACTTTGTGATGGGCCTCTATGGTCACGCTTCTGAGCAGACTCTCAAAAATGTTGTCGCCCCTGCAATAGTCTGATTATGAGAATATGCATGTAAACCTTAATGCTTTTCTGGGCAGTCATCCTTAACTATTTGTGATCGAAGGGGATTATGTTCAGGTGCGAGAGGGTGTCCAAGAAATTATAGGTGGTATGGTGGCTCGTGCAAAACTTCATGCTGCCACTATTGCAGCTTCTGCAGCATCTTCGCATCCATCATTGATGTCTTTTGCTGTCACTCCTATGGCCCAAACTCGGCTAATGAAGGCCTCTTTGATTAATTCCAGCTATGCAAATGCTGAAAAGAATACATTAAGACAAAATGCCAAACTCCACCATAAGTTACTCTGGCATATATTTCAGCACACAGGAACAGTAAAATAAAATAATGAAGATAGTGATTCAGTGTTATATGTAATCATTGATAAATTTTTCAACCAAGTCTTTAGCAAGCTTTCTATTGGATGTGGTCTCTTCATCAAACTTTGGCAAAAACATGATGACCTGATAAATGACAGAGGTAGTTTAGTATCTCAGCCCTGCTACCGAAAAGAAAAGACAACTACTACCATTGTAAGAGAGAGAGAGAGAGAGAGAGAGAGAGAGAGAGAGAGACCCAACCTTTCCTAACCCACTCTTCTTCAGTTGTTCTCTTATATCATATTGATCTAAATCAATGGGGATCTATAATATAGAAGAAGCAAAATGAATATCTCATGTGTAGGCTGAGAAAAGACAGAGGTAGTTTAGTATCTTAACCCTGCTACCGAAAAGAAAAGACAACTATTACAATTGTAAGAGAGAGAGAGACCCAACCTTTCCTAACCCACTCTTCTTCAGTTGTTCTCTCCTATCATATTGATCTAAATCAATGGGGATCTACAATATAGAAGAAGCAAACATAAGTAATCATACAAACGTAAGAAAAAATATAATTAACGCTTAATAAATCTTTATTTATACCTCAGTTAGAATCCTCAATATTGCTGCACGAATGTTTATTTTGGGCAAACTTCCATCAGGTAGTGATTCAAGCCAATTTCTCAATAGGGTCATGATCCAAAAACTCCATTTGTAGTTGTTTCCTGTATCAAAAATTGGTAATGCAAATGAAATAATGTACTACGACATCCATGTGTGGCTTATACAGATACTATACTTACTTTGATAGTACTTCAGTTAGAAGTGGCAGCTTTCTGAGTTTATTAATTGCTGGTTTTGATTGTCTATTTAGCTCTGCATCTTCTTCTGCTAGAACCTCAAGAAGCATACAAAACAAATGTAATTAAAATTAGCACCAACATGGTAAAGATTAACAATCCATATAGAAGGAATCAACAGAAAGAGAAACTAACGGAGTATTAGTTATGATCTCGTGGGCTGCAACACCTTCTATACCATCAAGAAGTTTGGCAACTTTAGCTGCATGAAATTGAGACATTCTTCATTTTTTCTTAAGCACATAAAATGACACTATACACATAAATTATTATGGAATCAAACACCACTAAGATTTGGTATGGGAGATGTGAATATGACATCCAAAAAATTTTGTCCTCTTGTCATTAACGGAAATCTGAATAAAAATGCATTAAAATTAAACCGTTATACCATTATGTCTTTAATCACATAATGGTTTAATTTTAGCTCCCCATCATTGATTATCCCATTTGCCAATCTGAATAAAAATGCAGAAACAACTAATGAATTGCCATGCCATCAAGATACATAGTTTCCAATCCCAATATAGTAGAAAGTAGATTATTCTAAATGCACCAAACTTCACTCAAGAAACAACTTTGTACATCAAATAAAATAGCTAATTAAGAAGTGCAAAAGTGAGCATTACTTACACTTTTTTATAATCACTGGAACATAACGAATTTTGACAGTGGATAATAAATGCCCAGTAATTGAGTATATATAGATTGGTTTTAAATCATCAGGTAATACCAGGTTTGGAGCAGCCCAGCCAACGACAGCAAATCAACTTTCTTATAACTCCCGAAAGAAACATACAACAAAGACCATGCATGAAACCTATATGTCATCCTACAACATACACCAATCAATATAACAGCCAATCATACATGTATAAACGAAAGAAAAACCCTTATAGGAAATCATTATTCAAGGTTTAGTTCAACATACCTAATTGGAGATTAAATTATTTAACTTTATCATAGGAACCCTAAAATAATTTTAACATAAAATCAAAAGAAAAAAAATACTTTTTGTAGTATAAGAATGAACAAATAGATTAGATGAAAGCAAAAATAATATAAGCAAACAAAAGGACCACCTTAGACCAAAATATGAGCATATAAAAAAGAAGAAGATAAAAATTATGTATCCTGATTGATATCCATTCGAGTTTCTTCGGCATTTTGTTTAAGAATATGCAAAATCTATTCCTTAAATATAGCTTAATAATATCATTTTTTAAGCATGACTTACTTATTTTGTATTGTAAATCACAAAAGGTGGCTTGGTCAAGTGGTTGATACATTTGTATGTAGATTAAATGACTCAAGTTCAAATCTTGCAAAGTACAATTTTTTAAACTAATTAATCCGATTTTTAATTGCTTAAATTAATCCGAATTTATGTATTAAATTAAATCCGAATTTATCATTAATAGGTGTCATGCCTACGTGGACAAATAAATTAAATCCGAATTTATCATTAATAGGTGTCATGTCTACGTGGACAAAAACCGATGACATGGATTTATGACGTGGCATTATGGGATGCCACGTGACATTTTATGTGGCATGCCTCCTTTTATATATAATGTATATATATATATATAGGTTTTGATTATTATGAAAAGTTTCTTATAATGAAAAGAATGAGAAGGCATGTGGAGGTGACATGTGTCACCTTTGCCACATCATCATGCCACATCACCATACCCCCCCCCCCCCCCCGCAAAAAATTTTTTTTTGGGGCAAAATTTTTTTTCCCACCAAAAATTTCCCGATAAATTTTTTTACGTCATCACAGTTATAAATTTACTGCATCACAATCATGATTTTAGTGCATTAATGTTATAACTTTGATTTTAGTGCATCATAGTTGATGCACTTAACTATTAACTATGATGCAGTAACTTATAATAAAGATGCACCAAAACTTATTAGTGCATTAAGGTTATAAGTTACTGCGTCATAATTATGATTTTAGTGCATTAAGGTTATAAATTACTGCATCACAGTTATAAAGTTACTGCATCACAATCATGATTTTAGTGCATTTAAGGTTATAACCTTGATTTTAGTGCATCATAGTTGATGCACTGAACTATTAACTATGATGCAGTAACTTATAATAAAGATGCACCAAAACTTATTAGTGCATTAAGGTTATAAGTTACTGCATCACGGTTATAAATTTACTGCATCATAATCATGATTTTAGTGAATTAAGGTTATAAATTACTGCATCACAATTATGATTGTGATGCAGTATTTTTATAACTGTGATGCAGTAATAAATTTTGGCGGGAAAAAAAATATTTTTTTGCCCAGAAAAATTTTTTTTTGGCGGGAAATTTTTTTTTTTGCTGGGGGGGTGGGTGGGTGGGGGTGACACATGACATGGCATGGTGATGTGGCAAAAGTGACACATGTCACCTCCACATGCCTTCTCATTCTTTTTATTATAAGAAACTTTTCATTTTAACTCTACCCTATATATATATATATATATATATATATATATATATATATATATATATATATATATATATAAAATCCGGATCGATTGAGAAGGTTTTTATTTTGAGAAGATTGAGAAAGTTTTCAAAAACGATAGATTTTTAACTTTGATTCATGTTTTTCAAGAGTAAAACTCATTTTAATGTGATTAAAATTCAAAATGTGTAAAAAAAAATTTGAATCAATGTTAAAAATCTCTCGATTTTGCGATATATGTAGAATACTGAATCATCTGTACAAATTTAATGAATCGTCATCATAACTCGATTTTAACAATGATTTGTGAATCAAATTTGTGATTTATAGAATCGATTCACCATAAAATGATGTTTACTTGTGAATCAAATAAAAAACATGAATCTATTTGGTCAAACGAAGATTTCTCAATCTTCTCAAAATAAAAACCTTCTCAATGGAACCGGAGCCTATATATATATATATATATATATATATATATATATATATATATATATATATATATATGTATGTGTGTGTGTGTGTGTGTGTGTTGGGTTCAGTGAATACCCAAACCCCTTGATTCAAGGATTTGAATAGAAGATATCCTAAGTGTTTAGTCCCTTAAACACTAACAAGTCACTGAGCGCATAGCCACTCAGTGAGCTGTCTTCGGGATACTCAGTAAGAGACAAAGAAGAAGTCTCTCCACTCAGTAAGGCGGAACTTAAGGGGTGAAGACTGAGTCAAGAAGAAGATGGTGGATTCAGTGAGCGATGAATATAACTCACTGAATCCCAAAAATCCTCACCAACTACTACCACTGAAGACGAAGACTGAAGGCTAAGAAGACTGGAGAATGAGCGGGACAAGGTGGGATAAGTTTGAACAGATAAGATGAAGTCCTTATCAACCAAAGTCAAACTTTCCCTGAATCGCTAACTATCAGGCTCAGTGTCATCACTGACAAGAAGAAAGCAGCCTTGTGACTTACTCTAAATAGCCAATGTAAACAGAGACAAAATACATCAGTATTTTGTCTTCTGTAACCTGTCAGTTTGTCCTCTAGGATAGAGTTAAAAACATACTTGTATAAATAGCATAAGAGTTGGAGTGAAAGATTTAAGCTTGCACATTAATTGTAAACACACACACACAAGCAATCTTTCGCTCCTCCAGATACAACTATGTCCCTGAGATAGCTCAGTGGTTCCTGTATAGTTGTACTTAGACTTAGCCTAAGCGTAGTGAGGAGTCATACCATACTTGTCATTTCAATCCCAAGTACTATTCCGCAAGTACTTTGGTAATGTATTCCTTTTGATTCGTTTTAAT